>OX463815.1:0-703138 GCA_949825045.1 Argyresthia goedartella
CCTAACCTAACCTAACCTAACCTAACCTAACCTAACCTAACCTAACCTAACCTAACCTAACCTAACCTAACCTAACCTAACCTAACCTAACCTAACCTAACCTAACCTAACCTAACCTAACCTAACCTAACCTAACCTAACCTAACCTAACCTAACCTAACCTAACCTAACCTAACCTAACCTAACCTAACCTAACCTAACCTAACCTAACCTAACCTAACCTAACCTAACCTAACCTAACCTAACCTAACCTAACCTAACCTAACCTAACCTAACCTAACCTAACCTAACCTAACCTAACCTAACCTAACCTAACCTAACCTAACCTAACCTAACCTAACCTAACCTAACCTAACCTAACCTAACCTAACCTAACCTAACCTAACCTAACCTAACCTAACCTAACCTAACCTAACCTAACCTAACCTAACCTAACCTAACCTAACCTAACCTAACCTAACCTAACCTAACCTAACCTAACCTAACCTAACCTAACCTAACCTAACCTAACCTAACCTAACCTAACCTAACCTAACCTAACCTAACCTAACCTAACCTAACCTAACCTAACCTAACCTAACCTAACCTAACCTAACCTAACCTAACCTAACCTAACCTAACCTAACCTAACCTAACCTAACCTAACCTAACCTAACCTAACCTAACCTAACCTAACCTAACCTAACCTAACCTAACCTAACCTAACCTAACCTAACCTAACCTAACCTAACCTAACCTAACCTAACCTAACCTAACCTAACCTAACCTAACCTAACCTAACCTAACCTAACCTAACCTAACCTAACCTAACCTAACCTAACCTAACCTAACCTAACCTAACCTAACCTAACCTAACCTAACCTAACCTAACCTAACCTAACCTAACCTAACCTAACCTAACCTAACCTAACCTAACCTAACCTAACCTAACCTAACCTAACCTAACCTAACCTAACCTAACCTAACCTAACCTAACCTAACCTAACCTAACCTAACCTAACCTAACCTAACCTAACCTAACCTAACCTAACCTAACCTAACCTAACCTAACCTAACCTAACCTAACCTAACCTAACCTAACCTAACCTAACCTAACCTAACCTAACCTAACCTAACCTAACCTAACCTAACCTAACCTAACCTAACCTAACCTAACCTAACCTAACCTAACCTAACCTAACCTAACCTAACCTAACCTAACCTAACCTAACCTAACCTAACCTAACCTAACCTAACCTAACCTAACCTAACCTAACCTAACCTAACCTAACCTAACCTAACCTAACCTAACCTAACCTAACCTAACCTAACCTAACCTAACCTAACCTAACCTAACCTAACCTAACCTAACCTAACCTAACCTAACCTAACCTAACCTAACCTAACCTAACCTAACCTAACCTAACCTAACCTAACCTAACCTAACCTAACCTAACCTAACCTAACCTAACCTAACCTAACCTAACCTAACCTAACCTAACCTAACCTAACCTAACCTAACCTAACCTAACCTAACCTAACCTAACCTAACCTAACCTAACCTAACCTAACCTAACCTAACCTAACCTAACCTAACCTAACCTAACCTAACCTAACCTAACCTAACCTAACCTAACCTAACCTAACCTAACCTAACCTAACCTAACCTAACCTAACCTAACCTAACCTAACCTAACCTAACCTAACCTAACCTAACCTAACCTAACCTAACCTAACCTAACCTAACCTAACCTAACCTAACCTAACCTAACCTAACCTAACCTAACCTAACCTAACCTAACCTAACCTAACCTAACCTAACCTAACCTAACCTAACCTAACCTAACCTAACCTAACCTAACCTAACCTAACCTAACCTAACCTAACCTAACCTAACCTAACCTAACCTAACCTAACCTAACCTAACCTAACCTAACCTAACCTAACCTAACCTAACCTAACCTAACCTAACCTAACCTAACCTAACCTAACCTAACCTAACCTAACCTAACCTAACCTAACCTAACCTAACCTAACCTAACCTAACCTAACCTAACCTAACCTAACCTAACCTAACCTAACCTAACCTAACCTAACCTAACCTAACCTAACCTAACCTAACCTAACCTAACCTAACCTAACCTAACCTAACCTAACCTAACCTAACCTAACCTAACCTAACCTAACCTAACCTAACCTAACCTAACCTAACCTAACCTAACCTAACCTAACCTAACCTAACCTAACCTAACCTAACCTAACCTAACCTAACCTAACCTAACCTAACCTAACCTAACCTAACCTAACCTAACCTAACCTAACCTAACCTAACCTAACCTAACCTAACCTAACCTAACCTAACCTAACCTAACCTAACCTAACCTAACCTAACCTAACCTAACCTAACCTAACCTAACCTAACCTAACCTAACCTAACCTAACCTAACCTAACCTAACCTAACCTAACCTAACCTAACCTAACCTAACCTAACCTAACCTAACCTAACCTAACCTAACCTAACCTAACCTAACCTAACCTAACCTAACCTAACCTAACCTAACCTAACCTAACCTAACCTAACCTAACCTAACCTAACCTAACCTAACCTAACCTAACCTAACCTAACCTAACCTAACCTAACCTAACCTAACCTAACCTAACCTAACCTAACCTAACCTAACCTAACCTAACCTAACCTAACCTAACCTAACCTAACCTAACCTAACCTAACCTAACCTAACCTAACCTAACCTAACCTAACCTAACCTAACCTAACCTAACCTAACCTAACCTATACCTAACCTAACCTAACCTAACCTAACCTAACCTAACCTAACCTAACCTAACCTAACCTAACCTAACCTAACCTAACCTAACCTAACCTAACCTAACCTAACCTAACCTAACCTAACCTAACCTAACCTAACCTAACCTAACCTAACCTAACCTAACCTAACCTAACCTAACCTAACCTAACCTAACCTAACCTAACCTAACCTAACCTAACCTAACCTAACCTAACCTAACCTAACCTAACCTAACCTAACCTAACCTAACCTAACCTAACCTAACCTAACCTAACCTAACCTAACCTAACCTAACCTAACCTAACCTAACCTAACCTAACCTAACCTAACCTAACCTAACCTAACCTAACCTAACCTAACCTAACCTAACCTAACCTAACCTAACCTAACCTAACCTAACCTAACCTAACCTAACCTAACCTAACCTAACCTAACCTAACCTAACCTAACCTAACCTAACCTAACCTAACCTAACCTAACCTAACCTAACCTAACCTAACCTAACCTAACCTAACCTAACCTAACCTAACCTAACCTAACCTAACCTAACCTAACCTAACCTAACCTAACCTAACCTAACCTAACCTAACCTAACCTAACCTAACCTAACCTAACCTAACCTAACCTAACCTAACCTAACCTAACCTAACCTAACCTAACCTAACCTAACCTAACCTAACCTAACCTAACCTAACCTAACCTAACCTAACCTAACCTAACCTAACCTAACCTAACCTAACCTAACCTAACCTAACCTAACCTAACCTAACCTAACCTAACCTAACCTAACCTAACCTAACCTAACCTAACCTAACCTAACCTAACCTAACCTAACCTAACCTAACCTAACCTAACCTAACCTAACCTAACCTAACCTAACCTAACCTAACCTAACCTAACCTAACCTAACCTAACCTAACCTAACCTAACCTAACCTAACCTAACCTAACCTAACCTAACCTAACCTAACCTAACCTAACCTAACCTAACCTAACCTAACCTAACCTAACCTAACCTAACCTAACCTAACCTAACCTAACCTAACCTAACCTAACCTAACCTAACCTAACCTAACCTAACCTAACCTAACCTAACCTAACCTAACCTAACCTAACCTAACCTAACCTAACCTAACCTAACCTAACCTAACCTAACCTAACCTAACCTAACCTAACCTAACCTAACCTAACCTAACCTAACCTAACCTAACCTAACCTAACCTAACCTAACCTAACCTAACCTAACCTAACCTAACCTAACCTAACCTAACCTAACCTAACCTAACCTAACCTAACCTAACCTAACCTAACCTAACCTAACCTAACCTAACCTAACCTAACCTAACCTAACCTAACCTAACCTAACCTAACCTAACCTAACCTAACCTAACCTAACCTAACCTAACCTAACCTAACCTAACCTAACCTAACCTAACCTAACCTAACCTAACCTAACCTAACCTAACCTAACCTAACCTAACCTAACCTAACCTAACCTAACCTAACCTAACCTAACCTAACCTAACCTAACCTAACCTAACCTAACCTAACCTAACCTAACCTAACCTAACCTAACCTAACCTAACCTAACCTAACCTAACCTAACCTAACCTAACCTAACCTAACCTAACCTAACCTAACCTAACCTAACCTAACCTAACCTAACCTAACCTAACCTAACCTAACCTAACCTAACCTAACCTAACCTAACCTAACCTAACCTAACCTAACCTAACCTAACCTAACCTAACCTAACCTAACCTAACCTAACCTAACCTAACCTAACCTAACCTAACCTAACCTAACCTAACCTAACCTAACCTAACCTAACCTAACCTAACCTAACCTAACCTAACCTAACCTAACCTAACCTAACCTAACCTAACCTAACCTAACCTAACCTAACCTAACCTAACCTAACCTAACCTAACCTAACCTAACCTAACCTAACCTAACCTAACCTAACCTAACCTAACCTAACCTAACCTAACCTAACCTAACCTAACCTAACCTAACCTAACCTAACCTAACCTAACCTAACCTAACCTAACCTAACCTAACCTAACCTAACCTAACCTAACCTAACCTAACCTAACCTAACCTAACCTAACCTAACCTAACCTAACCTAACCTAACCTAACCTAACCTAACCTAACCTAACCTAACCTAACCTAACCTAACCTAACCTAACCTAACCTAACCTAACCTAACCTAACCTAACCTAACCTAACCTAACCTAACCTAACCTAACCTAACCTAACCTAACCTAACCTAACCTAACCTAACCTAACCTAACCTAACCTAACCTAACCTAACCTAACCTAACCTAACCTAACCTAACCTAACCTAACCTAACCTAACCTAACCTAACCTAACCTAACCTAACCTAACCTAACCTAACCTAACCTAACCTAACCTAACCTAACCTAACCTAACCTAACCTAACCTAACCTAACCTAACCTAACCTAACCTAACCTAACCTAACCTAACCTAACCTAACCTAACCTAACCTAACCTAACCTAACCTAACCTAACCTAACCTAACCTAACCTAACCTAACCTAACCTAACCTAACCTAACCTAACCTAACCTAACCTAACCTAACCTAACCTAACCTAACCTAACCTAACCTAACCTAACCTAACCTAACCTAACCTAACCTAACCTAACCTAACCTAACCTAACCTAACCTAACCTAACCTAACCTAACCTAACCTAACCTAACCTAACCTAACCTAACCTAACCTAACCTAACCTAACCTAACCTAACCTAACCTAACCTAACCTAACCTAACCTAACCTAACCTAACCTAACCTAACCTAACCTAACCTAACCTAACCTAACCTAACCTAACCTAACCTAACCTAACCTAACCTAACCTAACCTAACCTAACCTAACCTAACCTAACCTAACCTAACCTAACCTAACCTAACCTAACCTAACCTAACCTAACCTAACCTAACCTAACCTAACCTAACCTAACCTAACCTAACCTAACCTAACCTAACCTAACCTAACCTAACCTAACCTAACCTAACCTAACCTAACCTAACCTAACCTAACCTAACCTAACCTAACCTAACCTAACCTAACCTAACCTAACCTAACCTAACCTAACCTAACCTAACCTAACCTAACCTAACCTAACCTAACCTAACCTAACCTAACCTAACCTAACCTAACCTAACCTAACCTAACCTAACCTAACCTAACCTAACCTAACCTAACCTAACCTAACCTAACCTAACCTAACCTAACCTAACCTAACCTAACCTAACCTAACCTAACCTAACCTAACCTAACCTAACCTAACCTAACCTAACCTAACCTAACCTAACCTAACCTAACCTAACCTAACCTAACCTAACCTAACCTAACCTAACCTAACCTAACCTAACCTAACCTAACCTAACCTAACCTAACCTAACCTAACCTAACCTAACCTAACCTAACCTAACCTAACCTAACCTAACCTAACCTAACCTAACCTAACCTAACCTAACCTAACCTAACCTAACCTAACCTAACCTAACCTAACCTAACCTAACCTAACCTAACCTAACCTAACCTAACCTAACCTAACCTAACCTAACCTAACCTAACCTAACCTAACCTAACCTAACCTAACCTAACCTAACCTAACCTAACCTAACCTAACCTAACCTAACCTAACCTAACCTAACCTAACCTAACCTAACCTAACCTAACCTAACCTAACCTAACCTAACCTAACCTAACCTAACCTAACCTAACCTAACCTAACCTAACCTAACCTAACCTAACCTAACCTAACCTAACCTAACCTAACCTAACCTAACCTAACCTAACCTAACCTAACCTAACCTAACCTAACCTAACCTAACCTAACCTAACCTAACCTAACCTAACCTAACCTAACCTAACCTAACCTAACCTAACCTAACCTAACCTAACCTAACCTAACCTAACCTAACCTAACCTAACCTAACCTAACCTAACCTAACCTAACCTAACCTAACCTAACCTAACCTAACCTAACCTAACCTAACCTAACCTAACCTAACCTAACCTAACCTAACCTAACCTAACCTAACCTAACCTAACCTAACCTAACCTAACCTAACCTAACCTAACCTAACCTAACCTAACCTAACCTAACCTAACCTAACCTAACCTAACCTAACCTAACCTAACCTAACCTAACCTAACCTAACCTAACCTAACCTAACCTAACCTAACCTAACCTAACCTAACCTAACCTAACCTAACCTAACCTAACCTAACCTAACCTAACCTAACCTAACCTAACCTAACCTAACCTAACCTAACCTAACCTAACCTAACCTAACCTAACCTAACCTAACCTAACCTAACCTAACCTAACCTAACCTAACCTAACCTAACCTAACCTAACCTAACCTAACCTAACCTAACCTAACCTAACCTAACCTAACCTAACCTAACCTAACCTAACCTAACCTAACCTAACCTAACCTAACCTAACCTAACCTAACCTAACCTAACCTAACCTAACCTAACCTAACCTAACCTAACCTAACCTAACCTAACCTAACCTAACCTAACCTAACCTAACCTAACCTAACCTAACCTAACCTAACCTAACCTAACCTAACCTAACCTAACCTAACCTAACCTAACCTAACCTAACCTAACCTAACCTAACCTAACCTAACCTAACCTAACCTAACCTAACCTAACCTAACCTAACCTAACCTAACCTAACCTAACCTAACCTAACCTAACCTAACCTAACCTAACCTAACCTAACCTAACCTAACCTAACCTAACCTAACCTAACCTAACCTAACCTAACCTAACCTAACCTAACCTAACCTAACCTAACCTAACCTAACCTAACCTAACCTAACCTAACCTAACCTAACCTAACCTAACCTAACCTAACCTAACCTAACCTAACCTAACCTAACCTAACCTAACCTAACCTAACCTAACCTAACCTAACCTAACCTAACCTAACCTAACCTAACCTAACCTAACCTAACCTAACCTAACCTAACCTAACCTAACCTAACCTAACCTAACCTAACCTAACCTAACCTAACCTAACCTAACCTAACCTAACCTAACCTAACCTAACCTAACCTAACCTAACCTAACCTAACCTAACCTAACCTAACCTAACCTAACCTAACCTAACCTAACCTAACCTAACCTAACCTAACCTAACCTAACCTAACCTAACCTAACCTAACCTAACCTAACCTAACCTAACCTAACCTAACCTAACCTAACCTAACCTAACCTAACCTAACCTAACCTAACCTAACCTAACCTAACCTAACCTAACCTAACCTAACCTAACCTAACCTAACCTAACCTAACCTAACCTAACCTAACCTAACCTAACCTAACCTAACCTAACCTAACCTAACCTAACCTAACCTAACCTAACCTAACCTAACCTAACCTAACCTAACCTAACCTAACCTAACCTAACCTAACCTAACCTAACCTAACCTAACCTAACCTAACCTAACCTAACCTAACCTAACCTAACCTAACCTAACCTAACCTAACCTAACCTAACCTAACCTAACCTAACCTAACCTAACCTAACCTAACCTAACCTAACCTAACCTAACCTAACCTAACCTAACCTAACCTAACCTAACCTAACCTAACCTAACCTAACCTAACCTAACCTAACCTAACCTAACCTAACCTAACCTAACCTAACCTAACCTAACCTAACCTAACCTAACCTAACCTAACCTAACCTAACCTAACCTAACCTAACCTAACCTAACCTAACCTAACCTAACCTAACCTAACCTAACCTAACCTAACCTAACCTAACCTAACCTAACCTAACCTAACCTAACCTAACCTAACCTAACCTAACCTAAAAATATTTATAACTTAAAAAAAAAAAAGGGAAAAAAAAAAATAATAATAATAATAATAATAATATTGTGTTTACATATATAAAAAGAAAAAGAACAAAAAAGTATCTCCTAGATTAGTTAGTTATAGTAGTTTTGTTATAGTTAGATAAATAATGATAAGATATAATAACATAAACGTAATAAAAAAGGCCTTGTCTAAGATAAGGGTAAAATGTAAAGGGTGTGCATCAGGGTTTTTTAGTCGGTAAGAGTCCGACACTGTCTGGGTCTCCCCTCCCAGACGTCCATGAGGATTTTTCCCAGGTGCAACCCTACTATAAAAAAAAAAAAAAAAAACCTAACCTAACCTAACCTAACCTAACCTAACCTAACCTAACCTAACCTAACCTAACCTAACCTAACCTAACCTAACCTAACCTAACCTAACCTAACCTAACCTAACCTAACCTAACCTAACCTAACCTAACCTAACCTAACCTAACCTAACCTAACCTAACCTAACCTAACCTAACCTAACCTAACCTAACCTAACCTAACCTAACCTAACCTAACCTAACCTAACCTAACATAACCTGTCGAGCGGTCGAGTGACCCACCCGCTGGCGCTTGCAACACGTCGCGCTGCCACAGAGTTGAGGGCAGTGGGTGGTGAGCTGCGGCTGTTCTGGGTACGGGCGCACGTGGGGACGCCCGGCAACGAGCGAGCAGACGAGCTCGCAAAACGTGCGGCCCACAAAAAAACGCGTGCCGACTACGACCGGTACCCAGTATCGTTCGCTAAAAGAACGATACGGCAGGAGTCCATTGCCGAATGGCAGAGCCGGTACGAATCCGGAGACACCGCTTCAGTCACAAAAGCGTTCCTCCCAGATGTCGCCCAAGCACACCGCACGATGCTCCATGTGCAGCTCGACAATTTCCTCACCCAAGCGCTCTCGGGGCATGGCGGGTTCCTTCAGTACCTACATAGGTTCAAACTGAAGGACAGTCCCACATGCCCCTGTGGTGATGCGGATGAGGACCCGCTGCACATTTTCATAGAGTGTCCGTTGTATGGGAGGAGAAGGTTCGAGGCCGAGATGGTCATGGGCGGCCAAATAACTAAGTCGAACCTACCAAACCTCCTACAGGACAAAACAACGCGCCCAGTCCTGGCGGCATTCATGAGGGAGATCGTGCGGTTATGCAATATAAGAAATAAATAGGTTCTATCCGGGCACCGATCCAAGTAATTATTAATTAATTATTGAATGAATTGTGAATTAATTATTTTGAGTATTTATTTATTGAAATGATTTTTATGTTATTGCTAATGTCAATGTCATTGTATTATGTTAATGAGTAAATTAAATAGACGCAACTTAACGTCAAAAATGTAAATATTTTAGGATTAAGTTAATTTTGTTAATACTAAGTTTAAAGCCAAAAAAAAAAAAAAAATATATATATAAATAAACGATGTACAAAGGCACCTCAACCACGAGGTGGAAAAAAAAGAAAGTGGGCATACGGTGTTTTTAGTCGGTAAGAGTCCGACACTGCCAGGGCCTCCCTTCCCTGGCGTCCATGAGGATTTTCACCGTGTGTCCAGAAACAAAAAAAAAAAAAAAAAAAACCTAACCTAACCTAACCTAACCTAACCTAACCTAACCTAACCTAACCTAACCTAACCTAACCTAACCTAACCTAACCTAACCTAACCTAACCTAACCTAACCTAACCTAACCTAACCTAACCTAACCTAACCTAACCTAACCTAACCCCCGTCGTGCACCACAGTGGGTATCTGCAGCGACTCGATGACGGCTCTCCAAACGGCAACAAACGTCGGTTCTACTCATCCCCTAGCAGTTGAAATTAGAGAAAAATTGACACTTTGTAGACGCCAGAACAAGTGTGTTTCTCTGTTCTGGATCAAAGCCCATGCAGGACTGGAAGGAAATGAGAGAGCCGATCAGCTCGCAAAAGATGCTGCTCTCAGGTCAAAAACCCGGCCACAATACGACCTATGTCCTGTTTCATTCGTCAAGCGTATGAACAGACTAGAAACAATTGCCGAATGGAACAGGAGATATAAAGGCGGGAAAACGGCTGCAATTACCAAGCTGTTTTTCCCTGATGCATCAGCGGCGTACAAAACAGCACGAAATATTGTACAATCATACATCACAACACAACTTTTCACAGGGCATGGTGGGTTTTCCGAATACCTACACCGTTTCAAGCGTAAGGATAGCCCATCGTGCGCCTGCGACCCAGCCGTGAGCGAAACAGTCCCCCACATCATAGCCGAATGCCCAATATTTGCCAAAGAAAGGTTTGAGGTAGAGCAGGAGATAAATGAAAAAATCGAGAGTGGAAATTTCGCGAAAATAATGAGTGGCACGCATAAAGACTCATTTTTAGAGTATTGTAAGAAGATAGTTATAAACGTAAATAAAAGAAATAAGTAGAATTAAGGAAACCATGATATTATCATATTTTGATGATATGAGAAAATATCATAGAGATAAATATAAAGACAAAGTGTGAAAGGTAGGTTATTATAAGTGCTCAAATAGGTCGTACAAAATAGTTTAATTTATGGAAAAAAAGGAAAAGGAAAAAAAAAAAAAAAAAAAAAAATAATAATAATAATATTGTGTTTACATATATAAAAAGAAAAAGAACAAAAAAGTATCTCCTACATTAGATAGTTATAGTAGTTTTGTTATAGTTAGATAAATAATGATAAGATATAATAACATAAACGTAATAAAAAAGGCCTTGTCTAAGATAAGGGTAAAATGTAAAGGGTGTGCATCAGGGTTTTTTAGTCGGTAAGAGTCCGACACTGTCTGGGTCTCCCCTCCCAGACGTCCATGAGGATTTTTCACAGGTGCAACCCTACTTTAAAAAAAAAAAAAAAAAAACCTAACCTAACCTAACCTAACCTAACCTAACCTAACCTAACCTAACCTAACCTAACCTAACCTAACCTAACCTAACCTAACCTAACCTAACCTAACCTAACCTAACCTAACCTAACCTAACCTAACCTAACCTAACCTAACCTAACCTAACCTAACCTAACCTAACTTATTTGCAGGATTGTTATTTACATGTACTTAGGTACAAACTTGTATAATTTTAGATTTTTAGCTGTGTAATCTTTATAGATAAATGTGTTTCCCCGCTCTGCGACGGTAAAAACAAAAATACATATTCATGGAAAACAAGGTTGCCGACTCGTGCGGATGTTTTCAGCTCTAAAGTCGTGGGCCCCTATCCTTCAGGACCTTGGAACAGTTTTAAGAACTCAGATAAGTGCTATAGTTTAGGATTTATACAACTTTCGGTGCAAAACCTGCAAGAAACTAGTGCGATTCAAGTGCCCCCCCGCCATTTACTAATATTCAACATTGACGAATCCCCTTTTTCTACCGATATACGTATAGACAATTTTATGGACCTTATTTAGGGCAAATCTAGTTATTTTATACCAAACGGTCTCCAAGAAATCGAATTTCTCCAGACAAAAGTCGTAAATATTACACCAAGTTACGTAATTATCATTCCGAAATTGGCTTTTTTATCTTAACAGTTTTTCAAAATGTTTTTGCTTTATTTGCTAGATTAACACAAAAAAATAGTTTATAAGCTCATTAGTATATATGTTTACCAGTTAGTTGTAGAATTAACAGACATTTTAGGGAATGACAAAAATTGCTCATTAAAAAAAGCTCTACCGGTCACAAATTTTAATTTCCATAAGAGTTTATAATAGATTTGTGTGTATTTCTCTTTGGTACATCTTCTCTGTAAGTTTGGATTGTGTAGCATATATAGTTAAGGAGTAATCGTAATTTCCGCATCCACTTCAGAGTAATAATTTCTTCTAAATTTAATTTAAGTTGTATTTGATTGTGTTTTTCTGTATTTATTAGCAGGATTGTTATTTACATGTACTTAGGTACAAACTTGTATAATTTTAGATTTTTAGCTGTGTAATCTTAATAGATAAATGTGTTTCCCCGCTCTGCGACGGTAAAAACAAAAATACATATTCATGGAAAACAAGGTTGCCGACTCGTGCGGATGTTTCCAGCACTTAAGTCGTGGGCCCCTATCCTTCAGGACGTTGGAACAGTTTTAAGAACTCAGATAAGTGCTATAGTTTAGGATTTATACAACTTTCGGTGCAAAACCTGCAAGAAACTAGTGCGATTCAAGTGCCCCCCCCGCCATTTACTAACACTCAACATTGACGAATCCCCTTTTTCTACCTATATACATTTACATTCAAGGACAAAGCTCTTTAGTCGTGGCGCCGAGTATACGTATAGACAATTTTATGGACCTTATTTAGGGCAAATCTAGTTATTTTATACCAAACGGTCTCCAAGAAATCGAATTTCTCCAGACAAAAGTCGTAAATATTACACCAAGTTACGTAATTATCATTCCGAAATTGGCTTTTTTTATCTTAATAGTTTTTCAAAATGTTTTTACTTTATTTGCTAGATTAACACTAAAAAATAGTTTTTAAGCTCTTTAGTATATATGCTTACCTGTTAGTTTTATAATTAATAGACATTTTAGGGAATGACAAAAATTGCTCAATAAAAAAGCTCTACCGGTCACAAATTATAATTTCCATAAGAGTTTATAATAGATTTGTGTGTATTCCTCCTTGGTACATGTTTGCTGTAAGTTTTGATTGTGTAGCATATAAGGAGTAATCGTAATTTCCGCTGCCACTTCAGAGCAATAATTTCTTCGGTGCTTAATTTAAATTGTGTATGATTGTGTATTCATCCATATAACATCAATAGTCAGGTCAGAAATATTTTAAATTCCGCACAATTAGTCACTAGTTTTATGTAATATATATGATAATAATATATATTATTTATATAATATATATATATATGTTGTAAGGAAAACTGCTGTGTTTTTCGAACGTTTCAAATATATTGCCCAAGACTACACACAAGATGATACGCACACCGCCCCTGTCGCCAAACAAAGAATGGCCACAGACGAGGCAGCGCACCCGCGCTGTGCTGGACGAAGATCAAGAAGAACACCAGCAACAGCAACCGTCGCCCCCAACAGAGTCACAGGAGTCACAGGAGCTGAGGCTGGATTACAGCGGGACCAATGGTGAGGACGATCAGCCCTTACCTGAAAGCCTAAATTTCGTCAACTACCTCGAAAGCGTAACCCACTACTGTGACCAAATCATTACACTACTAAGGCCAGGCAAGGACAAGAGGAGCGTTACAAAGGAAACAAGAGGAAAGGTCCTTACTATAGCGGGGACCATTAAGACCCTCACCTGCCAAGTGAGAAGAGACGTCGCGAAGCGGCAACCGTTATCCTCTTCGTCCGAGGATAATAACAATGTAACTAACCCAACAAACAGCAACAGCAAAGGAAGCGAGACGGACTGCGGCACAATGGAGGAGGCCATCAAGTCGCTGATCCGGGGCACCATTGAAACTGAGTTCCGAAAGGTAAAGGAGGACATGGTGCGCTTGGTTGTGGATGTCATCGCTCCATAAAAACCTGTCATCGCTCCATCAAAATAAATCGGCCATTATTCTCACCCCAAAAACTACCGTAAACAGTTCTGCGGAGACCCTGTCCGAATGGAAAAGAAGCGTCTCTTTTCGCAACACGTCTTTCGCCCCGGCAAACACCAAATTTATCTCCAACAACAAGGTTCGCGTAGAGTTCGACACTCTGGAGCAGCGCGATCAGGCGCTCTTCATGACAAACGAAGTAAACAAAAATATCACTGCGGAGTCTTCCAAGTCCCTGTCACCTATGGTGATTCTGAAGGGCGTATCCGCCGACACTCGAGCGGAGCATCTCGTGGAGGTCATCAGGAATCAGAACCCAGACATTGCCGACGCCATGGAGAGGGAGCAAGATCTTACACTCCACTTCAAGAGGGGAAACAGAAACCCTAGTCTATACAACGTAGTTTTTAAGACGTCACCGCAAGTCTTCCAAAAAATCACCACTGCCACCAAAATAAACATCGACCATCAGAAGGTACACGCTTGCGAGTACCTCCCGCTACTCCAATGCTATAAATGCCTTCAATACGGGCACACTCGCAAGTGGTGCACATCGGAAAACATCACCTGCTCCCACTGCGCGGCCTCCGGACACGAATACCGCAACTGTTCGATGAAAGAGGACACTACAAAGCTCAGATGCCACAACTGTACCTCCCATGCCACTAAAAATAACATTAGAATAAACACAAAACACAGCGCCACCTCCGCGCTGTGCCCTCGAATGTCCATGATGTGCAACAAAATTAAACAAAGAATAGATTATGGATCCTATGGATAATAATCCTAATAATAATAACCGCAAAACTAACAAACATGGTAATTACAATTGCTTACAAATCAACGAAGGGCACGGGCGAAATGCTCACCAAGAAGTATTAGTATATTTAAACGACAAGGACACTTCATGTGATTTCGTCTTTCTCACTGAACCATACACGTCTAACCAGAAGATCGTAAAGAATGTACCGGGATACATTACATACCAGTTCCCATCGGACGCTAATCCTGTCAAAGCTGCACTACTGATTAAGAACACCTGTATAAGCACCCTAGGATACACCAAATACTCGGACTCACACATCGCAATAGCACAAATCACAGAGAAAACAGGAACCAAAATCTACCTTGTCTCCCTGTATATGGAGCCCAGAAATGACATCAACAATACCCTGAGGAAACTAGAGGGGTTCCTGCAGGAAACAAGTGGATCAAAGCACATTATCAGAGGGGATTTTAACGGCTGGCATACCTCGTGGGGATGCCAACAAAACAATACCAGGGGGTGCAAAATTGCGGACCTGGTAACTGCACATGGCCTTAAAGTGTGCAACATTGGGAACACTCCCACTTTCCAAACAGTGACACATGGCCAACCCAGATCGTCAATTGTCGATATCACCCTCGCAAGTAACGTTCAATACAATAATCCAATAACAATTACGAACTGGAAAGTTACTTTCGAGGTTTGTCTTACCTCGGACCACAATGCAGTAACTTACACCATTGCTACATCCAAACACAAATCAGCCAAATAGAACAAAAAGGCAAAACTAAGTACTTTCAAATACGACACCAGCGGCGTGAAATGGGAACGAAAGAGGGAAGATATTGAGAGAGTACTGCAAGGAAAGATGCCGGAAATCGAAGAAATCAACAACAGTGGAGAGGACCAAATTGACCGCATCCTTTACCGAAGAAATTAAAAAAATGTGCGATGAACTACTCCCAAGATCGGAAGGACCCCCTCAGAAACCCCCATGGTGGAACGAAAATCTAAACTCTTTAAAAAAGAAGTAATAAAAAACCACCATGCGCTAAACAAAGCTGTCCGACGGAGGCTTCCGCTCACGGAGATATTGAGAGAGAGAGACTCCCTAAGAAAACAATACGCTGACAAGTGTTGCACTGCGTCTACCAGCAGCTTCCGAGATTTCTGTGAACGACAGAAGAAAGAAGACGTATGGCCTGTGACAAACCGCATCATGCGAACTAAACCAGTCACACAACCACCCGCCACAATGACCTTACCCAACGGAATGCACACAAAAGATAGTAAGGAGACCGCCGACGCGCTTCTCAACAACTTCCACCCTGACGATACAGACGACTCTCAAGCACAACATGTGCTGAGACAACAAATACTGGAACCCCCCGATACCGAAAAAGAACCACCATTTACGACCGGGGAGGTGATGAGAGCCTTGGAGACAATAAACCATAAAAAAGCACCTGGCTCCGACCACCTCACGGCTGACATATGTCTCCAGGTGACTAAAATAATTCCAGAAACCGTGACCGCAATTATGAATAGATGTTTACAGATTGAATATTTCCCTGATTGCTGGAAAACAACCACCACTAAAATAATTCCAAAGCCGAACAAGGATGACTACTCCAGACTGTCATCATTCAGACCAATTGGACTGGTCAAGGTGTTTGGAAAATTACTAGAAAAACTCATCATAAACAGACTTGTCCACCATATGCACACAAATAACCAGGTAGTAAATCGACAATTTGGATTCAGGCTCCAGACTTCAACCACCCACGCCATAAAACACGCACTGACATTAATAGAAGAGGGAAAAAATGAAGGCGAACAAGTTTTAGTTGTGTCCTTGGAAATCCGAGCTGCGTTCGACAATGCCTGGTGGCCCGCCATCTTCCAGCGTCTTAAGCGGATCGGCTGTCCGAAAAACATCTACAACATCCTACAGAGCTACGTCACGAATCGACGGGTGCAGCCTGGCGTTTGCCGACTACTCCGCTCAAAAAACACTATCACGAGGATGTATTCAGGGCTCAGTAGTTGGCCCGGTACTCTGGAACCTCGTGCTGGACGATCTCCTCGATAAAACCCTATCAGTGGGTTGTCACTCGCAAGCTTATGCCGATGACGTCCTACTAATCTGCCGGGCAAAAACTGTCGAAGAACTAGAAGCGAACACCAATCTGGCCATCGGGGAGGTCGTCGAGTAGGGGGCCGGCGTGAAGCTGGACTTCGGAAAGGACAAAACACAAACAGTGGCCTTTACAAATGGAGCCTCTAGGGCCAAAATAACTATGGGCGGCGAGGCGGTGCCAATGGTCAACGAAATAAAATACCTAGGCGTAATTATTGATAACAAACTTCAATTTACACGGCACATCCTATACACCATTGAAAAAGCCAAAAAGCTGTATTGTAAGCTGCAAATGTTTATACGCCCTACCTGGGGAGTACACCCGGAAAACATAAGAACTATATACAAACAGGTTATCGAACCTATAATGACATATGCCTCCTCCATCTGGCACAAGGCTTTAAAATACCAATATATAACAGACAAGCTACTCTTCCTGCAGCGCCTAGTGGCGATAAAAATAACGCATGCTTTTAGAACCATAAACACGCCTCTTGCGATCACCTTGGCACAGCTTACACCTTTGCCTGCAAAGATCAAGTACGCTGCCGAACTAGAAAATACCAGGCTTCGGGGCGTATCCCCTTTGTTACCGGGGGATCTTGAAATTGAAAAACCTATCTCCCCTTCTGAAATGATGAGGCATCTCATTTCGGGAGCTCCAGGACAGAGCTGAGGTCGAGAGGGCTATGGATGACCATCCGGAAGACTCGTAGGTATCCTACACTGACGGAGCCGACACGACAACATAGTCGGGGCGGCTTTTGTCACTGTGGGACCAAATCATACTAACTCCATAACAAAAAAGCTGAAGCTACACGACTGTTGCTCGGTATACCAGGCCGAACTCCTCGCGATATCGCAGTGTCTCCAAAATCACTTGAAAACAATCACACCTACACATAACAATACCACACACATTATTTTATCAGACAGCAAATCAGCCCTTCAGGAACTTGCCAATCCCAATAGTTACAACCCACTTGCGAACACAATACATAAACTATTGCACACACACAAACAACTTTCACACACCCACTTTTACTGGGTAAGGGCGCACTGCGGCATCGTGGGGAACGAGCTTGCCGACGCGGCGGCCAAGGCAGCAGCTAATCTCAAAAAGTCACCGGACTACCTAACTATACCAATATCCAATATCAAGTACAAATTAAAACAGACTGCCCAGCAGTCGACCGAGCAACTTTACAACTCCCCCAACAACTGCAAATACACAAAGAAAATATTCAGTGATTACGAAGCTATAAACAAATACTTAACCACATACGGTCTTACTTTTGAAACCACTCAATTAATAACAAATCACGGATACCATAAAGAATATCTCCATAGATTTAAAATAACAAATGACGATCAATGTCCATGTGACAGCACATCTAAGCAGTCTGTTCAGCATCTATTAAAGTACTGCCCCAGATTTAACTCTGGAAGACATGAATACGAGCAAACATGCAACATGTTAAACATTGACCAAAACAACTTAGAAAAAGTATTTTCAAAACAAACAACAGCAGAAGCCTTCCATACATTCTATAAGTATATTGTAAAAAGGCTGAAAAAGTTCAATGGAACATGATTCTATATATTGTTGTTTTATCATTGAAGTTTATACTTACGTGAATAATCATTTAAACTCAGATCACAGGCTTTTAATAGATCAACTATACTGCGATATTACTCATACACTGATCGACGCGTCCGTGGCTACGAGTGAGTCACCAGCGGAAGCTAGGAAGAAGCGAGTAGTAGGGTGGAACAAACATGTCAGTCAGGCTCACAGGGAAGCTAGACTCAAGTTCCAAATGTGGACATTGAATGGTAAGCCCAGGGCGGGTTTTTTGTATGATGAAATGTATAGTAGCCGAAAATTATTCAAATCACGGTTAAAATGGTGCCAGCAACACCAAGAACAGATTAAAATGGATATAATTGCTTCTTATCATACAAAAAAGGATTTCCGTCAATTTTGGAAAAAGACCAAGGTGTTAAACGGTCAACCTAGATTGCCTGTGAGTATGGAGGGTATGTCTTCACCTAAAGATATTGCAAATCTTTTTAAGGACTCGTTTGCTGTAAAATCGCCTCTAGGGCCTTCGACCACGGTGATTGATGCTCAGGTGTCAGGAACTGTGCTGGTGACAAAATTTTCTGCAGATGACGTCATCCACGTGTTAAGCCATATGCAAAGGGGAAAATCTCCAGGCCACGACGGACTGAGCATCGAGCACTTGCAACACGCTGGTCCCCATATTTACAGAGTTTTGGCCATGTTGTTCACACTATGTATGGGCCATTCATATCTTCCTCAAGATATGACTAAAACCGTAGTAGTTCCAATTGTAAAAAACAAGACAGGAGATATGTCGAGTAAGTCTAATTATAGGCCCATCTCATTGGCCACTGCTATTGTCAAAGTGCTCGACGGTCTGTTGAATTCAGTGCTCGATAAATACATAAAACTGCAGGATGCTCAGTTTGGGTTTAGGCCTGGACTGTCAACTGAAAGCGCGATACTGAGCCTAAAACATACCGTCGGGTACTACGTTGATAGAAAAACGCCAGTCTACGCCGCCTTTTTAGACTTATCAAAGGCGTTTGATCTGGTAAGTTATGATGTACTATGGAACAAACTTGGGGAAGCTAATTTGCCCTTAGACGTTATAAATATCTTTAAATTTTGGTACCAAAACCAAACTAACACTGTCAAATGGGCAGACGCGATATCTGAACCATATAAGTTGGAATGCGGAGTGAGACAGGGTGGGCTTACTTCTCCTAAGCTGTTCAATATTTATGTAGATCAGCTGATCGGGGCGCTCAGCGGCGCGCATGTTGGTTGTTTTGTTGACAATATCTGCCTAAATAATATTAGTTACGCCGACGACATGGCTCTGCTGAGCCCGTCGATCAGGGGACTTAGAGTGTTGCTACACGTCTGTGAACAGTACGTGCAAACACACGGTCTCAAATATAATGAGAAAAAGAGCGAGATGTTGATTTTCAAGGCTGGTAAAAAGTGTCCATCTTATGTTCCACCAGTTTACTTAAATGGAACAGCCTTGAAAATAGTGTCGTCCTTTAAGTACCTCGGTCATATCATTACCGAGGACTTAAAGGATGACTTGGACATAGAGAGGGAGCGAAGGGCGCTGGCGACCAGGGCAAATATGATAGCACGTAGGTTCAGTAGATGTACAGCCGAGGTAAAAATAACTTTGTTTAGGGCTTACTGTACATCTCTCTATACGTGCAGCCTATGGACTAATTACACGCGAAAGTCGCTTAGCGCCCTTCGTGTCCAGTACAACAACGCTCTGAGGGTGCTGTTGCGGCTGCCGCGCTGGTGCAGTGCGTCGGATATGTTCGCGCGTGCGCGCGCCGACGGGTTTCATGCCACGCTGCGCGCGCGCTGCGCCGGTACGCTCGACAGGCTGCGCGCCAGCACCAACGGCATCCTGCGCGGAATAGCGGATCGATCTGACGGTCGATTCTTGGCGCATTGGACTCTGATCCATGTAAATAGTAATGCTAAGTACTAACATAGTTAAGTTTATAATTGTTACTAACACCCTTTTGTTTTTGTTTTTGTCTGTTTTTATATGGACCTTAATTGTCTGAAATAAATGATATATTATTATATATTATTATTATTAAAAATAATAATAATATGTATATATATATATATATATATATATATATGTGTATGTATATGTGTGTATGTGTGAATATATATATATATTTATATAATTATATGTGTGTGTGTGTGTATATGTGTATGTATGTGTATGTAATATAATAATAATAATAATAATTAAAATTAAATCAATGCGGGGTGCCGTTTGATTGGCTGGCCCTGTTTTGGGGGGTGGTGGTGCCCATAGTTGTAGGCGGCTTTCCCCGGGAGGCATGTGGTCGTGGACGGGGAAGGTTTTGGGTCCCCCATGGTAACCTGAAATCAGCTGATCGGGGCAATTCGCTGAGGGACAGGAAATGTTTTTCGTTTGCGGTCGTATGTTTCTTTGGGAAGGTTGTTCATGGTGGTCGGTGCTATCGTCCCCCGGGATATGGTCGGCTGGTTTGATGTCACCTTGTATATATATATATATATATATATTTAACTAAAACCCACTTCTGCTTGATGAGTAAACGACCGGGGTTCGCTCAGCAAACAAAGGTTGGCATCCCTTACTTTTACCTATTATCCCTAATATTTATTCACCATCAAACACAATAAAACAAATCCCACACAATAGGTAAACTTCATAACAAAAACCTACACTGAAACAATAACTCACCCCACCCATTCATACACACTACAAATAAAAAACACCGCCAAGAGCAACGTGTATACCGATAGCACTGCGCTCTTGCACTCCACAACACTGCACAGGCTGGTGGTTTTTAGTCCGTAGGCAACTGGGTAACATTCCCAGTTGAGTCGGGCATGCTGCGGGGCCGGGCCGCAGTATCCAATGATGATTCCCACCACCCACGCAAAAAAAAAAAAACCTAACCTAACCTAACCTAACCTAACCTAACCTAACCTAACCTTACCTAACCTAACCTAACCTAACCTAACCTAACCTAAC
Organism: Argyresthia goedartella; assembly: GCA_949825045.1. NCBI lineage: Eukaryota > Metazoa > Arthropoda > Insecta > Lepidoptera > Argyresthiidae > Argyresthia > Argyresthia goedartella. The sequence continues at coordinate 21,737 of OX463815.1, forward strand.
CTAACCATTCAAGGATTCAAGAAGTCTGTGTACAAAGTCAAAGTCAAAGTCAAAGTACTTTATTACCACTGTGGGAGAAGAAGGGCGTAGAAACTCCCACAGATTGATTTTTAGATCTCTTTTAAAAATAGGTTGTGCTTAACTAATACATTTTTTTTTATTTAATAAGCAGGCAATAATAAATTATTACAAAATTATTAACAGCGAGGTCTGTGTTGAACTAGATTAACCCAATACAGTCCTGTCATTTAAGTAATCTCGAACATTGTAATATTGTAATATACTGTAATATTGTAATATTGTACTACGGTCCGTCCGTTGGTATTTGTCTCATTACAGTTCCATTGCTGGTGCTTGCTGTTGAAGTCACCAGCTAGGATAACTGTTCTACCTAGTTCTAAGTGGGCTTTGATATCATTAGCTATCATCTTCTGTCCGGCCGGCAGATAGACTGATGCTATGACTATGGGATCGTGACCTGACATTGCAATGCGGATGGCAGTTGCTTCGCAATTATCTAATTGGGGGGTGACTATAGAAGAAACGTGCAAAGATTTTTTATAATAGATGGCGGTACCGCCTTTGGGGTTTTTGGGTCGGTCCTGAGTCGGTAGGCGGTCAGTACGGAGGAGACTATATTTAGCTATATTGAAGCGCCTATTTTTGGGTTTTAGGTAAGTTTCTTGGACCGCGAGGATATCTATTTTATGTCTATTGAGAAGATCGGCGACTTCTTCTCTCTGTTTAAGGAGACTGTCAGCGTTATAGAGCTCTAAAGTTGGACTGTGGGGCTTTGTCCGTCCGTTTGTCGAGTTTATTAAAATGGGCGTACTATACATGATGGTAATTTGGGTGTTGTTCAGGCTTCTCGGCACCTAATGACCTCGTAGGGGCCCATCAGCTACGAGGTAGCGTAGCGATCAGTTGCCAAGAAGTTTGAACGTCGGCGATTCACCGAGCTAAAATGATTGGGTTCGATCTAACCTGGTCTGTGCTTCGGTCCCGTCAACCTCCTGTCTCTCTGCAAGGCCCGGGTGCACCCTAGGCTCTTCTTGGTAGACAGGTTCTTCAGCCAACCTCCTGTGTGACTGGCGGGCCAGCCTCGATCAGCACAGTGTTCCAACACAGGTTATGTTACGTGGTAAAAAACCAATCGGCCACGTAAATGCGAACTTTATCTGGTTCGGGGAACCACAACACACTCAGCTATATAGACAATCCTGAGGGAACCTCGAATACATTCCAGATGGACTGCGATTTAATTTCAATACCCTATCCAAAACGCGTTTACATTGCGAGGGCTTTCGTCTGTCAGTTGTCAAAAAACTGCAAGGTTGGCAGCAACGTCAAATTCAAAATGGCCGTTCCGAAACCATCGATCGAATATCGATTTGGAATCGAACAATCACCCGCCCGGACAGGCACCCACCTGTCCCCCAATCTACGGGCAGCCGAGACAACGTTGCTACCGCTCGTTTTAGTACCGAGCCTCCTACTAGAACCTCTGCAGACCGGGGGGTCCCGTCCCTGCCAGGGAACAAGTTAACAATGCGCCCCCTGCGCTAACACAGTGGCGGTAGGTTAGCATCCTTAACCAGAACGAGGTCACCAACACTAGGGGGGCTGGTTTTTTCAGTCCACTTAAGGCGCTGTTGTAAGATATGCAGATACTCGAGCGACCAACGCTTCCAGAAATTCTGAGTAAACTGCTGCAACATCTGATACCTTGACAACCGATACAATTTCACTCCCTCGAAGGGGTGCTCGGGCAACGCGTTAAGTGGCTGTCCTATCAAGAAATGGCCTGGGGTCAGAGCCTCCAGGTCATTTGGATCCGAGCTGAGCGGACACAACGGTCGCGAATTGAGAACGGCCTCGATCTTACAAAACAATGTCGCGAGCTCCTCAAAAGTCAGCGCGGTCTGACCTACTATACGCCCCAAGTGCGTCTTAGCTGACTTAACTACGGCCTCAAAAATCCCACCCCAGTGGGGGCAAATCGGTGGGCTGAAGGTCCACTGTATACCCCGACGGGAGAGGGCCGTTCCAATATCCACTTTATTTACATTCAAAAAGTTGACTATCTCTCGTAAGTATCGCTCCGCACCGATGTAGTTAGTGCCGTTATCAGAGCGGATCAAAGTTGGAAGTCCCCTTCGAGAAACAAACCTATCCAAACAAGCAATGAAAGCCTCTGTCGAGAGATCAGCAACGAGCTCGAGATGTACCGCCTTGGTGGAGCTGTGGGGCCAGTCCGATTCTCTCTTGGCAAGCCAGGGTGGTCCCCACCACAAATGGTGTCTAACGAGTTCAGGAGCCCGACATCCCCTGGATGCACAATCAGACGGGTTCATTCTCCTGGTACAAGTCTCCAGGTCAGTGGGACCTCAGACGACACAATCTGGGAGACACGGTTCGCAACAAAAACCTCTAAGTTATGGACCGAAGCCTTCAGCCAGCACAAAACAATCTGGCTGTCCGTCCACGCGTACACCGTATCCTCCAAAACCACTGACCCACGCAACACTGTTAGAGTGTGATTCAAAAGTTTGGTCAAAAGAGCAGCCCCGGACAGTTCCAGTTTTGGAATCGTCATCCTTGTCCGAATAGGCGCTACCTTGCTTTTTGCCAAAACCAAACGCACGTCGACCTCCCCGGTGGAGGTGACGGTTCGCAAATAAACCGCTGCCGCAAAACCTCGTTCAGAGGCATCACAAAACCCGTGAAGGGTTGCCCTGTAATCCCCAGCAGGGACCAATTTCCTCGGCAGCGATACATTAATTATATTGAGGCCCAACCATTTTGCCAAATCATTCGATACAATGCAGCCCTGAGCTCCAGAATCTAATAGGGCGTGAACATATGTTGGGTTGCCCGCCAAATCCCAAACAAGCACAGAGGCGATCGGTAACACCACCGTCTCCGGTTGGGGGGCAACAAATTGTTGGGCCGCAAATTCCTAGCGAGGGCCCCCGGGGCCCCACTCTGCCTGTAACCGATCAGGTATGCAGCTATACGCCAGCGGGTCCCATTGTACAAATGGCCCACGCGCCGGTTCCATTCCCAACCTACGATTCCCCTTAAAGGGGGGTGGGCGTGAATTCAACCGTGGCCGCTCCATGAGCGGGGGGGACATCACATGTGACCGATGAGGACGAGGCGACGAGCGGGGCGACAACTGAGGCGGCGTCCGAACCGCACCCGCATAGCTCGAAGGTGTCCCATGCCACCCGCCCGTTACGGCCTGCTCAACACACCCAATGTCCCGCTGAGTCGGATGCTGAGTCGCAACCGAAAACTCAGGGCCCCCCATGTGATGACCCTGAGTGCGGCCCTGCACCCTAGTACTGCCCTGTGCACGTGGGGACGTTGGCCCCTGAGTTGCGCTCCGAGTCGCAAACGAATTCTCAGGGCCCCATGCCGTGTCACCCTGGGTACGGCCCTGTGGACGTGGGGACGTTGGCCCCTGAGTTGCGCTCCGAGTCGCAAACGAATTCTCAGGGCCCCATGCCGTGTCACCCTGGGTACGGCCCTGTGGTGGCTGTTGGCCGGACCGGTTCATGCACAACAGATTGTTGTGGGCCCCACCACAATATCCGCACATTTTTGTGCGCGTGCAGTCCCTAGCCATGTGTGGCCCGAGGCACAGGAAACTCCAGCTCCGCTGCTTGGCCATCCGGCGCCGTCCCTCACCCCTAAGTTCCCCGAACTTATTGCAATTGGCCACAGCATGGCCAATCTGCCTACAACATGGGCAGGTCTCACTATGTGGGGTCAATGCACTCACAGTCCCATACGACTGCCGGTTGGTGCGGTCCTTCCTCGTCGGAGGGCCCCTACTCACAGCGCTCCCGGCAGCTCTCTGTGGCTCCGAAGGATGGGTGACCGTCAACCCCAAATTCTCTGCCCGTCGAGCCTCCTCTTCCAAGAATCCGACCAAGTCGGAGAAGGCGGGCAGGTCCTCGGCCGACCTCCCGTGAGACTGTTCGAAACGAGTCTGCACGTCAGCGGGTAGGCGGGAAAGTACAATGTACAGCAGTAGGTACGACCATTCACCAACCGGAAGTCCAAGATTCTCTAGAGCCTTGGTGACGGACAACAACGGGTTCAAAACCTCCGTCTGTATGGCCCCGACCTTGTTCACAACCGGGATACTAAACAAACGGTTTAGTTGGGCATCGGCCAACCTCCGTTTGTTATGGTAACGTCTGACCAACAATTGTCTGGCCGTTTCATAGTTACCCTCCGTAACTGTCAAATGAGCGACCAGCTCCCTAGGCTCACCCCTCAATGCTGCCACCAGCTGAGCCATCTTGACAGACTTGGTAATGTCCGATCGCATGTGCACCAAACTGTCGAACAGATTGATGAAGCTCATCCATTCACCGGACACTCCGTCAAAAGTAGGCATAGTTATGGCCGGTAACCTGGACCCTGAACCCTGAAGCGGCAGAGGTGCTTCAATGTCACCACCATGGCTGGACTCGCGCTGTCTACGTATGTCCGCAGCCTTCTGCGTGATAGCAGCTGCCATCTCCATACATTGGTCGACATCCCCTAGCAACCGTGACAGCCTGTCAGGTGCGCAACCATCAACTGATTCCGCCTGCGCGGACAATTCGAGCACCCTATTGTAACGTTCCTTAACGTCCATAGACCGCTCCAATACCACATCATGCCTATCTAAACGGTCTATCAGACCGTGTGCGGAGGAAAACCATCTGAGTTCCTTAGAAACACCCTTCTGGATTTCAGATAACGACATGATCGGAACGATACTTACTCACAATTTGCAGTAACTCAATTTTATTGGACCCTCCAGTCTATAACCCAAACGAGGGAACCCTAAACTATAACTTAAACAATGTTGATTTCCTTAAACAATAGGAACCGAGTTTTATATCTATATAAATTCTGTAAATAACAATTTAGTTTCCCTTTATCACTACAACACACACAGATAGTCAATATTAGTTCAAGTTATAAATTGCTATAACTGAAAACAATGTAATAGCCTGCTATCAATAGATGTAACTACCTATGTTAACCAAAACATTCATTAGCATTACTAGACCACTAATAGATTGACTAACTGGTACTTCAATGCAAATTTCAACTCAATATCTGTCTGTCTACTACCAGCAACAGACCTATAGCTTACAATACTACCAATCTATGTGGATATAGGAACACAACCAAGTTATCCAATAACCGCCTATACCTACAGATTGACAGTCCCAAATCGTGTCCTCCTGGAGCCCTTGACGGCTGCAAATCTCAGGAAGCCACGCTCTAGCTACCAAATTGTTCAGGCTTCTCAGCACCTAATGACCTCGTAGGGGCCCATCAGCTACGAGGTAGCGTAGCGATCAGTTGCCAAGAAGTGTAAACGTCGGCGATTCACCGAGCTAAAATGATTGGGTTCGATCTAACCTGGTCTGTGCTTCGGTCCCGTCAACCTCCTGTCTCTCTGCAAGGCCCGGGTGCACCCTAGGCTCTTCTTGGTAGACAGGTTCTTCAGCCAACCTCCTGTGTGACTGGCGGGCCAGCCTCGATCAGCACAGTGTTCCAACACAGGTTATGTTACGTGGTAAAAAACCAATCGGCCACGTAAATGCGAACTTTATCTGGTTCGGGGAACCACAACACACTCAGCTATATAGACAATCCTGAGGGAACCTCGAAAACATTCCAGATGGACTGCGATTTAATTTCAATACCCTATCCAAAACGCGTTTACATTGCGAGGGCTTTCGTCTGTCAGTTGTCAAAAAACTGCAAGGTTGGCAGCAACGTCAAATTCAAAATGGCCGTTCCGAAACCATCGATCGAATATCGATTTGGAATCGAACAGGTGTAAAGGGTGGGTTGGTGGTTGTGGGAGGTGACAAAGGCGTATGTAAGAGGGGTGCGCCTGAAAGAGGCAACATTTGGGGGATATAGTGTGGGAAGGTCGAGAAGACTTGGGATGAATGCCCTAGGTGGGGGGGGGTAGTTTATGAAGCTGACGGCGCTTAAGGTGCCGTTGGAGGAAATGGGGCCGTGGCCCGAAGCCTTGTCCAAGGGGGTAGGTGGTGTGGGGTGGAAATAGGGGCTTAGAAAAATTAAGAGGGCGTTGAGAGGGCGTTTGTTGGGAAGAACTCTGGCTCTGTTCCCACCTGCGACTTGCGCCTGGGGCTGCCGGGCATCCGCCATAGTTGGCTGGATGGCCGGTCTACCCGCACAACACGCAGGTGGGAGGGGTTGCCGCGTCCTTCCCACAGACGGAGGTGGCATGATTGCCTGCGCATTTTACGCAACGGGGGGCGGGGGGGGCAAAGCATCTGCTTTGGCCATGTCCATACATTTGACAGTTATAACACTGTGAAATGATATTGGCGGATTTGGGGCTTTCGACGCTGATGTCTTTGAGACCGCAGAGGGATTGAAGGGGGCTAATCTGCCTACCTGCGGCGGTGGGTTCGGCAATTACTAGAATCATGTTAAATGCCTTTGCAGGCCGGTTTGCACGGTGCATCCTATTTACTTCCATTACCGGGAAGTTTTTGGAGATTAAGTCATTTTTGATGACGGATGTGGGGAGATTTGTGAGGACGGGGCGGACTATAGAAAGAATAGTCCTCTCCTCGGGGAGTGAGTAAGTATGGAAGGCGATATGGTTCGCCCTCAAGAATTTAGTAATTGCGCGGTGGCTTTGGGACTCTGCCACCTGGACGCGGGTTCCGGCTAATGTAAGCGCGGATGTATATTTAATTCCATTTCTTTGCAAATGGATCGATACCCGAGTCCAGGCGGTTTGGTCTCGGACTATTACTGGTGGTGGGGGGCGAGTGCGGGGCGCGGGGGTCGGTGGGGCTACGGTATTTTTAATTAGAAGACCGACCCTGAAACTCGCTTTTATATGCCTACCGCGTGGAGCTCCGCTGGGTGGGGTGATACGATTATAGGCGAGCGTGAGTGAGCGCAAAGCGATATCTCACCGTCCTGCTCGTTCGTCGTGTTGTCCGTATAGTACGACTCGAGGAGTAGGCATAGGTAGGTACTGTAGTACTCCTAACCACTATACGATCACTGCCTACTTGCATTGCGTAAATATAAAGACTTGACTGGTATTGACTTTTCTTTTTATTTGATTTCTAGTTACACTTTGTATAAAAGGGATCCGCAACTGGCTCGATAGCCATTACGCTAATCCTCACTATAATTTAGCTCAGTCGCTGGCCGAAGCCTAAGGTGAAGTGTGTCACATTGACTTCCCACATCCAACCCTCTTTCTTTTTTAAAACTACAAAATAAGTAACAGTGTCAAAGTGACACCCACTCTAAAGAGGCCCGTATACAATATAATCGCATAAACAAATATCGAACTTTACAATAATTCCCCACTCCCTTCAAAAAAAAACCAACGGTTTTTTTTTTCAAAGTGGCAACACTAACTCAAAGTCTAAAATCTAAAATGACAACCCTATCTCAAAGTCTAAAATCTAAAAAACATTAAATGTTAACATTAAGTGAGCTTGCTATGCTTGAAATCTAAAAAACAGTAAATATGCCGCAAGCATAATTTCAAATAACATCAAGTAACCCAATCCTTATCTGTCCAACCATCCCATTTAAGCTACTCAATTAAACATTAAATAACAAAACCAAACTACACTTAAGGTGTACATTCCCTCCACCACCCAATGGTCTTTCCTGCCTTCGCGGCTTACAGACCGAATCTTGGGCACTGTCATGCGCTACTTGCCTTCGGCTCTTTCGCGCATGCAGTTTCTTGATGCCCTACAAGTTCTCGTCCCGGCCTTTCTCCCTTTCTGGGCAGGCCATACAGTACTATTTTTTTTTCGTCCTCCCCAAATGGAGCTTGACAACACAACACGTTACTCAGCGTCGAACTGTACCACGTAGTACACTGCTGTCCTCAATCTTCAAATATTCTTCTCTTGGTGTGCCATGAGTGCGCAAACTTGCGCAACGCCTTGAAGTTCTGCTCGCAAGAAACTAGCTCCTCGTGGAATATTGGGCCAACCGTTGTCCTCTTCAGTGCATCCAGCATCTCCGATCTCTCGTCCGCGTAAAGCCTACATTCCCAGAGGGCGTGATTCCGGCTCTCGTTGTCCTCGCCGCATGGGCACTCTGCAGACTCGCACAGCCCTAGCCTGTGTAGGCGCTGTCTGAAGCATCCGTGCCCGGTAAGTACTTGGGAGACCATGAAGTCCGGTTCTACCCATTCTGGACTGAGCCTCACGCCCACGTCTGGGAAGAATCCATACAGCTCGCGGCCGTCCTTACTGCCCTGCCATCGTTCCTGCCACTGAGCCACGATGTCTGCCCTAACCGTCGTCTTGAGTTTCCGGTACTCCCTGGGGGCCAGTTGGTGTCGCTCCTGAGCAATCCATTCTGCACGACAGACCTCCAAATCGGCTGGTAAAACTCCCGCAAGCACAGGTAGCGCTGCGGAGCTGCACGATCGGTAAGCCTTCGTTAGTAAAACTGGCGCCGGTCTCTGCGTTCCAGCCCCCATCCTCTTCAGTATCAACGCCCTTCTGACAACAAAGTTGGACGAGCATCGGTACCATACTGCGGCAACGTACGTAAGCGTAGCTATGTATGTCCCCGAGTACAAAACTCGGAGAGCCCGGTACTTCACACCCCATCTGGTTGCGGAAACCCGCGACATCTTGCCGAAACAAGCGGAGGCCTTTTGCCCTATAGTATTCGCATGCGGCAAGTAGGACCTAGCCTCGTCCAGAGTAACACCGAGTAACGTAGCTTGCGACACACTCCTGATCGACGCGCCTTCGAATCTGATCGTTGGCGCTCGCTTGAACCCCCCTTTGTACGTCATGGTCAAGGACTTCGCTGAATAGAATCCCAAACGGTTGCTGGATCCCCAACTCGATATTTCCCCGAGCACGACGCTGGCTTTCCGTTCGATGTCCATGCGCGAAGACGCCTCGATCACCACTGTCACGTCGTCGGCATACGCAATCAAATGCACTCCTTCGGGTCGCGGCAGGAGCAGGAGATCGTTCAGGACGATGTTCCATAACGTTGGGCCCAACACTGACCCTTGTGGTGCTTGTCTTGGAGCAGGTCTGACTACCCACATAGAAAATGACTCTACGGTTGCTAAAGTAGCTGACCAAGATACGGTAAAGGTTCGGTGGGGCTCCACCTTGCTTCACCTTGAGGAGGATCATTGGCCACCACGCGTTGTCGAATGCAACAGAGATGTCCAGAAAGATAAGCTGTACGTACGGAGCTGGACTGGTATCTGTAATTTCGTTAATTCGGCACAGCGCCGTCACTGTCGAACGACCCCGAGTGAACCCATATTGAGCTTCCGATATATTACGATACAAGCAGGGAGCACAGGAAACTATTACGCGTTCCAATAGTTTACCCAAAATGGGAAGTAGTGTGATTGGTCGGTACGCCTTCGGGTCACTAAGGGGCTTACCGTTACTCTTTGGCAGGACGACGAGTCGGCCTAATTTCCAGAGATCGGGAAACACTCCCTCGGCGATGCACTTCCTCAGTATGAGCCACATCTCGTCTGACGTGGCCCTCCACGCCCACTTAACTATCGCTGCCGTGATACCATCAATACCTGGAGCCGTGTTATGCAGGGAGCGCACGATGCGCTCGATCGTCACGTTTTCGGGAGCTGTCATGTCACGGCTGGATGGCACGAAGGCAGCTGCTACACGGACAGACTGATGGTAGATGGTATCCCTCTGCAGCTCGTCGTCTAGATACAGCGTCTGAAGGAGGTCTGACATGGTGGCTCCGGTAGATTCCGTGTAGCCGTCGATAAGCTTGGTGCCGTTGATGATGTTCGGCGGGGGGCGTATACGCCCGCAAGCCTCTCTGTAGGCTAAACCCCATGACGATCCGTCCTCGTCTCCATCTCAATGATGGCAGGTTCGAATCCTTAATCAGCACCAAATCACCGACTTGAGGGGGGGCTCGTCCGGTCAGTGCACTTAAGGCGCTGCTGCAAGATGTGCAAGTACTCAAGGGACCACCGTTTCCAAAAATCTTGAGCCATCTGCTGCAACATCTGCCACCTAGTTAACCGACTTAACTTAACATCACTGAATGGGTATTCTGGCAGGGCGTTAAGGGGCTGACCTATCAGGAAGTGACCCGGAGTCAACCCTTCCAAATCATTTGGATCCGAACTGAGCGGGCACAACGGACGCGAGTTCAGTGTCATTTCAATTTTACAGAACAGCGTCGCAAGCTCTTCAAAGCGTAGAGAGGTCTCACCGATGATCCTCGTCAGGTGCGACTTAGCCGATTTAACCGCAGCCTCAAAAATTCCTCCCCAATGAGGACATCCCGGCGGACTGAAAACCCATTCAATCCCTCGTCGGGAGCAAGGCGTACCAATGGCGTCCTGGTTACCGTTCAGGAATTGAGTGACCTCCTGCAGATATCGCCTGGCTCCGACAAAATTTGTGCCGTTGTCCGAACGGATTAATGTCGGGAGGCCCCTTCGTGAGACGAACAGATCCAGACAGGCTGCCTTCGTGGCAAAGCACACGAAGACGCTCAGGTATGCCTTCACTAATCTGGCGTTCCGTAGCTGTGAAGACTTGACCATGAATGGTCCCGCGAAATCCGTTCCGACACCTGCAAAGGGCCGGATTTCGTTAACCCTATCCGAGGGCAAATCGCCCATCTGGGGCTGCATCGTAGCCGCCTTGGCCCGATAACAAGGCAGGCACCGAAATACGACGCTTCGCACTAAGCGTCTTCCCGATAGAATCCAGAACTCGCGCTGGAGAAACGCCATCAAGGCGTGGCATCCGACATGCCCATTCCAAATGTGTCGATCCTGTATCAACAGTTCGACCAACTTCCCTTTCCTAGGGAGTAACAACGGGTGGCGAGCCGCATAAGGCAGGTTGGCATTCCGCAGCCGACCTCCTACCCTCAGCAATCCTTGAGGGTCAGTAAACGGATTGAGCCGAGCCACAGCTCCCTTTAGTTGGACGCGTCCGCATCTCAGAATGTCCAGTTCGGACTTAAAGTGCACCGTCTGCACGTTCCGTACCAATGCGAACAACGCATGGTTCCGTTCCCGTGGTGTCAGGACCTGTGTCCGCACCCGTTGCGTCTCAGAATTGCGACAATTCCGCGCAAATCGGAAGATCCAGGCGGTCACATTGACCAGCTTGTCGAGCAAGCTGTACCGTTCTAGCAGGCTGAACTCCTCTTCCGGCTCTGGTTGCGTCGTACAGACACCGACTGTCAAGGTGCCCAGACTGGTAAAACACCCAAAAACCTGGCCATAAATCAATTATTTTAAAATAGTTTCCCAGACTTCAAACTTAATCTCATAAAAGGTAGGTAATCCGCACGTCACTAGGCAAAATATCTACCTGCTTCCTAGTTCCAGTCCGCCAGCAGAGCAGTCGGAACCTAGCGTTTGTTAACAACTCTCGTCTCTGTTCGCGGCTAACCTAAAATAACACTATTTCTCCGTGGCTTTGTTTATGTGCAAAGTAATTCGAGATACAAAAATTGTCATGGATTCTATTAATCAAGGTATGTACAACATTTTATGATCTTTTTTTTATTATTTAGAGGTCTTATTAATGTCCTACTATGAACTATATCAACATGCCTGAAAATTTAAAAAAATTCGTATTTTTTTCTCAAGATGTGTATTTTTAAACATGTGCAACTCATCGCCACTGCATTATAGTTATATTGGAATAAAGTTAAGAATATGTGCAATAATACTAACTAGCGTAAACATTCACATATTTTCACATAAAAAATTATTTTAACTCTAAAAACTGTAACATTGACCGCGATTTTCTGACGATTATTTTTATTGTTTCAGACTCTCCAATATCTGTCCTATCTATGACCAGGAAAGAGCTTCATAAATTAGTTAGATCAAGTCCGCAATGGTTATTTGACGGAAAACTTCAAGATTTGGACAAGAAGTTAGTGGAAGTGACTAAGTGCCCCGCTGAGAAACATGAAAAACTTTTTAAAATCAGTAAGTCATTTAAAACTGTATATAAAAGAAAGTGGTTAGCCAGCAATAGTACTGAGACACGTTTTCTGGAACAAAACGAGAAATGGCTTAACGAAACCGTCACTCTACCTGCTGGGCCGATTCCAGGAACTTCTAAGGGCCGTCCAACTAAAGACTTCGGTGAATTAAGTGATCGGTCAAAGCGTCGTAAAACAATGAAACTTAGACAAGACATATCTGCGGAGGAACTCACTTACGCGGCACAGATGAGTCATAGAGCTTCACGAAACAATGATCTTGCCTCTGTGATTCAAGAAGTGACAAAAAGCCCTACCCCAGCAACTAAGTTTCGCAAGGCTGCGGCTATCGGTAGTAAAACTACTATTACTAAGAAGCATACGCCAGAAGATGCCCTAATGATTTTTGTGGAAGCTAACATGACCTTAGCTCAATACGAGGTGATACACCAGGCGAATAAAGACGTATACCCTTGTTATACGTATGTTCAGAGGGCAAAACAGGATAGTTATCCAAATAAAAATGTAAGTGAAACGATTGCAGAGGTGATGCTACAGGATCTGCTTGATCACACATCTTCGCGGCTCTGCAAATATTTGGAACCAGTTCTCGAACAACTACAGCCAAATACTGAGTTGGAACTGATTTATAAATGGGGATGCGATGGGTCTACTCAAAACGAATACAAGCAAAAATTCGAGGAAGATGGTAATAGTGACGGACATATATTTATGAGTTCTATGGTACCAGTTCGGCTCACATACGGTTCTAAAGTCATATGGCAGAATCCCCATCCGTCCTCCCCCAGATTTTGCAGGCCAATTAGGTTTCGGTATGTAAAGGAAGACAAGGACGTCACTAATGAAGAAATTAATCATATTGCGAACCAAATAAAATCTCTCCAGCCTACAGTTGTTAGAGAAAATATTGTAATTAAACACCTGTTATTTCCTACAATGATCGATGGAAAAGTTTGTAACGCGGCCACCAATACGAATTCAACATAGCGTTGCTATATATGTGGCAAAACATCTAAAGAATTCAACAATTTAAAAACATACCCTGAAAATCGAGAGACTTTTAAATTTGGGTTGTCAATATTGCACGCGCGAATCCGTTTTTTTGAATTTTTATAACATTTATCTTATAAAATTAAAGCTGGAGTAAATAAGGGACGGATATATGGGAAAGAAGATAAAGATAAAATAGAAAATGCCAAGAGAAGTATACAAAAAGAATTTCGTGAAAGAATGGGTTTACTAGTAGATATTCCGAAGGCTGGGTACGGAAACACCAATGATGGTAATACCTCCCGCAGATTCTTTTCCGACCCAGAAGCAGCATCATCTATTACGTCTATTGACAAAGATCTTATTATAAAATTTAAAATAATTTTAGAAGTCATTTCATCGGGATTCAAAATAGATTTAGAAAATTTTTCAGCGTACAATATGGGTGTAGCCCATTATTATATTAACTTGTACGGTTGGCAACCAATGAGCCCCACTGTACACAAAATATTGGTTCACTCTGCTCCGCAGAGTGCGAATCGCCAAATAAGGACTAGACCGTAGCCCGTACGTGTTGGTGTTCAGCTCGTACACCTTGATGGGCTGATCTGGGCTCTCTCGCCACAGTATCAGCTGATACCGTCTATCGTCAGGGTGAATGACCGTCTGCCTAAACATCATGCGGATGTCAGCTACAAACACAACATTGTGTCGACGGAACCGTGTGATAACATCCGCGATGTCATGGTTCAACTTCGGCCCTGAATGCAACACTGGTTCAGGTTCATGCCGTTAGATGTTGATGCCGATCCATCGAACACTACCCGTATTTTGCCCTCCGGGGTCCTCAAGACCGCGTAATGAGGCAGGAAGCAGTGGTCTTCACGCTTCCAGTCGATACCTAAAACCGACATGTGGCCGAGCGACTCGTATTCCCGCATGAAGTCGACGTACTTCTGCCGGAAAATCCCGTTACGCTTCATGCGTCGTTCCATCGACAGAAGCCGCATCTCGGCTGCATGGTGTGAACTGCCCAGCGGTGGGCGATCACTCCGGAATGGAAGACGTGTGATAAATCGACCTGACCGAAGGCGACCAGTATTGTTCCGATAAAACTGTTCACACTCTTCTTCAACCGATTCCAACCGGCGGACTGTAGGTGGTTCCTCCACCTCCCAAAACTTCTGTATCACCTCCGAGAGTACAGAACCGAATAAGGGACTACTAGTCGCTAGGCGTGTGGCAGCCGGCATGACCGGACCCATTACTGCATGGCCCAGTCTGGTGTTGACCGAAACCAGACCAGTTGCCTGCAACACGTGGACACCTGGCACTAACAGGTATCCCAAGGCATCAACACCCAATAAAATGTCTACTGGGCCCGGAATATCAAACTCCGGGTCAGCCAGTGACAACCCAGCGACCAACTGTCTCACCGAGGGCGACAACCGTACGTGAGGGTGTGAGCCCATCACATTAGGCATGACTAATGCCGTGACCGTCAGATTCACCGATGAATCCACCCGTGACGAGAGAGTAATCCGACATACTCCCTTAACGGAACCGACTTCCGTGTTCCCAATTCCCCGAATGGAATGTGGATACTCCCTTACCGAAATGCCCAACCGTCTTACAAGGTTGCACGAGACTAAGCACCCCTGGGCCCCCGAGTCCAATAGTGCTCGTGCCACACATGACTTGCCGGCCGAACTCCACGCTATCACAGAGGCGGTGGGAAGCATGACCGTCTGTGGAGTGGCGGCACCCTGTAAGTGGGCGGCGTGTCCCTAGCGGGAACCTCCGCGGGATCCGAACCCGCTGAGGCCTCCGTCGGCCTCGGAGTAACTCGGCTGCTGATATGCAACCGGCATATCAGACCGTATGTGCATCAAGGGGTCCCAACCCGTATAATAGGCCCCTCGCTGTCCCGGTATCCGACCATACCAGACGGTGTACGGTGTGCCCGGTGCGTACCGTGGATGAATGGGGGAGAGCGGATCCAACCTGAGGCGCTCTAGGAATGGGGGCAACATCCGACTGTTCGCCTCCCAGAGCGACGGGCAGGGTGGCGCAGAAGGTGGTGGACTCCCAGCCTTCACGCCACTCATAGGTGCCAACTGACTCCCGCCCGCAACACACGGTGAGCCAGCGGCCCGAAGTCCTCGCTGACCGTGGACAGCGGCGACCGAACCCCGGCTATCCCGCATGTTACCCCCCGCGCTGCCCCTTTCCCCTCGGGGGGGGTCCCGTCCGCGGGTACCCCAGTCACCCCGTTGGTGACTCCCGTTGCCCGGAGGGGGACTGGGTCCGGCCCTGGTTGGGCCCTGTGGCCGATCAACCTGAGTCCGGCCCTGGTGACCATCCGAAGGGCCTGACCGATTCAGGCACAACGCTATGTGGTGCTTGCCACCACAGCACTCACACGGGAACGCGCGCGAGCACTCGCTCAGCGTGTGCGGCCCCAAACAACCGAAACACAATCGGTGACGGAAGACTATCTTCCTGCGGGCAGCTACCCTGAGCGCCTTAAATTTGGCGCAACTGGTCACGTCATGACCGGCACTGTCGCAGTGCACACAGCCGTCACCCGACGGCGCGGCATTCAAAACGCCAAATTGTTTCGACCTCCCACCCCGCCCGTGAGGTGGGGGGCGCGGCCTCTCCCGCATCCGCGCGGGTTGGCGCTGCACACTGGCCTCCGTGTCCAGTGTGTCACATCGCCTACATTCACCCTCCAAAATATCCGTCAATTGGACAAGTGTGGGCAGTTCCGTGCTACTGCCCCCATGCAGCTGTTCAAACTGACTTTGAACAGCTGCAGGCAACCGTGACAAAACCATATATAAAATAATGTATGACCATTGGTCTACCGGAAGACCAAGGTTCTGAAGGGCCTTAGTGGCCACCAGCACTGGGTTGAGCACCTGTACTCGGATGTCAACATCCCGTGTTACTCTGGGGATGCTAAACAGCTTCCCCAGCTGCGCATCAACCAAGCGCCGTTTGTGTTGGTAGCGGTCCAACAATATGGACCTTGCTATCTCATAATTGCCCGCCGTGACCGTTAGGTGACCGACCAACTCCTTCGGTTCACCCCGCAGAGCCATCAATAGTTGGGCCAACTTGTAGGCGTTGTCCAGGTCTTCCCGACCGTGGACCAAACTATCAAATCAAAAAAAAACTATCAGTCAGAATACCGCGTCCTTTCTTCATCCCAACATGCAGGTCGAACATCAGCGCTAATAACCCCATGCTTCGAATGTGTCGTCGCTACAATGAAGTTGTGGCCACCGAAGATGATGTTCCTGACATCTACCACGTCTCGATGCCTTGCTTTAAATATAAAATGTGCAAAATCCTTAAGCAGGTATATAAGCAGATAAATCATTGATTGTACCAGATATCGATCATCATTTATTTATGTTTTTAAATTGTTTTTTATTTAGTTTTTTTAGTTCGATTTCATCTCTTAAGTGTAGAAAAATAAATTAAGTTTTTCCAATAGTTAAGTAGGTAATCTTTCCATTGTATGTAGTTTTTGTTTAGTTAGTTCTAGATTTACCTTACACCATGCTGTGTACACATACTTTTGGCGCTGGAGACAGCCCCTTTTGTACTTGTTTTGTTGCTTTAATTTGATGTATTATCTCTAGTGCTGTTTTGTGTACCTAATATAATAAATAAATAAATAAATAAATTGGAATCTCCAGGTGTGGCAGCCGTCCAACAACACCCTTCGGGGGTGGGTCTCCGTTACCATCCCCAGGGTTATTCCTTCGCGACCGCTTAATCTTCTCCGTGCGACACTCGATGTCACCCAAGCATTCCATCGCTTGGTCAGCATCCGCGCAGAGCTGTTTCACCGTAGCCACCGAAGCTTCATCATTAAGCCCGAGAGCTTCAGCCTCCGCAGCCAGCCGACACACCTTCCCGACGCGTGTCATTGCGTCCTCCACACGCTTGAGCTGAACATCATCCATGTCCGGTCGCTCCACATACTGATGAGTATGGGCGAGCCATCTCATTTCCTCCTGGACACCATTCCGCAGTACCGTCAAGGGTGAAGGTGCCATGTTGACCGATTTAATAGATTCTGGTCCTATACTTCACTACCGAACTAAGTATAGCCAGGGACCAGCACTTGCCCGTCAGCGCTGGGCACAGAAATTAAAACTAAGTTGTCAAAACTAAGGCCACTACTAAAACAATTAAATCCTATAAATATTTAATATGGTCGCCCTGTGGATATACACCTTATAACTATACACTCTAAATCAATTAGAGAATGCTACCATAAAGCTCAATACAAAATAACACACAAAAATGTATTATAAAAACAATAAAATATATTAAATAAAATTTATTAAAAAAAAATAATTGGTGGGCTCCGAGACTATAAATCTAAACAATATAGCAAAATCAGCTTAATACCCCTTAAATAGCCTGACCCTGCTCTGTAAACCGAAATAACACTGCAGTACTATAGAACCCGACGTTCTATTACAAGTAATACAATATAGTTACTTCGCGGAATCACTGTTCAATCCTTATGCCCACAACAGTAGTTTCCGACTACAAATTTATAATAATCGTTAACTAAATCGTTAATTATGCGTTCACTAACCGAAAATGAACCTAAATTGTGGTATACCGACCACAAAAGACTCACTCACAAAAAAGATTGCCGACCAATCTGAGGTACCCTCTCCCACTACAATGTGGCAAAAAAACAACCCTTCAACCGTCCGTGAATCGATTTCCTACTAGGAAACCACGCCTCTGCTGCCAAAATGTTAAATCCACGCCTCAACCGAAAGGGTGGAATCTTTGAAGGGTTGTTTTACAATGGAATGTCACGAAGTAGTAATGACCTTGACGCCGTCGACTGGTATGCGAAAGTTCAGATTCTTCGAGGCAGGAGTACGGGATGAGGAACACAAGATTATTAAGAGATTACCATTGAAATACCATTCGGCCAAGGCCCCGATGCCTGACGCCGAAAATTTTACCATGTGCCCAGTGACAGCTAGCTGGTGATGTTCCGTTCACTCGCGGTCGATCCGCGCAACAAAAACTGAGGTGCGTTCCGAAGCATAAATATTAAACAGTATATCGTAATACCGCTTTTGTACACGCTGTGCGTTCGCAATATTTCCTAACGCCTTAGTCAGCAGCCTACCCACACGATTTACCCTTTTATCTATCGTTTCGTCTAAACCAACTGCGATTAATCCTAATGATCGATCCACCACTGAGCACGGTTCCCTACCAAATAAAATATTATACGGCGACACTTTCGTTGACGCCTGCACGCTAGTGTTATACGCATGTACTACCAAAGGTAAAACCGAGCACCATTGCCTTTGATTACTACCTAAATATTTTGATAACATCGAAGTTAACGTTCTATTCATTCGCTCTACCAAACCGTTTCTCTGTGGGTGAAACGAACTAGTATGTTTCATTTTAGCCCCAAAGTGCTCTACCGTTTCTTTTACAATTCCCGCCGTAAAAACTGTTCCTCTATCTGAAATAAATTTCCTAATCGGCCCGAACCTACAGAAAACTTCCTCAACTAAAAACCGCACTACATCTTCCGATGTAACCCTAGGTAACGCCTTACATATCGCAAACTTTTATTACTTTGTATGAGTCATTATGATATTATAATGATTACCGAGACTTGGTTAGTCGAGGGAATCAAGGATTCGGAGTTGTTTGATGGGAGGTATGTGGTTTGGCGCAGGGACCGGGACTACAGTGTAACTAATCAGAAGTATGGAGGTGGTGTTTTGATTGCCACACGGAGGGATCTTACGATCACGCCGCAGCCCGCCTTTCATTCTAGCGCCGAAGATCTTTGGCTAACTTTGACCCTTAGTAATAAACCCAATTCATCGACTAGCATTCATATATGTGTTGTTTATTTATGCGGCCAAAAACTGGGATTCAATTTTTCTCAGCAAGCTCAGCACTTTTTTAATAGTTTGGAATCGATGTTAATTGAATATCCAGACCATAAATATTTGATTGTAGGTGATTTTAATTTGAGCAATATACGTTGGACTCCTAGTATTAATACTGATGGCGCTTTTGACCCTAGTAACTATGTCTCACATGATGAAACCCATTTGGTGGATTCCGTTAACCTTTTGAATCTAAATCAGTATAACGGAATTAAAAACGCGTATGATAAAATTCTCGATCTAGTTCTCTCGACGGATTATGTCTCGGTATCCGATTGTAGTAATGATTCCCTTGTTCCAGTCGATCCCCACCATGGGGCGCTTTTTTGTATACTGCCTTTGAGTGACCATGATGTGCTAGATCGGCCACCTCTTAATAAGTTTTTGTTTTTCAAGGGTGACTATGATTCTATTAATAGTGAAGTGGCTAAAATTGACTGGGATACTGAGTTAAGTAATCTTAACCTAGAAGAGGCATCCAATTATTTTTATAATTTTTTCAATTATTTAAGGAATAAATACATTCCACACAAAATTGTTACTACTAAAACCTACCCTCAGTGGTACTCCAAAGCCTTAATAAGGGTTATTAAAGAAAAACATAAATATTTTATTAAATCCAAATTATATGAAAATTTATCAGACATACATACATTTAATTTGCTAAGGGACAGGGTGAGATCGTTAGAAGAATCATGTTATAATAAATATATAAACTCGGTTGAGAATTCAATCTTAAAATGTCCTAAATTTTTCTGGTCTTATGTTAACTCAAAATTTAAAAGTAACGTGATGCCTAGCAGCCTCAAATATGGTAATGAAACACTCAATTCAGGCGATTCTATCTGTAATGCTTTTTCATCGTACTTCCAGTCCAACTTTTTAAATAAATCTCAATCTTCTAGTAGGCACGACGTGTCCGGCGACGATTGCTCTGATACTGTGTCTAACATTTCTTCTATCTTTATAGATATTAAAGAGGTTATCAATTTGTCGAAGAAACTCGATCCCTCTAAATCTGCTGGACCAGATCATTTGCCAGCCATCTTTTTGATAAACTGTGCAGATACTCTTTCGGTGCCAATATCAATATTATTTAGAAAATCTATTGCCTCTGGTACTGTCCCTAATATCTGGAAACAAGCTTTTATCACCCCTGTGCATAAGAAAGGTCCGAAGACTTATGTCACTAATTATCGCCCTATATCTAAACTCTGCATCGTTTCCAAAGTGTTTGAAAGGATCATCTATAATCAATTATATGGAGCATTGAAACAGTCTTTTAGTGATACGCAGCACGGTTTTCTCAAGGGTCGCTCCACAGTTTCCAACCTCGTATTATTTAACAATGCCTTGACGGTTGCTATGGACGGTGGATTGCAGGTTGATGTCGTTTACACCGATTACAGTAAGGCATTCGATAGGATTCAGCACGACCTCCTGTTAAGTAAATTATCTAAAATTGGTATTAGGGGTGACCTACTGCGGTGGTTTGCTTCCTATATTGACAATCGCTCACAGGCTGTTGTTATTAATAATTATATGTCTAGTTGGGTTAATGTTCCTAGCGGTGTGCCACAGGGGTCCTTGTTGGGTCCGTTACTTTTTGTGTTATTTGTTAACGACATTGACTTGTGCTTTAACTTTGCTAGGTTGTTGTCCTTCGCTGACGACATGAAGATTTCTGCCAACATAAGCTCACATGCCGATGCTGAAGCTATGCAAGCAGATCTGTTTCGTTTAGAACACTACTGCGATGTCAACCGGCTTGACCTAAATCCTTCCAAATGTAGTATTGTCTCCTTCTCTCGTAAAAAGAATCCACTTTTCTTTAATTATATTGTGAAGGGTGAGACATTAAAAAGGGATGCAGTCGTTAAGGATTTGGGAGTCATCCATGATGCTAAACTGACATTTAATGCCCATGTTGATAGTATTATAACTAGAGCCTCGAGGGCTCTGGGTTTTGTGATGCGTTCCTCAAGAGACTTCAAAAAAGCTAAAACTTTGAAAATTCTTTATTGTACGTACGTTAGAAGTAATCTTGAGTACGCTTCACAGGTTTGGAGTCCTCGCTACAATATTCATATTAACCGGATTGAAAATATTCAGCGTAAATTTATGCGTTATCTCTGTTATCGGACTAAATTTAAATACAATTCAGATTCTTACCTCGATATTTGTAGAAAACATCATCTGGCTCCTCTTCAACTAAGACGCAAGGTTGCAGATTTGGTATTCCTTCTCAAAATTACCTCTAATGTCATTGATTGCTCTGATTTACTTGCTCAATTATCATTTACAGCGCCCCGTAGGCTATTGCGTCATAATGCGCTATTCTCGCTCCCTAAGTCAAACACTAACTACAGACAAAATACGTTCCTCTGGCGTGCTTGTCAGCGATTCAACAATCTGCGTGGAGATATTGATCTTGACCTGTTTAGCACTGGTGTTAATCCAGCGAAGAGATCACTGTACCGAGACTTTTTCTATGACTAGAATAGCTAAGTATTTCGACTTTCTGTTATTTATTATTATTTTTTTTTTCTTTTTTAACGTGACTCGTTACTGCATGTCATGTTACAACGTATAGGGCTATGCATAATGCGAACTAATTCTGTTATTTAAGAGTGCTTTAACTGTTCTATTTGTTTATTGTGTCTTTTTGTCGGCAAAAACCTATAATTGGCTTTTTTGTTTTTATATAAGATTCCTATTGTTAATTTAAAGATAGCTGTTGGTTTTCCAATGTTAATAAAATAAAATAAAATAAAATAAAACCGCGACGCATTCTCTACCGCGACTATAATAAAACGGTTATCTCTCGACGAACGTGGAAACGCTCCTAACACGTCGATTCCTACTTTTAGGAGAGGTCCGTAGATAAATAAAACGTCGATAACGATTCACTTGATTCACTTATATTGTTCACCAACTATTTATAGTAACAGTCTTGCCTTCTTGGAGGCTACCAACGGAATGCTCGATCACAGTTTTTTCCCTCTCCAGCTAAGTTTCTTTTCCCTCCTAAACAAAATCAATGCGGAAACGGATATCCGCTTAAAATACAACCAAAACCTAATAATTTTAAATGAACTTCCTGTCCAATCGATATCCGATAATATTTTGTTAAATACGACATCCGTTCAATTTAGCAATTATTCTCTAAAACAATTTGTGAAAACGGATATCCGCTCAAAAATAAAATTAAACTATGAATCAAGTTAATATGCAAACAAATCAATAATCGGTAAATACACTTCCGTTCAAGTTAACATCCATATAAATTATTAAACACACTTCCGTCGAGTTGACATTTCATAAAATAATAAATCAACTTCCGTTCAAGTTAACATCTCACAAACTAATCAAATTTACTTCTTTTATTACAAATATTTACATGAACACCTAAAATGGCATCACTCTTATGTTAATTATCCTAACAGCTCGGCCATCCTGTTTTGAGCGAGTCCCTTCGCTTACAATAGAAAATATATATATGATGTATGTATGTTAGGTATTATCTAATTCAGCAATGTACAGGGTAATTTCAAACATAGCTTTAGCTAGAAACATCGCAATATGAAATAATTATACAATGTTTATATAATGACAAAATAAATAAAAAAATTTTTTTTTTTACATAATAATTTACTAGTACATAATTACTGATTTAACATCCAATTGATACAATGCAGTTGATACAACATTAAATACTGTAACTTACTTATTCACTATCACTAGAACCACTGTTGTTAGGAACATTATCATCCGATTCAAAATCTCTACTAAAATTCATCCACGGTTGAATTTTGTCAATTGATACAACAGCCTCGTATTTTCTACCGTTTTTACGTGTTAGAGGAGTATCTTCAACTACAAACCTATCGTTGGGGAGCAATTTTACTATGCGATAGGGCCCTTGATATTTGACAACCAGTTTTTGAGATTTTCCATCATGAGGAAGCTGCCTTTTAATGCGAACTAAATCACCGTCTTTGTACTGTGTCGCTGGTTTTCTACGTTTATTAAAGTTAATTGCATCCTTATTCTGTTGTTCTGATATTTTGTCACTAGCACTCTGTCTCAAATCGGGCAGCTCGTCTACAGGAGTTCTGTTTAAAGTGTCGTTAATCACAGAACTTAATATTCCCTCTGACCTACTTGTTATATTGAACCCAAACAGTAATTCTGATGGGCTCTTTTGTGTCGTTTTATGCTTGTTTGTATTTATCCCAACCTGTATGTCAGGGATATGATCATCCCAAGATTTTTCGTCATCGCCATGGCCTGAAGCTGATAATGCGTCTAATATGGTTCTATTAAATCGTTTAACTTGGCCGTTAGCCCTGGGTGTTGCGACTGCGTTTATGATGTGCTTAATACCGTACGAGGTAACGAAGTCATTAAACGCCTTGCTTGTAAAACTGGACCCTTTGTCTGTGATGAGGCGTGTTGGGACACTAAAATAACTGACGTGTTCTTTCATAACACGCACTGACGTCAGTGATTTTGTGTTTTTGACTGGAGTAATATTAACGTACTTTGTGAAGCCGTCGACGAGGACTAACAAGAAGCAATTCCCCTTTTTACTTCTCACGAAGGGCCCTAAGTGGTCTGCATGCACGGTGTGGAATGGTATACTCACTTTTTCGATCGGGTGCAGCTGACCTTCTCGCCTACCTCCAGGGGATTTGTGGTGGGCACACTCTAGACAGGAAGAAACGTATTTTTTTACAAAGCGGCGCATTTTAGTGAACCAATAATGGTCTTGGATACGTTGAAGAGTTTTTTCAAATCCACAGTGGCCTACATCGTCATGGTTCATTCGTAATATCTGCCAACGCACGCCTTTGGGTACCAACCATTTTATCGAGTCGCCTACAACTCGATAAACGCAGCCATGTTTAATTTTATAGTTCTTATGCACGTCGATGGCTTGGGTCGAGTTAGGATCAGATAAAATATCTTTTATTTTCTTTACCTCATCGTCGGCAGTTTGAACTGTTGCGATCCAGTCTCGATCAGTTTGTTGTACCAGCAAAACATCTAAAAGATGCATCTCACCTGATGGTTGGCCGACTGGGTTTCGGCTTAGTGCATCTGCATGTGACATCCGTGCACCCGGCCGATACTCGATCGTACAGTCATACTCCTGTAACTGAACCCACCATCGTGCGATGCGTGGTATTAAATCGCGTTTTGTTAGGGTGGATCTGAGGGCGTTGCAGTCTGTAAGGATCTTGAATGGTATTCCTACAAGATAAGCCCTGAAACGGCTCAGCGAGGCTATGACTGCCAATGTTTCGAGTTCATAAGAATGCATCTTACGTTCGTCCACACTGGTCTTACGGCTGAAGAACGAAACTGGCTGTAGAATTCCATTAGAATTTCGCTGTAGCAATATCCCTGCCAGACCTACCTTGCTTGCGGCCTGTTAATGAGCAATTCTTTGACCTTTCGAAAGGAATGTTCTTGTGCAGGTCCCCAAGCCCAACATGCATCTTTCTTGAGGAGGTCTGTCAAGGGAGTGGAGATTGTTGCGTATCCTTTGACAAATCGCCTGAAGAATCCGGATAGACCAAGGAATTTGCGGAGCTCGTGTTGATTGCTGGGTGTTGGGAATTTTGATACGGCATCCGTCTTCCGACTGCCTGGACGGATTCCATCGCAACTTACCTCAAACCCCAAAAAATCTATCGTTTCAAAGAAGAAATTGCATTTACTCAATTTCAGAGTCAAGCCGCCATTTCTTAGGAGCTGAAGAACTTCTTCGAGTCTCTGCAGTACCTCATCGAAGTCCTTTGATGGTATGAGCACGTCGTCCATATAAACTAGTGCGTATTTCACCTTAGCATCATTTAGTATTTTGTTGATAGTCCGCTGGAATACTGACGGCGCATTTACTAGACCAAAAGGCATGCGAGCATATTCATATTGGACGTCTGGAGTTACGAAAGCAGTTTTACTACGAGAATCTTCTGCAATAGGTATCTGGTAGTAGCCGGATGCTAGATCCAATGAAGTGAAAAGCTTGTTACCTGCCAGTAGATCTAGTTGATCTTCAACCAGTGGTAAAGGATAATGATCCTTTTTCGTTTTTCTATTAAGAGCCCGGTAGTCTATGCATAATCGTTTCTCACCTGTTTTTTTTTTCACAAGTACTATGGGGCTAGCATAAGGAGATGAAGATTCCCTGATGATGCCGCTTTCAGCCATCTCCTGGACCATATTTCTTACCAGCGATCTTTCAGCGTATGACATGCGGTATGGGCGATATACAACTGGTACAGAGTCTTCTAGTTCAATTACCATTTCGGTAACATTTGTGAAGCCAAGATCCCTGAGACCACTTGAGAAACAATCGTTATATTTTGCGAGTAAACATTGTAATTTTTGACGATCGTCTTGATTTAACCCTGTGTTACAATTGATCTCATTAGTCACCGTGGCATCATCAAATATCACGCTACAAGTGTTTAAGAAGCTTTCAGCCGGCGACGTGTGCTTTTGCAGAGCTCTGGTCAAAAGAACACCCTTTTCAAAATAAACAGTCTCCGAAGATACATTATACACCAAAAGCGTACCGTAGCCATCCGTAATATTGTATATACCCGGGAGAAGGTAGTATTCTTTACCCTTGCCACCTCTTAGAGAGCCCTGAACGCAAACACTACAATTTTCCAGACTGTCTACAGAGACTGGTACTGCCCGTAAAGAATAACTAGGGATAGCTGTGGTATTTTCAATTATAACATGAACTTTTTTTTGATCAATTCTCTGGAATATTAGTTCATTTGGAGTTTTCGTGATCAGAATATCAGGCTTTTCGTGAAGGAGTGGCCCAAAAGAACGGGATGACTCATAACATGATCTTCCACAACAAACATATCGATGACATCTTTTAGGCCTTGAACTTCTACCGTTGCTACCGAAACGCCTAGTGGACGAACTAAATTGGCTCCTATTCCTCGAAGTACAGGCAAGTCTTCTTTTGAAGCAATTTGCAACCCAATTGAATTCGCATCGGTGACCCTTATTAAAGAACATTGACTCCCCAAATCGACGTGGCAAGTGACAGATGAATTATTAATTTTTATCTCGAGAATATATTTGGCATTAGCGTCAGAAGCATCATCTGCTGTCACTTTAGCCACTTGTTTTTCGTTCTTATCTTTGCGAGTATTCGAAATTTGACTATGATCTTGATCGTTTGTTGGTTTGTTCCTATTTCTAAAGCAATCAGAAGCCCGGTGACCTAGTTTATCACAAAATGTACATTTGGTAAGAGGTTTACTACACTTAAAACTAGGGTGCCCGACTTCATCACAGTTAAAGCAGCGAATACTACTGTTGACAGTACTAACAGATTTACTACACCTAAAACTAGGATGCCCGATCTCGTCGCAGTTAAAACAGCGGAAACTACTGTTGACAGTGTCACCCTTAGTTGCGCTAGATCTAGCTGGCAGAATCTTTCGTTCGTTTGCCTTTTCGTAACCTTCCCGACTGGGCCCAACCTTTACAGTCCTAAAATATTTGAGAACTTGCTCAGGCTCGCTAAATTGTGCCGCCTGCGCTCCTACTTTGACAGCGCGATGTTCGACACTATACAAGAGGCAATCTACAGCTTGCTTCTCCGATATTTTGCAACGATTGAGCAAGTTAATTTTGGCGTAGTAATAAAGCTCCAACGATTCACCATATCGCACTCTCTTTGCTAACATGTCGGTCAAAAGCTCGGCATAATCTTCACGACAAGGAAATGACTCTAGAAGTTTCCTCTTCCACTCTGTCCAGGAATGCAGCAGCGTAGGCAACCCTTGATACCATGTCCTCGCAACACCGATTAATTTAGGTAGAGAATAGTGAATAACTTCCTTTTCATCCCAACCATAAATCTCTGCACATTCCTCTACCTTCGTTAACCATGTCAGCATTGTTTGTTCTTTGGACATGGGATCAAACTCGGGTATAACATTTGAATTAAAGTTTAGTTTGGGCTTATGCGAGCTTTTGACTTGATTTAAAATACTTAAAAATTTATCAAGAACTTCAGATGTATTAGAGTCTTTACTTCGTACCTTTGATCTTACTCTCTTCGTCGGCGGCGGTGAATCCTCGTCCGATTTTAAATTTGAACGGTTACGCCTCCTTTTCCTCATAATCCTTTGTCTATTTTCAGTTGTTTTCCATGACCCACTCTCCTCCTCATCGCTTTCAGAGATGCGTCTTCCTTTAGCCTTATGAATGTGTCTGCGTGTAGCTTGCTCAGACCTAGAGCAAGGTACACTCCGCATCCTAATAACCGGACTAACGTCACGGCGCGCCACTGACCTGGGCTGTCCTTCATCCTGCATCAGTCCTTTCTCTCGACTGATTGCACTGTTGTCCAGCATTAGTCCTTCCCCTCGACTGAATGCTCCATCATCCTCTCCGTCACTCAACCCTCTCCCCTGGGTTTTCCTGTGACCACGCTCTTGACCTTGAGCCCTCTCATCATCCATGTTCAATCTGAAACTTCAAAAATAAGCTTAGAATCTGGACAAATCTGAAGTCAAATCCTTTAATGTTATGACTACTGATTAAATGTCCCTTTCATGTGCACTTGCATCTACAAATCTTATCTTCTTAGTTAACAAGAGTTAGACAGAGGAGACTGATCAAATTAGGCTTCCATTTTTGACAAATAAGAAGTAACAAGACAATAGTCAGTACGTTGCAGTTATCTAATAGGATTATTTTCAGTTCAAAATTATAAATAGTTTTAGATCACATGCACGCGTGGAAAAAAAGGACAAAAAAAAAATGTCGAATAATTTCGATAGTCCCCACATTTATAAGGATATCCATTTTTAAGCTACTTTTAAAAATATATCACTTTTACTTACGTTTTCCGAGCTATGGGCGTTCTGAAATAGTTTTATTTAATCTCGTCCGTCCCACTTCTGACCTTTTAGGAGAGGTCCGTAGATAAATAAAACGGCGATAACGATTCACTTATATTGTTCACCAACTATTTATAGTAACAGTCTTGCCTTCTTGGAGGCTACCAACGGAATGCTCGATCACAGTTTTTTCCCTCTCCAGCTAAGTTTCTTTTCCCTCCTAAACAAAATCAATGCGGAAACGGATATCCGCTTAAAATACAACCAAAACCTAATAATTTTAAATGAACTTCCTGTCCAATCGATATCCGATAATATTTTGTTAAATACGACATCCGTTCAATTTAGCAATTATTCTCTAAAACAATTTGTGAAAACGGATATCCGCTCAAAAATAAAATTAAACTATGAATCAAGTTAATATGCAAACAAATCAATAATCGGTAAATACACTTCCGTTCAAGTTAACATCCATATAAATTATTAAACACACTTCCGTCGAGTTGACATTTCATAAAATAATAAATCAACTTCCGTTCAAGTTAACATCTCAAAAACTAATCAAATTTACTTCTTTTATTACAAATATTTACATGAACACCTAAAATGGCATCACTCTTATGTTAATTATCCTAACACTACCTTCTCAAAAATATCCGAGACCCTATTCGGCATCAAATCTGCTACGCTTTTAACTAATTTCCTTTCTTGACACGGCACGCACGAAGCTATATAACGCTCTATCTCCTTATCGGCTTTCGGCATGAAATATTTCGACCGAAACCTCTTCAACGTCTTTGCGAGACCCAAATGACCTCCTGTCCACGCCTCATCATGTAATTCGTTCATTACATTTTGAAACAAAGACCTAGGCAATACTAATACCTCCCTAATTTCTCCATCTCTACGTACGCTTTTATATAATAAATTATTTCTCAAACAAAAACCGCTACGCCACGCTTCCGGACGTTCGCTCAACCGCGTTAACCATCTACTACAAAATGAATCGTTCTCTTGATCCGCCTGTAACGACTACATTAATACTAAAAACATCCAAACCATCATCATCAGGTTCAGAACAAGAAGAAGACTGAGGTGCTTCTGTTTCCCGTTTCCCTTCTTCCATTAGCGGATTCCTACTCCAAAAATCTGCCACTACATTGCTTTTCCCCGAGCAATGAACTATCTCGAAATCCCATTTTTGTATCGCTAACGCCCATCGCGCTAACCTACCAGACATCTAACCCCAGACACTCTTTCTCCGTCGTACTATATTTTTTCTCCGCATCCGTTAACTTCCTAGACGCATAGGCAACCGGACTCATTTTTTCAACGCCCTGCATCAATACTGCACCCAACGCCTCGTTAGACGCATCCACATAAACTCTCGTAGTAACCGACTTATCCCCCGAATAATAGGAAAGTATTGGCGCACTACACATAACCTTCTTAATATACTCGATCGAATTCTGCAATTCTTCATTCCATTGAAACTTTACCCCCTTTTTCAATAATTTAGTGAGAGGGAACGATATTCTCGCAAAATTCGATAGAAATTTTCTATAATAAGAAAATAAACCTAATAATTGTTTCACATCCTTCGTAGATGTGGGAGTTGGAACCTGTTGCATAGCCTTCAGCTTTTTCTCACTAGGTTTTACTCCTTCATTCGAGATCAGATAACCTAGCATCTCAATCTCGCAAAACCGAATTTACATTTGGATGGCTTGAAGGTCAAGTTCGCTTCTCTAAACCGCCCAAAAACTTTCTGCAACGTATCGGTAAACTCCTCGAACGTTCTACCATACACAATTACATTGTCTGCGTAGACCATATCCCCTTTAAATCTTAAATCCGCTAAAACTTTATCCATCATCCGTTGGAAAACCGCTTGACTCGTTGCCAAACCGAACGGAACAACATTAAATTCATAAAGACCCGTGGTCGTGACGAAAGCCGTTTTATGCCTATCTTCCGTAATAACCGTCTGCCAATAACCTGAATTGAGATCTAACTCCGCAAAATACTTGGCCTCGGCCAAACTATCGACAATGTCTTCTATCCGCGGAATAGGATAATTATCCCTACAAATTTTCTAATTTAATTTCCGATAATCTATATAAAACCTCCATGAATCATCGGGCTTTTTAATTAACACAACGGGCGCAGCATGAGAACTAGTGGATTCCCTAATAACACCTAGTTTCAACATCTCCGCGACCTGCTCCTCAATAATTTCTCGTTGCACCGGCGAAACGCGATACGGGTGACAATGAACCGGCTCTTCATCATAAGTCTTAATATCGACCGACACTATCTCCGACCTACCTAACTGGTCAGTTGCAAACGCAAATCTATCCGAATTCCTATCCAACAACGCCAATAATACCCGCTTATCATTCTCACATAAATCCTCTTTTACGATAAACCGTTTATCTTCTACCCCAAACGCAAATTCGCACGAATCCGATAATCCCGAGAAATAAACGTAATCGCCCTTTCTTAACTCCTGAAAGTCGATAGAATTTATCACGTCACGATCCTCGATAACCGTGGTTTCCCCGAAGCTCACTTGTTTCCTTCTAGAACCGTCTAGAAAGTCCGACCCTATCTTTTGTTTTGCTAGAATTCCTACGCACATGACATTTCGTTTTACCGGTGTCGTGTTTTGTTTCGTATGGAAATTATTGAAAAACGGTATTTTTCCCTGGAAAAAAGACATACACGAATGAACAAAATCAATATTCATACCGTTCTTTATTAAAAAAAAACACCCCTAAAATAATGCTACAATTTAAATCAGTCATTACTAAAAATTCCTGTGAAAAGCTAAAATTGTCCAAACTAAAATCTATAACACATTTCCCTACAATTTGCAAGAAACTTCCATTTACCGCCTTAACCCGTCTTTTCTCTTCTTGCACACATCTCGCACCCACTTGATCTGCAACGGCTGGGCTGATGCATGAAGCTGTAGCGCCTGTATCTAAAAGAGCTACCACGTTTACATTAGAAGAAATCAATAAAACTAATGGTCTGACCTGCTGATCCGCCTCGACTGCGACGATCTTCCCCATTGGTCGTTTCGCTTCTGTGCTACGCTGCTGAGCTTGTCTGAGGCCCTCATTCCACAGGTCAGCCTGGTCACCGCTATCGGCCTCTAGCGACGACGCGTTGTAAAATCCGCTTGCCTAGGACGCAAATTATAATTATTAGTACTAGGTCTAATATGTGGTTCCTGACCACTTGCCGACGGCGAAACATTCGGCGTTCGTCGTGGGTCTTGAGTAGGGCCTTGATTAAATTGTGTGTGAAACGGTCTGTCTCCCTCCCCTAAAAACAAGTTGACAAATCCTCCATCATGAAAAAATTTCATAAAATTTTTCACAAAATGTCCGCTGCTATAAAAATCTTCCCACAATATTTTTCTATTCAATTCTTCACTCGCTTGGCAGGTCGAGGTAATTCCTAAATTAAAAACTTAAGTACAGAAATATACTTCCTTTCAATGTAGTTTCGATCCTTCCTCGATTCTTCAAGGTCTGGATCGACGATCACTATACTCTTCTATTATGTCACTTCTTATGACGTCACCTTCCTTCTGAAGCAGTCTTCTTATTTCTCCGGTTTGTTTGGCGCCTCCGCCAATGTATTACTCCTAACCACTATACGATCACTGCCTACTTGCATTGCGTAAATATAAAGACTTGACTGGTATTGACTTTTCTTTTTATTTGATTTCTAGTTACACTTTGTATAAAAGGGATCCACAACTGGCTCGATAGCCATTACGCTAATCCTCACTATAATTTAGCTCAGTCGCTGGCCGAAGCCTAAGGTGAAGTGTGTCACATTGACTTCCCACATCCAAACCTCTTTCTTTTTTAAAACTACAAATTAAGTAACAGTGTCAAAGTGACACCCACTCTAAAGAGGCCCGTATACAATATAATCGCATAAACAAATATCGAACCATACAGTAACTACATATTTGTTTGGGGACGAAAAAAAGTTTTCACTTCAAACACTCTCGGTGTTTGTTTGTGCGTTTACTTTACTTTAAGTGAAGAGAATTCACACACTCGCCTCCCCCGCTTCTTCTCTCTTCGGCTCTTCTCCCAGCCCGTCGTGTGCTCACTGCGCCCGCAGTGACGTCATCGCACCACGGCTGTCTACGTGCTTCTAAAGCTAGAAGCGCAGGACACGTCGCGGTGCCGCCACCACCACCCACGGACCGACCCACAACGGAGAAGGGAAAGGAGAAGGAGGAGAAGAAGAGCACGCCCACCTCCGGAGTTACCCCTACGCAGCACCTGTTGTGTTGATCGGCTGTTCGCCGGCACTGGGCCTCCTCGGATTTATTCGAGGTCTCACCCGGTGGAGGAAGACCGCGTTTAGTCGGCACCACAGAGCCTGCATAACTCCGGAGGAGTAAGAGGAAGACCCCGTTTTTCAAACGATGAAGAGAGGCCGCAAGCCGGAGGACCCACCTGTACGGCTTCGGGCCGTGCACTCTTGATATTGATTGATATGATAAATGATAGAATCGATATGTTTAAAAGTCTTGTATTGATTAAGAACAATTAGTTAACACACGAATAATTATGATAGAATGATATTGATATGAGCCACACGGTGTGCTTGCTGTCCGTACGTGAACTGGTAATAATGATTGATAGGTAAAGCAGGCAACCCGTGTGACCTCAATTACTTACAACTAATGCTACGGTGGCAGTACACCGTACATGCTCCCGAGGGCAGAAAAGGAATAATAACACTTCAAAGAAAATTACTCGATTACTACTCTAAAAATGATATAATGCTAATGTTCCTATAATACCTATTTGCTTGATGTAGGTATGCAACTTGATATAAAGCTTGCTAAGAAATGATTTTATATTAGGTACAAACTAAGTTCATTTAAAACTAATCTCTACCTAAACATGAAATGTAAACTTATGTAAAATTATGATATAAAAACAATTTAACCAATGCTGGGTAGATACTTATACTACTAAAGTCTCATTGATAATGATTTTTTATAAGATCTAGTGAAAGTCGGTGACGACGCTTTGTCTGTTTTACTAGCACTCATTGGTTTTTTAACACAACTTTTCATCTCAATTTGCTCACTGATTTGTTTCTTAATATGCCTATCGGACTCATTAACACTGACACTCGCGCACTTTTCACACACACTGCTCACACTGCTGGGCCCCGGGGCGGGGCGGGTGGCGGGGGCGGCGGACTGAGCACCGAGTCGAGACTCGGGCGCCGCCGCCTCCTCTGCGCCTGCGCGAGGTCCTTGCCGGGGCCGACGTCGCTGCTGCTGCAGTCGTCTCCAACACAGCACTGCTACTACAGCGCATACGATACACACCAACACATAAATTGCTATATAGTGGTGTACTTCATGATAAGAAATTCTGCTTGATAGTTCTGAGTTATCCTTTATCATCTTGATATTGTCTTTAATATCCTGTAACTCCTGAATCGGTCGGCTATCCTCTGTTTCTTCTGCACTTAAATGGGTTGATATTGGTACGTTGATAATGTTGTTAATGGGTGATATTTGTGGGATCAACAAATTTACTTCAGCGTCTAATCTGCTGTAGTCCTGCTTATGGCCATGTAAAATGACCTCATTGGTTTTGATTATGCATCCTTGATCAATGCTAATGATCCCAGTAGCTGTCAGCTGTTGCGCAGACACTTGATCGCCGCACATGACTCTCAGCTGACATATATCACAGCAGAAATAAAGGTACTGATTCAGCTTATTCATTTCGACCCACTTATTAGAGCACGGGCTTGAAACGGTTTGACATGAATTTGAGAGCTGCTCTGCTACGCATAAATCTTGATCTTTATTCATTTGGCGAATCGGCTTCCTGCTCCGACATAAATAGGTATCTCTAAATGCTTGATGTAGACATTCCTTGACATCTACTTCCGAGATTGATAAGTAGGCGTCTTTCTTTAAATTAATTGCTAGGTATTCTGATATTGGTATGACGTTGACCATTTGTTGTTTAATTTTCTGTGGGACTGATATGCTTTTGAATATTTCGTAGGTATCTCTGTTTAGTAATGGGATTTTTATTTCCATTATGAGATACTTTTCCATCATTTTGGTTTTGACTGAGAGAAGCTGATATATTTGTCTCAAGTCTTGATTCTCTCCAGCGGGCAACGTCATGTCTGATGATAAGTGGCCAGATATAATTGTCAACTGTTGATGAAGATGATCTGGCGGCAATAGATGAATGATAGTTTTCCCCTTGTAAACATTTGTGGTAATGTCCAACAATTGTTCTTGAATGGCTTTTAGATTTGATAAGAAGTGGTTTGCTATAGAGAGCGATAGCCATAGCTCTTGGCTTCGCTCGACATTTTGGAGTTCTATATCCATTTTGCCTAATTTATTATTGATTTGATTTAAATGCTTATTGATCTGCTTGTGTTGCTTCTCCATTACTTGTTCTAAGCGACTCAAAACGCTATATTCTGCTTCGATAACCGATGTTTGATTCTTCCACATTGCTAATAAATGATTTTGATTATTTCGAATTAATTCTATGTCTTGCTGATATTGTTGGGCGAACCGGTCATCCAATACTCCGAACAGTGTATTTGTTAGATACCCGACACCATTGATAAGCCCGCGTCGCTGTCTAGGTAGCGACGCGCGCGTGCCGGCGCCGCCGGAGTGCTGCGTCAGGAGAAGTTCATTGTAGTATTGCAGTTCGGAGAATCCGTGTAGTAGTTGGAGTATTACTACGTCATAGCGGGAATCCCTGTCTGCTTGATATAGTGCACATGCTTGCTTCAAATGATCTTGGTAGGCACTCAATGCTTTAATGCCTTCCCAATACGGTTGTAAATCGTAGTACATGATGATTTTCCAGTCTTCTGTAATAAGTTGCATGTTCGAAACCTTGTCCAAATAAAGTCCTTGTTGATTTCTTAATTTGGTGACATTAGTCATGCACTGTGAACTTGATATCAGTGTCATAAACGTCATTAATGCCATTGCCAATGAAACGAAACTATACCCCTTTTGTTGCTTGATAGGTTTGTTTTGAAATGTGACACAGTTGGTTGTTTCGTTGATGGTGGTGGGTTGCGATACTTGATTTGATTCGCTACCATCAGAGTCTTTGCCTGTTGGCAGTACCGACAACTTGATAATCGGCCGCTTCATGTACCCATTCTTGGTTTTTAACGTGACGACTCTCACCAACGAATCCTTTCCACTATGTAACTCGACGACGCGCCCCATAGCCCACTTTCCGGTAGGTACATTGTCGTCGTGAATCAACACCACATCGCCGATCTTGATGTTGGCTTGTGGGTTCATCCATTTGCTTCTTGCAGACAACTGCGCAAGATATTCGCTCTTCCAACGCTTCCACAGATCTTGGAATACCTTTTGTGCTAGTTGCCATCTTGTCCGTTTATCTCGCTCTGTTTCAAATATTGATAATGTTGGCCCACCAGTTAGGAAATGTGCCGGGGTCAAATATTCAAGGTCGTCCGGATTTTCTGATAATGGACATAGAGGCCTTGAATTTAAGCACGCCTCCACTTCTGCTAGTACCGTTGATAATTCTTCATAGGTCAAAACTTGCTCTCCTATGACTCTTCTTAAATGATGTTTGAGGCTTTTCACTCCAGCCTCCATTAGACCGTTTGCTGATGGCCATGCAGGAGCAGTAAAATGCCATTGAATCTCCATTTCAGTGACTTCCTTAAAAAAATCTTGATTATATATCTGCTTTAACTCCTCATATTCTTGCTGGAGGATTCTGTTGCTATGAGTGAAGTTGGTCCCGTTGTCGCTGTATAAGTGGGATACTTTTCCTCTGCGCGCCGTCAGTCTTTTCAGGGCTGCCAGGAATGCTGATGCAGTCAGGTCGGATACCAATTCCAAATGAACGGCCTTGGTTGCCATACATACGAATACTGCAACGTATCCTTTCGTTGTCCTGATCGATCGGGCAGTGCTAGATCGCACTTTTATATGACCTGTATAGTCCACGCCTGTGTGTTCGAAAGGTCGTGATGGGTTGCACCTTGCTTGTGGCAGATCCCCCATCATTTGATGCTGCTTGCTAGGTGCGTGTCTTCGGCACTTAACGCACAGTCGAATCCATTTTTTCGTAGTCCTGATTCCACTGACAATCCAATATCGTTG
The DNA here is from genome assembly GCA_949825045.1 of Argyresthia goedartella. Taxonomy (NCBI): domain Eukaryota; kingdom Metazoa; phylum Arthropoda; class Insecta; order Lepidoptera; family Argyresthiidae; genus Argyresthia; species Argyresthia goedartella. Next base: position 57,817 of record OX463815.1, read on the forward strand.
CCTGATGAAACTCAAAGTTAGTCGCGCTCCTCCATGATAAGTGAGTTTATGTGCTTGATCTATTAATAACTCAGTGAAGCGGCTATCTTTAGGTATGACAATCGGATATTTCATGTCGTCACTGATCGATGCATTTCGCAATCGTCCGCCGACGCGAAGCACGCCGTTGCTATCCAAAAATGGATTCAAACTGTTGAGCCTGCTTTTTGCGGATACGTGTTGATTTTGCTGCAATTCATTTATTTCTGCTCCGAATTCTTTTTGCTGTGTATATTTTATAATAAATGTTCTTGCTTTATTTAATTCCGCGACAGTTAGGTATGATTTTGTTGGACTTTGATGCTTGCTATTTGATATGAACCGTAATACCCATGCTAGTACATTTACGACTTTTGTAAGCGAGCTGTAAGAGATCAACAGGTAGTTGATGACGTCACAATCTTGCTGAGTGACTGCATTCACCTGATGCTGTGTCGCCGGACTCTTGATTTCTTCCTGTGTCTCGTAAACTGGTTGCTCCTGTTTCTCTGCTTGATAGTTTACTAGCCACGCCGGTCCATTCCACCACAGGGAATGCTCATTTAGTTGTGTGGCGGTTACACCTCTACTGGCGCAATCTGCTGGGTTTTCGGCTGATTTGACGTAACGCCAGCACGCTGCAGGCATTACATTGATTATTTGCTTCGTCCTGTTTGCGACAAATGATTTCCATCGCCCTGGGTCACCCTTGATCCAACTCAGGGCTACCATTGAGTCGCTCCAGCCGAACGTCTTGATACTGTAACTTGATAGAGACTGCGTAACTTTCTCCATTAGTCTTGATAGTAGATGTGCACTTAAAAGCTCTAGCCTTGGTAAGGACACATCTTTGCTCACTGGTACGAGCCTTGCTTTTCCGACCACCAGCACGGTGGAACCTTGTTGCTCCCCGTTTCTCACGATTTTACAATAAATAACGCACGCATACGCCTTGATAGATGCGTCGCAGAATCCGTGTAATTGTATTTCATCTTGCTCTTTTGTACCCAACCATCTGGCAAGTCTTACCTTGTCGATGTTATGGATATCTGATTTTATTTTGATCCACTCTGCTGTAATATCTTCCGGAAGTTTCTCGTCCCACTGGAGCTCCGATTTCCAAACAGATTGGAACAGGATTTTGAGTTTGGTTGATACCGGTGATAGCCAGCCCAAGGGGTCGAATAACTTCGATATTTCCGACAGAAGAGTCCTTTTGGTATATTTTGCTGCTGATGATTCAATCTTTGATAAAAAGGTGAAATAATCTTCCTGAGGGTTCCATGATAACCCCAAAGTCTTCGTTGATTCCGCCTGCTTGAAATCGAAGCTTTCATTGGAGCTAACATTTTTCAGGAGCTCTTTCGTGTTTGAGCTCCATTTCCTTAAATTGAATCCTGCGAACTGCAGTAGAGATATCAACTCCTTCTGTAGATCCTGTGCTGCTGCTACCGAGTGCGAGCCATGAATTAGGTCATCCATGTAGAAGTTTTCCTCGAGAACTTTTGCTGCTACACTCTCTGGTTTGCTCTCTTTCTGCTCGTGAGCTAAATGCTTTAGAGTCATCATGGCCAAAAATGGTGCTGCTTTTGTGCCATAAGTGACTGTGGATAGAGCGTATTCCTGTATGCTTGCTGACGGGGACTCTCTCCAAATGATCTTCTGATACTTTTGATCTTGCTCATTGACCCAAATCTGACGGTACATTTTCTCAATGTCCGCGGTGTATGCAAACTCGTACTGACGCCACTTGATAATCAGTGCTTGCAAATCCTGCTGCAAATTTGGGCCCCTCTCCATCAAGTCATTCAAACTTTGACCCGATGACGTCTTCATACTTGCATTGAACACAACTCGTAATTTTGTAGTCGTCGAATCGGCTCGAGTTACATGATGGTGCGGTAGGTAATATTCCAATTTACTGCTACCTACTGCCGGCGTCATATGGCCTAGCGATAGGTATTCCGCAATAAATAATTTATAATCTTTTGCTATATTTTGATTTCGGTCGAATTTGCGTTCGAGACTACGAAACTGGGCAATCGCTTTTGATTTTGATGAGCCTAGATTCTCTTCAAAGTTCGGTTTTAGGGGGAGCCGAACTTCATATTTTCCATCCTCCCGACGTGTGGTGGTAGACTTGTAGAAGTCGACGCACTGTTGATCACTTGATGATAAACTTGATGGCTCTGTGATGTCTTCTACTTCCCAGAATCTCTGAATGTCCTCGATGTTATTTAGGACGACGTTACACTGGAACGTTTGGACGTTTCCGCATAAAATCCACCCCAAGCGCGTCTGCTGAGCTATGGGCTGGCCTTGATCTGCTCGACATATACCTTCCATGATGATATGAGAGTATACGTCCGCCCCAAATAAAATATCCACCGGGCGACTAATGTGAAATTCCGGGTCTGCTAAACTGATGTTGTAGATATGTGACCACGCCGGCTTGTCGAATGTAAAACTAGGCAGATTGTTAATGAGAGTTTTCATAATGTAAACTTCCGAATTAAAAGTGTATTTGCTGTTGATGGCTTTGCATGCTATGCTCATCATCCCCTTACAGCTGCTTTCTTTGACTCCAACTCCTGATATCACCCCTTTGCATCTCTGACGTCGCAGGCCTAAACGTTGAGCTGCATTTTCCGTGATAAGGGATGTTTGTGAGCCCTGGTCGAGAAGGGCCCGCATGATATGATAGTTCCCGTCCGATCCTTGAATTTGTAACATCGCTGTGGTCAACAAGACTTCAGGAACTTCTCGTTGCAATGATACATGTGTGTTACTTCTCCCTTGCTGTGATTGATCATTCGTAGGGCCGGACGAGTTGTTATGGGCTTGCTTGAACGCTTCACAAAGAGTGCTATTATGAAACCCACGGCAAGTTTGGCATCGCTTTTCCGAGAAACATGTTTTACCTCCATGGTCATAAAGACAATTTTGGCATAAATGTAGTTTTTGTACCAAACTGCGTTTCTTTTGTGGCGTCAACTCTAAATAATTCTTACAAAAATAAATGCCATGTTCATTATTCTTGCAAAGTGGACATTTGAACTGTTCTAGATTATATTGAGAGCGCTGCTTCCCATGTTGCGAAACTGTAGGCACTCGACTACTGCTAAATGCTTGTTTGTTAACTCGATCGTATTTTTGATTGTGATATTTTGATGATGATTGATGTCCTTGATTATGAATTTGTTTCTGCGAAGGGTTTTCTTGCTTCCTTCGGGAGAATTCCAGGCTGGTGAACTTTCCTTCCAGGAACTCCAGAAACTCATTAAGTGATGGCAGCTCCCTTGGGGCCTTGATGTAATCGATGTAGTCATCATGCGTATCTGAGTCCAACTTTTCTGATAATATATAGACAAGTAATATGTCGTTGGCTATGTCACCACCCAGGTTTTTTACGGCATTTAGACACTCGACCGTTGTGTCGTGCATGCGTTTGATAGCATTGACTGAAGCTTGCTGTATGACTGGCAAACTCATTAAAATTTTGACATGAGAGTTGACAATTTTCTTTTTGTTATCATATCTTGCAGTCAAAATGTCCCAACAGGTTACATAATTTTTCGAGCTTATCTGGAGATGTGAGACTAATCTCTCCGGCTCGTCTCTCAGCTTGCTCCTGAGATACTGCATCTTTTGTGCATTGCTAAGTGATGGATTATTATGTATCGCTTCCGAGAATAGATCCTTAAACGGTATCCATTGATTAAATTGGCCGTTGAATGTCGGGATGTCTATCTTCGGGGTTGATCGCTCGCGGTGCACCATTGACCACAGTTTGCTATTGATTGCTCTTTTGATGTTATTGTAGATAGTTTCCGACTTCGTGAACGACCTCTCATAGTCTTGATCTATGCCCTCAAGTTCACTATCTAACTCCCAGTGAACTTTGTCGATAACTTTCCAACGCTCGCCGATGGTACTAAGCAGATCTTCTAACTCCCACTTTTCTGATACGGTCTCCAGATTGATGTTGGAGACAGTGCGCTGGAATGCTCGGAAGTTACTTGCTTGCTTCCGCAGCATCTCATCCGTCTTGCTGTTGCTTCCTGTTGATATCATCGGCTCGCCAAATTGATCTTGGTTTTGCTCTCCCCCCGCCGCCGCTGGTGCAACTTGCTTCACCACGTCGGCTTGTAAATCTTGATAATTTTCCAAGATGTCCTTGATGCTTAAGTACTTTTGCCTGACTACCTCGTAGTAATTTTCTGAATAATATTGATGGGTTTTATCGGTTTCACCACAAAGAGTAATATGATTTACTTGGAATTCATTCCAATAGTCAGATAAAGTGTTAACGCGCTTTTTTAAATAAGAAGAAGTTTTCCTATCGCGACCGTCCTTTTTGAAATTTTCGAGGAGCTTATCCATAGCTCTCTCTAATTCCTGCTGCTTGCTGATCAGATTCATGGTTTCTGCGTCCATGCTGCTTGATAATAAGAGTTAAAATTGGAAATCTCTTACTTGATCAGACGAGATAAGATGAAACGATAATCCTGTTATCTTCGCTCCTCGTCTGCTGCTCCTTGATTGAGTAGCTGGAACGGGCGCCTTGCTGCCTCCGCTCCCTGATAGCGGCAGCTCCTTGATTGAGCCGGGCCGTTGAAGATGCTGATGTGCCGGAATGAGAATCTACTGATCCTCGCCCCACTGACAGTAGCTCCTTGCTTGAGCTAGCCCGTCGCACTTGATTGCTATTGATTATACGATTCGATTCCTTGCTTGAATCGAACGCGCACTGATAGTTTAATAATCCTTGATAGTCACTTGATTCTGATCCGTCCACGCACAATCACTATTCGTATTCACAAATATGACGTACGCTTTTACACGCCGGAGGTCCAAAGTATGTCAAATGTTCCACGCGACGCGACGGTTTCGAAGGACCAAAAAAGATGTACGGCTTCGGGCCGTGCACTCTTGATATTGATTGATATGATAAATGATAGAATCGATATGTTTAAAAGTCTTGTATTGATTAAGAACAATTAGTTAACACACGAATAATTATGATAGAATGATATTGATATGAGCCACACGGTGTGCTTGCTGTCCGTACGTGAACTGGTAATAATGATTGATAGGTAAAGCAGGCAACCCGTGTGACCTCAATTACTTACAACTAATGCTACGGTGGCAGTACACCGTACACCACCCCCCCCCGCCCCCCGACGAGCCGGAGCCGCCAGATGTGCGGATCCAGATTGATCGACGACGGCGCCGGGTTATACAGGTCGTTAAGCGCGACATCTTCACCGGCGAGACCTTCGACCTCGCCGGCAACCTGCTGCAGAGGCGACAACCCGGCGCCGCCTCCAGCCCTATCTTGGATACCCCGACCCACGAGGGGGGCAGGGAAGAGTTCTTCCCCCCCCGCTTCCTGCGCACCGGTTACTTCCCCGCCCTCTGGAAGGAGGGCAAGGTGATCGTCATCCCCAAGCCGGGGAAGGACAGACGTCACCCGGGAGGCTACCGCTCTATCACCCTGCTGCCTCATGTCGCCAAGCTGTTTGAGCGTCTGCTGTTACGGAGAATCCTGCCCCACATCCAGCTGAGCACAGAGCAACATGGCTTCCGTGACCGCCACAGCACGAAGCTCCAGTTGGCGAGAGTTCTGCACTATCTGGCATCGGAGTTGAACAGGGGCCGATACACCGTCGGGGTCTTTCTCGACATCGAGAAGGCCTTTGACCGAGTGTGGCACGAGGGGCTCCTCTTCAAGCTCCTGGACGCAGGTGTGCCCCCAATGATCGGGCAGATCGTGGCCTCCTTCCTGGAAGACCGGTGGTTCTTCGTCTCGGTCGAGAATGCACACTCCCAGACGAAGGCCATCAGCGCAGGAGTCCCGCAAGGCAGCTGCCTTTCGCCGGTGCTCTACGCGTTCTACACCAACGACATCCCCACACTCGAGGGCCATCTCGAGGAGGGGGTGGAAGACGTTGTGCTCGCCCTATACGCGGACGACAGCGCTTACTTCGCGTCGTCACGCAAGATCGAACTCGCCTGCAGGAAGATGCAGCGACTTCTGGAACTGTGGCGGACCGCGGTGAACGTCGGGAAGACAACAGCCCTGTTGACTACCCGCTCCCGCCGTCCGACCCCGCTACAGTTGAGGGGCCGGGACATCGAGTGGCAATCGACGGTGAAATACCTCGGTTGCAACATCGACTGCTCGCTGCGCATGGTCCCGATGGTGCAACACTGCATCAACCGGACCAAAGCCGCGCGGGCAATGCTCCGGCCTGTGCTGTCGTCCAGCCTGCCTCTGAGAGCCAACCTGCGGGTGTACAAGGCCTATGTGCGCTCGCGGCTCACCTACGCGGCTCCAGCATGGTACGCCGTGCTGTCGAAGACCCAGAAGGCACGGCTGCAGCGGTTCCAGAACATCTCCCTGCGGGTGATCACGGGAGCCGGGCGGTACGTGCGCAACACCACCATAATGAGAGATACCAGGATGCCCACCGTGGAGAAATTCGTCGCGCGGCTGGCACGGCGCATGTACGATTGCGCCGACAACAGCCGCCACGCACATCTCCACGACATCGCTCCGCATCACGCACGACCGCACGAAGGCAGACCACTCCCAAGAGAGTTGCTGCTCATCCCACTGTCGCCAGTGTAAGCCCGCAGAAGAGGGCGAAAGCACGGCACAGTGAAGAAGAGGAAGCTCCCGCACCGTTGTCGCCAATAGACGGCGAAAGCACGGCACAACGAATGCCACGCGAGGCCCCTGACAAGTAGGGGCCACCCAAGACCGGGGGGGACATTACCCCCGAGTTGACGCCGCGGGCATGAGGCAACCAATAAGCCCTCGACCCCGCAACCGAAGTGGTTCTCGCGCTCCGCGCGAGAACGAACTCCGAAGACCCAGTCGTCCATCATACGGTAATAGCTGTAACTAAAAGTTTTCACTTCACACACTCTCGGTGTTTGTTTGTGCGTTTACTTTACTTTACTTTACTCACTCGACTCTCAACTCGCAATGGCAGACGCAACAGCAGTCGTCGACGCTCCGGCACCCGCCTCCCCGGCAAAAAAGGCGAAAGCCTCCTCGGCCGCCAAGAAGCCGAAGGCAAAGCCCACCCACCCGATGACTTCCGAGATGGTCAACAGCGCTATCAAGGAGCTGAAGGAGCGCAGCGGGTCCTCTCTGCAGGCTATCAAGAAGTACATCGCAGCCCAGTACAAGGTCGACGCCGAGAAGTTGGCGCCGTTCATCCGCAAGTACCTGAAGAGCGCAGTCGAGTCGGGCGCGCTCATCCAGACCAAGGGCAAGGGCGCTTCCGGGTCGTTCAAGCTCGAGTCGAAGGGCTCTTCGGTGACCAAGAAGCCGGCTGCGGCGAAGAGCGCCAAGTCCCCGGCCGCCAAGAAGGCCAAGAAGTCGCCCGCCACGCCCGCCAAGAGGAAGTCCGCGGCCGCGAGCCCGTCCAAGGCGAAGTCCTCCAGGTCAACTGCCACACTCGGTCAAAGGCCTTCTCGATGTCGAGAAAGACCCCGACGGTGTATCGGCCCCTATTCATCTCCGACGCCAGGTAGTGCAGGACTCTCGCCAACTGGAGCGTCGTGCTGTGGCTGTCACGGAAGCCATGTTGATCTGCCCTCAGCTGGATGTGGGGCAGGATTCTCCGTAACAGCAGACGCTCAAACAGCTTGGCGTCTGTCCTTCCCCGGCTTGGGGATGACGATCACCTTGCCCTCCTTCCAGAGGGCGGGGAAGTGACCGGTGCGCAGGATGCCGTTGAACAGCCGCGTCAGCGAGACGACGGCTCTCCTTGGCAGCTGTACTAGGGCCCCCGGACGACTCCGTCCGGGCCCGGGGCCTTCCGCTGGTTTAGCTTCAGGGCCACCTTCCGGACTTCGCGGGGCGACATGAAGTAGTCGCCGGCGAGGGGAGGCGCGGGGGCCGCCAGGAAGCGCTCTACGCGCTCCACAACAGCGGCGTTGTGCTCGTAGTCAGCGATGGGGTTGGGCTGGAACTGCCCAGCGAAGTGGTCCGCCAGGATGGCGGCTCGATCTCGTGCGGCGTAGCGGCGCCTGCGCGTGTGCCCGTGTGATGGAGCCACTGTCAGCGAACCCTCCCTCGCGGCCCATTGCCGCAAGGAGAACACAGCCGTCGTGAGACGTTTTCTCGTGCGATCAGATCGATGTTTTCACTAGCCCGGATCGATTTAACAACAATTTATACAGCAAACGATGAACTTTAAGCGACGCTTAAGCTCGCCGAACTCATCTCCCGAGACCAACTAACAGAGGCTAGAGGGTGCGGCGGCTCTAACACTGGACCCGGGGCCTGTGTACGCCTTTAAATTTGAGAGTCTCGCGAGCGCATTCAGCGACCTCAGATTAAATGCATTTCTTCTCTATCTATCGACAGATTCCCATTTCCGCTTCATCACACGTTCAAGGCGAGAATCCCACCTATTGCCAGGACCCGGCATGCAGCGGTACGACCAGTGCTTGTGTCACTTTCGACCGCCTGAATGTGTGACTTATCTAGCGTGGTTGGACCTGTCCTATTCAATATGTAGACTGCGGTGTCCACCAGCTCAGCCCAAAGACTCTGTGGTAAGTCATTTGTATACATCATAGTTCTCATTGCTTCCACAACGGTCCTGTTCTCTCTTTCAACACATCCATTCTGGTTCGGAGTATGTGGCATAGTCAACCTTTGCTTTATGCCGTACTTCTGCAGTATTCTTCTTACGTTTTCACTATCAAATTCTCCTCCATTATTACTTAATAGCTCTCTTACTTTGTGTCCTGTGGTTTGTACCTCAGTTAACATCAGTTCAAGCTTCTTATGTACTTCTGACTTCGCTCTCAGAAAATAGACATAGCGGAATTTGCTAAAATCGTCCTTGAAGAGTACGAAATACTTGTTTTTGGATAACGAGTTTATGAACGGCCCGCATACATCAGCATGTATTAACTCTCCTGGTTCCTTAGCTCTTTCTTTTGTCCCAAATTTCAACTTGTTTGCTTTCCCGTACATACAACCCTCACATATTTCTCTGTATAGCTTCAACTTGATTCCAAGTTCATATTCATTTCATCTCCATTACCTTCTACACATGTGATTTACTCTGATGAGCCAACCTCTCGTGATAAAGTTGCAGCTGGTCCTCTTGTGAAGTGTAGTTTATCTCTATTGGTGACTTAGGTCTGATGCTTTTCACATTCAGTTTGAAAAGACCTCCCTCTTTTTGTCTTTCGCTAATGATTAACACTTTCCCATGTTGCCACAGCTTACACTCTGTAGTTGTTGACATGAAAACTTGTTGTCTAACTTGTCTTGCGCTGACAGTACTGAAAATAGGTTCTTCTGTATCGAAGGCACGTACCATACATCGTACAATGAGTTCTTTACCTTCCGTCCCTTTACATCAGCCTCTACGATTACAGTTCCTTTCCCAACTGCCTTGATCGTATCTCCATTTGCTGTTGTTGCTGTGTGTGAAGTGTTGAATTCCTCAAACGTCTGGTATAGATCCTTTCTGTTTGTGACGTGACTTGTAGCCCCATTATCAACAAACCAATGGTCTCAATCTGCAGTAGCATTTGGATTCACTATCATCAGTTCCACGTTATTCACACTTGTACTAGGGTCTTCTCTTGACTTCGATGCAGGCTTTAATTTTGGTGGTCGTCCGTCGGTTATCCATTTAGAGCAACTTTTTACTCTGTGTCCGATTACGCCACAATAATGACATTTGTCCGTGCTCGCATTCACCTTTGCTTTGCTCTTTTGATTTGTCTTTGTTACTCTATTGCCTCTCATGACTAGGGCTTCTTCTCTTTATTCTTGCATAATAGTGATAAAGCTCGTTCATGATAACAGAAGAGTTGTTAGATTCTCTACAGTTCTGTCTTCCTTTGACATCATCTTCCAGCTTGATTTGAAAGAAAAATATTTTTCCGGTAAAATATCAAGGATCTTGCAAATGAGGAACAGGTCTGGCAAATTTTCCTTCAAGTGTTCTTTCTTAAGCTCCCTGGTAAGTTCTGTCCAGATGTTTTTCAATTTGGAGACGTGAGTTGATACTTCACCTCCGGATTGCATGCTGTAGCTGAAGAACTTCATACATAGGTCGTAGGTTTTACTTTCCGATGTACCATCGTTCAGGCGGTGTAACTCTTGCCATACTTCCCGAGCTGTAGTATATCCTATAACTTTCTCACAGTTCTCTTGTGACAAATTAATAACAGTAGTAATAAGCAATAAGGCTGCGCTATCTTCTGACAAATATTTTTGAAGATCTACTTCATACTTTCTCTGTTGTACAGGATCTAATTTTTCTTCTAATTCTGTAGGTTTCTCGGGGGACATCAGCTTACCCTCAATCACATCTAGAAGTCTTAATCCTCGCAGTGCGATTCGTACTTTAAATTTCCACGTAACCCAGTTCGTTGTATGAAGCTCTCCAACCTGAATCTTGGCTGCATTCAGCATGGCCTTCTCCATTTTGAACATTCGGTACAAAATTATTTCTGATTATTCCTGGATACCACAAGCGATGCCTACCATGTTAATAGATGATGTTCAGAGGTCTACCGTGAGGATCTTGGATCCGAAGGAGTAAAATAAAGAGTTCTTGTTGGAAATACGCTGTTTACTTTTCGCTAAAATATTGTGAAGTCCTTATTGACAATTACAAGTCACTTAGAACTCAAACGACATCTGACACTAGCTAAACGTAAAGCTTAACCAAAGAGCTTATATTCAAAACTGGACAAAGCAGGTCATATATCTTAACAATTCATGTCTCAGAGAGGACAGAAGTGATGGATTTGGCGGTGTCGCCATTCTCATAAACCATCTACCCCATTCATTCCATTTCAACTTCGATCTCATTGTATAATGAAATCTCCATGGCCGCAGCCATTGTGAATAACATCTGTATTATTTCTGTTTATTTTAAGACTCGATCTGTAAATATTTGTTTCTGAAATCAACAACATTTTGTCTATTTTACCTAAACCTTTTTTATTTTTAGGTGACTTTAATTCGCATCACCAGTCTTTTGGATGCGGTATTTCTGATTCATATTGATCTAGACTGTTAGGTATTGTGAAAAGCCATAATTTATGTATATTAAACACAGGATTACCAACTCGTTTGACAAAGCCTGGGGAAAATTAAAGTGCATTAGATTTATCCATTAGTTCTGTTGATTTGGCTTCATCACTTTCTTGGACTACCACGGACAATACATTTGGTAGCGATCATTACCTATACTGGTTTATTTTCCTTCTAGTCGAACCTCAGATTTGCCTCAAAAACCGCGAATTAGGCATAGAATGGGTGGAGCTGATTGGGATGCTTTTAAAAGTTGTGATGATCATAAACTTACCAATGTGGATACTTTATGTGATGTGGAGATTTTCGCCAAAGTTTTGGTGGAAGCTGCGGACATGGCCATTCCCGTCAAAAATGGTAAAGCTAGAAAAATTCCTTCCCCACCGTGGTGGGATGCGGAATATTCAAATTCAATAAGAGAGCGAAAAGAAGCTGAACTTATTTACTGTGATAGTATGACAGAGGAAAACTATATAACTATATAAAGGTGGCTAATGCTACCAAAAAACTCCTTAAGAAGAAGAAAAGTGATGGCTGGCATAAGGTTTGTGCCTGGTTTTGAAAATGGATGAAGTGTTGATTAAAATCAGCGATAAAAACAATTTTTTTGTAATTTGTGGTGATTTTAATGTTAATCTGTTAGAGGATAATAATATTTGTACTAGATTAAAATCTTTATTTTTATGTCACAACATGAACTATCTGTTTTTGGAGCCTACTAGAATTACTGCAACATCTGCTACCTGCATTGACAATATATTTACTAACATTACGCCCATTTTCAAATCGGTCATCAATAAATTAACCTCTGATCACTCTGGTCAGATAGGTATATTCAATATTAAAATAAAAAAGGACCAAAAAGAGGGTATTACATGTGTGCCCGTCAGTGACACTCGGCTTGAACGCTACAGGAATAATATTTTAGATAAACTATGGGAAATACCATACAGTGACGATCCAAATTTGTTGTACAACTCAGTATTTAACCTGGTCAAAAATGAATATGATACGGTATTTAAATCAAAAACTATAAAAGTTAATAACAAAGCTTTGTTTAGTGATTGGGCGACAGTTGGAATTCATAGGAGCAGACGAAGATTATATGAACTCTATGAAGAGAAATCATATAACAAAAATACGGCCTTTCTAGATTATGTTCGTAGTTATTCAAAAATGTTTAAACGCGTTTGTGCCGTAGCTAAATCTAATTTCATTAAAAACAAAATTGAATCTAGTAGCAATGTAATGAAAACGACTTGGCAAATTATAAACAGAGAGACTGGAAAGGCCAAAGCTACACATAATAACTTCAAGCTTAAGATAGATAATCAATTGCTAAGTACAGACCTAGAAGTAGCAAAAGCTTTCGAAAATTTCTTTATGGACATTCCAGTTTCAACAACCAAGTCTTTAAATTCATCTCCCGCTGCTGCTGAATCTATACTTAAACAAAACTTTGAGGATTGTAAAACAGATTTTAAATTTAGGCACGTAAATAATGAAGACATTGTAAAAGCGTTTAAATCCCTGGAAATGAAAAAGACAGCTGACGCCCATGGTCTATCAGTAAAAATTATTAGTTCCATTGTAGATTGCATTGCACCTCACCTTTGTTGTATATTTAATCAATGTATAGATAATGGTGTGTTTCCTGACTTGATGAAACTAAGTAAAGTTATACCTTTATTCAAAGCTGGTAGTACATCAGACCCCACCAATTTTAGACCCATATCGATACTACCAACGCTTAGCAAAATATTTGAAAAACTCATACTTAATCAATTGCAAAGTCATTTTTATCTCAATAATTTAATTCATATTGCTCAGTTTGGTTTCACAAAGGGTCGTTCAACAGCCGATGCTGGTGTTGAACTAATCGACAATATTTTTGATGCCTGGGAAGACGCAATGGATGCAATAGGTGTCTTCTGCGATCTATCCAAGGCTTTTGATTGCGTCCATCATGACACTCTTGTCAGGAAGTTACGCCATTATGGTGTAAAAGATCAGGCACTTGGCCTTCTGGAGTCATATCTAACAGATAGGGTTCAGATGGTCGATGTTAATGGGAAAAGATCACCTGGGTCTTCAATAAGTATGGGCGTACCGCAAGGTTCAATTCTTGGTCCTTTCTTGTTTTTAGTATATATTAATGATTTACCTTACCTTGTTAAAGCAAAACATGGGTTAGTATTGTTTGCCGATGATACTTCTTTGATATTTAAAGTTAAAAGACAGCAATCAAATTATGACGAGGTAAACAATGCTATCTCTAGTATAGTGAACTGGTTTACTGTTAACAATTTATTACTTAATGAAAAGAAAACTAAATGTATTAAATTCGTGTTACCCAATGTGAGCCCGGTAACTACAGACATATTTATAAAAGGACAGAGATTGGACCTTGTGCAGTCGACTGTCCTTTTGGGCATTACTTTAGACGCCAAACTACAATGGGATCCTCATATAAATAAATTGTCGAAGAGACTGAGTTCGGCAGCGTTCGCAGTTAAAAAAATTAGAGCTCTTACCGACGTAGACACCGCTAGACTAGTCTACTTTAGTTACTTTCATAGTCTAATGACCTATGGTATTTTATTGTGGGGTCACGCTGCGAATGCTAATAGTATATTTATTCTGCAGAAACGGGCTGTTCGTGCAATTTATAGATTAGGGCCTAGAGTGTCACTGAGGGAAAAGTTTAAAGAAATCAATATTCTGACATTTGTGTCTCAATATATCTATGACAATCTTGTGTATGTAAAAAGAAATATAACTAATTTTCAGAAGTACAGTGATATACACAATTTTAATACTAGAAATAAAGACAAGTTGGTTGCTTATGTAAGCCGACTACATAAAATTAGTAATTCTTTTAAAGGCAATTATATAAATATATAAATGTATACGCTATTACAATAAGGTCCCTACTGATATTAAAAACTTACCTTTAGACAAGTTTAAAATAATAATAAAACAGAAATTGTATAAAAAAGGTTACTATAGGATATCTGATTACTTAGAGGACAGATGTCCATGGGAATAGATTGTTTGAGTAACAGGCTGTTTCGATATATAATTAGCATTCATTTTGTAATTTGACAATATTTTATTTAAAAAAGGAAACGCAAAAGATGCGACGACTGTGGAGTTTCTTCGGTGAGCTCTTCTCCACAGATTCCGCCATTGTGTTAGTGAACTCACCCAAAAAAATGTAATGACGGATCTAAGTGATGTAACAACATCCTATGGAAATAAATGATTTTTGATTTGATTTGATTTGATTTGATTTGCCTCCTTATGTCCAGGGGTTTCTTTAACCGTTGTGTGGAAAAATATTAGACGTTTTAGATCTGCTTTCGTTGTGCCATCCACTACGATCTAGCCAATAAATTCATTGATATTTTAGAACCTTCTTTTGTTCCGGAAGAGTTTTTTCTTTCTTCATTACATATTGTTCAGTGTAATTCTGGTTTTAATTCTCCTTTCTCGTTGGACGAGTTAAAGGGTGTACTCGCTCACGTAAAGGACTCTTCATCTGGTGAAGATAGTATTATGTACTCCTTTATAGCTAATCGTTCAGAGACATCCTCATTGTTGTTCCTAAGCATTATAACTATAATTGTTAGTTCAGGTAAGATTCCAACCCCTTGGAGATCTCAAACCATTATATCAATTTTAAAATTTGGCAAACCATATAGTAATCCTTTATCATATAGGCCTATTGCACTTTAGTCTGTCTTACCCAAAGTCACTGAATACCTTATTAAAATCCGATTAGAGTGGTTCATCGAAAGTAACAATTTATTATCATCATCTCAATATGGATTTAGAAAGGGAAGAGGTACCATAGATAGTCTAAGTATAATTACAACCGATATCCGTTCAGCTTTTACCAACAATGAGTCAGTGTTGGCTGCATTTTTGGATATCCGGGCAGTATATGATAGTGTAGTAGTTTCAATCCTCAAACATAAACTTGAAGTCTTAGCAATGTTAATCAACTTTATAATAAACATGTTATTGGAAAGGAATATAAATGTATATTTTGACAATAATAACATTTCTAGATTAGTTTGGAAAGGCCTTCCTCAAGGCTCTGCTCTTTCCCCCATACTGTGCAGTATTTATATACCTTTGATCTACAAGATTCTCTGGGTGGCTCAGTAGATTTCCTACTGTATGCCGATGAGTTGGTGTTTTACCTAGCTGGAAAGTCTATAAATAATTTGTGTTCCTCTCTAACAGCTTGCTTTGAAAGATTCCATCCATTCCATCGATGGCTAATTGACAATGCTTTGGATCTTTCAACTGATAAAAGCACTGTTGTTCTTTTTACTAGACACCGCAAAATTCAGTCAGATGTTGTAGTTACTTATAATAACAATGTCATACATGTCAAGGACAAAGTAAAATTTTTAGGGAGTCATTTTGGACTCACACCTTACGGGACTTCTCCACTGTGAGTTCCTCACATCTAAGTGTGAACGACTCTTAAATATAATCAGGTGCCTTGCTGGAGTTTGGTGGGGCGCACATCCATTTTCCCTAGTCTACAATGCTTTATTAATGCGAAGTGTTTGATTATGGTAAATTTTTATTGGAACCCGGTAGTGTTGCTGGTTTTAAGAAGTTAGACGCCGTACAAACTAAAGCTCATAGAATCATTCTTGGTGCTATGAAATCCAGCCCTATTAATTGCATGCAAGATGAATGTGTAGAAACCCCTTTACATATTAGACGTGAATTTAGGCAGACAGGTTCTTAGGTCGTTGTCTGCAGCTTTCTGATCATCCTCTGCACAGTAAATTAGCCCTCCTATCTGAGTTAGTAACAACAGCAACTTATTGGAAGCGAAAGAGAAGCCCGCCTTTAGTTAAAAGCTTACTTAAATTTAATGATATCCCATCACCATACCATCAGACAAAAATCCTTCCAATATTTCAATGTCCTTTTGACGCCCTGGTATTGGTGCCCGATGTAAGACTATGCATTGGTGTATCAAAATACAATGAAGCACCAATTGTAGTTGTTGTCTAACATTCTAAATAATACATAGCACGGATACCACACAATATTCACAGATGCCTCAAAACACCCCCAAAGTTGTGTATGTGTGGGCATGTATCACGTCCAGTTTAATATTGTCCAAAAAATTTAAATTCCACCAGAATCGTCTATATATACGGGAGAATTCGCGAAGTTCTCTACAGGCTTTGTTAAAATTCCCTTTCTTTTATAAATTTTACCAGTTTTATATGATATAAGACTCCTCTTGTTGAAGTGTGAAAAAAAGGGCCTACGTATGTCCTTTGCTTGGGTGCCTTCTCATCGTGGTATCCTAGGCAATGAAAGGGCAGATAAATTAGCGAATGATGCAGTGGACTTTCGAGACATAGTTCCATACAAAAACTATGTCCCTGATTTGTGTTCCCTGCCCAGGACATTTCTACTCAAATCGTGGCATAAAATTTGGGTTGAAGACAACAGGACAGGCAGATTTTATAAAAGCATCCAACCTACAATACCTTTGAAGCCATGGTTTTGTAAGGGTAAGCTTGACAAGGCTCTTACCTCCACTATCATTCGCATGCGCTTAGGGCACACTTGCACATCGGCTCATCTTGCCAGGCTTGGCATGTGCAGGGACCTGAGTGTGC
This sequence comes from Argyresthia goedartella, assembly GCA_949825045.1. Taxonomy (NCBI): domain Eukaryota; kingdom Metazoa; phylum Arthropoda; class Insecta; order Lepidoptera; family Argyresthiidae; genus Argyresthia; species Argyresthia goedartella. The sequence continues at coordinate 74,587 of OX463815.1, forward strand.
TTGCGTGGCCGATCTGGGTGACCTTAACCACTTGCTGTTTTCTTGTCCGCTATATAATTGTTCCTCCCTTTATACAGATTTAATTTCCCTCGGAGTTCCATTTTCCTCATCCGTGTCCTGCCTCTTGTATAATTTTGATGTAAATATTTATAAAAGTACTATTAAATTCTTAAGAAAACATGATATTAAAATTTAAGTATTCTATGCTGACTGCTTTAGTATCTAGTATTTACAAGATAAGTATGAGCTACGTATATATTTTTATATCGTTTATCATACTGATTTTAAATTCCCTTTTCCAAATTCCTTTTCTTTTCCGTATTTTCATTGAATTCTATTCCCTAATTTTTTATTTAATAAAAATTAACACAAATTATAAACAAAAACAATATAAGACAAGAACGAAGATCTAAAAATATACAAATTATGTACAACTTGACACTGGCATAAAAGCCAGGACACTTTGCCACTTGAAGAAAAAAAAAACGCGGCAATTTTGGTTGGTAATTTTTCGCCCACAAACGTACAATAATGCCAATAATATTGACAATATGTCATTATATTTACTATCTATGATTGACATTTTTCGTTCACAGAAATTGTTAAATTTTTACGTTTTGTTTTCAGAAATTTTCCAATTTTCAGCTTTGATTAGAAAAAACACAATTAACGAAATTGTCAAAGTTATAAATACATATATAGTCAAAGTTATAAATATTTATATACCTACGGCATTGATATTTTAAGCAATATTAATTATTTACGAAATGACCATACCGTGAAAATATCGTTTATGATCTTTGGGTTGTTTTCTAAATTTTTATGATATTTATTTTAATTTTATGTGGATGTGGAGCGCACTGCCCATGCATGCCATGCATCCATCATGGTAGATTTTATATCTATCTGCTAAGCTAAAGCAACTGCTAGCAATAGCATGGCAACACTATTTCCAGCGTTGTCAGAATGTTACTTTTGTAACATTTTTACGTTGCTTTTTACCTTGCAATATATATTACTTCCATTTTACAAGACTCAAAATGTTACTTTATGTTACTTTTCACATAGGTACCGATCGACGTTTATAAAGGGGGGCTTAGTGGGTTCCGAACTTTTTATTTCTCACGAAAGGACAAATATCCGCAACGCAACAAAGTAAAAGTTGTTTGGTTCTACATCAGTGAGATTCGTTTTTTTTTCCAAATTCAGAAAGTTAGCCTCATAAATAAACGCCTAAGAAATAATCAATTCATTTAAAGAAGAAAACGCAGTAATGTATAATTGATTGCCTATTGCCTATATTTGTCTTTCAAATTGTGTTATTTTCGATAAGTAACAATAACTTATTGTTACTTATCAAAAAAATTCGCGATGTCTGCGCCTCCGTTTTGATTTGCCTACTTGTTCCAGACACTGAATATAGTGATGTATGGGAAATTGATCAAGTGGAAGCTTAAATTTTCTCCTTCGTACTATGTATATTTAGGCATTTTTTGATAAAAATGGGACCAATCTGTAAGAATATTCCTTTTAAATAAAAAAAATATTTTCTAAATCGGTCATTATGACGGAGTAAAAAAAATACAACCGAATTGAAAACCTCCTTTTTTGAAGGCAGTTTAAAATGTAACTTTTCCCATTATAATATATCTTTCTAAGGAGTCTCATGTTATTTTTGCCATCAAGCACTGGCAACACTGACTATTTCTTTCTCCGACAATGGCAGATGCAAAGCAAGGTAAATTTTACAATAAAAATCGTGTTTTTCAGGCCAAATTCCTCGTTACAAACTCCAAATTTTCAATAAATTTACACAATCTTAATAAAGCGAATGTCATATGACTTCTAATCCGATCAGTGTAACGGCATTCCTGAAATCCACGCTGCGTTCGATTTTTTTTTGTTATATGCCTGTCTCATCCGCTGCTTACCGTTTGCACTGCATTTGCGAACCCTAGTCGCGATAATATTCATTTGTGCGTTTGTTTGAAACCCTGGAACTCTGCAGAAAGTGAATTTGTTAGTTTGCGGAGTGTGAAAGAATGGTGTCGCCTCCCTGTTCTGATTCGCTTGTATGTTCAGATGTCAACAATGGGCCTTCGCATTCGTCTCGGGTGGTGCTTGCGAGGCCTCGGCTCGGCGGCTTTGGGTCGACAGGCTTCGGAGCGTCGACTTCAGGCAAGAGTAATCCCTTTGGTAAGTGTCCTACCAGTCTCTGGAAGCCCTTGAGATCTCATATATTGGAGGGAACCCTTTCAACTTGTATTTTCCCTAATTTAAGGATCAATAAATCTGTAAATATAGTTCTCCTATGGCACCTGGTCAGAGTCTCAATAAGGGGGTGGAATCAGCCCCTTGTAATATCCAACCTAAATTTTTAATCAGACCTAACTGCGGTTATTTATTAGTATGCCAATACTGATGAATGCTAACTTAAATTTCAGGCTCCGTACTGCGACCACCGCAGCTGAAAGCAACCTCAAATCCTTTCCTCAAGGCCTCCGAACTCAATGATGTGGAGAAACTGGCGGCTGAAGAGAAAGATAATAGAGAAAATGAGACTACAGAAGATAGACTAAAAGATGAAACTGAAACTCCAAAATTTATGCCATTAGGTAGCTCTAATTCTGCTCGGTCATCAAATCCCGTGCCTGCACCACAGCAGTCATCTTCTTCATCAGCATTTGTGTTCGGCCAGAACTTGAGTGCGAGGGTTCTGATGAATGAGAATACCAACAATGGTGATGCAGACTGTCACAGCTCTAGTAATGGTACTTCGGAACTACTGTTTACAAGTGCTGCAGCAACTGTGATGGAAAATAATCAGGTTTGTTTGAATATTTATTATCTTTATTTATTTATTAGTTATGTAGAACAGATGACAATCACTTAATAAACATAAAATAGGAAATTCAACATTCTGTACTAGACTGTCATCCAAAGTAAACACACACTTGAGAACATTCACATACACAGACTAGAAACTAAACACAATTTAAAAACATCTTGTTAACTAAACAAAATTCTTTGAAATGAAATTGAACTTAATAGCGGCAAGGAGAGAAGGGGTTCAAAGGTAGAATGAATATTTTATGCAGAAATCCTAGATCTTGATGTTGTCTTTTAACTGATAAGGGTAAGATGTTGAACAATTTTAAACAGTTTTCATAATTTGGAAAATTATGTCCTTAACTAATTCTTTAGCATAGTATTTTTAGACCTTACCTTTATTCATTCTCTATGCTTTCAGAGTGAAGTTTGTAGTACAGAGACCACACTACGGACCCATATTCAAGAACAGTTCTGACAAGACTATTAAAACAATTAGAAAGATTTCTGTTGTGGGTTTTAAACCCTTGGTAGCTCTAGCCACAAAACCCAATAGACGGAGTGCCCTGGAAGTAATGTGTTGGATGTGATTGTGGAAGGTTAATTTTTCATCGAATAAAATGCCGAGATCTTTAGCTACAGCTTTACATTCTAAAATACAAACATGCAGTTACTATGTCACTCATGTGATCTTATAAAGCCTATTTGTGAACGAAATCGCGAAACTTTCTTTAACATTTAAATACATGAGATTGTCACGGGGTACCATTTGAAAATAATGTTGAGAACATTTGCAGATCCTGGGAGTCAGTAGAATTGTTGATAATGTTCCAAAATTTAAGATCTTCTGTATGCAAGGGGAGTTAAACTATTTTTTTTCTGGGATATTTATCCAGTGTCCCATCCTGGGTTATTTTAATGTTGTGTGGTCAGATCACGTCTTGCGGAGCTTTTATTTTTAGTCTCTTAAATGTTGATGTCTCTGCGTATTATAGCCAATACGTTTGGATGTCCTCCCAGTCTAGTTTTGTATCTTTTAAGGCTGGATATGATTTTTTCCTGCACTGTGGGAATCCTCAAGTCTATGGATGTTCTGATTTGTGATGTACCATAGGGCATTAGCTATCATTCGTAGAGTTTTCGACTGGAACCTTTGTGGTATTGCAATGTTAGATTTGGCGGCTGTTGTACAGAGTTGAAGGGCGCAGGTCCATATGCGCTTCAAGATGCATTTGTATAGAAGAAGTTTGCTTTCCAGGGAAGCTTGTGGTTTTCTTTTCATCATCTAGAACAAACTATGTATTTTTTTGCTTTGCGTTTGGTGAATACATGGGTTCCCCATGTGAGGCGTCTGTCTCAGTAGCGTGCACAGAGATTTGGTACTGGGCAAGCAGCCTTAAGAAATGTATGAAAAAACTATTTACCGACATCAAAACAGGCTTCCCGCGGCTTCACAAAAAATTTGGATCTTCGTGACGAATTTCAGCCACCTCAGATATCCAGTAAGTGATTGAACAACAAAACAAATCAGTTAAGGGATATCCAAAGCGGCCTCTTTTGAGGCCTAGTTTTCTTTTCGCATTTGAATGTAAGTACGCACAACATAAACATGAATAAATAAAAACCGGTCAAGTGCGAGTCTAAATCGCGCACGAAGGGTTCCGTACCACCGTTCAATGGAAGCGATGGTGTGGAGTGAATAGTTTGGATTTTACACAGCAAAATATTGTTTACAAAGTTATTGGTGCGTTTACTTTCACACTCCATATACGTAACCAGGTGCATCCATAAGTTTGTATGTGGTATTGAAAGAATTGTTGTATGGGAGCCCCCTTAAATATTTCTTTTATCCTGGTTTTTAGTATTTGTTGTTATAGCGGCAACATAAATACATCATCTGTCTAACTATCACGGTTCGTGAGATACAGCCTGGTGACAGACGGACGGACGGACAGCGGAGTCTTAGTAATAGGGTCTCGTTTGGAACTCTTCGGGTACGGAACCCTAAAAAACACACTTACAGCACAGATTCACGCACGCATTCAACCTTCCAAACTATTTATTACTTTACCCTATTCTATTTGTAAATCAAATCTACCCTTCGGTCTTTTTTGAGGTATTCGGTCAGCACGTTATTGTAAAAAGCTGGACCCCGCCTAACTTTTGACAAAAGTTCTTTCTCCACAGCCAACATTGATAATTCGGTGAGTCTTTGTTGACCAAGGGTATTTCGGAGATAGGTCAAAAGGCGTTTTAGCCATGAAAATGCCCTTTCCGTCGAAGCGCTACTGGCGGGTATCGTGATGATTAGTTTTGCCAGTCGTAGGACTTCTGGAAATACATCCACTAAATTATTTGAATACAAGTATTCAATTAACAAAACAGTGCTGGTAGTGGACGTAAATTCCGCTGATTTATATATGCAACGCAGTTCATTCCTAAGCATGTCTCTCATTAAAATTACAGCAACTATATTCTATCAGACTATCAGGAAACGATTTAACATAGTTTGTATAGTTTTCCGGGGCCAGGAGCTCGAAGAAGTTTTTTTTTCAAATTTTGGTATCGCGTACGCGATTCTGTTAAAACATCTAATATTTCAACAAATATGCGTTTAAAATGAGTTTTCATGTCAACGACAATGTTACGTCGTTTTTTTGGCTGTCCGCACATGCTGACTACCTTTTCATACAAACCATCGAATTTTTCTCTGTTGTATTAAGTGACAAAATCTTTAAATTGTTTGATTTTTTGACACAATACGATAGTTCAGATGTTTTTTTCTGCATCACCTCATAAAGATTAACTGTCTCCGCAAATATTTCATGAAATATCTGTAGAAACAGATTAAATTCAAAATCTTTGAGACTATTCAAAAAGGAATCGGCTTGTGACAAAGTTGTGACATTCCAAGAGTCAGGATAGTCATTCATTGATTCGAAAAACTCTATAAGTGCAGACCGGTCGTTAAATATTACATTTACCGTTCGAGAGTAGTAGGTCCACCGAGTTTCAGCCACGCGTGGCAGTTTTCGCGCTTTTACTATATTATTGTCGGCCTGTCGTTTTATACTATTATGGAAGAAAGTTGCAAGTGTACGAACAACGTTGAAGAAACGTTTTGTCTCACCAATGCGCTCAAATGTTTTGGAAAGAAATAGATTCAAAACATGCGCCGAACACCACACAAACAGTGCTTGAGGGCATGTTTGTCTAACTATTGACTGTACGCCATTTTTATCGGAAGATAACATCACCGCACCATCGTAAGTCTGGGCGATCAATTTCGATGTACATTCATATTCCGCAAGGTTCGCTAAAACAAAAGAGCTGAGTGTTTTAGCGGTGCGGTCAAGGCTCACATCAATGTACTTAATAAACCGATCTACAACTTGCGAATCAGAGAAATAGCGCAATATTAATACCAACTGTTCGCGACCGCTGATATCTGGCGTTTCGTCAATCATTACGGCGACGAAATCCGCGTCCTTTATTTCTCTGTTAATCTCGCTGGTCATCAAGGATGCCAAACAAGAAACTAAGTCATTTTGAACCCTATTGGACAGCCCCGTAAATTAATTGGTGGCCGTTTGCAAATGTTGTTCTAAGACGCCGTCATATTTTGACAACAATTCGACCATTTCTAAGAAATTACCTTTGTTCTGTGACGACGACTACTCGTCATGACCCCGAAAAGGTAGTTCTTGCTTGGCTAAAAAACATACTATGTCAATTAGACGTTGAAATATGTTCCTATTTCTGTCAACTTTTGCGTTATATCTATCGATATCTATTCTAAGCTGATTGTTTAATTGCATTTCAATCCTAGAATTACCGAAAGTACGAAGTTTTAAAGATGACGCTAGGTGCTTTTCCGATGACTCATGTTTTTTTGCGGCTTTGGCAAGATTATTTAAATCTATGTAACCGGTGTCACTCCAAACATTCAGATTTGTTTCAAATAAGACACATTGAAAACAAAATAACCTATTGCTGTGAGCATAGCCGGCTAGCCAACTATATCACTATATACAACTATATCGTAGGAACTACAATGAAACTGTATTCCCTTTCTTTTGTGATATTTTTATAGCCGGAGTACACCGCCCTTTTACAATTATTCCTTCTTTCAACGCAAAGGAAACGTTATGAAATTTGCGTTTTTTTACCTTATCTAAACACACATCCTCTTTACACATCGCACAGGTATACACATCCATCCTGAACTCAGTTTTCCACTCACCTCTTACACTCAAAACAACTCACAACTACACAAAAGAATAAACAAGATTATCAATTCACAACTCTGCATTCGACGCGAAATGAAAACTTTCAGTAATGGCGGACAATCAATCTGCTAATTTACAATATAATATAATAATAATACCTTGGACACTATTTACACACATTGATCTAGCCCCAAACTAGGATTCCCTGTATCTTGGGTACTAGACAACGATACACATACTTATATAGATAAATATTATACTTAGACAGATAAACAACCATGACTAGGGTACAAACATCCGTTCTCATCAAACAAATATTTGCCCCCACCGGGACTCGAACCCGGGACCCTTGGCTTCGTAGGCAGGGTCACTGCCGACTCGGCTATTCGGGTCGTCTAATATGAATAATATAATAGGAATCTATCTAATATAATAGGAAAACCGAAAACCACCCGAAAACGATGCGCTAATAACCAATCAAATTGAAATGAACGTTCGCTCCGAGTACTATTTGTGGTGGTCGTATGTCTTCGTAAATAATTCGCATTTTTTAATTCGTGTTTCGCTCGGTGCAACCAATCGTTTGATTTGATTTAAATTGTGTGAGTCGGTGGGACAATTATTGGTGAGTATGTCAAATAGCGCATGTTCGCTGCGCGGCATGCATTGTTTCATTTAATAGTCCCTATAGTAAATACGCATTGGATTCGACACGTCATCTTGTTCTCAAGGCAGGCGAGCTTTTATCTGGTATTATGCCCCATAAGACGCTGGCATCGAATTTTTCGTGGTACAGGCCTCGCTCAATACGATTTGGAAATATTTTAAAGGCTTGAGATACATGTGCCTTTAGGGTCAACGTACTTACGTACGATCGCCTGCGGGACTCAGTGGAACGTCGTGGCGGAGCGCGGGAACTGCGGGGCGCGGCTTCAACAAATCAAATCAAAAATCATTTATTTCCATAGGATGTTGTTACATCACTTAGATCCGTCATTACATTTTTTTGGGTGAGTTCACTAACACAATGGCGGAATCTGTGGAGAAGAGCTCACCGAAGAAACTCCACAGTCGTCGCATCTTTTGCGTTTCCTTTTTTAAATAAAATATTGTCAAATTACAAAATGAATGCTAATTATATATCGAAACAGCCTGTTACTCAAACAATCTATTCCCATGGACATCTGTCCTCTAAGTAATCAGATATCCTATAGTAACCTTTTTTATACAATTTCTGTTTTATTATTATTTTAAACTTGTCTAAAGGTAAGTTTTTAATATCAGTAGGGACCTTATTGTAATAGCGTATACAATTGCCTTTAAAAGAATTACTAATTTTATGTAGTCGGCTTACATAAGCAACCAACTTGTCTTTATTTCTAGTATTAAAATTGTGTATATCACTGTACTTCTGAAAATTAGTTATATTTCTTTTTACATACACAAGATTGTTATAGATATATTGAGACACAAATGTCAGAATATTGATTTCTTTAAACTTTTCCCTCAGTGACACTCTAGGCCCTAATCTATAAATTGCACGAACAGCCCGTTTCTGCAGAATAAATATACTATTAGCATTCGCAGCGTGACCCCACAATAAAATACCATAGGTCATTAGACTATGAAAGTAACTAAAGTAGACTAGTCTAGCGGTGTCTACGTCGGTAAGAGCTCTAATTTTTTTAACTGCGAACGCTGCCGAACTCAGTCTCTTCGACAATTTATTTATATGAGGATCCCATTGTAGTTTGGCGTCTAAAGTAATGCCCAAAAGGACAGTCGACTGCACAAGGTCCAATCTCTGTCCTTTTATAAATATGTCTGTAGTTACCGGGCTCACATTGGGTAACACGAATTTAATACATTTAGTTTTCTTTTCATTAAGTAATAAATTGTTAACAGTAAACCAGTTCACTATACTAGAGATAGCATTGTTTACCTCGTCATAATTTGATTGCTGTCTTTTAACTTTAAATATCAAAGAAGTATCATCGGCAAACAATACTAACCCATGTTTTGCTTTAACAAGGTAAGGTAAATCATTAATATATACTAAAAACAAGAAAGGACCAAGAATTGAACCTTGCGGTACGCCCATACTTATTGAAGACCCAGGTGATCTTTTCCCATTAACATCGACCATCTGAACCCTATCTGTTAGATATGACTCCAGAAGGCCAAGTGCCTGATCTTTTACACCATAATGGCGTAACTTCCTGACAAGAGTGTCATGATGGACGCAATCAAAAGCCTTGGATAGATCGCAGAAGACACCTATTGCATCCATTGCGTCTTCCCAGGCATCAAAAATATTGTCGATTAGTTCAACACCAGCATCGGCTGTTGAACGACCCTTTGTGAAACCAAACTGAGCAATATGAATTAAATTATTGAGATAAAAATGACTTTGCAATTGATTAAGTATGAGTTTTTCAAATATTTTGCTAAGCGTTGGTAGTATCGATATGGGTCTAAAATTGGTGGGGTCTGATGTACTACCAGCTTTGAATAAAGGTATAACTTTACTTAGTTTCATCAAGTCAGGAAACACACCATTATCTATACATTGATTAAATATACAACAAAGGTGAGGTGCAATACAATCTACAATGGAACTAATAATGTTTACTGATAGACCATGGGCGTCAGCTGTCTTTTTCATTTCCAGGGATTTAAACGCTTTTACAATGTCTTCATTATTTACGTGCCTAAATTTAAAATCTGTTTTACAATCCTCAAAGTTTTGTTTAAGTATAGATTCAGCAGCAGCGGGAGAATTTAAAGACTTGGTTGTTGAAACTGGAATGTCCGTAAAGAAATTTTCGAAAGCTTTTGCTACTTCTAGGTCTGTACTTAGCAATTGATTATCTATCTTAAGCTTGAAGTTATTATGTGTAGCTTTGGCCTTTCCAGTCTCTCTGTTTATAATTTGCCAAGTCGTTTTCATTACATTGCTACTAGATTCAATTTTGTTTTTAATGAAATTAGATTTAGCTACGGCACAAACGCGTTTAAACATTTTTGAATAACTACGAACATAATCTAGAAAGGCCGTATTTTTGTTATATGATTTCTCTTCATAGAGTTCATATAATCTTCGTCTGCTCCTATGAATTCCAACTGTCGCCCAATCACTAAACAAAGCTTTGTTATTAACTTTTATAGTTTTTGATTTAAATACCGTATCATATTCATTTTTGACAAGATTAAATACTGAGTTGTACAACAAATTTGGATCGTCACTGTATGGTATTTCCCATAGTTTATCTAAAATATTATTCCTGTAGTGTTCAAGCCGAGTGTCACTAACGGGCACACATGTAATATCCTCTTTTTGGTCCTTTTTTATTTTAATATTGAATATACCTATCTGACCAGAGTGATCAGAGGTTAATTTATTGATGACCGATTTGAAAATGGGCGTAATGTTAGTAAATATATTGTCAATGCAGGTAGCAGATGTTGCAGTAATTCTAGTAGGCTCCAAAAACACATAGTTCATGTTGTGACATAAAAATAAAGATTTTAATCTAGTACAAATATTATTATCCTCTAACAGATTAACATTAAAATCACCACCAATTATAAAAAAATTGTTTTTATCGCTGATTTTAATCAACACTTCATCCATTTTCTTTTCGAATAAATCAAAGGATGAATCTGGTGGTCTGTATATGCTCATTACAATAAGTTGTTCAAGTTCAATACAGGCTATTTCCATGGTACGCTCAACAGACAGGCTCACTATGTCAACTCGTTCCTTATATTTAAAACTATTATTTACAAGTATTAAGGAGCCACCGCGATCAGCTGTTTTTCTGTTGAACGAACTAGCAACGTGGTGGTTATTAAAGTTGAACATGAACTGATAACTCTTTAAAAAGTGCTCTGTTATACATAAAATATCAATATTATTACAGTTCATGAATAACTCAATTTCCAGTTCTTTACTTAACATGCCCTGTATATTTTGATGAACCAAGTTTAAAATATTCTTACTTTTACATTTTTCATTACTAGTAACTTGATTTAATGGGCAAGATGAAGGTATATTTATACAAATATTAATATTACTGCCAGAGTTACTCTCTGTTGTCCTATGGGTTAATTTAAAGAGCTTGGAACAGATTCCAAGGAGTACATGTCATTATTATTACACTGCTCAATAGAAGCAGGCGTTTCATTAGTCAAAAACTTGACTGAGTTCAAAATAAAATAAGATAGTGACTGTGCTATCTGTTTTGTATAAAACCTAGATAGGTAATACCTATCCTTAGTCAAATTCTTTCTTCGAGCGTTTTGAATTCGCACGGGCGGGTTTTGTTGTTTGTTTTGTGTGGGAATCAATAGTTTTATAAGTTGGAAATTTGGCTAGGGCAAGCAGTGCCTCCAAGCCTCTATAATATGTTCGCCTCTGGTCTGTCTAGGTATATATATACCTAGATATCCGCAGGACTCCGCTTGAGGCACTTCTATATTGTTCAGCATTACAAGTTACTGGTAGTGCTTTGACTTCATTAGCTTTAATTCTCCAGTCTTTAAGCCACACAGAGATTTGGTTGAGACTAGTCTGCAGTTTGTTTGAGGCATTCTTTGAATATGAGTCTTTCGCCAGTATATAGCTGCATCGTCCCTAAATGCTCCCGTAAGGACTTCTCTGTTCAGCGGTAGATCCGCTGTGAAGAGCAGATATAGTATTGGTCATATGACACATCCCTGTGGGACTCCTGCTTTTTTATATCGCAACTTAGTCATTTAGGCTCGCTGTTTGACAAATAAGTGTCTGTCTTCTAGGAAAGAGTTCAGGAACAGGTAATAACTACTTGGTAAAGATGTCTTGATTTTCTTTAGTAGGCCTTGATGCCAGACGCGATCAAAAGCCTATGATATGTCCAGGAAGATTACAGCACAATAGTTCTTTTTCTCAAAGGTGTCATTTATCTTTTCTACGAGTTTATGTGCTCGTTCAATGGCGCTGTGACCTTTACTGAACCTGACTTGTGGTGGTCAGGCATTATGTTTGCTCCATACAGTTTTGGAGTGAGCCGTTTCAGGAACAGAGTCTCTAATAGCTTTGAGGCTTCTGGTAGGAGACTAATAGGCCTGTAAGACTTGACATAATTTTCTGGTTTTTCTGGTTTTAAGATCATGATAATTTGTGCTTCTTTCCATTGTTTAGGTACGTATCTTCGTTGCAGTTTGGTACTAAGCAGGTACATTAGGAAGGTGATGGCTTCATCTGGTAATTGTTTGAATAGCAGAGCATTTATTAGGTTATATCCTGGTGCTTTATGATTTTTCAGCTTCTTGATTGTCGTCCGGATTTCATTTTTGAGCGTTTTTGAAGTGGAGTGTTTGAATTGAAGTGGAATGTCAAGTTGATTAGTAGTCGCGAGTGTATCACGAAGGTAGTCCAGCTTGTTAGAGCTATCATCAGGGTGCGGCATGAATACTTTTTACAGGTGGTCAGCAAATACATCAGCCTTTAGGGCCTAATTATGCACTGGAAATTGCATCGCGACCGCTCCGAAGGGCGCAAAACGCCGCATTTGACAGACAGCCTCCAAACAAAATAAGTGCCGCCGACAAGCCAAACACGGCCATCCACGCCCCTCGGACCGGTCGCGATGCGATCGCGATGCAATCCCCAGTACAGATTTGGGCCCCTGGCGGTTGGTGCAACTGGGTTCTCTTGAGATTCTTTGTGGCTATCCATAATGAATAGTTGTTTGCAGCGGTGCCGTCTAAGTTTTTCAGGTAATTTTGCACTCCCGAGTTTCTTTCTATCTCAAGTAATAATTTTAACCTTTTAGTAATGGCATTTAGCTTTTTCTTCTCACTGGGTTATCTATTTGTTTACCATATCTTCCTAAGTTGACGTTTTTCGCTGAGGGCTTCTTGCACAGATGTGGAGCAGGTGGTAGTTTTACTATTTTTAACTAGAGGAGTGGCTTTCCGTGCACCTTTCTGGAGTAGATGCTTAAAGTGCTCTACTGCTTTCTCAATTTCTACATCATTCGCTAGAGGTGTTTTTAGATCTTTATCAGTTTTAACTCAACGTCTGTAGTGATCCCAGTCCGTTTTGTGATTGCAGAGGGAGCATGGTATTGACATATGTTCTATTCTTGAATTCAGATTTATCAGCACCGGTGAGTTCACAGGAGAGTTCCAGCATTGTTTTGCAGGTGAATTTGTATGATTTAACACCTTTAGTTACGTAGAAGTCTTTAAGATCTGTGATCTTATTTCTGTGTGTTGGCCAATTAGGTTCACCAGATGATATGGGGCTGAGTATTAAAGTGACCAGTGCTAAATTCATTTGGCGCCCTTTGGTAATTGTGATTCTTGAACCCCAGTAGGACTTCCTCCACTTGCACTTCCTCCATGTGCACTCCCATCTGGTTGCATTGTTTGGTAGAAGTTGTAATTTTGAAAATTGAAATAATTCTTGTCTGTAGAGTGATATCAATATTATAAGTTTTTAAAATATTTTCACTTCTAGAGTGTGTTGTGACAGGTCATTGACATTCCAGAGGACTATATTGATAGGGTTAAATTTTGCTTAGTTTTGTTAGATTGTTAAGTTGTTCCACGATCATCTTTATCATTGCCATCATATCTCTTGGTATGGCTGGTTGAGCTTCTTTACGGTGATCTTAGTTGTTTTCTCTATCCGGATTCCTTGCTGCTTGGCTGTACAACTGTTTTTGAGAGTTTTGCTTGGGCAAACTTGATGCATCCATTGTGGATAATGTTCGTTTATTTTTTGGGACAGCAGTTTGCATTTCCATTGTTTTCGATTTCCTCAGAGCTGGGTATTTTGCTTTCTGTAATTATTTGTAGACTACATCCTTTGTAGTTTACGGGATGGTTTCCGGAACAGAGAAAACACTTTACATCATCTTGCCTCTCTTTTCTAGGACAATATGCTGAGGTGTGATTTCCAGCACATTGATTCACCTTGGCTATCGGCGGCAGTACTCTTTAGTGTGTCCGTATTCTTGGCAATTTCCACACTGAGGAATTTCACGCTTTAGTCTTGGTTCTTCAATGAATGTGGCCAACGAAAATTTCAGTGCAAGCTGTTAAATAAAATAAAAAACAGGAAAAATTCTGTGAATAAAGTTTATTGATATCTTAAAAATTGGCGGAATTATTAAAGTTCAAAGTTCGACTCCCCGCGAAACGATTTGTCGACTGAGCGTAGCATGTAGGATCAGCGATGACGTCACTTTTCTAGTCAGATATATCTGATCACCTGACTAGTAAAGTGACGTCATTCGTTGTTCGTTTATTTCTGGGACATCAGTTTGCTTTTCCATTGTTTTCGGTTTCGTCAGAGCTGGGTATTTTGCTTTCTGTGATTATTTGTAGACTCTACATCCTCTGTAGTTTGCGGGATGGTTTCCGGAACAGAGAACACACTTTACATCATCTTGCCTCTCTTTTCTAGGGTATTATGGTGAGGTGTGATTTCCAGCACATTTGATGCACCGTGGCTTTCGGCGGCAGTAGTACTCTTTAGTGTGTCCGTATTCAGGTAAAATGAATAAGTTCATGTTTGTGTTTCATAATGTTCTAGACATGTTGGCTCTGATAGAGTAGACTCTCCATCCAAGAAAATAGAATTTATAGTCTCACCCCCTGGCTCTGATAGAGACTTTCCATACGAGCAGATATGCATTATATTCTACCCCGCTGACTCTGATAGAGAGACTTCGTATGGAAACTCGCGCACTTGGTCCCTCCACAAATCTTGTACTCCTAATAAAATGAAAATGTTGACTTTAAGTTTGACAAGTTATACTTTAATCTTACGTTTGAATACATTACGCATTCTCCTAAGAAGTGCTGGCTAGTTTCCTAAAGGCCACAGTGAGGACATGAGGGGTTTGGTACTTTGGCTCGATAGGAATGAATGATAGATGTCTATTTAGTTAACACTCCTAGATTGCTAAAATTTAATGCGCTGTTTCCCAGGAGGTGCCGTCACCTCCCTGCGGTGCTCCTGCGGCAGTAGGCGGCTCGGAGGCGGGGGCGGGCTCGGGCGGGCTGGCGGCGGCGGCGGCAGAGTACGAGCGCTCGCGCGCGCGCCCGCCCCCGCCCACGCCCACCTGCACCGTCACCGGGGAGGAGGGCGAGACTAACGTGCTGCAGGTATGTACCAACACATAACATTTATATGAGCATAAATGCAGAATACTCTATAGGGGTGAAATGTGTTATACATTTTAAAATAAACCTTTCAATGAAATAAAAAATCTGAATAATACACATGTTCCAGTCTTAAATATATTATATTCTTGCATATAACTTCTGAATTAATTAAACACGATATTGACGACCGGTTTAGCCTAGTGGGTAGTGATCCTGCCTACGAAGCTGACGGTCCTGGGTTCAAATCACGGTAAGGGCAATATTTGTGTGATGAGCGTGAATATTTGTTCTTAGTCTTGGATGTTTTCTATGTATTTACTAAGGTATTTATCTCTTTTAAATATATCGTCGTCTAGCACCCGTAACACAAGCCTTGTTGAGCTTACTATGGGCCTAGTTCGATTTGTGTAAGATTGTCCTCTAATATTTATAATAATAATAATGTAGCCCACAATGTCCCCACCGAGGGGCTCGGACTCTTACCCGGATACGAGTTAGATTGAGCCATACTTCACCACGCCGGCTCAGTGCGGATTGATGGAGGGGTCTTGGGCTAGTGGCCAACCCTCTGTCACATGTTTTCAAGCTGCCCTATTAGGGCTTCTGACCAGCTCTACGACTTCTAGCACCGAGTAGTGATAGTAGCTGGGACTTACAGCTTAACGTGCCATCTGAAACACGGAAGCGCCCGAAACAAATGCCACAAAGAAACGGACACCCATCCAGTATTCGTTTCAGTCAGATGTTGCTACCCGCACAATCCTTTCCGACGTGTGAATTCCGCTAGACCACGGACGCTTCACGTCACACTTCATGAGCTTTGTAGTATAATGGGTTTCACGCTTGCTTCTCACACAAGAGATGCAGGTTCGATTCGTGACCATGTACCAATGAGATAATTAATTTATCTTAAGTACATTCTCGGACGTTCATTGTTTCGGATGAACGTTAAGTTTAGGTCTCGGCTACTACCGCTTCTTGGTAGTGGTCGTAAGAACCCATCCGTCACCCCGCACGGCGTCCGAGCCGGCACGGAGCCGGCGTGGAGGGTGGAGTATGGCTTCATCTTACTCGTATCCTGGCGAAGGGCTCTGTGCCCCTAGATGGGGACAATAATGGGATGCATTTTATTTATTTTAATTAAACATAAAAACAATAATTTCCTAACTGCCTAAAAAGCAAATGAGTTCGTCCACCCTAACCACACTCGCAAAATATTTCGTCTAAAACTTAGTAGTGTCTCCTCTGCTTCCGATAACTGCTTTGATCCGCAGTAGCATTGACGCCACCAGCTCTGCACACTCTTCATGGGCGTGCAGAGCTGCAAACTGCCTGAAGCAGTTTTAAATCATTTTCTGATCTTGATAGATATTTTCTCAATATTTTTTTCATTTTCCACTATATAGTTTCGATCGGGGATAAGTCTGGGCTGCTTGGTGGCCAAATCATTGTAGGAACTTGCTTAGAATTAAGCCATGCCTTCATTGTCCTTGCAGTGTGACATGAAGCCCCATCTTGTTGATAAGTGACTTGCAAACTTCTCTGAATGTACATTACTGCAGACGCCGGGAAAGAAGGGCTTGCCGGCTGAATAAGTATAGACGGCCGACCGTAGGGAAGCCGGATAGTGATACGAAGCCGGCAAGCCCCTTTCACGGCCAGGCTTGTAGGTATAGTGGCTTTCTCAAACATATGCAATAGACCTGTGTCGATCGATCATTTATTGCGACCCGGGTCGACCGTGACCCATTGGTAAGGCGATTGGATAAAAATGATTCGATCGTTTGATCGATCACCTTGCAGGTCAGTCACATGAATTACACATCAAAATATGAGATCGTTCGATGAGCCGCCGGCTCGCGACACGCGCCCAAACAATTACAAAGTGACAAAGGTATTTTATCTACACACGTATCATAAACCCTCTTTACTGCGTTCAAAAACCGCACGTTACGATCAGCATTATGTTAAACTATTTGGTAAAAACTCGTTTCGTATCTGGAAAACTACACATAATGGTCATTATGTGTAGTTTTTCTACAAATAATGACATTCAAATTTCGAACGCCGACGCCCACTCGCGTGCCGTCCCTAGTTAACGGTACTAAAGAACAAGCTAAACAATTGCAGAACCACAATGCCGGTCAACATGCGGTTCCTGAACACATCAAAGAGAGCTTATGATATGTGTGTAGATAAACTAGTGTATGTAACTGTACATAATTAGGCATTAAAACTCTCGAGTGATATTATTATGAAACTCGCCTTCAGCTTGTTTCATAAACCCACTCTCGAGTTTTAATGCCCTCCATTATGCAGCAGTCACATAAACTACTATTCACATTTCATAATAAGGTCGCTCAGCTCACATCTGTCGGAATCTTTATTGCAAGGTTTTAAGAATTATAATGGCATATTTTTTTGCGGCTGGGCTCCATGGAATGAACGACGCGACGCACCGATTAATAATATGTAGTACCACCTACCAAGTATGGCGCAAGTGAAGGAGACAAGAAAATAACAATTCGAGCCGGAAAGTAGGTTAATCTTTGTATCTTCTCTTAATATCTAGCTCTTAAAGACTAATTTAGTTTTGCGAGCGGTGCGGCGGCGGCGGCTGGTCGCCGCTGTTGCCGCTCCAGCTACATTTTGTAAACGAACGGATCAGCAGTGGGTCAAAAACGATCGTACATTTCTAAAAAGGTGATTCGATTACTCACGAACGTGTCGTCAATCGTGATCGTCTCAGGTCTAATACGCAATGAATTAAAAAATACACCACTCAAGAAACATCAATATCCCGGTAACCGAAGACAAAAACACAGTCAAAAAAATTCAGCTGTTAGCCTGTTCATGAACTTTCAGACGCTACGCCAACGTTCATAATATATATAATATGTTACGGCTAAAGCTAGGTGTGAAACTAAACTTAAGTTTGGCCGGCTAGTCTTAAGATTAATTTCGAGCCTCGGCTAATGTCCGAAGTCATGTTCGTTTGTGATAACGGATGTCATCTTTAATCGGCTAGACTGCACATTAGCCGATGCGTTTCGGTTAATGTTGGACATTAGTTAGCTAATGTTGAAAACGAAGTATTCGTGCGACTGCGGGGAGCGGGGCGGGGTTATTTTATTCAGATGAGAAAGCTATTTCTAATATCAGGGCAAAACACTGCGGTAGCTTAGGTGAAGGGTAAAGGGGGTGAGCGAAGCGAAGCTTTATTATAGTTTTTGTTGTTCTTACATGTTTTCTTTCTCCTTCGTGTTAAGTTGAACATGTAAGAACAACAAAAACTATAATAAGACGAGTATAGGTATTTTTTGTTGTTCTTACATGTTCAACCTAACACGAAGTAGAAAGAAAACATGTAAGAACAACAAAAACTATAATAAGACGAGTATAGGTATTTTTTGTTGTTCTTACATGTTCAACCTAACACGAAGGAGAAAGGGGGCTTCGCTTCGCTCACCCCTTTTATCCTTCAACTAAGCTACCGCAGTGTTTACGGCTACCGAATCATTATCATCACTTATTCCAGATTAAGGCGGTAATTTTTTAGCCTAGGTATACTGAAAAATAAACTTAAGTTTAGTCGGCTAATGTCAACCATATTTTCACACCCATCTTTAGCCTCAACAGCGTCGAGGCTAAACTGCAGTTTAGCCTACTAATGTTGGAATCATTTATCGCAATGTACATTATTTCGGTCATTAGCCGAGGCTCGAAATTAATCTTAACACTAGCCGGCTAAACTTAAGTTTAGTTTCACACCTAGCTTTAGCCGTAACATATATACTTTGAAGCCATATATAACGCAAGTAATGACGACATTTCATTGCATGTTTGAGAAAAAGAATTGTTAGGTTTACATTCAGATATCAGATAATCACTTAGTATAACGGTTTTACATAAGTAGTTGAACAATTTGCAAAATTTATTTTGTTTATTTGGTAAATTATGAGGCGCAGTCAGTATTTTTGTTGCAGTTTTGAGATATTTTGAACAAAAATCGGGCATTATTAGTTTAGCGTACCAATGATATAATTAATTTATCATAAATACCTTATACGGACGTTCTAACGGTGATGAGAAACATCGTGAGGAAACCTTCATTACTCCATAGCTGCGGCGATGGGCTAGCCCCCTGTCACGCAAAATGGAGTATTGAATAACTGGCTCAAAGTGGGCCCAATTGTGCCTCTGCCATCCCGTATGGGAAAAGGCGTGAAGCTATGTTTGTATTTTTTGTTTTATTATTAACAAATAAGTTTCGACAAGTAATAATAGCTTTAAGAAATAAGAAATAATGCAACAAAGTGTTACGATGCGCCAATCGGTAATGTACGGCGCGATATCCAGCTATTTGGCTTCATTTGTGATCCGTTTCATCTCTACTCTTCATACATTTTATATGGTCCCCACACGCTACAAGTCGCCGCTGCTCGCTTCTTGTGGTGCCACAATATGCTGGCACACGCCACTTGCGATTAACCCATCCCTCTCTCCCTTCGATTCAGTGAACCCGAGCGAAGTCATTTGACACTGCAAGCAACGGGTTAAAAAAGTAGCGGCCACCAACTACTTGTGGATATATTATATTACAAATAAAAACGTCACCACAAAACTCCGCCACTTGTGGCGACCTTGTGGCGACCACTGCGTGGTGAGATAGGTGATAGAGGATTGCTTCACGATTGTAATGCTACCATGCATGCATCCATCCAGGGAACTTGTGGCGACCTTGTGGCGACCACTGCGTGGTGAGATAGGTGATAGAGGATTGCTTCACGATTGTAATGCTACCATCCATGCATCCATCCAGGGAACTTGTGGCGACCTTGTGGCGACCACTGCGTGGTGAGATAGGTGATAGAGGATTGCTTCACGATTGTAATGCTACCATGCATGCATCCATCCAGGGAACTTGTGGCGACCACTGCGTGGTGAGATAGGTGATAGAGGATTATTGCTTCACGATTGTAATGCTACCATGCATGCATCCATCCAGGGAACTTGTGGCGACCTTGTGGCGACCACTGCGTGGTGAGATAGGTGATAGAGGATTGCTTCACGATTGTAATGCTACCATCCATGCATCCATCCAGGGAACCCATATTTTATCAATCAAAATTATAGAAAAAAATATTCTGGAAAGCGGGTAACAAACATCGCAAGCTATCATCGCAAAATAAGATCAGGGACGATTGACTGGATAGGAAAGTAATGGAAAAAGTCTTCTACTTATATTTTATATATATATATATATATAATATATATATATGTCATAAGTTCTGTCACACAATAAAAACTTTTAAATTTAGAACGCTGGCCACAAAAAAGTTTATGGAATTCGAATTTCGAATTTTTCATGAAAATAAAAATGTGTACTTTTAAGAATTTTCCTCATTTTTAAATATGGAGTGGACACTTAAAGAAGACCGTGTCGCAGTTATTGCGTTGCATCGTTGCGGTTACGCGCCAATTCAGATTTTCGACTTACTGAAAAATTTGAATATAACCAAAAGATTCGTTTATCGTACCATAAAACGATACAATGAAGACTCTAGTGTAGATGACAGGTCAAGAAGTGGTCGCCCTCGCTCTGTTAGGACTCCAGCAGTGATAAAAGCTGTAAAGGCGCGTATTCAAAGAAATCCCATACGTAAGCAGAAACTGTTCGCCCTTCAGATGGGGTTAAGCAGGACCACGGTGAAAAGGCTGTTAAATGAAGACTTAGGGCTTAGGGCATATCGAAGAAAAACAGGACATCGTTTGGACGCTCGTTTAATGGACCTGAGACTGAAGAGATGCCGCGCTTTGTTGAAGCGGTACGCGGGAAAAAAGCATCGGGTAATTCTTTTTTCGGATGAAAAAATTATCGGGAAATTCTTTTTTCGGATGAAAAAATTTTCACCGTGGAAGAGAGCTACAACAAACAAAATGATAAGGTGTACGCACACAGCAGTGAAGAAGCGAGCAACCGTATTCCGCGTGTCCAACGAGGTCATTTTCCATCCTCGCTCATGGTTTGGTTGGGAGTCTCTTATTGGGGCTTAACTGAGATACATTTTTGTGAGAAAGGCGTAAAAACTAATGCAGTTGTGTATCAAAATACAGTCCTCAAGAACCTTGTGGAAGGTTTCTCATACCATGTTTAATAACAGGCACTGGGTATTCCAACAAGATTCTGCGCCAGCTCATAGAGCGAAAAGCACACAAGACTGGCTGGCGGTGCGTGAAATCGACTTCATCCGGCACGAAGACTGGCCCTCCTCCAGTCCAGATTTGAGTCCGTTAGATTATAAGATATGGCAACACTTGAAGGAAAAGGCCTGCTCAAAGCCTCATCCTGATTTGGAGTCCCTCAAGGCATCCTTGATTAAGGCAGCCGCCGATATTGACATGGACCTCGTTCGTGCTGCGATAGACGACTGGCCGCGCAGAATAAAGGCCTGTATTCAAAATCGCGGGGGTCATTTTGAATAAACTTTATTACCATAAGAATCTATGTTTTATTAAGTTCATTTTGCTATATAAATGTTTACATAAATAATAAACATGTCTAAATTATTTCATATTGCACATGTGACAGAACTTATGACCTGACTACATAGTCAGGTACATAGTATATATATATACATATATATATATATATACATCTTGGTATCTATCTGGCGTCCACTATGGCCATTTTTGCATATGATGTGGCGTCCACCTGCATTCTGCGTCCGGTATACGGACGTCAAATCGGCAATAAGCATAAATCGCTTCTACTGTTGAAGCACATCACAGAAATGTTAAGTTTTTTTTTTTACTCGGACGTCATTTAGTCCTTACTATGGCTTGACTGTACATTTCTATAGTTCTGCTATTTTCCTCATCAAATTACAGTGGCGCTACAGTCGCAAGCAACACTTTCATGATAGGCCGCATTTGACGTCCGCTCGAAGAATGAGACGTTGCCAAACTTCGTCCATACTCATTTGTTATCGAAGCGTGTAGAGTTACGTACCTACATGTGCACAGTTTAATATTATTGAAGTGTTGGTTGATTTCGAAGTTTGCGTTCATTTTAGTGATGAGCCGATTAGATTATTTTTATAATCCATTAATCGATTATGCCATTTGAGGCGTAGTAGATTATTTTTAAACCATCCGAGGCCTGTAATATTCAGCAACTGAACCTTTCATGATTTCAGGATGAAAGTTATCATTTCCAATGCAAATAATAATAATTTCAGGATCTTCACAACTCTAAATAAAAGTAAAGTAAATAATCATTTATATGCATTGGTAGTAATTGTAAAAAAACATAAATAAATATATGTTTAGATTTTTATTTTATTTATTTAGAAAACTTATAGAAATTTTAATAGAAAATTTATAATATACAATGTCTAGATGATAAATGGCGGATCCCAAACTAGGCAGGGCCTGTCCTAGGAGACCCTTTATGATACATTAAAAGTTAAACAAACAAGGTTTATTACATGGGTACCTAGAAGTCAAGGATAAAAGTAGGTAATATAATTATTGTAGCTTAAACATGGGTAATAAAATAATAGAAAATGATTTAAATTTGAATTCATCATAGTTGTTGCAAAATTATAGATACTTTGGATCCTGTTCAGTAGATGGAAAGGAAAAATCACGGAAACTGAGTGCAAATTTGGTCCTGGTAATGAGTACTACTGCACGAGAGCGTCTCTTATTTATTTGGGCAGCGTAAGCAGAAGACGCGGTGAACGCTTTGTAGCCTGTAATTAATGATTGAACGAACTTACCCCTACAAGAAGTTCTACCATTATTATACGAAGGCTCCATCTGAAGAAATGAGTAACCTAAAGCAGAGAATACTTAATAGTACTACGTACAGAAGGTCACTGCGCAAATACACTTAAATAAATAGCTACTCTCGCTGCGCGACAATAAAGCGCAATCTAGCTCGCACCTGCGCTACGTACAACAATCGCTAAGCACCTACAGAATCGGTTGTCCCGCCCGTGCAGGCTAGATTGCGCCGCATCACTACGCCTGAGAGCTTCTTTTACTCTGACATCACAAGGTCGTCCTGTTAACTCCTGTCTCTCTTGATTAAAAAAAATATATATAAAAATGTATTTATTTACCAGAAAGTTATGTAACAGTCTAATATTATGCTTATGACCCACACACTAGGTATAACCTGTATCGTGGAGGTCTATAATGAAATTTCAATGTTGTGTTGTCCTGAGTTTGGGATAGCAACAGCAATAAAATAAAAAGTAATTATAATTAGGGAACTCTTACATACCAAGGTGACCAAACCCTCCCAGACCACTGAAATAGTAATATAAAATATACTACACACATAAACAATATATATCTATATATAATTAGGGATAAGGATAGATAATAAGTAAATAAGCAATTCTGAATTTGTTTTAGAAAGAGAAGTTTTAGACTAGAAGCGCTTCAGTGGAATCATAATCTAATGTCACTAGCCACTTCAAGAGCTTAACCCTTAACTCGCGTACAGTGGTAGTTTTGACTTCGTTGTGCTTGCATATTGTATTGTATAGGTGTGGCAAAGCGAAGAAACTGAACCTTTTCGCAAATGTCGTGTTCACTGCTGGCAGCTGCACCCTATAAATTCTTTTTTCCAAGAAACGGGGGAAATCCTCTGCATTAATTGAAATTCTGTGCTGGAGAAGTGATGCCCTGAGAATGTAAAGTTGGCGTACTGAAAGTACATTGCATTCGCTGAGGATTGATTTTGTGGGGTAGCGGAACGGTTTCCTCGTCATCACTTTTAGGATCGATCGCTGTGCTCGTTCCAGAGTTATGAGCGTGGTTTTGTGTGTGGCTCCCCATGCTGTGATGCAGTATACAAGCAAGGACTGACAGAAGGACAGGTAGACCAGCCTCAAAACTTCCGGATCAGCTCCCTGTCGCAAGTGCTTAAATATTGGGATTAGTTTGCGTACCCGGCTCGCCATACTAGAGACATGAGGTGCAAAAGTCAACTTCTCGTCCAGGATAACTCCCAGATACTTAATCTGCGCCACTCTAGATATTCCGGGACAGTCGCATGTATGAGAATCAGTCGGGCAAGAGTGTAGCATAACAGTTTCGAATTCGGGGGGTGGTTGGGATGCGGCTGTCTTATGAAAACTGATAAATTTTGTTTTGCTGGTGTTTAATGTCAGTAGACTATTCTGAAGCCAGTTATTGACATCGCGCATGCAGGTCGTAGCCAGTTTGTGAGTCTGTTCCCATGACTCTCCGCAGCATATCAGAGCAGTGTCATCGGCGTAACAGAACACGTTCACTTCCTTTTTATGTCTGAACAAGTTGCAGATTTCATTGATGTAAATTAGGAAGAGGGTCGGGCCAAGGACGCTGCCCTGCGGCACACCAAATGGTATGCTGCTCCATGGGCTGATGTTTTTACCAACTTTGATACACTGGGTTCTGAGGTTTAAGTAGCTGGAGAACCATTCCAAGGCGATCCCTCTGATGCCAATGGCTTCCAGCCTACGTGACAATATGGTTGGTGAGACAGTGTCAAAAGCCTTGGCCAGGTCCAGGAATATGCCGACACAAGCCTTGCCCCTATCCAGCTCTGTGCTGACAACCTTGAGAAGGTCCGTGACTGCACCCTCCGTAGACCTGCCTCGGCGAAACCCGTACTGTCCTTCAGCTAATAGTTGGCGTGATTCTAGATATGCTATAAGGCGTTTGTTGACAACCTTTTCCAGCAGCTTGGAGAGAGCGCTTAGTAGTGAAATTGGACGATAGTTGCAGGGTTCCTTTCTTTGACCGCCCTTGAAGATTGGTATTACCGCTGCTTTTTTCCAGCACTGTGGAAAGCGCCCAGCTGATATGCTACTATTAAATATGTGAGTCAGTGGTACTAATATTTGTTTTGAGATGATTTTTAGTAGTTTGTTATGGATGTCATCAATCCCTGGTGAGCTTTCGGACTTGCTATTGAAGATAAGGGTTTCTACCTCGCTCTCGGTAGTTGGTTGAAGAAAAAATGAGTTTGAGGCAGGCATTTCGGTTAGATCAATCCTCTTAGAGAGTTCTGCTTCGTCTGAATTGAGCTTGTCCATGGTAGTGTTAGCTAACGACTGTCCAATGCTAGTAAAATATTGGTTGAAATGATTTAGTGAGTCCTCGACTGTGTCCTTGGTTTTAAGTATTTCGTTACAGGGTTCTTTTTGTTTATTTAGGTCACAAATGGTTTTGATAGTATGCCATAACTTTTGTGGGTTGTTTTTACTTTTAGCAAGGCTAGCGTTATTATGAATGTATTTTAAGCGTTTTAAGAGATCATTGCAGTAGTTGCGATACCTTTTATATGATATTTGAAGTATTATGTTATTGGGATCTTTATGAGTTCGCAAATGCAACAAGTCCCTGTGTCTCATGCAACGTATAAGGCCTGGGGTGATCCATGGTTTTATAGCGTATTTGCGACGGCTTACTGTTAATGAGGTAGTGTGTGTTTTGATCGTGTTTGAGATTATGTTAGTAAATGTTTGGGCACTCAGTGAAGGATCGAGTTCATTTAAAACACCTGACCAGTTTAGATTGCTCAGCTCGTTTGCAACGGCTGAGAAATCAATTTTAGTGATTGGACGCTTTGGTGCTTGTTTTTTGACGAGTGAAAGACTTCCGATTGTAGCTCGGTGATCTGTTATGGTACTGTTACAGACAATGCCCTCGGTCTCTTGGTTTGAGCGTACGAAAATATGGTCCAGGCAATTGTTGTTTCTCGTGGGTTTAGTTATTAACGCTTTTAGACCCTTTTCTGATAATAGAGAATAGTAGTCTGGACTGTCGGTTTCGTCGAGCAAATTTATATTTATATCTCCTGCAAAAATCAGGTTTTGGGAGCCAGTGTTAGAAGACAACATAAGGTCCAAAGATTCTATGAAATTGCTGGTGTCTGTGAAAGACGGTGACCTATATGTTGCTAGAACTGTGAGTTGGTTTGGGAAGTCGACAATTAGATTATTAGAATCAGCCATATCCGGTTCACTGACACTAACCTCCCAAATGTCTCTAACAAAAACCACAACTCCACCGCATTTGTTTATAAACTTGTGTGTTCTGTACGTCGTAAATCCTGTGAGTGTCCTTACTTGTGAAGCATCAGTGAGGTGACATTTAGAGAGTATAATCACGTCAAATGCAATATCGAGCCTTTCCAGAAGCACCAGAAATGAGTCGAAGTTCCTGTGCATACTGCGGATGTTAAAAGATAATACAGTAAAATGTTCTAGTGACTTTAGGGTTTCTTTGCAATGTTCTGGCAGGTTGATTTCATGACATTGAATTTTTAATGTGTTGTCTATATCAATTTCTATGTCTAGGGGGGCCATTTAGCAAAGAGTGTATAATTTTCCTGAGAGTTTTGAGCGTCGTCGTTTAGGTTTACTTCTAGACAGTGTGTGGTGGATGTTAAAGCTTTTATATAAATAATATACTTATTTATGACATATTTAAGATAAATGCTATAATATATCTCAATATTATATGAATATTCAAGAAATGAGGAAGCTGATAAGTTATTCAAGGGTTTGGTCACAAACAAAACAGTAATAAAAATGCGGAGTGTCGGATGCAAATGTGGAATATGCTCATTCAATGAGCGGAGTATCGGAGAGATTGTTGAGGTCAGCGTATGATCGCACAGGGATGGCGGGACTACCGTTGCGCACTCGGACATAAATGGTTCCGTTCCTGGTCCAGCGATATGAGTCGACGATGTTCTGTTTCTGGTGTCTCGAAATAACTTACGGTTTTCTTTGGTGAGCCTTTCATTGAAGAAAACGTCCATAGGGGGGGCGATAATTTCAAGGTCTTTAGAAGTTAAGCCCCGCCTTGTTTTCGATTCTTTCATTATTTCATCCCTCTTCGATCGCCTAATCAGCCTGATGACCAAAGAACGTGGGAGATTCTTTTTGTTGGGTTCCTCCGGTTCCTCGGCTTTTCCGGGCGAGTGGTGTCCTACTTCTTCGCTAGATGTGGAGGAAGTCTTTTTTGGGCCAACTCTTGCAGCCCAGTCGATGTCGGAGTCGCTGAGTTGTACGCCGAGCTTTGCTCCTACAAAGTTCCGGTACTCCACACACTTCGATCTCGTTGCTCAATGCCCGCTGGGCCTGCGAGATAACTTGGTCCTTTAAGTGGCTGACCTCATGTTTGAGAAGTATAATCTCTGGTTCGCGTCCTTCGAGTGCAGTGATTCTGTTTTCTGCGGCATCCAAACGCCCTATGCAAGCGGAAATTGTGGCAGACACTGTGTCAAGGTGAGTCCGTAGCGCTGAGACATCCTCAAGTAGCAAGCGAATCTCATCAAAGAGTTTTTGGAAGTCCATCTTTGCAGTTGAAGATTCAGAGAGGGGTGTCGCAACCAAGTCTTGATCTGGAGCCGGGAGGGTGGGTTTTTTTTTCGTGGCATGAGAGCGATTCTGTAAATCCGAAAGAGTGTCAGGCCCTTTAACAGGCGTGTTGGTATTGTCCGTTTTCGGCCTTTTAGATTTGCACTCTGGGCAGTTCCACTCTTTTTCTTTCGCCTCAGTATCGGATATTGATACACATAGATTATGGTATGTAAGCTGGCACGTTGAGACAGTACAGTGAGTCCTCTCTTCCTTTGTAGTGAATTCGCCGGATGCCTGGCAAAGGTTTTGGTTGCAATCGACACAGAGCCAAGAGGGCCGCTGCTCCTTCAGTTCGATAGGTGCTAAGCCAGAGCATTTATTATGGACAAATGTATTGCAACCCTTTCGTGTGCAGATTAGTTTATCCTTAACTGTGACATTAGTATTGCATACCTTGCATTCCTTGATTTTATTCATGTTAGTGCGAGTGCTTGATTGAAAATGGAACAGTGTAGCGCGTAGCTGCGTAGCCGGCGTATCTCCCTTTGAATTTTGATGTCCTGTGTTCGATTCGAAGTGTGTAACTCTGCTACTCGTTCATAGATGGCGTTACTGAGAAGTGTGACTTGTCTTGCCTTGAGTGATTTTTGAACGCAGCCTTATATTTTGTACTGGTCACACTATGGCTAGTTATCAGTTTGACAGTGTCAGTCCGATGATTTTGTGGGACAGTGGGAGTGCTCATAAAACACGTAAAACACTGTGGTTGTATTTCTATTGTTTTTAAGTCTGTGTCTTTGTGTGAGTGTGTTTTGAACCAACGGAAAGTGTTGTGCAGTACCTTGATCGCCTCTGCTGTCCAGGAATGCTTGATTTTCACCTGGATTTCTGGTGGTTTTTCACTGCCGGTATTAGTTCCTTCACCTCAACACGATAAATTGTTCCGAAAGTTCCGGGAAAATAACTTTTACTAAAATAAGTATAGGAGAAATTCAAACAGAGTGCTACCTTGACGGGGCGGGGTTGCCAGACCAAACGGATTCATTGAGCACGCTAGGGTTACCTAAGTGCGATTTGTGTTTGTGAATTTCAGTCCACTCTGTGTAAGAGAGGTGTTATATTAGTACTTATTCAGGCTATTGGCAAATTTTAAGGCTAGGTACCTACCTACCTTCTTACTTAAGTAATTGTAATTTGTTTTATACAGTATCTAAAGTGTTTACTTTTAGGTAAACAAAAAGGTATTCAATTAAAAAGGAATCGAATTTTATTTGTGAACAATTCCTTTAGACTCCCTAAAATGTTAGGTACTTAAGTTTATTATTAATTCATAATTCATAATTCTTTATTGCACACACATATTCAATTCAAAAGGTAACATTAGGAGAAATCATATGTACAAAGGCGAGCTTATCTCTAAAAAGAGATTTTTTCCAGCAAACCAAGGCATGAAAGGGAAATGTATCATGAAAGGGTAGGCAGTGTACAATATCTAATATCTAATGTATACTAAAATACATATAATATAAAATACGGAAAATAAAATACTTATATACCAGACTACTAAATACAATACATACATATACCTGCAAATATAGTTTATATATTATAATGATATACCTACATACTATAACTCTCACGAAAGAGAGAGGAAGTGCTCTTTTACCCGGTTTTTGAAAGAAACAATTGTGGGAATGTCTCTTATAGTGCAAGGTAGTGCGTTCCACAGTCGGACCGCCTGCAGCCTGAATGAGTGCTCATATGCCGAGGTGTTATGCCTTGGAGTGGCTAAGAGTGAGACCGTGTGAGATCTCCGGTGCCGATCTCCTGAAAAGAGATACTCAAAGCGTTCTCGAAGGTAGCTGGGGTAGCGCGGGTTTTTCAATATATTGAAAAGATAAGAGAGAATATGAGTGTCTCGGCGACGACGAATTGGAAGCCACCCCAACTCTTTGCGATATTGAGAAACATGGTCGAATTTGCGCAACCCGAAGATAAACCGAATCCCAAGATTCTGAAGTCGTTCGAGTTTGTTCAGTAGATCTTCGTTCGCGCTCGCCCAACAGACATCGGCGTAGTCGATTAGCGGCAGAAGAAGGGACTGAGCAAGGGTGATTTTGGTCTGCCGTGGCAAGAAGTACTGCAAACGCCTGAGGGAGTGAAAAGACGCAAAGACCCGTCTGCTGACCTCGCTGACATGTGGAGACCAAGACAGCAGGTTGTCAAAAATAACCCCAAGGTTTTTCGCCTGATCTGTATACTCTATTGTGATGCCATCATATAACACAGGAACAATATGTTTTTGTATCAAGGAAAGCGTGTGCCTGGTTCCTAAAAGCATGGCTTGTGATTTGGTCGGGTTTACCAACAGCCCGTATGATAAGGCCCAGTCTTTCACATTCTCGAGGTCAGCATTCAGTGCCTCCACGGTTAAGGCTACATCGCAGGGGCAAAAGTGGCGATAAATTTGGAGATCATCTGCGTACAGATGATATGAAGAAGAGATAACGTCGGAGATAGAGTTGATGAAGACTGAAAATAGAAGAGGAGAGAGAATACCACCTTGAGGTACTCCTGAGGAAAGATCACACCATTGAGTTTCAGTCTCTTCAGACTTAATGCGTTGCTGACGACCTCTCAGGTATGAGTGGAACCAGTTAGCAGCATGGACGGAGACATTCAGTGAGCTCAATATAGCGACCAGAATGTCAAAATCGACGCAGTTGAAGGCATTGCTGAAGTCAAGCAGGGCTAGGACCGTGACCAACTTCTGATCCATGGCTAGCTGTATGTCATCGCTGACTTTTAAGAGTGCTGTGGTAGTACTATGGCCCGGTCTGAACCCAGATTGGAAAGGATTGAGAAGTTTATTTGATGAAAGGTGGGAAGAGAGTTGGGAGTGGACTATGGATTCAAGGACTTTGGAGAGAATGGGTAAGATAGATATGGGCCTATAATCTTTGAAGGAGGAGGGATTGGATTATATTATTTTGGCAGTGGGATAACGAGTGCTTTCTTCCACAGGCTAGGAAAGGAGCTTACCGAGAGAGAGAAGTTGATGATGTGGGTAATAGGAGGAAGCAACTCCTCAAGGACGCTGTGGATCATCTGATGGCTGACGTTGTCGCCACCAGCAGCTTTGGATGTGATAGCTAGCACTGCCTTTCTAACTGCACCGATTCCAACAAGCTTAAAGTTAAACGGTGAGGTGCAGACTGCAGCCCTCGACCGTAGACAATGAAGGGTTGCCTCCTTAGTGGTAGGGTCCATCACGACGGGAGGAGAAGAAAAAAACTGGTTGAGACCGTTGAGATCGATATTACTTGAAGAAGATTCCTGGGACTTGCCAACACCAATGGTCTTAAGGAACTTCCATACCTGAGCTGGAGTGTACATCTCTATACGCTCATGGATGTGGCGTCGCTTGGCATCGCGGCACATGCGGTTGCACAGGTTGCGGAGGCGTTTAAAAGCTAGAAGATTGTCGTTGGTCGGGTCCCTCTTATATCGCCCTTTTGCACGGTTTCTTTTTGCCATTAAACGCTTGATGGCGTCGGTCAGCCACGGGGCAGGAAGATGTTTGACCCTGACTTTTTTCATTGGTGCATGCTTGTCGAAGAGCCCAAGGACAATTGAGTTGAACTTCAGGATTTTGTCATCAACGGTCTCACAAGTCATGACAGGGTTCCAATCAACAGATGAGGCATCGGATTTAAGGGAGTCGAGGTCCACACCTTTGAAGCTCCGAATATCCAGAAATTTGGCTTTGCGCTTAGGGGGCCTAACTCTGTATGAAAGATAAACCAGGTCGTGATAAGAGAACGGAGCGGTAAGCTGACCATGAGAAACCACCTTGGCTGTGTTGGAGATGATCATGAGATCGAGTAGGGAGGGAGTACAATGTGGTTGAAAGTGAGTAGCGCCGACGGGAAGAATATGTAAGTTGAAGGAATTTACAATAGATTCAAGTTTGGTAGAGCGGGCGTTATTTTTAAGAAGACAGGTGTTAAAATCCCCGAGGATGAGAGTGTCACTATAGAGAGGGGTCAAGTCACATAGTAGCTTTTCAAAAGATTCAAAGTAATCGATGCGGAGTGAGGGGCTATAATAAACACCCAGAAGAATATTGTTGTGACGCAAGCTGACCTCAAGGAAGAGATGCTCAGCCGAACCAGAGTACAGGCTTGGCGAGTGGCTGATGACTTTACAAGGAATGTCAGAACGTAAGTAGATTGCAACGCCGCCATCAGCTTTACCCGTCCTATCGTTGCGATAGAGCCTGAACCCTGGCAGAGAATACAAGGAGGAAGGAAGAGATGGTTTGAGAAAGGATTCTGAGACAAGAACTCCATGTATATTCTGATCGCTAAAAGCTTCAAGGAGGTCAGCATAGCTAGCAGGAATACTTTGGGCGTTAATATGTACGACATTGAAATTTAACTCCGACTGCGTGAACACGCGTTTCAGGCTGCTGGACAGTGACGCGTCCGCCAGGGAGTCGGCACTTCCTGCACCAAGAGAGTCACCGGTGGAAGAACATGTGAAAATGCTATCTGTAAAATTATATATGATATCCATAAAATAAAATAAATATACTACAATAGCTATAAAATAAATATAAAACTAATCTATAATCCTTGCCTTACGAGGTATAACTCTAAATTAATTAAAATACTAAAAGCCTGAACCCAGTCACACTGGGGTTGCTGGGAAAGGAATCCATTACATCATTACACATTACACAGTTTGAGACAATACACTAAAAACGAACAAGCCGGACCGTGAAACGAAGTTTTTGTAGTTTGAATGGGACGTCATCTACATTTCGTTCCGTTCCGAAAACATGAAAACAAAATAAACATAGATACAATCAGATATAAATCGAAAGTCGAATCAGACAGAAATGACGTCTCATTTTAAGTGATAACAAAGTAAAAGATACATATAGAGTAAGTGGAACACGCCCCACACGTTCCGTTGAAAAATAAATAGACTCAATACATTTATATTATTAATCTGTGATTGACACATGCATGACATTTAGAGATTTGTTGTTTTGAGCTATGTTTTTTTTTTATTGATGTGAAGTCAAGATTTTTTTGGAAGAATAAGCGATATTGAATAGACATAATAAATTATAAACCTACCTACATGCTAAAACAAGAATGAAGAAAGTCCTTATAATCCGCACAAATAAGGAGAACACTTAGGGCACTGCTGCCCGAAAAACTGCAGTTTTTCGGGGAAATGTGACGTAGCGACCTACTTCTTGGCTCCTGGCGGCGGCGGCACTCCTTTGCGCCTGTTGCTGGGGGGACGTTTGTCCATGCCCGACGCTGCAGCAGCCGTGGAAGCAGCAACCGAGGACGCAGCAGTAGCTTTGGGCGCAGCAACAGCAGGGGTCGGCTTGGCAGGCGTCTCGTCTCGCCCAGATTGAGGGGTGGAAGGAGGAAACTTGCTGGTGTACTCCAGCAATTCCGCCGTACACTCCACCTTCCGCCTGGTCTTGTCTGGGAGTAATATAATGATCCTGCCCTCCGTCGTCCAACATTTTTGCACACCGAAGTGTTTCCTGGCGGCCATAAAAACAGTGTGTCTGGACTTAGTGAGAAACTCTGTCATAGTGATCCCCATCCCCTTTAAGGAAGTCTTGCCCTTCCAAGCCTCAGACCGCGAACTGAATGTACTGAACCTGACAAGCAAGGGGCGGGCTTTTGATGCCTTTCCTTTAGGGCCAAGTCTGTGGACAACACTTATATCTGACACACACTGCGGCGACATCTTCATTTGGTTGCATAATACTGCTTTAGCAACTTCGTCCGCCTGTTCTTCTGCCCCTCGGACACTCCATGAAGCAGAAGCACCTTCCGCCTACTCCCCATCTCGAGCCTGTCCTGACCCACAAGTAGCAGCTCCAATTGCGAGCGCAACATGTTGAGGCAGTTCCAAGTAAAGGCCCTGAACTCCATGAACTCGCTGCTGATGGTGCTGAGATCAGGAGGGCTGCTGGACATCGACATGGTGGAGACCTCCCGCAACTCCTTTTCATACTGCGACATCCGGGTATTGAAGGTTTCAGCAATCTTGTCCATGTTGGCGCTTAGCTTTGTATACAAGTCCATGTTGGTGTTGTGAAATTGTGTGAATATGATCCAGGTGAGAGTAAATTATTTATCCAGTGTAATGGTAGGTTCAGGCTTGAATTTAACTAATAATATCTAGCATTTAATAGAAGAATTTAATTTTAATTTAATATACTATAGAAGACACAAAATTTTGTTGATGTTGGTCTGACTACCCCCAAAGGAAAAAAGGAAAAAATTATTATTGCAAAAATCTCAGAAAAGTTGCTTATGAGGAGTGGTTAGCGCGCGAGGAGACTGCGAGCCAAGCGAGCGGCATCATAACTGAATTCCCGACGGGCAGGTTGTCCGGTCCAACGTATCTAACCTATTGAGTGAGACCCGCCTGGATACGCTGTTACATAGTATTATCCAGCTGACATCACTCAACACTGTATTTGAGGGTTTTGGTGTTTTTATTTCGTTTCCTCCCGCGCCTCCGTCATCGGTCGTTCGTCATTCACGTTTTCAGTTTCGATGACTAAGCAATCGATTTCTAAAAAGTAAGTTAAAACTTCACCATGCCGAAGTGAAAAAATCGTGAAAACATAAGTGATATCGCAAGGAAACTAAGAAAACTTGAAAAGAAGATGGAGAAAATTAAATATCGACGTAAAAGGGCTTTTTCATCGTTATCGAAAGAACGTTCGAGATCTCTACAAAAAAAAGATAATTTTACTTGTACCTAGCCGATCGGCTCATATTTATCTATGAAGTATTTGTGGGAATATATGTTTGGATAGTTGATGTGAAAATCTCTACGGCTTTCAGTGTTAATGACTGCTTTTCAGTCTTCTAGTACCAGGTCATTACTGACTGCATCATAGTTTACTTTTTTGCTAGAAGGTTTCGTACTCACGCTGTTTTGGTGTGCTTGAAACTATGGCAATATCATGATCGGTAATGCTGGTCAATAAAAATCGCGGATTCCGCCCCGTACCTAGTAGTACCGTCCTTTCAAATATGTAATCAAGGCAGTTTTCCATCCTAGTTGGTTTTGTAAGGGCTGGATTACTCCAGCCCCTGTCCATGCTCGGCTAGGCGACACAGGTTTTATATTTTGTGGCTATCGTCTCTGTCAGACTTTATGTTGTTATTTATGTCCCCTGCAGATGTGATGAAAGAGTTACTCTTTAGCGACTCAAGTAGTGTGTCTACGGATAGATGAAGCCGTCAACGTTGCATATTGAGAGTGTACGATATATTCCTATAACCGTAGGCCCATTTTTGATGTCTACAACCACGCAATTAGCATCTTTTACGTCAGGTTCATGCGTCAGCAATTTCTAACGTCGCCCCACCAGCTTTATTTATGTATTTGGTGGACTTAAAATTGAGGTTTTTTTTTGTTTGCCTTATATAAGAGTTACTGTTCAAATGACATATGGTTAAATACCATGAAGTCCATATTAATATCCATTCGTTTCAGTGCAATCATCGAAGTTTCTGTCAATGCAACGAATATTAAATGTCATTAGCTTTAAATTATACTGAGAGCTTATGACACTTTTGCAGCTCTCTTGAACATTTAGTTTTGTGCAGTTTACATTTTGATAACTGTCTATTTCATTAATTATATTTTTAGACATTATTTATTTGTGAAAACAAATATAAGCTCGTACATACCTACTGCTACAGCTCATTGAAATGTGAGGGTCGTTAACACATTTCAATGCTCAAGGGGATTACGAGGATTACGATTCCATTACTTCTTACTTTTATTAAATTGTCTGCCTTAGCACAATGTCATACTAAAATCACCAGAATTCCACAATAATAGCCAGGGGAATAAAATTCTGAAAAAATGCCTAAGCTACCAAATCTTGGTTTTTGACAAATCCGTTTTTTTTTAGTTATAATTTTTGCGGATAAAAGAAAAGAAAAGCCAAAGTTAAGTATCAAGGCAAAATAAGCGTTACCTCGTTATATTATGATCATTTTGTGATTGTTAAAGTAGGTTTCATTGGACTTGATATCATAATAACAATTTCAATCCAATTCATTTTTTTAAGTGGCAAGAGGCAAATTCGGCCAGGATCAGTGGAAGACATGGAAAATGCACAAAAGGAATAGAATAGAAAACTAAAATTTCACAGCACTGACATTTGTCGTTATGATGATATAATTAAAATAAAGAAAATATATTTCTTCGACTAGAAAGGGCTGTATTCTCTTTTAGACCACAATATTTTTTATTTTATTTTTCAAATAGTTCTAACGACTCAGAAACACCATTAGTCAATAGTCAATAGTCAATAGTCAAAGTACTTTATTACTGTAGATATTTACATATACTTAGCAAACGTCATTTTTTGCCTCTTCTCTACATTGGACCACTGTGGGAGAAGAAGGGCGTAGAAACTCCCACAGATTTATTTTTAGATCTCTTTTAAAAATAGGTTGTGCTTAACTAATACAAATATGAAAAATTTAATTGTTATGATTAATAAGCAGGAATAAATAATTACAAAATTATTAACAGCAAGGTCTGTGTTGAGCCAGATTAACCCCATACAGTCCTGTCATTTAAGTAATCTTGAACATTGTAATATCCCTTTTTCGACAAAGTCGCTTTAACATGCTTTTTAAATTGCTCAAATGGCAATTTCAAAATCTCCAGAGGTATCCTATTGTAGTAGAGAATGCACTGACCCTTGAAATAATTGCTAACCTTCGCGAGTCTAAAACGGGGCGCACATAGTCTGTGATTATTTCTTAGGTTAACATTACAGCTGTCGCTAAGTTTGGAAAATGTTGTAAGGTTCTTGCGTACATACATTATATTTTCGAAAATAAATTGACTAGCTACTGTTAGTATGTCAATTTCTTTAAAAAGCTCTCTTAAGGAGTCTGTTCGTTTTAAATTATAAATTGCTCGAATAGCTCTTTTCTGTAAAATAAAAATAGTTTGAATATCCGCTGCTTTCCCCCACAACAAGATACCATAGGACATCACACTATGAAAGTAACTAAAATATACTAGCCTAGATGTAGCCACATCCGTGCTTTGTCTGATGTTCCTAACAGCGTAAGCCGCAGAACTTAATTTACCAGCCAATTTATCTATGTGGGGTCCCCACTGCAATTTACTATCAATGGTTATTCCAAGAAACTTCGTATCATTTACCAATTCTAACGTGCTGTTGTCTAACACCAAACTGGTCTCAACTTGCCTGACATTTGGAAGTGAGAATTTGATACACTTGGTTTTACCAGCGTTTAACAATAAATTATTAACTGTGAACCAATTCAAGGTTAAAGACAATACACCATTAACATCATCAAAATCTCCTTTTTGTCTTTCAATTTTGAAGACCATTGAAGTATCATCAGCAAACAACACTATGTCAGTTAATTTCTCCACCATGAAAGGCAGATCATTAATATATACCAGGAATAAGAAAGGGCCTAATATGGAACCTTGTGGAACGCCAATTTTAACACCCGATCCATCAGATTTTACGCCGTTAACTTCTGCCTTTTGAATTCTATTGCTTAGGTATGATCTTAGTAGATCCAACGCTTTATTTCTAACTCCGTAATGATTTAATTTAATTAATAGCGTATTATGATCAACACAATCAAACGCCTTCGACAGGTCGCAAAAAACTCCGATAGCATCCTGTGCGGCCTCCCATGCAGAATAAATATGAGATACAAGGGAAATACCTGCATCCGTAGTCGATTTACCCCTAGTGAAACCATATTGTTTAGCGTGGAGTTGTTTTGTACGGTTGAAGTGTGAGAGCATTTGATTGAGTATAATCTTTTCAAATATTTTACTTAGTGTTGGAAGAACAGATATTGGTCTGAAATTTGAAGGATCGCCCTTATCTCCCGATTTGAACAGCGGTATAAGTTTACTGTGTTTCATGAGGTCTGGAAAATCCCCATCGTCAACACATTTATTGAATATATAAGCTAAGTGTGGGGCTATAACTAGAATTACTGAACCAATGACTTTGACTGATATACCCCACAGGTCTTCCGTATTTTTTAAGTTAAGTAATTTAAACGTTTTGACAATGTCCTGGGGATATACATGATGAAATTTTAAATATACATTACTGACGCTAGTGTTATTTTTTAATAAAGTCTCTGCTTCAAATGGAGATGAATTTAGACTGTCCGTTGTGAGTACGGGTACATTGGTGAAGAATGTTTCAAAAGCTCGAGCAACATCAGCGTTGGATTTAACAACATCATCACCTATCACCACCACGCGGCTACGCGGCTCCGAACGCGTCGGTGCACACTCCGCGTATTTAATTTATTAAAAATCGAAAATGACAGTTAAAGAACTTGAAACTACTATACGCGAATTAATTGTGA
This sequence comes from Argyresthia goedartella, assembly GCA_949825045.1. Lineage (NCBI taxonomy): Eukaryota > Metazoa > Arthropoda > Insecta > Lepidoptera > Argyresthiidae > Argyresthia > Argyresthia goedartella. The sequence goes on from OX463815.1 coordinate 112,633, forward strand.
CAATATCCTCACTAGTGACAAAAGTTGGGGCTCTGGAGGAGCGGATTGAAGCGCAACATGGAACAATCCGTCTTCTAACTGGCGCAGCTGGTGGACAAGTCCATTCAACGACATCTTTATCTACCCCACAAGTCTCGCGAGCGGCTCCCTCGGCACCATCAGCACCGCAGCGCCCGCTCAAACCAGCCCGTCCAGCCAATTTAGGTGAGAGCGCTGCACAAAAGCAAGCTGCCGTCGCTGCCCGGACATCGCGCGCGTCCACTGCGAAGCCGGCCGACATCACTCCACAAGCCCCACCGCAACGGACATCTGGTGTGGCCACGGAACGAGCAAGTCTGTCAAAAGCGCCGCTTCCTTCACAACTACTTGTATGTACACAGGCGTCCAACAAACGACTAGCCCACACTCTACAGCAGAACACAGTCCAAAACGAGGTCCAACAAGGTATTGCCCCGACCGAAGTAACACATACACCGGCTGATTATGAGGAAAACACCTCCCACAATGACGCACCCTGGACAGTGGTGTCAAGAAAAATCACACCAAAGCGGCGACAGACTCGCAACGTCATAACTGGTATAGGAAAAGAAAATCCGGACCTGCAAACAGCCGATCGACTGAAGTACGTCCAGGTGTGGAATCTGAATTATAACACAACCGTTGAGAAACTTCTTAACACGCTTAATATGATTGTCAAGTCCGACCGATACACGGTAGAGAAACGCGCATTAAAACAAAACGACCAAGCATCATTTGTAATCGGAGCTCCCGATTCCATACTTCAAGAGATCAAATCTCCAACTGCGTGGCCCCCGCGCGTGAAGCTATCAGACTGGTTTCCCGCCCGCCCCCGCAGGCAGCGGGGTGGTGAGCAGCTCAGTCGCAGTGTGCCCAGCGCCAGTGAATGAACGTGCGTATGCTCCCAACAGCGATGACAAGCCTCGCAACTCATCCGAGCGCAACCTAACATCATCAACTGGCAAACAGCCTACCTTCATTACTGTGTGCCATCAAAACATACAGTCGCTGGACAAGAAAACGCAACAACTGGAAGTGTTGTTATCAAGCGAACTCAATTGTGACGCACTATGTCTGACTGAGCATTGGCTCACTGTGTAATGGTACACGAGAGTCGGTACATTAGATACTTCATTCTGCGTGATAGAGGGCTAGCCCAACGCCGCGCTGTTTTGAATACGAGAATCGGTTCAGATAACGTTTGAGGGTTTTGCATAGCTTACTGGCAAAGTTAGCAAAAAAAAACAGAACCGATGCGTGGGTTGATTCGTGGAATTTCAGTTCAGGTCAGTTTTTTTTGTCGCATTCCTGCGAGATGTGTAGAGATGAGAGCCGATTTGGCTGCGCGTTGAATAAAATTATGAATAACTAAATAATGAAAGGTTATTACGGAACGGAGAAAGCTATTATGGTGATTGCAAATATACAATTGCGATTGAGGTATGATATGGAGAGTTTGACACCTCTATTTTGAATATCATTCTAGAGGTCTTTGCCACGCGCGTCTAGCGGTCGGGAAATGCTTAATTAATCGCAACAAGCTTTTATTGGTCAGCGATCAACAGATTCTGTGTATCGGCAGTACCAAATGATTTGAGTGATAACCTACGGTTGATCATAGTGAATATGCGTACACACAATTTGTAGAACGGCGGATCTGCATGGCATGGTTGAAATTGGACCCTGTGTAGTTAGTGATAAGAAGCTTCGCTTGGGCAGAGCGTTTTCGCAAAGGACGCATGTGGGGCGTATAAATACAATTGTGGGGGAAGGGAATTCATTCAGTCTCAGCGTCTAGCTACTGTGACAGTCCCCTCACGAGTTCTAAACAGTTTTGGCTGCCGTGTTACGCGTCAGAACTATACGAATTGGTGATTGCGAAGTTTCAGTGGGTTTTCGTGAGTGTCTGAAGCGCCGAGATTTACCTCGGTTCCTAACCTTTATATCAACCTACCCCTAATTCCAAAACTATCCTTAGGTCGTTAGGAAAGAACTTGTAAGTCAATTATTCTGAGTCTGAGTCTGGGCTTGGAGCGACCCTAAATTCCTTTTTCCTTCACCATAGGGTTCCTGGATTGGCTCTTAGGATATTCGCGGGCTAATCCTCTCCTCATTTCCTTTCGAGTAGCGAGCTTTGAAATTCCCACACACACAGTCGTTAAACATTCAAGCACATTCAAATCAAACTCAACCATTTTCGAGTGGTGTCGATAATGGACGTGGTATAACACTAGGTTTTTAGACTAGGCTAGACAGGAGTTTAGTTGCGGCTAAACCTAGGTTGTCAGGGCATAGGGAGACTGTTTGATCGATGAGGTTCCGCGGATGGAAATAACAAATTCAGAACAAAGTTAAACCGGTGTCAACACAGTTAACATATACTGTTGATATTTTGACATTTGTGTGTTGTCGGGGACGCGCGAAGAGATCAATTCACAGTCTAAAGTTCATTGTTTAGGTCCGGGTAGGTGTTTTGCATTGCCTTGGGTCAGATTGGATTCAAGTTGCATTTTTAAATTAAATGTAAATTTCGCTGGGTATCTAATGTGTAAGTTGAGTCGGTATATATGATTTGGCTCAGCCCAGGACGTGCTGCGGCTAGTGGAATTCATAGTTCGGTATTTATCGAATTATGCACTTCGCTATGGTGTGGGTTAGATATCCTAAAACAATAATGCTTGCGTTTCGATAACATCCAGCTCAAATTGCGCAGAGTTGAAGGTTTCAAAACGTTACGGACCTTTTGAGGTAACCGCTAGTTCAGAACCCATTTCATAACTCAAATCGCAATTGTGTAAACCGGTCTTTTCGGATCGTTATTGCCGTGAACAAAATATATAATTGGAACCACCACAAGCCGCTACGAGCGAGCACATGAAATATAATTGAGTACTCACGTCGTAAAACTACGACGGATATCTATACTATAACTGTGATCGATCACTAAAACTAAAACTAAAACAAAAGATGTTCCAAAGCGCTCATATATACAAAAACCAGATGGTGCCATCACATAAAATATAACAACGATCGTTTTGGCGCAATACACCGCTGACTGATGCGAATTACCGGCTCGCGGACATATATGCTTTCTCTGTCTAACTTGAAACTGTAACTTTCCGAACCAAGCTTCGTTCGACTATTGTACGCCTAACAGATTTCTCGATGAACGAGAAATTCCGACTTATCATTCTTACTTACAAATCTTACAGCTGAATCGGGTCCTCTCATTTTGGGATAGATAGAATAGACGATCATAGCTACTGTTAGCGGCGGCTACGACCTTTAGCCTTGGGGCCGTTACAGATTTTTGGTGCCGTGACCAGGATATCCTAGATAGTCTGATACCTAGATATTCCTAGATATTCTAAAAGAATCAAGGTCTAACGCGTTACTTTTAAAAATAACACAACGTAGAAACGATTTTAAACAGTTCAGTTTGTAAATAAGAAATAAGCAAAAAAGGGGCATTGTTTTCAGACGAGCTACGGCGGTTTAATAGGAATAATGGCCGGCCGGCGTAGAAAAAACGATAGTCGGGTAGCACAAAATTCACTTTCACACACAAGTGAAATGGCGTCAGGGCAGGTGACGCAATTGTTATCTGAAATAGTGAAAAGATTAGACAGTTTGGAAAGGGGTTCCAGCACGAGCAATACTAGTAGGACTTCGGACAGACAGACTGACAGACAGGAACTAGAGACGTTAGAACAATCGGTAGAAAAACGTCAATCGTGCATTGTGAAAATGACACAGAAGTTGCCGACATTCGATGGGCGAAATTCGGAAAATCCGATGATTTTCTTAAGAGATTTAAAGGCTTATATTAAAGTCTCGGGAGATATTTCTAGGGCTTTGATATGGGCAACGGATAGTTTGGTAGGAATTGCGAAAGTTCGAATGAGCATATACAGAGACTCATGGCGAACCTATTCGGATTTTGAAAAAGATTTCAGAGAGGTATTCTGGGGTGATAATGAACAGGAATTAATTAAGCAAAGATTCCTAACTGCGAAGTTTGATTCTAAGAAAGGACAAAGTATGGAAGAATTCTTTGCCTCTCAATTGAATAGCATATATGAGCTTACGATACCGTTTACTGATACGGAGAAAATCAACACGATTTTCAGACAGTTGCCGCGTGATATTCAGGTAGCGTTTTTTGCTAGGAAGGAGACTATGACCATACGGGATGCGGTCGAATTCCTTCGGCATTTAGAACGGAATGTCGATGGGGAATTAAGAGCGATACATGGTTCGGAACCTATGAATACTAATAACGTGAGGCGGGATAGCTATATGCGTGGGCAATATCGAGCTATGCGGGTAAATACGTTACGTTATAACGCGATAAGTCGTAGTAATAATTATAACGCGGTAACGAAGGGGCGAAACGAATTTGGGACGCGTGGTCGCGGTTATTTTCGCGGTAGAGGCAGGCAGCCTAGGCCTAGCTTCAGGGCAATAAAGTTTCAGAGGGGCAATGATAGTTCAGGAGATACAGAGGCAGGGCAAAGTTCAAGTGACAGGAATAATGCGATAAGTCAGAATTCAAAAAACTAGTGGACTCGCGCGGGTCGTTCGCGCTCAGATATTTATTACGGTTTGGATGGACAGCCGATCGAATTGGGAAAAAGCATAGACTGTATGATTTGTGTAATTTGGATTCGAACGTGGGTGTGAATGAATTTATTCAATTATTAGCGCATAAAGCGCACGGATATGCCGTGTGTTTAGATGAAAAATCTGGATCGAATTATAGAGATCGAAATGACAGACGTTTACATACGATATTCAGAGACGACGATTCGACTGAGTGTGGGCGCGAGTTATGTAGTACTTTGACATTACCTGAGATAGATGTGCGTATTGGGAATATTGTTGTAAGGAGTTTGATTGATTCGGGGAGCGAAATCAGTGTAATAAGTCGGAGAGTGTATGAAGAAGTGTGCAGTCAATTGGGAAAACCGACGGAAATACCGATTCCAAGTTTGAGAATCACAGGTGCGTTTGGAGTCAGTAAGGAAAAGGTTGATAAATTAGTAACGTTACCATTAACGATAGGTGAATGCGTTATCGATACTCCAATGCTAGTATTAACAAGGGTGCCTAAAGATTTAATTTTGGGGTTTGATTTTATACAACAGACGCGAGCCAGTTTAACGTGTGAGGGTAATAAGAGGCTAATTATACGAAGCGCCGGGCGGATGTGTGAAATACCATTAGGTACTGGCCCTAATCCGGAATCTTGCTGTTGTACAATGGAAGTACAGAACCAAGATACCAGTAGAAATATGATAGAGGAATATGTGAATAATTCATCAATACCTGTTGAACACAAAACAAGGTTATTGCCGGTGTTAAATAAACATGCAGAGTTGTTTAGCGATAGGATAGGTCGGACAAATAAATATATACATGAGATAAAAATGAGAGATGAAACGCCTTTCGTAAAACGAAGCTATCCCATACCGTTCGCATATCGCGATAAAGTAACAAAACGTTTGGAAGAAATGGAATTTATAGGTATTATTAGCAGGCAATCTACGGATTTCAGCAGTCCATTGACTTGTACATTAAAGAAAACGGGAGAGGTCCGTATTTTGCTAGATGCACGACAATTAAACACTGGAATGGTCGGGGAGGTTGAAACCACACCTTTAATGAGTGAGATATTGCAATCCGGGCGCCGGATAAATTACATAGGAGTTATTGATATCAAAGATGCGTATTTTTCTATACCATTATCAGACGAATCTAAACGATACACGGGTTTTGTATATCAAGGCAGAAGTTATGTTTACAACGTTTTACCTCAGGGGTTGAAAACCAGTGTGGGTTCATTTTCGAGGGCGATGGACTTAATTCTAGGGCCAGAGGTTAGGTCATATTGTTTAAATTTTGTTGACGATTTGGCAATTTTAACTGAGGGTGACTTCGAACAGCATTTGTCTCAAGTGGACACGGTTCTGAGTAAATTGAAAGACGCGGGCTTCACATGCAAACTAAAAAAATGCGAATTCGCACAAAAAAAGGTCAAGTTATTGGGGCATATTTTGTCTGCACAAGGTTTGCAGATGGACCCGGACAAAATTGAAACACTTAAATTATATCCGTCACCCAGAACTGTCAGGCAATTGAGGGCGTTTTTGGGGTTCATAAATTACTTTCGGAGGTTTATAAAAAATTTTGGAACGTTGACACGGCCCTTGTACAATTTATTGCGGTCTGGAGTCAAGTTCGTCTGGAGTGCGCAGATGCAAAGTGCTTTTGACGAGATAAAAAATCAATTCTCAGAAAGTATAATTTTGAGTCAGCCATTGGCGGGAAAAACATATTATGTTCAATGTGACGCCAGCGCTATAGGAATTGGGGGCTATGTTTATCAATTAGATGAATCGGGCCAGGAACTAATTATAGGGTTCTGTTCGCAGGCATTCAAGGGTGCCCAGACTAGATGGTCGGTCAGTGAACAGGAAATGTATGCAGTTATATACACTTTAAAGCGATTTGAGATATATTTGCGGGGAGAAAAGGTTATTATTAGAACTGATCATAAAAGTTTGACGTTCATTAAGTCGTGGACTTTATTGGGTGCACGCGTAACGAGGTGGATTATGTTTTTAGAGCAATTCGATTACGACATAGAATTTGTGCGAGGGACTGATAATCAAATTGCCGACACGCTAAGCAGGCAAATGGCGGGACCTGGAGGTATGAATGACAGTATAAATGTTCAGCCGGGAATATTCTGGTTTCAGGCATCGAATACCGCAAGTGTTATTTCGAGTTTACGGGACATTGCGAGATTACAAAGCGAAGATGAGCGGTTAAATCGAATTAGCGGTTGTATCAGACGTAATGTGGTAGATACCGGAACGAGAGGGTTTGAAAATTACAAGCTAGTAGGTGATACGTTATATTTTCACGTGCCGAAGCGGAACGTACAGTTGCTAGTAATTCCGAAATCACTACAGGAGGAACTAATTTTACACATACATGAAGAAATAGGTCACTACGGCAGATATAAAATATTAGCACTGATGAAGGACAGATATTATTTTCTTCATATGAGTAGGGTGATTAGCGCGGTGATAAGAAGTTGTGACATATGTCAAAAGGTCAAACCAAGTACTAACAATACCGTTGGTCCTTGTACACCGGTGTTGGCGGAAAGGTTGGGTGAGAAAGTTTTCTCGGACCTTTATGGGCCATTGCCCGTAGGTAAATTCGGATATCAATATATATATGTGATTCAAGACGTGTACAGTAAAGTAATAAAATTATATCCAATGCGAAAAGCGACAGGTAGGAGCGTGCTCGCTTGTACAAAGAGATTTCATAGGGAAATACCTATCGAAACTATAATTACGGACTCAGGACCACAGTTCATATCGAAAGTTTGGGAATTTGGACTCAAACAGCTGGGGATTCGGGTCACTCATACGTCGGTGTATTGTCCAAATTCTAATAGCGTAGAAAGAGTGAATCGCGAGCTAGGTCGGCTGATTAGGACTTATTGCGGCGGAAGTAATCGTAGTTGGGTAGACGTGTTACCGGACATTCAGAATTGCTATAATAATATCGAACACACAAGCACAGGCTTTGCGCCTAATGAGTTAGCGTTTGGTAGGCGGGAACCGTTAACTATTGACAAGGAATTAGGCGATGAATGGTTATTAGGCCATAGTGTGCGAGATTCGGAACAGGTGCGGAATGTAGCGATAGAAAACTCTAAAAGTTCTAGTGAACGACGTAAGCGACAGGCGGACAAACGGCGTAAGTTAGAGGTCTATCGTATAGGTGATTATGTGAAACTTAAGACTTTTGTGCGTTCAAATAAAGAACATAAAATCATGCGGAAATTTTCGTTGTTGTATAAAGGGCCTTATGTTATTTCGGCAGTGGTATATCCCAACTGTTATACGTTAGTAGATCCGGGTTCAAATGAGATATTGGGTAACTTCAATACTATAAATATAGCCAGGTATTATGTGAGGACGAATAAGGGCGTAGATAAATAAGATAGTGTATAAAGGTTATATAATTAAGCTGTAAGCTGTAAATTTGAGTAACTACTTTGTAGATTTAAGGATCTTGCATGGTTTGGAAACAAAAACAAAAAAAAAAGGAAAAAAAAAAACAATTTGTATATATATATAGTAATACGAATTAGGATAAATTGCGGGTAAGCGAGGTTGTATAGTAAGATAGATAAATAAGATAAGACAGGGAGAACTCAATCGAGTTGTGTAAATATTATATACATAATTGACAGATTCATCGGTCGGTGTACATGATTTGAGATGTCCGAACATATAGAGTAGATATGTACAAAGTATGGGTAGCATAGTGGTAATGAGATCCTTGCGCCATGTTAACTGAGATAAACAGTGTCTCAAGGTCTGGGAGGGGGCTGTAATGGTACACGAGAGTCGGTACATTAGATACTTCATTCTGCGTGATAGAGGGCTAGCCCAACGCCGCGCTGTTTTGAATACGAGAATCGGTTCAGATAACGTTTGAGGGTTTTGCATAGCTTACTGGCAAAGTTAGCAAAAAAAAACAGAACCGATGCGTGGGTTGATTCGTGGAATTTCAGTTCAGGTCAGTTTTTTTTGTCGCATTCCTGCGAGATGTGTAGAGATGAGAGCCGATTTGGCTGCGCGTTGAATAAAATTATGAATAACTAAATAATGAAAGGTTATTACGGAACGGAGAAAGCTATTATGGTGATTGCAAATATACAATTGCGATTGAGGTATGATATGGAGAGTTTGACACCTCTATTTTGAATATCATTCTAGAGGTCTTTGCCACGCGCGTCTAGCGGTCGGGAAATGCTTAATTAATCGCAACAAGCTTTTATTGGTCAGCGATCAACAGATTCTGTGTATCGGCAGTACCAAATGATTTGAGTGATAACCTACGGTTGATCATAGTGAATATGCGTACACACAATTTGTAGAACGGCGGATCTGCATGGCATGGTTGAAATTGGACCCTGTGTAGTTAGTGATAAGAAGCTTCGCTTGGGCAGAGCGTTTTCGCAAAGGACGCATGTGGGGCGTATAAATACAATTGTGGGGGAAGGGAATTCATTCAGTCTCAGCGTCTAGCTACTGTGACAGTCCCCTCACGAGTTCTAAACAGTTTTGGCTGCCGTGTTACGCGTCAGAACTATACGAATTGGTGATTGCGAAGTTTCAGTGGGTTTTCGTGAGTGTCTGAAGCGCCGAGATTTACCTCGGTTCCTAACCTTTATATCAACCTACCCCTAATTCCAAAACTATCCTTAGGTCGTTAGGAAAGAACTTGTAAGTCAATTATTCTGAGTCTGAGTCTGGGCTTGGAGCGACCCTAAATTCCTTTTTCCTTCACCATAGGGTTCCTGGATTGGCTCTTAGGATATTCGCGGGCTAATCCTCTCCTCATTTCCTTTCGAGTAGCGAGCTTTGAAATTCCCACACACACAGTCGTTAAACATTCAAGCACATTCAAATCAAACTCAACCATTTTCGAGTGGTGTCGATAATGGACGTGGTATAACACTAGGTTTTTAGACTAGGCTAGACAGGAGTTTAGTTGCGGCTAAACCTAGGTTGTCAGGGCATAGGGAGACTGTTTGATCGATGAGGTTCCGCGGATGGAAATAACAAATTCAGAACAAAGTTAAACCGGTGTCAACACAGTTAACATATACTGTTGATATTTTGACATTTGTGTGTTGTCGGGGACGCGCGAAGAGATCAATTCACAGTCTAAAGTTCATTGTTTAGGTCCGGGTAGGTGTTTTGCATTGCCTTGGGTCAGATTGGATTCAAGTTGCATTTTTAAATTAAATGTAAATTTCGCTGGGTATCTAATGTGTAAGTTGAGTCGGTATATATGATTTGGCTCAGCCCAGGACGTGCTGCGGCTAGTGGAATTCATAGTTCGGTATTTATCGAATTATGCACTTCGCTATGGTGTGGGTTAGATATCCTAAAACAATAATGCTTGCGTTTCGATAACATCCAGCTCAAATTGCGCAGAGTTGAAGGTTTCAAAACGTTACGGACCTTTTGAGGTAACCGCTAGTTCAGAACCCATTTCATAACTCAAATCGCAATTGTGTAAACCGGTCTTTTCGGATCGTTATTGCCGTGAACAAAATATATAATTGGAACCACCACAAGCCGCTACGAGCGAGCACATGAAATATAATTGAGTACTCACGTCGTAAAACTACGACGGATATCTATACTATAACTGTGATCGATCACTAAAACTAAAACTAAAACAAAAGATGTTCCAAAGCGCTCATATATACAAAAACCAGATGGTGCCATCACATAAAATATAACAACGATCGTTTTGGCGCAATACACCGCTGACTGATGCGAATTACCGGCTCGCGGACATATATGCTTTCTCTGTCTAACTTGAAACTGTAACTTTCCGAACCAAGCTTCGTTCGACTATTGTACGCCTAACAGATTTCTCGATGAACGAGAAATTCCGACTTATCATTCTTACTTACAAATCTTACAGCTGAATCGGGTCCTCTCATTTTGGGATAGATAGAATAGACGATCATAGCTACTGTTAGCGGCGGCTACGACCTTTAGCCTTGGGGCCGTTACAACTGGCCCTAAGTTAAGTACAGTAAGCATTAACGGCTTCACCTTAATATCTAAATACTGTAGGACTATTATTACTCATGGTGGATCATGTATTTATGTTAAAAACGACATTAAGTGTACGGAGAACTCAACTCTGACTGAATTATCTACGGAAAGGTATTGTGAAATATCAGCTGTGGATTTGATTGATCACAAATTGACTTTGCTTTGTATTTATAGGACAAACGCTATTAGCTGGCTAGACTTTCTGACTCACATGGAACGCCTGCTCGATAAGATCAGTGAAACCGGTAATGCCTGTGTGTTGGTCGGTGACTTTAATATTAACTACATTGTGGAATCTAACTCGCGAAAGCAACTATATGACTTGCTATCCTCACACGACATGCGAAATGAGGTGAACTTTCCCACGCGTATTATAGGCAACTCCTCCACCAGCTTAGATCACGTCTATACAAACTTGGCGGAGGGCTCCGTGAGTGCAGCGCCGGTGACCACCAACGTCAGCGACCACCGCGGCGTGCGCGCGCGCGTGCAGCTCGAGGCGCGGGCGCACCAGCCAGTGACTCGCCTGGTGCGTGCGAACACGGCCTCCAACCGAACTAACTTTATAGCTGCTTTACTGAGTGTGGACTGGGACCACCTGTTCTCGCGCTTCAGTGCGTCGGTAGAGTGTTTGGCTGCGTCAGTAATCAATATAATAACGAATAAGTATAATATTTGTTTTCCACTTAGACTTCAACCAGTTAGAAAGGAACGATCATGGATTTCCCAAGACATAAAAAATATGAAATCACTACTATTTGACATCATTGAACTAGGTGTTTCATATCCAGATAACAGTGACCTGACTAATTTAGCTGATTCTCTAAAAATCAAGTACTTGAATACCCTCAACATGGGTAGAAGCAGATTCTACACTAAACAAATTACTGGTAGTCAGAACGCGACCAAGGCAATGTGGAATGTAGTTAACAGAGAGAGGGGTAAAAACTATGCACCTTGTGTCGATTATACTGACGTAGCCATAGACTCTGGTGGACAGAAATTTCCCTCAAAGGAGCACGCGATTAATGCAATAAACCTCCGTTTCGCTACCGCAGCAGCAGCGTGTGGTGCGCCGGCCGCCGACAAGATCGCGTCGTCAGCCACCCTGGCGCGCGCCCGCCCGCCTGCGGACCGCTCGCTGAGGTTGCGCCTCTTCACCGCCGACGAAGTATTCCGGATTATAACAACCCGCATCCCACACAAACCTACGAAAGATATTTACAGCACCTCAATAGAGCTGCTGAATCTCGCTGCGGTCCAGATTTCACCGATCTTAGCTAAGCTATATAACGACTGCATGAGGGCTGGAACCTATCCTGTCCCGATGAAATGCAGCAAAATAACTCCTATTTACAAGGGCAAGGGTAAGAGAGCCGAAATGGATAACTATAGGCCCATCTCTATAGTTCCTGCCATCTCGAAGGTTCTCGAGAACGGCATCAGCCGTCGGCTGACCGAGTACCTAAGGGACACCGACGCGATGTCGGACCGCCAGTATGCCTACCGCGAGGGTCGGTCCACGACCGCATTAGCACGCGAGGTTGTGCGCCGCGTGCTCGACGCCCGTGAACGCAGGAAGCAGGTAGCGCTCTTATGCTGTGACTTGTCTAAAGCGTTTGATGTGGCAGATCACGATGTTCTGGCACTCAAACTAAGACAATACGGTATCGATGGTAGGGCCCATAGTTTCCTTACTGATTTTCTTCGTAACCGATCCCAAATAGTGGTTGGCGATGGAGGGAGGGTGAGGTCACGACCACTGACGACGGTAATGGGCGTAGCCCAAGGATCGTCAGTGTCGAACATCCTCTTCTCCCTCATGTTGAACGACTTGCCAGCAGCCATTGACTCCAGCGAGATTTTCATGTATGCTGATGACGTCGCCGGCGTAGTCATAGCCCCAGACGTACCTCAACTGCAGCAATGCCTGAATATAACGGCTTCGAATATAGCCAGGTGGTTCCGAATGAACGGTCTCGTCCTGAACGCAAAAAAAACCCATTTCCTCCACTTCAACCTCGCAGGTCAAGCTATGAAGCAGTTTGAGGTGCTGGCAGACGGCGTGAAAATAAACCAGGTCGAGGCAACAGCCTTCCTAGGTTTCGAGCTCGACAGGACCCTCACCTGGGGCTCGCACATTGATAAGGTGTGCGGCCAACTGGCGGGAGCGTGCTTCGCACTGCGCCGCCTGGAGCGTACGGTTCCTCGCGACGTAGTACGCACCTGCTACTTCGCGACGGCGCACTCGGTACTGCAATACGGCGCCGAGCTGTGGGGGCGCGCCGCGGACTGGCAGCGCGCCTTCCGAATGCAGAAGCGGGCCGTGCGGGCGATCATGAAGCTGCCACATGACGAGTCGGCCAGGCCACATTTCAAAGCCCTCAGAATCCTTACCTTACCCTCCATTGTAATTCTGCAGGTGGCAACTTTTGTAAGGGAAAACGCCCATAATTTTGTTAAACTGGGTGATCTTCACAAATACCGCACCAGAAATGCGGAAAAATTAGCCGCTATCCCACGAAGTCTCGCTCGTTCAGATAAACTCACGCACATTATGGGCCCCACTATCTATAACCGGCTACCACAAGAAATCACGGCCGCCATAACAACAAGTGGCTTCAAACATAAACTGAAGAACTGGCTTATCGAGCAGACGTTTTATAGTGTGGATGAATACTTGACTAATACGTAGCCTCGTATTTTTATATAATATACCTTCCTGCGTACTTTTTGAACATAGGTATTTGTATTTAATGAATTATGTGTAATAAACAGTGCAATATAATTAGTATATAATAATTTCTATTAATAGGTTATAATAATCTTAATTATGACGTATAATTTAAATCAAATTTTAAATGTATTTCTAAATGTGTATTGACCTGTAATTGACAATTATAAATAAATAAACTGAAACTGAAACTGAAACCTATCTTTAGGCAGAAATCACTGTCCCTTGGTATAACTTTGCCAGTTTCGCGGTTTATTATTTGCCAAACTGTTTTCATTCTATTATTTGAATTTTTAATTTTTCTATTAATGTGTAAAGTTTTTGCAGTTCTACAAACCAACTTGAAAGTTTTGGAATATTTTTTAACATAGTCATGAAATTTTCGATCAAAGTTATAGGTTTTTTGATCATAAAGGTCATACAAGATAACTCTACTTTTACGAATTCCAAACGTTGCCCAGTCATTAAATTTAGATTTACCGTTGTAGTCACTGACTTTCTTTAATTTGAAAACTTTATTGAATTCTGTCTGAATAATGTTGAAGAAGTCTGAGTAGATTTTGTTTGGGTTCTGTTCATTAAAATCCGGTACTGGCAAATTTATATCTAAGTTTTTCGTATATGTCTCTAGTCTATGGGATGTAATAGGCCTATAAAATGTTGGACCAGTCTTATCCTTAATACTAATTGGGAATGAAACTGTTTGACCACTGTGATCGGAGGGTAAGCAGTTAATTACACTTTTAGTTGTGAATGCACAGTCACAAAAAACGTTAACTAAGCAAGTTTGGCTTGTAAGTGTAATTCTAGTCGGCTCTAGAAATACATGACATAAATTAAATGATTTGAACAGAGTTATTAATCGTCGCTTCAGTGTTGTATCTACAAGCAGATCTACATTAAGATCGCCACAAATAATTAACTTTTTTCTGTTATTACAAAGTTTAATGAGGGCTTCCTCCATAATTTTCTCAAATATTTCGAAATTGCCATGGCCTTTTTCATCCCTCGGTGGCCTGTAGACACAAACAATAATATGGCTATCTAACTCAACACAGGATACCTCTATTTGTCTTTCAACAGTAAGTGCAAGAATATCTTTCCGTTGTTTCACCTTAATATTATTCTTCACTAAGATTAAAGAACCACCTCTATCAGCAGTCTTTCTATTGTAACAACTGACAATTTTGTAACTATTTATGTTAAAAGACATCATATTTTCCTTCAACCAGTGTTCAGTAACACAAATAATATCAATGTCAGAATTTTTTAGAAATAATTCTAATACAAGTTCTTTGCCAGGTAGCCCCTGGATGTTTTGATGGGCAATATTTAACTGGGGCTTACATTTTGACATATTTAGTGGCTCTTGTATGCTAGAGATTTCCTCTATTGTCTTATGAACTAATTTAAATTACTTGGAACAGATTCCAATGTTGCATGCAAAGTATAATTAACAGGTGAATTCCCAATAGGGGTGCATGTCATATTACTCTTAAAATAAGCTGATGTCAAGTTGAACTTAGTTAAACCAACTATAGCTGCGTCGCATATATTATAAGCTAACAATGTAGCTACTAATTTTCTATATTTATTAGACAGGTACAATGTATCCCGTGTCAGAGTAAAGTTATGAATAAAATTATTCATGTCGAAATATAAAATAGCATCGCTGTGATGACATGTTAAATTACTTTGCTGCTGCTGCTGCTGAAGTCAACAGCACTTTTAATTTAAAAATATTGTTATTTACCACGATTTTTCTATAACACGAATTGTTCTGATTTTATCCGACAGTAGCGGAATCACAACCTAAATTCTCTACTAATGTACGTTCGCCGAGCAAAAAGAATTTCCCTAGCTACTTGTCTCTTTAAATTATATTGGCGTGGCGCAATTGTGAGCATGACGGCAATATAATAATAATAATAATACCTTGGACACTATTTACACACATTGATCTAGCCCCAAACTAGGATTCTCTGTATCTTGGGTACTAGACAACGATACACATACTTCTATAGATAAATATTATACTTAGATAGATAAACAACCATGACTAGGGTACAAACATCCGTTCTCATCAAACAAATATTTACCCCACCGGGACTCGAACCCGGGACCCTTGGCTTCGTAGGCAGGGTCTCTGCCGACTCGGCCATTCGGGTCGTTACTATCATTTACGCGCGAGCGAAAGAGACAAGTAGCTAGGAGTCAATTTGCGAAATTCCTTCTGCTCGGCAAACGTACTTTACTGTACATATTTTTAAAGCAGATATAAATGTGACATTCTTTGCTAATTTTCTTAATTAGTTTTCTGTGGCTATTACTGTGGTAATGTGACGGAATAAGTATGATAATGTGGCAAGGAAGGTAATTTAGTAAAAGTGATAAGTAATAGAAGGCGCTACTGAACCATCCGGATTTATTGTTCCTAGTGATCCTCTTGAGTATTGAAATGTGTAAACTACCGTCACATTTCAATGAGTTGGGCTAATCATATGTCAAGGCTACCCATCGTGGCTATGCAAGAATTTAAAGAAGACTTCTGAAGTCAAGAGTAAAAAGAAAACGATGATAAGCTTTTTGCCTACCCAGAATGAATGGTACAACAACAAATATATATTGGGACGCCAGATATTTGAAAATTATACATATTGTGTTTAGTTTGACGTCCATATATGTTTTTGGTTTGTTATTTCAGTAAAAAATAACCTTTGTGTATTGTTTTGTAGTGACCTTATTATGCTTTTGTTGTGCTTACTGTCACTTTGTGACAAATGTGAATTTACCAATTCAAGAAAGACAATTTTTTAAGATACGCGGACGGCAGATATATCTGCATCGTATAAATCGTGTTTAGTTTTGCGTCCATATAAGTGTTTGCTTTAATATATCAGTAAACAAAACTCTTTTTGTTTGGTTCCGTTATAAAAATAATGTTACTAACTTAGTAATAAATATGTGTCGATTAATTCTAGGCATATTTTTGAGACACATATACGGATGCCAGATGTGATAAAATTTTCACACCGTATTTGGTTTTGCGTCCGCATATTGTAGATTTTTTAAATGTTTAAAAAAATTACCCTTCAGACCAATATCTGTTCTTCCAGTATAGTAGCCGAACCAATAACTTTATTACCTTAATTTTGCGGTCTTAAACCCAACCTATTGACCATTCCGTTATAAAAATAATGTTACTAACTTAGTAATAAATATGTGTCGTTTAATTCTAGGCTGCATATTCTTGAGAAACATATACGGATTCCAGATGTGATAAAATTTTCACACTGTATTTGATTTTGCGTCTGCATATTGTAGATTTCTTAAATGTTTTAACTTAACTATTAGGGATATAGGAGTCAAAAATCAGGCTTGTCTAAATAATAGCTACGTTTATTTTTCATTTTCACTATTTAGGTTTAACAGTTCATTGATCTTATAACATCAATAAATAATGTTAATTTCATATAATTTTGTAGTGATTTCTACCCTCAGCTTGACTTTTTCAGCCGCCTACGCCGTCTGCCTGCCTCGTAACATCTATCCAGCTTGCTGTGTTCTGGAGCACCCCACACTGCCCGCGTAGTCTGTCATTCGATACTATGGTGCTTTTGATGGAATTCTGTTTCTGTCCGTCGAACACATGTTTCTGGGATTGTTTTTGCATTCTAAGCTTTGCAAGCAAATCAGACCGTTGTCTCTTGTAGTAAAGCTTAAATTTGTATGCTTGCAGTGATTGGAAATTTGGCAACGTCGCATAAAAATGTGGACGTTATATAGTCGTTAATATAAACAGTATTTTAAAATATACAACGGATGTCCCATCGATATAATTATGGAAGGGAGTTGAGACCGGTTGCATAGTGATTGGCAATATACGTATATTTGTATATTAACATTTTAGGGTATATGAAAAAAAAAAGATGGTTACTGTCGTCAGATAGGTACAATGTGTCAGTATACATTTAAACATTTTCGCTAAGTCAACGTCATCTGGTGGACGCCACAATAATGCAGATTGAAAGGACGCCAAATAGGTTGCGGGATTTATATATATATATATATATATATATATATATATATTATCTGGCCTGTAATGTCTTCCTTAATACTATGAAAAATTGTATTTAGGAAAAAGATTACATTTGATAGGTGATTTTCATAGACGCTTTGGAAATATTAGATAAACATTCACCGATGTTCTTTATTATCCGGCAGGAAACCGGATAATAAACTCACTGTCCGGTATCCGGGTATATTTATGAATATTTTATTACGGATAAAAAGTAAGAAATATCTAAAATACAGTACAGTACGATAAAAAAAAGCGCTCGACACGTTTATTACATACTATAGTTTATAGTTATTATATTATAGTTTATTAAGTCTACTGTTTGGTCTATCAAAGGTCTAGCAATAAAAAATTTGCTCCAGCTTTTTCGTCACCCTTTTATTTTTACGTCTTATAGGTCTGTCCATTACTCTATGGGTCTGTCCTGGCTTTCTTTTCTTTTTCTTTTTCAGTCATAGACCTCTAGCCTCGGCGGCCAGCGAACCAAGGAGGCTGCCGGCCTTACGCCACGACATCTACCTTTAAAACTATTTTCAGCGACTAATACCGAAAAATAATAATCGTATTGTACTGTATATATTACATCAACATAACAAATATTGTTACTATTTGATCGTCATACAACAAAACAATTAGTACAAGTGGAACATTGTGGTGGATGAATACAAATTTCGCTGAACTGAGGCCACATTAAATGGTTTCGCTTTTCTGCCAGCTTCAGAAAAAAATCTTTCACTTTATACGCAGCTGCATGGTCCTAAAAAGCTTTTCAGCACCCTGCAGCTGCGTGTGCAACTGCCACTTACAAACCAGACGTTTGCAACAAATTGAAATGTTAATAACTTCGATTATAAACGAAATATCCGATTTTACCGTGTACCAACTACGCATACTTTACGTTACAATGCGCCAATTGGCAATGTTCGGCCGGATATCCGGCTATTCGGCTTCACTGTACTATCCGATTCATCCCACACAAATAAATCGCGCATTCCAGATCTCGTGCCGCCTGTTCGCCTGGGAGGCGGGCAGCTGGCGGGAGCGCGGCCGCGGCCTGCTGCGACTCAACGACGCCGCCGACGACGACGGCGGAGGCGCTCGGCTTGTGGCGCGCGTCGCGGGCTCGCTGCGGGTGTTGCTGAACACCAAGCTGTGGCCGGAGATGGTGGTGGAACGCGCCGGTGCGCGCAGTCTGAGGATCACGGCCACGCCGGCGGTGTGTGACGAGCGGGAACAGGGACATATCAAGCTGTTTCTAATTATGGTGAGTAGTTGTCTTGCCTGCTTATCACTCAATATGGGTACATATTGTAATACCTAAGGTTCATATAAACCTTGCCGTGGCGGGCGCTATGTTGACATTTTCGGTCAGGTGGCGGGGGTGAAATCCCTACGTCTAAAACATCGAAATTCAAAAAACCTTAAGTTCTATATTCCGAAGTCCAAAATCCCAAAACTCCAAGTGCCGATGTCCAAATAACCGAAAGTATGAAATCCAAGTATTTTTTGTTGTTCTTACATGTTCAACCTAACACGAAGGACACAGGGGGCTTCGCTTCGCTCACCGCCCTTTACCCTTCACCTAAGCTACCGCAGTGTTTACAAAAAATACTCAAAAATTAGTACGATCGGGATTTCATACTTTCGGATAACAGGCATTCGGCATTTTAATTTTCGGGATTCCGTACATAGGCCTTATGAACTCCGGTCTACTTCGGTATTATAATACGTACCCCTCAGTACCCCTAGTTAATCATCATATACTGTCGAACGCTGTCGTATGACCGCAGCGCCATGGAGGCGCCACTCGACTCGAGTGCCGCCGGACCAGGCCGCGTAAAGCCAGAACCAGTGCGTGTATAGCTCAGCGCTGAATCTGTTCTTCTTCGTGTGGAAACTTATAGGGACGATCAAAGTAGTTCCTTCCAGTATTCAGCCACCGCGATGGCTTTGTCATTAGCCTGCATAAGGTCGGCGTGTGTGCAGGAAGTCGGACACAGCGGGCACGATAGTAGGTGTCCGGAAGTTTGTTTTTTTTACGAAGATTTCTGTTATTTGCCCTGCGAAATACCTCATAACATCATGATTCAATATCACCATAAATTTCGCTGCTCTTAATAACTTTGAGATGGCTCAGTCGGTTTTGTATCGGTTTTGCAATCTTGAAGTTCCGGGTTCGATTCGCAGAGAACATATATATATTTTTATTGGTTTATCGGTGAAAACAGGACTCTCCCGATCTTTAAGATCATTAATTGCAGGAATTGAGTTTTGTGCTCAGTGATTTGTCATTAATTGTAATTTTCATTAATAATTGCTCATTTGAACTATAATATATAATATTTAGTTTTTTATCCTATTTAATTTTATTTCTGTAAATTAGTTACTCAATTTCAATCCACTTCCGGTTTCAATGTGCAAACCTGAGTACATAGTTCAACTCTTTTTTCCATTTTTCCATATACGGCCTTGAATGTAGTCCTACCCAGTATTTAATAAAAGGTATACTCGTGCAAAAGACTGTCGTTTTACGTTTTGCCGTTTTTTAGGGTTCTGTACCCGAAGGGTTCCAAACGGGACCCTATTACTAAGACTTCGCTGTCCGTCCGTCCGTCCGTCCGTCTGTCACCAGGCTGTATCTGAACAACCTAGCTAGCTAGAGAGTTGAAATTTTCACAGATTATGTATTTCTGTTGCCGCTATAACAACAAATACTTAAAAACAGGATAAAAGAAATATTTAAGGGGGATCCCATACAACAATTCTTTCAATACCACATACAAACTTATGGATGCACCTGGTTACGTACATGGAGTGTGAAAGTAACCGCACCAATAACTTTGTAAACAATATTTTGCTTTGTAAAATCCAAACTATTCACTCCACCCACACCATCGCTTCCATTGAACGGTGGTACGGAACCCTTCGTGCGCTAGTCCCACTCGCACTTGGCCGGTTTTTTATTTCTCTTTCGGGAATGTAACATGAACAAATTCTGTGAACCTGTCAACTCAGCCTGCAGAAGGTGTTGAGTAGTGATGCAACGAATACGAAGATTCGTATTCGCCGAATAATGGACGTTTACCGTATATTCGTATTCGGCGAATACGCGCGTCGGTCGTCGGCACGTAAAAATACGACGATCCAGTGGCCTTTTGGCGAGAAGATGTCCATTTTCCAAGTCTGAAAAAACTCGCCCAAAAATATTTTTCACTGAAGCCATGTTCAGTCGTCTCGGAAAGACTTTTTTCAACAGCTGGAAACATCCAGACTGAAAAAAGAAATCGCCTAAAATCAGAAAATCTACAAATTTTATGATTTTTAAATAAAAATTTGCCTATTGTAAATTTTAATAGGAGAATAGAAATTCATCAAATAAATTAGTCTTTCATTACCATGGCGAGATATTCGTATTCGTATTCACCGAATAGTAGGTTTGATATTCGTATTCGTAAAAGTAGTATTTGGTGCATCACTAGTGTTGAGCAAATAATTTCATGTGTACGCGTTATATCTATGTATTAAAATATGTACTAAGCAACCTATTCGTTTCTGTAAAACTACATGGAGTCAGCTCGCTCCGCTCCTCTTCGGCTCCAGGTTGTACTATAAAGTTTACCTTTTACCTTTACTTTACGCATTGCAGGGCGCGCCGGGCGACATTGCGGCCCTGCACCGCGCGCTCTCCTCACGTGTGGCGCTGTGTCGCCGTGCGCGCCCCGCAGCCCCCGCAGCACCCGCGCCCCGGCCGGGACTGGAGGACGACACGACAGCGGCACTAGAGACAGAGAAAGCGCCCTTGAAGCGCAAGGAACCCGTCGTCGATGAGACTTCGCCCAAGAGACAGTGTCCGAAGATTATAGTGGAGTGATATACGAAGTGTACAGTGATGAGTGACGATATTATGGCCCGGTCGTTGCACCTCGGAGACGGAGATGGGCATGCCTTCCCCGGCGGGAGTGAAGCGACCGACCCGCGTGCGTTCGTTGTCTATCTCCCTCTCGCGGGATCGTGCGGTTGAGACGTTTGAGGTGTGTGTCCTTTTGCGAGACTTAACGCGTGTCGTGCTTCGAGTTGACCTTCGTATTGATTGCGTAATTTTGGTTCGCTGGCGAAGTTTTAAATTAATAACTATACTACTAACCTATCTTTCTGTAAACAGTGATGTTCAAAACCCTCTTATTTCAAGCGATTCTCGCTTTCCCTAAATAGTTTTCAATCGAAATATTAATCTGTCGCTCCTATTATCTTCAAAACTTATTGTATGGAAAAATCTTCAACTGTTGTCAAGTGATTCGCATTCTATAACAGCGTTTCCGTTTCCCAGCAAAAAAAAATATATGTGGTTGTATGTATATACTCTGTGATGTATGGGACATGTTAAAACAGCTACGGTCATAGTGGCTAGCCACTAACGCAATATGTGATCATTAGTGTGGTCTGACTCAATTCCTGCAACTAGCATTACAGCGAAATTGTTATTATATTACTGTGTAAATATTAGCCATTTATTCCCATGCCCCTGTAAACTTCAAAATACCTGTTAGCGAACAAATTAAATATTACAGTATTTCCACTGACCTAAGGCTGATTGGAAGGTGTCTTAATTGGGCCGCGCTATAGACGAGTAGCTTTTTGAATATGTTCACGATTGACAGGTTGACGATTGTTAAATATAGATTATAGTTATGTCATAATCATATCGTAGAATTGATCATTTCATGAAATGACCAACCATTTTGTGATCTGGCCAACCATTTCATGAAATGGTCAAAGAGAGTTGAATTTGAAGAAACATGTCTTTTTAAAAGCATTTTTATTCAGTACTATTAGGTCGCCTCGTGAATTAAGAGCGCTGGGCGACACTGGCGGGAATTACAGCGCATAAGTACAGGTATTAAAAAATTACTATTTCGCAGTAAAGGCCACCGTTCATAATTCGTGAAGCGACGTGTACGTAATGTTTTTTGTAATATACATGTCAAAGTAACACGAAGACTATTCAGGGGATTCACTGCGCTCGCCCGCTTTAGTCTTCACCTAAGCTACCGCAGTGTTTCTCCCTAAAATATTTTTTTTCAGTGAAAGTTCTAATTCAACCATGGTTGGCCATTTCATGATATGGTCAATTCTATGATATGGTTAGGGCAATTATGTGGATGAGTCACCGGCGACGACCCATGGGCTAGCTATTGTAACAAAGATAATATTTGTAGGTGTAATTTATAATTGTAATAATGACAAAATCTAGTATAGTATGTAACGTTGTTGGTTCTGTCTGTAAGTGAAATCCCGGAGTTGTTACTGTAATTTAGGCATTCTTCAATGGCAATTTATTTTTAGTACAAAACAAACGATGTAACGTATTCTGTAATACAAAGTGACACGAGGAATTCTGTATTTACATTCCATCCTGAATGCGAAGCTACGATTTTCTTTTAGGATGAATAGCTTCAATGAAATTGAGTCATTGTTTATAATTTTGAGTTTCCTCTGAAATTGTGAGGATATTCAGCTTGCAATGAGCATTGGAAGCCAATAACGAACTTCTCAATAAACCGTTGATCAAAACCATTTCATTTGATTGTCCTTTTCTCAGTTTAGGCACAAAATAAATAGGTACAGAAATCAATCTACATACAAGCGCGCTCGAGCAACACACACATAGATTCTGCTCACGGACACGATATCTCAGAGCAGTTCAAACCAGTGCGAGCGTGAGTGCCATCCGCTTGACAGTCGCGTCTGTTAATGCAAATAATGCAACAATGGAGCAACGGTTTTTTTTTATTATAACTGTTCAGTGGACGCTTGTTTAAATTCAACATAAAACTATGAATTGGCGTTTTTTAAGCTACCAGTGGTTTCGGAAAGTAGCTATCTGCTTGTATTTCGATGGTTCGATTTAACGTTATATGTATAGAACAGTTAGGTAGGTAGGTTAGGTCCCCGAATAATATATCTAAGATCGATTTAAATAAATAACAGTTGCCTATTTTTCAATCAGTATAATAAAATAAGTATTAACAAAAATTTTGTTAGGTAAATTCACGCTACCATACTTACTAGTATGTACAAGCTTTCTTGTCTTCTACGTAATCTGATATTTTGTAGTAAGCCTTTTTACATAAGTGATTTTTAACAACATTTTTAAATTTATTTACAGACAATTCTTGTAACTCAGTTGGGATTTTGTTGTAAAAGCGAATACATTGCCCTTTAAAAGATACATTAAACTAATCTAGCTGTTTCCACATCCTTAAAAAGACGGATTTTTTTGACTGCATAAACTGCGGAACTGAGTTTTTTCGATAGCTTATCTATGTGTGGGCCCCATTGAAGCTTATTATCTAAGGTAATTCCTAGGAATACCGTGATATCTACAGTTTCCAAATTTTCACCATTAACATTAACATACGCCGAGACTTGTTTAACATTGGGGAGTATAAACCGAATACATTTAGTTTTGTTATTGTTCAGAAAAAGATTATTGGCGCTAAACCAATTGACTACCTTTGAGATTGCATTATTCACATCGTCAAAGTTCAAACTGCGTCGTTTCATTTTAAAAAAAAGTGAAGTGTCATCTGCAAACAGTACAAACTCATGATTATCTCTGACAAGATGTGGCAGGTCATTAATATAAACCAAAAACAGGAATGGCCCGAGTATGGAACCCTGCGGTACACCCATAGTAACAACAGACCCTGGAGATCGTTTTCCATTAATGTCAACTCTCTGTATTCTCATTTAAATAAGAAGAGAGAAGATCTAAAGAGTTATCCCTAATTTAGTGACGTAATTTCCTGATCAATGTCCCATGGTCAACGCAATCAAAATCCTTAGACAAATCGCAAACTACTAGAGCATCATGCGACTCCTCCCAGGCATCACATATATGTGATTAAAATTGGATTCAAATACAAGAAAACCGACAAGAGAAAAATTATGATGGAATGATATAATTTAATTTTGCACAGAGTATCGTTCTTGAGGGAGATGAACAAAGTCACAAATTGGGACAATGACATATTTGTCGATGAGACTTGTCTGAACTCGAATTATACCGTGATGCAGTCGTGGACGGACGATACCAAGGAATCTTGCTCAAAAGTGCCAATGGGAAAAGGTGGACACTTAATAATCTGCCACGCCAGATCAGCTGGGGGAGGTTTTGTGAATGATGCCTTGCTCGCATTTGAGTCTATAAGTACAAAAGAATATCACGAAGAAATGAACGCAAATATATTCACAGAGTGGTTTACTCACTTGTTTATCTACACACGTATCATAAACCCTCTTTACTGCGTCCAAAAACCGCACGTTATGACCAGCATAATGATATACTACTTGGTAAAAACTCATTTGTTAACTGAATATTTCACATTTATGACATTCAAATTTCGAACGCCGACGCCCGCTGGCTTGCCGCCCCTAGTTTGTCTGTGAAGCAAGCTAAACAAGTGCCGAGCAATGATCAATGCCACATTGCCGGTCGAACATAAGGTGCTCGTTTCATAAACTCACTCTCGAGTTTTAATGCCCTCCATTATGTATCAGTCACATAAAGTACTATAACAAACCTCCCTGAACAGTGCATAATCATTATCGACAATGCACTTACCATTCGGTTCAAATAGATAAAGCACCTACTCAAGCAAACAAAAAGTCTGATTTAGTGGCATGGGTACAAAGACAAGGCGTTGAAGCTGACATGAAATTGATAATAGCTGAATTGCTGCAACTGGTAAAAGAAAATTAACCTGCGAAACTAAAATATAAAATTGATGAATTGGCACTTCAGCATGGACACAAAGTGATAAGAACGCCACCGTACCATTGTCACTACAATGCTATTGAGTTGATCAGGGCTCAAGTGAAATTATACGCACAACTCCACAATACAAAGCCGCCGTTCTCCACTAAGAAAATGATGACATTACTGAATGAAGCTTGTGCCAAAATTACCAAAGAAGACTGGGCAAAAGTGGTAAAAAAAAAAACTTGAAAAATAATAAAGGAAGACCATGACATATTCAGAAGTCAATATAACATATTGACAATTGACTTCATACTTCTGCGTAAACTATGTGAGCTTGGTATAAGAGGAGACTTACTTAGGTGGCTAGAGTCATATATAAAGAAGAGAAGCCAAGCTGTCATAGTTACGGGACACCGTTCTGAGTTTGTCGCCATTCCATCCGGTGTTCCGCAGGGATCTCTGTTGGGACCTCTACTCTACATTGCCTTCCTCTATGATATTGGTAGCTGCTTCAGACACTCCAAATATCTTTTATACGCAGATGAAAAAAAGGTGTATAAAAAGATAGTCTCTGTTTATGACTCTGTACTTTTGCAGGAAGATCTGACTAGGCTGGGTACTTACTACAATGAAAATAGGATAAGTGTTAATTTGAAAAAGTGTCAACACGTCAGCTTCATAAGAAAGACTAAGCCAATAGTTAGCACCTACCAACTTAATAACACCCCTATCGAGAAGGCTGACACAATAAGAGACCTTGGAATTCTGCTCGATTCAAAGTTAACCTTCTCATATCACATAGATGCTATAATAAATAAGGCCTATAAGAACTTAGGCTTCGTCCTCCGAACTAGCCAGGCTTTCACTAACCCACTATGTCTAAAAGTACTATACTACTCCTACGTACGTAGTGTTCTTGAGTATTGTAGCCCAATCTGGAGACCACAGTATAAAACCTAGTCTGAATCAATTGAAAGTATACAACGTAAGTTCGTCAAACATCTTCACTATCGTACCGCTAACTGTTATGGTCATAGTAATTACACTACCTTATTGGATCATCACAAGCTGCAGACACTTGAGGATAGACGGAGTCTCCTGGATATGTTGCTGCTCCACGACATCTGCAATGGACGTCTCGACTCACCGGAGCTAACTGCCTCTGCGCTACGTCTGAACGTTCCAACTAAGAGAACCAGACACACATCTCTTTTCCACGTCCCCCGAACCCGATCTAACTATGCACAAAACTCCATTATAAATAGAATTATTTCTAATTATAATGGGGTTTTGAAGGAAAGGGAAGTAGACATTTTTCATTCTTCCAAACAGGCCTTGAGGAAACAATTATTTTCTGACCCGAAACCCATGCACCCTGCTTAGTGGTAATGCTGCCAAAGATCCGATCCCAAGACTACGGTCATAGGGCTAAGCAGGGGCGTACACCACCACACTATACTACACTACACACTACACATTTTACCCGAGCATTCATCATTCAAAATTTATAATTTAATAATTGAATTTGGTTTTAGTAACATATTTTACTGTTCTCTTTGTGTATATACTTATTTAACCACCTTAGTATAATGTCATGATGTTTAGCTTAAGGAATTTAAATCCATTATTGGCTTAAGTTAAGGTTTAATTAGCTGTTTAATCATGCATATATTTAGCTGTGGATTTTTTTAAGATAATAAAATAAATAAATAAATAGACAATATAATTAAAAATGAAATAATTGTAAATACGGATGACGAACTGACAATTTTGTCACAATTTTGTTTTTTTTTGACAACTTCCATGACGTGCATATGCCCAAGGCATCCCTAGTAGCTATGCTGATCTCCTAGAAGCTTTCAGCGACCAGAGTATACATGGAATTCTTGTCTCCGAATCCGTTCTCAAACCATCTCTTCCCTCCTCCATGTATTCTCTGCCAGGGTTCAGGCTTTATCTTAACGATAGGACGGGTTAAGCTGGTGGCGGCGTTGCTATCTACTTACGTTCTGACATTCCTTGCAAAGTGATTAGCCTCTCGCCAAGCCTGTACTCTGGTTCGCCTGAACATCTCCTTCTTAAGATCAGCTAGCACCACAACAAAATTCTTCTGGGTGTGTATTATAGAATAGATTCTATCGTATCTGCCAGACTAGAATCTATCGTAAACTCATTTGACTTACATATTCTTCCCCTGGAAGCCACTCACTTTCAACCTCAATGTTCTCCCACTCTTCTTGATCTCATGATCATCTCCAACACAGAAAAGGTGGCTGCTCATGGCCAGCTTAATGCCCCTTTCTACTATCATGAGCTGGTTTATATTTCATACAAAATTAGGCCCCCTAAGAGTAAAGCCAAATTTATTGACATTCGAAGTTTTAAGGGTATGAACCTCGACTCGCTTAAAGCAAATGCCTCATATGTCGATTGGACCCCTGTCGTCACTGGCAAAACCGTTGATGACAAAATCCTGAAGTTCAACTCCATCGTCCTGGAGCTGTTTGACAAGCACGCACCAATAAAAAAGGTCAGGGTCAAGCATCTTCCTGCCCCGTGGTTGACAAACGTAATCAAGGCTTTAATGGCAAAACGAAACCGTGCTAAAGGCCGTTATAAGAGAAATCCAACAAACGAGAATTCCCTTGCATTTAAACGCCTTCGAAACTTGAGCAACCGCAAGTGCCGCGAAGCCAAGCGGCGCCACATACCTATATTAGTGCATAGAGATATACACCCCGGCCCAGGTCTAGAAGTTTCTCAAAACCCTTGGTGTTGGCAAGTCCCAATGTCGATCTCAACGGTCTCAACCAGTTCTTCCCTTCTCCCCTGTTGCGATGAACTCCGCCACAAAGGAGGCAACCTCGGTGCCTCACTGTTCAACTTTAGTCTTGTTGGAATCGGCGCAGTTAGTAAAGCAGTGTAGCTATAACCTCTAATGCTGCTGGTGGTGACAACATCAGCCATCGAATGATCCACAGTGTCCTTGAAGTGTTGCACCCGCCTATTACCCACATTATTAACCATTCTCTGTTGGTCAGCTCTTTTCCTGGTCTGTGGAAGAAAGCGCTCGTCATCCCACTGCCCAAAATTTCCATTCCCTTCTATTTTACCTATCCTCCCCAAAGTCCTTGAATCCATAGTTCACTCTCAGCTCTCCTCCTATCTTACTTCAAACAACTTACTCAATCCTTATCAATCTGGGTTCAGACCAGGGAACAATATTACCACAGCACTTTTAAAAGGCAGCGATGACATCTAGCTGGCCATGGACCAGAAGTTAGTCACTGTTTTGGCCCTGCTTGACTTCAGCAATGCCTTTAGCTGCGTCGATTTTGACATTCTTGTTGCGATGCTGGGTTCCTTGAATATGTCTTCACATGCGGTTCACTGGTTTAACTCTTACCTGAGAGATCGTCAGCAGCGCATTAAGTCTGAGGCGACTGAAACTCAATGGCGTGATCTAACCGCAGGAGTGCCTCAAGGTGGTATTCTTTCTCCTCTCCTGTTTTCAGTCTTTATCAACTCCATCTCCGACGTCCTTTCTTCTTCGTATCATCTCTACGCAGATGATCTCCAAATCTATCGCCACTTATCCCCCTGCGATTTAGTTTCATCCGTGGAGATGTTGAATGTTGACCTCGAGAATGTGAAGGACTGGGCCTCGTCTCACGGGCTGTTGGTTAACCCGATAAAATCGCAAGCAATGCTTATTGGAACCAAGCATTCTCTTTCCTTATTACAGAAACCTATTGTTCCTGTAACTTATAATGGTACTACAATAGAGTACACTACTAAGGCGAAAAACCTTGGGGTCATCTTTGATAACCAGCTGTGTTGGTCTCCTCATGTCTGCGAGGTCAGCAGACGGGTCTTTGCGTCTTTCCATTCCCTCCGGCGACTGCAGAACTTCTTGACACGGCAGACCAAAATTACCCTTGTATATTCCCTTCTCATGCCGCTAATCGACTATGCCGATGTTGCCTGGACGAGTGCAAACGAAGAGAAACTGAAGAAACTGAATAAACTCGAGCGACTTCAGAATCTCAGGATTCGGTTTATCTTCGGACTGCGCA
The DNA here is from genome assembly GCA_949825045.1 of Argyresthia goedartella. Taxonomy (NCBI): domain Eukaryota; kingdom Metazoa; phylum Arthropoda; class Insecta; order Lepidoptera; family Argyresthiidae; genus Argyresthia; species Argyresthia goedartella. The sequence continues at coordinate 141,971 of OX463815.1, forward strand.
AATTCGACCATGTTTCTCAATATCGCAAAGTGTTGGTGTAGCTTCCGATACGTCGTTGTTGAGACTCTCACATTCTTTATTATCTGTTCAACATCTTGAAAAATTTGAGCTACCTCAACTACCTTCGAGACCGTTTTGAGTATCTCTTTTCGGGAGATCGGCACCGGAGATCTCACACGGTCTCACTTTTAGCAACTCCTCGGCATACCAACGCTGCGTTCTTAATTATTTCAGGTTTGGGGCGGTCCGACTCTGGAACGCACTTCCTTGCACTATAAGAGAAAGTCCCACTCTTTTCTCTTTTAAGAACCCTATTAAAGAGCACTACCTCTCTCTTTCGTAAAAGTTATTGTATTTATTTTATTATATCAAAAAATCTAGTATATATCGGTAATTATTTTATATTTCCTATCTGTATTTTATTGGTATTTAATTTATTTCTAGGCATTTTAGTTCGAGTATTTATTGTCCACTGTCTAGCCTTTTATGATACCAATTCCTGTAATGCCTTGGTTTGCTGGAAAAAATATCTTTTTAGAGATAAGCTCGCCATTGTACATGCATTTCTTTTAATGAAGCTTTTTAAATATTTCTGTGCAATAAAGAATTATGAATTTTGGGTCATCATCTGAAGAAAATGATTGACTGAAGATTCACTTTTTCTCGATTTTTTTGTGATTGAGTGAATGTTATCGTAACAAAAATATTAAATGAAAGAAAATTGTCCTTTGGTAACATTGTATCATTCCAAAATACCTACAATATCAAAGTTTAAGTTAAATTTTCGAACAGAACAGAACTTTAATCCAATGCACTTTACAATACATATTCAAATCGATCAAATACTCATGCAAACTTGAATAGATTTATCATGAGTATGGAGTACCGAGTCGTATGATTACATCACTAGTTAGGTCGCGAATACAAGTGTCAAAACGGGCCTTTACTTTTGTAGGCTGCAGGATTCAACAAAAAAATGTGGCCAAGTGCGAGTCGGACTCGCCCATAAAGGGTTCCGTTAGAGCAAGTAACTAGTTTGTGTTGTAACTTTGTTTTTCATAGTGTTTGTATGAATGACAAAGTTATCTTTGCGGTTTTTAATAAATGTTTTATATCTTAAAAAGTGCTTATTTTATTTTGTTCAAATAAATTTTTGTTGAAAGAGTGTATTGAGATACACAGCATATATTTTTTGTAGATTTTTCACTCTCTTTAAAAGTTAGTAACATTTTTCGATTTTGAAGGGTCCGTGTCTTTAACGATTTACTTTGAGAAAAAATAGACAGGAACCTCAACGTCATTTTTAAAGACCTATCTACAAACACCCCACACATATAGGTTTGATGAAAAAAAAAACAGTTCCATGTATGGGGAGCCCCCTTTAATTATTTTAATTTTTCGATTTTCGTAAAGCAGTTCACAGAATACATCTACATACCAAGTTTCAACTGTGTAGTCCTACCTAACAGTTTCTGCATACAGTTGCTGTGACATGCGGACGGACGGACAGACTTGACGAAACTATAAGGGTTCCTTGTTTCTCTACGGAACCCTAAAAAAGTGGGAGTGAGATTTTTTCCCCCTTCTACTTGCATTTACCAATCAAGGCGGTGTAAACAAATTGTGAAGTGATTATCATGATTACATGAACACATTTAATAGAAACGTTGCTTTCAATGAATAATTTAGTGCTGCAGTGTGATCCTACTGGGATTTTTTGGTATTTTAGAGCTTTTGTGGCACTATTTCAGAGCAAAAATCGTCATTTTGTATTGTTTCTTCAGAGATGGTTTCGTCTCAAAGCGCATTCGAAATTGATTGAATCAGATTTCCGTAGTCCACACTTCTGTCAAAATTCTTGGAGTTAGCGATGCGTGTTTCGGGCGGGGCGCGTATAAGGATTCTATGAGTCATTCATTATTCTAAAGTGTCGTTTTAGGTTGATGACGTGTGAGTTCTAGGCTTCTAAAAACTTATTGATTTTAAAACGCTTTTTAAAATAGAAGATAAAAATAATGTTGTAAATAAAAATGTTATCTTAGCAATCTCGTCGAAAGCCATTGGTGAGGACAAGATCTGTTCTCAGATGATAACCTGTATCATTGAGGAGCTGTTACCGATCATTACCCACATAATTAATGTATCGCTTGAACAATGTTGCTTCCCCTCTCAGTGGAAAAAGGCACTTGTGATTCCCCTACCTAAATCGTCCAATCCCGTCTCCTTTAATTATTTTCGTCCCATATCTATTCTGCCTATCCTTTCCAAAGTCCTAGAATCAATTGTTCACTCTCAGCTCTCCTCATACCTTTCCTCTAGAAACTTATTAAATCCCTATCAATCAGGTTTCAGGCCGGGTCACAGTACTACCACGGCATTGCTTAAAGTCACCGATGACATTCAATTAGCCATGGATCAGAAGCAGCTTACGGTTCTCACACTGCTTGATTTCAGTAGCGCCTTCAACTGCGTCGATTTCGATATCCTGGTTGAAATTCTAAAATCGCTCAGAGTCTCCTCGCACTCGGCTCTCTGGTTTGACTCCTACCTGAGTGACCGCCAGCAGCGCATTAAGTCTGAGGAGATCTCAACGAACTGGTGTAATCTCTCCGCGGGTGTTCCGCAGGGTGGTATCCTTTCTCCTCTTCTCTTCTCAGTATTCATTAACTCCATCTGTGACGTTCTTACTTCTTCTTATCATCTCTACGCAGATGACCTCCAAATATATCGGCACTTCTCTCTTAGTGATGTAAATCTGACCGTAGAGGCGTTGAATGCTGACCTCGATAACATCAGTAAATGGGCAATTTCATACGGTCAACCCGGCAAAATCTCAAGCCATGATTATGGGTTCACGGCACTCAATTAACACAATATCCCCGTCGATCCTGTGATGTATGGGTACGATAATCACTTACAGCGAGAAAGCTAAGAATCTTGGGGTTATATTTGATAACTTGCTGTCCTGGTCGCCCCATGTTTGTGAGGTCAGCAGACGAGTCTTTGCGTCATTTTACTCCCTACGGAGATTGCAGTACTTCCTGCCGCGGCAGACTAAAATCACCCTTGTTCAGTCCCTTCTACTACCCTTAAAAGACTACGCGGATGCTTGTTGGGTCAGTGCGAACGAAGAACAACTGAATAAACTCGAGCGACTCCAAAACCTTGGGATTCGGTTTGTCTTCGGGCTGCGCAAGTTCGACCATGTCTCCCAGTATCGCAAGGAGCTGGGATGGCTTCCGATCCGTCTTCGCCGTGATATGCACATTCTCTCTTATCTATTCAATATTTTGCGAAATCCCCGCTACCCCACATATCTTCGAGAACGTTTTGAGTTTCTTTTCCCCAGGGATAGTAATCGTAGAACCCACACGGTGTCTCTCCTGTCAACTCCTCGGCATAACACTGCCGCCTACAAACACTCTTTTAGGTTAAGGGCAATCCGACTGTGGAACGCACTTCCCTGCACTATTAGGGATAGTCCCTCAATTTTCACTTTTAAGAAAAGATTGAAAGCGTATTTCCTTTCTCTTTCGTAATCGGTATCATATTTATGTAAGTATATGTATGATATTTTGTAGTTTATATATGTGCATGCTATCTAGTGTATTTTACATAGTTGAGATATATATTTTTTTTTATTAGGTATATTTTATTTATATTTTAAAAGTAATTTTCGTATGTATGTATACAGTTTTATTGCGCACTAGGACTGTCCTTTTTCATAAACACTCCTGTCTTGCCTAGGTTTGCTGGAAGAAATCTCTTTTTAGAGATAAGCTCGCCTTTGCCTATAAAATTTATTGTAACTGTCTGTTTATCTATGTTTTCTGTGCAATAAAGAATATGAATGTGAATTTTAATAATCAAAGGAAACAAATATTAAAACAATAACATATTTTTTTCTTATTAATATTATTATGAGCCACTTCTTAATTATGTAGTCGTTTTTATATTTGTGGGTGTTCGTAACAAAAATTTAATAACGTGATATTTCAATACATGTGTATTTAATTTTCGTACCCCATAACATTGAGGGGGCTCCCCCTTGTGATGTTTCGAGATTTTTTCTGAACCCCCCCTTCCCCTTTTGAGCCTCACGTGATTAATGAATGGCCCCCAGGTGTTAATGTGTCTCTAATTGCTGACGTTTATTCGCTATTGCTGAGGAATATACCGTTGTGATTGACGCTTTAGTAAATATTTCATTAGATTTTAGATGCTAATTTATACACACATTAATTATACTTTACTGTGCCTACTACGCACTAGGCGGTTCCGGCTGGCCTCGCCCAATAATATGTTTGTAAATAGTAGATTATACACCATGAGGATAAAGCACTATTTTACGTCACGGGCACGATCTTGAACGCCAGGTTCAACTCCTTTTTTTCACCATCCAGATTTAATCTCATTTTTCAGTACAACATTATGACCCGGCTGAAGCCAAGGGCTTGCTATACGAAAGGTTTGCATGATTTATAATGCGGCATTATCAAGCAGGTGGTGGCAGGCGCACTATGCGGATAGAAATAGTTTGCGGTCGCCTGCCTGTTGCATATCTGTAGGCCGTACATTCACAAATGATTCTATCAAAATGCGACGTTTTCATTCGCACTTTGCGGTTGCGGATCGCTACCGCCCGGTTAGCCGCGATTGCAAGCGCGTCCTGCGGCCAGCCGCAACCGCCGAGTGCGTAGGCCCACTGAGGCCATTAATAACAGGTTGGTGGTGCTAATTGCTTTGTGAGATTGACACCTTTGAGCGTTTAAAAAACATTTCAAGTGATTAAAAAAATACTTCGCTTTTTAAATGCTCTTTAATTCACTTGCTTTCGAACTAATCTGGCTACCATTTAATGACTTATTTTTAATCACCTAGCACATCTAGCGATAATCCTTGATTTTCGCCGAAGATTTTGGCATTAATTCGTTAAGGCAACAAGGTTTTCAAAATGAAAGAATTCTCGACATTTGAAGTTTTCAGGCCACACTTCGACGCACTCGCTAGAGCTGGCTACTACAAGATAGTGACGAAGGAAATACCAGCAAACAAATATTTACTGCATAATGTTTATAGAGGTTTTGTATTCTTCTTAGTGGGTTTATACAATCTGCAGCACGTTCTTCAGGTTATCAAGGTAAGCTACAATTTACTCTCCCCTATCGCTTATTTATGTGCCGTGATCACTGACCAGAATGTCCGGAACTCGGAAAAGTGTCCGCGAATCTACCCTAGGCAGAGAAATTTACTATGCTCAGGTGATTCTCAGACAGACACATGATGCCGAGTACCCACCCTGTGGGGTCGATAAACGGAATTCCAACAATGTTTTAATGGTCTAAAAACATTATGATAGGGGGCCAGCTGCTCTTCCAGTGAAACATTTTCATGAGCATTTGTAAAAAAAATAGGTACAACTTTTATATTATTTTGTTAAATTTTTGGCTATTTCATGAATTTAATTTTAATATTTCGAGTACCGAGTGGATGTATTTTTTTTAATAACGGCCTTTGTGACGTCCCTTGTTCACAGTTTTTGAACGGTTGTACTTGAGGCTGGTTGTTTCCGAATACAAAACTATGATATCAATATTTGTTTACGTTCCGACGTTTTGTTAGACAGCTTCCGCTGAATCGTTTTCCCGCGCAGTGACTTCCAGCATTCGCATTTTTCCGTGATCTCTTTGTTTCAACTTGTAAAATTTCTTGGTCCGACTTTTATGTAAGTACTTAGTAGGTAGCGAAAATGTTAAACGCTTTTGTCTTCGATCGCAGGTTTTTTAATAGCAAATTTTCTTAATATCTTGTTTTTATAATCGGACATATTCTAATTCGCATATTTTTCTGTTTTTATTTCTAGTTGTATGATTTATTAATAAAAATTGTTTAAGGAAATATAACTCCTTGCTTTTTCTATAATATTTTTTTGCTAAACAACCATGTAATCGCTCCTTATTTTTTATTTATTAAAACTGTGTTGTTTGAAGAGAGTCGCGTTTGTGTTGCCGGACCGAACGGACGTAGGTATCTATAGTGCCCATCCACCCCCGAGATCTCGCCTTTTGTTCTGACTCCGGACGCCCGAAAACGGGCCTCGCTTATAGGCGCAATACCGCGAGTTTCGGTGATTGTGTTGATATCGCGGTCAAGTATGGCGGGTACCCAGGGAATGAGCGCGATCCACCTAAGCACCCCATCTGCGCAAGCCCTAGAAGTCTAGGCCAACACTGCGCGTTTCGGTTGATTGTGGTAATATCAGTGCGGTCAAGTGTAGTGGATACCCAGGGAATGTGCGCGATCCGCTTAGGCACTTCATCTGTGCAAGCCCTAGAAGTCTAGGCCAGGTGCACGTCAGGCCGGCACCCAGCGACACCTACTACAACACAGCCGGGGACACCCTCCCTCAGCGCTACTGCCTCCACCACCATCGCCGCTAAACACATCAACCTGGTGATATTAATCAGATTAGGACATCATTGACAGTGATTACCTCCTACCTCTGACTTTATTTCTCTCAGCACCACTCCCGCCTAATAATAGTAAATCACCGTGGACGCGGTCGCCCCTATTGACTAAGCCATTCCCACATTGACAGGTGCGCCGTAGGCAGGATATAACAAATCACTAACTAAGCAATATTAAATTATCAAAATATTTCAGGATTTTTCTACAAATATATCACATAGTAGCCCGCTAGTTTGTGATTCAGACTGTACTGTACAATAAAAAGATGGTTAAGAGCAGTTAGTTCTGTGTTCAAATTCTACGGACAACAGTGCAATTTAGTGTTTTTAGTGGTACTTTGAATGACCTGTCTCATCTGAATAATAGGATCAGTCGGTGGTCATTACTACGGTATTCGCAGTTTAGTTAATTGCTGAGGACTGCAGATTCCGATTCCCAGAGAAGTACCTCTCATCAACGTTGAGACGGCATTAGTCTACACCGGAAGCGCGACATCACGCTGCTGCATCTAGCTCAATTATACGAAAACATTCAACGAGTTCTTCGAGGCTTGTCGTCATCGAGTGCTACGACGACGTCGCACAGCGCCAAGATCAGTGACTGTGCTATGAAAATTGCTTTTAGGTTAGGTTAAGGAAGACCGTATAGAGGGCAAGACCGTCGGCGAGCAATAACTTCCGTTCTTGATTAGCTATGCAGCTTGCATTGACAATCGGTAAAACAGTATCCTAGTTTGGTTCTAATTTGTAATAACAGATGTCGCTGGCAACGCTGGTGGGAGAAAATTTGCTGCCATTTTTTTGCGTTTTGAAGCTTCATTACCAAATGACACGTGCTGACGAAAAAAATAAAAAAGTGATAGAACGAGTTTATTAAAACAAAGTACTTAGTTGAGTAAGTATTTCAATTGCACCTTGAACAATTTTTTTGTATTATTATAATCTAAATGTACTTAGTTTTGTCACACTTTGCGGTGAAATATTTTTGTCTTTAAAACTTCCTAGTTGGGAAGACCGTCTGGGTGGCATAAGGGAAGATCGTCATATGCCGGTCTTGCCTTCGGAACAGAGGTCGCCAATCATTTTTGCGGCATCCTTCAAGTTCTACTCACGGACTAAACAAGGAACGAAATAGTTAGTGACTAGTGATAGAGATTTTGAATAACTTTCCCAAAGAAACATGGGTCAGAAGCTCAAAAAAAAAATCGTGTTCTCATAATAAGCGCGCACTAACACTTATATGAAATCTTGTTTATTTTAGAGATGTACCCATGTTTCTTTGGAAATATTGTTCTATACTATATCACTTGCCGAGTACCTTCTCCGCAATCTGACACGTATACATTTATATTTGTTTATAATTTTATAAGTAGGTATTGCACGTACTTTTTATTCATCACTTGTTTTTTTTCAGTGAGCCACCAGCGCACAAGTGAGTGAGATACAAGCGCCGAATAATTCTAAAAAGTTTGTTTTTACTTATAATGTGGACGGGATTTATTTTGCATACTTAAGTCATTTTTACTTTTGTTAAAATCTAATAAATGAACACAATTTGAAAAATATTATACACTTGTTTGCACTACATACTACTTGCAAAATTATGTAGAATTGATATCAACACTATTCCTACCTTCCAGCAAAATTATAAATATCAATTTAGTTAAGGTTTTTCTGACAGCTTAATGTAGAAAAATTAACAATATTTATATAGGTACCTTAAAATTTTTGACCTTCTAATATGCACTTTAAGAGTAGGTAAGGAAATAACGCTCAAAGTCATAAGAAAATTCCCGTTTAATATTTAAAGGGTAAGACCGACATACCTTCAACTTACCTTTTAAATATTAAAACGGGGATTTCCTATAGATACATATAACATACCAAATAGTGTCTTAAATGTCTATAGACGGTCTTGCCTCCGATAGCACGGGAAGACCGTCTATACGCCGAGTTTAAAAAAAGGGATCTCGAATATCTCATAGATATTCGATGATATCTATTGCAATTTATGTAACACAAAATTGTTACTGATAATATGTGTCATCACATTGAATGCTAAAGGTCGTTCTAGAACTTACCAAATATTGGTTTTATTCATCTGAGTAAATTTTTAATATGTTTAAGTATGCCGGCTTCCCCATTCTTAATTTATTAATTATTTATTTAAATTGATTGGTTATTTATTTTACATAAATACCTAGGTAATAATGTATAATTTTATTTTATTTCCTCTTTGTCACTTTGTCCTCATTGTCCCGGTTCCTCAAGGCAGTTTAATTTCCCCGGGGCTTGAACGTGCATATAAGTAGGGTTCACAGGGGTCTGCATTCGCAACAGTCTCAGGCTGTTCCTGGTGATGGCGAAGTGCTGTCTCCCGTTTTTGGTCAGTTACCATTGTTGAGGGCGAATGTAAGGGTCCTTCAACTTATTCCTAAGGGTGCAAGAAGTCTTGCCGCCGGGAAGTTAACACAATTGATTGACCACTGCGTCCAGAACAACTCGACGGAGGACTGGTTTGCCCATCTAAGTTTTTCATTCAAATGCCTAAGAGTCCCTTCCTGCGACAATCGGAGTCAGTCGCTGACTTCCAAAGTGAAAGAAAACATTAATAATGTCAGCACACGGGGTACCCAAGGGTTGGTCACGTCAGATCCGTGGCCCAGTATAGTGGCGTTTAGTCGCCGATCCTTTTATAGGGCCTTGGAAACGAACGTTTATGATGGGGACCTAGGGGAAGCGGTTAGGATTTTAATGTTTCACTGCTCAGTAGCCGATAATAGCGAGGAGACATTGGAAGCTTTGCGCCCCAAAAGTCCGTGTGTCGTACCGATTTGAAAAACCCGGATGGCCTGACCATGATTCCGTGGAAGAGGGGGCGCTCATTGCTTTGGGATGCGACGTATGTCTATAAATTCACCTTCTCCCACCTGGCATCGACCGTGTCCACCCCGGGGGCCACAGCGGAAGAGGCAGCGAGGATGAAGACACAAAAGTACTCTTTGCTTTTGGGCCAGTATATATTCGTCCCGCTTGCCATAGAAACCACCGGGATCTGGGGAGTGCAAGGCAAGGCATGCATTAGGTAAATAGCTATGACCGCCGCTCCGGGTCCTATCTTATGCAGAGGATCTCACTCGCAGTGCAACTGCAATTTTATACTTAGGCAAAGTTATTATAAAAATGGAGACACTATATGGAACTGTTGTAAAGTCAGACGTGAAAGGTGTAGCGAGAGATGCTTCAGTGCATGTATTAAAATAGGATGTTCAAAATACCGATACACCTATTCTTCAATTATACAAAGATACCAAAACGGGGCTAAAAGTAGGTAAATGCTTTCATTTTGTGACACCAATGATTACTCATCTAAAACACTGGAAGATTTACGAGTAATCCACAAAAACCACTATAAATCACAAAATAATGTTCTTTAGGCTAATATCTACTTTATTTTTCAAGATCGTCTAATTTGACTTAACAGAAGTGCAAAAAACGATTTGCTGCTGTCAAATATAGTTTCATAGTACTTACGAAAAGTCTATACAAAAAAAAGGTGAGGTTTATAAGCGGAACCTTAAACAGTACTCTTGCAGGCCTGCTTATTGTTGCTCATAGTACGAAAAAGCAGGGCAGTTCAGTTTAGGTCCTGCTATAAGAGTTGATATTAGGCCTCGTGTTACATGCAATTGCAGATCAAATCAACCATCTGTTTGGAGCGACATTCAACCATACCCACATCAGAAGCGACTTAGCCAGATACGTGGAAGATAACAGCAACTATCCTCGCATCAAACTTGCTATCGACGCGCCAACGAAGAAGGTTTAACTGGGTAGTAAATAATCTACAAAGAGAACAGGTGGGGTGGAGAAGAAATTAACGTAGCTGCCGCGTAGTTCTACGTAATAAGTGTAGCGATCCATCAATACAATTGCCCATCAATCGTATACAGCCCCCAACAAGATTTTAACGCAGTCGGAACTATCAACTTGACCTTTTCCGACGGCCACTACGATAGCTCTTACTTAATAGAGCCCCAAATCGTAATCACCCATACCATACCAAAATACAACGCGACAACCAACGTACACTCAAGTTGCATCCGCCCCAAAAAAAGATAATATGATAGCGGTAAATCTACAGACCTTCCCCCGGCGTACCCAAAATGCTACAACTCAAGAGAAGATGACTAATGAATGACTTCAATAATACCGTACCGACACATACAATCACACGCCACAAACACATTCACCCCTCTCGGCCGGGTCGAATACAACCGGGTACTTGACCTCCTCTGGTTCAACCACGACAACAATGGATGAGATCCCCGACGCGATTCTGTTACGCAACAACCCTTCATACAAAGCAACAATCACATGCGAATACATGCGCATATCTACGTGGAAAGTTAGAGGGTATGCGAAATTAGATAAAAAACGCAAGATCGACTCTGAACTCTACGACAGAAACATATCCGTCGCGTGTATTCAAGAAACGAACATGACCTCCGGGTCAAACGAATCAAAACACTTTTTCTGGTATTTATCAGGCAGATCTAGCAAATCGCACCAGGGCCTAGCAAAACTTATTAAAAAGACCTAAATCTAACAACAGTCCACAATCATCAAACATGACATGGAAATCATGACAGCTACAAAAAAGCCCACCACCAATGCACTAAAGTTTTACTAAAATTATATAACAGTGAATACTTTTTTCATCTTACGCCCAAGTTTCAGTAGCGAAACGGCCAAGCCACATATTTTGGCTAAGGTGTAGAGTTTGTGAAGTGAGGGCTTGTAGAGTCACAAGGAGTCCCTATATCAATTTTCAGACCTCTAAAGTCAAAATTTACGGAAGCCCCATACAAACTTCCATCCCCTGGTTTTAGGGGTAGGGGGTAAAAACTCCAAGTTTTAGAATTTTTTGTTATTTGTGTACTAATTAACGAAGCACATAAGTGGAGTAATATTATTCGTATAATTATGTACTAATATTCTGAAACCTGACGAGAGCTCTATCCCCTACTTTAAGCGGTTGAGGGATGTTTTTTTAAAGCCTGAAACACGTATTTTCTTATTTGCAATAAGAAGTCTGTGTACTTGTATAATTTTCAAATCTCTAACATGAAATTCTGTTGCATGGGTAAACGTATACAAACGTCCATCCCGTAATTTAAAGGGTTGGGGGTGATTTGCCTAAAATCCTGAAATAGGTATTTAATTATTTAAAACAAGGAGTCCCTATATAATTTTTCAGACCTCTAGCATCAACATTTTCGGAAGTCTCATACAAACTTCCATTAAATTCAAATAATCAAATGATTCAACGATGGTTGAACCTTGCTTATTGACTATAGGAGAGTCCTCACTGAGAGCATTTGCGTGTAATGAGCAAATAATGATTTCAGGGGGATCCTCCTGAGGCTCGTTCTCACAGAGGTTGTACCTGGCAACGGTCGACGCATCATGGCTCTTTACACATCTCTGGCCATCGCAGCGGCGGTGACAGGTCGTTGCTTTCTGTGGTGGATGATCCGGCGGCCAATGCGTTGGCTATGGCTAACAGGGTCTTAGCATGTTACTATAAATTGCACACTTAGGTAGGAAGGTACAATGTAGATAAATATTACTGTGGAATATAAATAATATCAAGTCAATTTATGTAGGTACATGAACAGTTTAAAATGAAGAAATATTCTATTAAGAAACACCGCGAGTTCTTCTTTCTTATTGTGTGTAACGATTTTAAATGATACGATTGTGAAAACCTGCAATCGAAATCAAAAGCGAATAATCGTTTTCGCTACTAGATAAAAGTCGGACCAAGAAATTTTACAAGTTGAAAGAAAGATCGCGGAAAAATGCAAATGCTGAAAGTCACTGCACGGAAAAACGATTCAGCGGAAGCTGTCTAACAAATCGTTCCGACTGACATCTGCATTACCAACTGATAAGTAGGAAAAATGTTGACACTTGACAGTATTAGAGGACACCCAACTTAAAACGGCGAAGGGAATTTGAGCAACTACGCCGTAGAGGACAGATAAAGGACATAATGTTTTTGTATGGATATTTCAGTAATCCTGTAATATTTCTTGATGGGAATAACAGAATTTAGTTAATAACACAATTGTCTCGAAACGTTTTTCTCAGTTTGGTACCCTTGACATTTTTAAATGCCCAATCGATTCGTTTTTTCCTTGTAGGTACTTGTGTGTGGATCAAACGATCAAAGTCCTTACGCATAATGCAACATAGTACATTCGCAGGTCCATTATAGCGTGGAGCTGATCGTGGACACTCTGTTTGTGCTTCTGACGACCATCAACACGTTCGGCAAGCAACTCACCTTTAACCTGAGGAGTGACAGGCTCGACCGCCTTGTTGACATTATGAATGGTACGGCAAGCATGTAAACACATGTGTAATTGAGCAAGCGTTAATAATGCATTTATTTATTTTATTAATAAAGAACAAAATTCACCAGTATCTACCCGTTCTTACAGATACTTATTTGGAAGTGTAAACTAAGATTAAGGCCAATTACAAATCATCCCAGGCTTCAATTTTAGGTCAAACTAGTTGGCAGAAAAAAATGGTATAAATATACGTTAAATAAAGTTTATAAGAGAAGAACTTGCGCTGAAAATATATAGGAATATCTGTGGTATTTATACTATGATGAAACTTTCTTCCGGATGAATTATTTTTTAGTTAATGCAAATTCGCTCGGAGACTAAATCAGTTTTCTGTATAAAACTTACAAGCAAAAAAAACGGTTGAAATAATATAAGAAAATGTGTAGGTATTTATTTTATCTTATTTGTAAACTCGCGAAGCCGCGGGTCTCTGCAAAGCGGTGCGGTCGGTCTGCTTCTTTTCTTTGTCTAATTCTCAAGGGCACTTGCTCAAGCCTTACCATGTTACTACAAAAAATATTAAATACAGTTTAACCTAAAACAAATGTCAAATCCCATAATTTTTTTAAACAACTCTTGAACAGGATTAATAATTTTTAGTAATTTATAGGCTTCCATACCTCAAACAGGAAAAACGGAAGTGTAAAAGTAATATTAAACGACCGAATTCTGAACCGATTCTTAGTCATGGCTAAAGTGTGGCAAAGAGCGTTGTCCTGCTGAAACTTGACCATATCAATATTGTTGTCGCAGAATATTTTCGAATATGATGAATGGAAAGCCGTTTCAAAGACGTCAATCTTCTTTTTTGAGTCCATCCGAACGACGCAACAAATTAAATTTAAAAGTGGGTTCCGATTGCACTTAAATTCAATTTTACACTACTGTAATAATTTAATCGAATCTCAATAATAACGTTAAGTCTTATCTGCTTGTTTTGTGCTTTTTGGTATACCAAAGTCTGGTTTTAAAGTTTTTATAATTAAGTACCAACTTACGTCATTTATTTTCTGACAACCACGGCATCTTCCTTACACCATTTAAGACCGGTTTTTCAAAGTCTCGTTCTTGCTGTTCGAGCACGGACTATTCTCAGTTTTTTTTATATTTTGCAGAGACTCTATTTAATTTTCGGTCTTCTCGCACCATCGTGATCCGTTCTCTACCTGAGCTGAGGGGTCTCTTGCTGTTACTACCAGTCTAAACATAACGTTTTATGGCATTTCTTGCAATTTCTGTTGGAGTTTTGACCTGCTGGTGTAACAGAGAAGACTTAATAATTGATTGGTCATATCTAACAGCAACAGCAGCTGTTATTACGAAACATAACCTCTAGGCAACAAAAATGATATTGGTACTTGCACTACAAGCAGTGAAAGCTGATCACTAAATTGCTATTTGAATCTGATTCAGTTGTTTAAATCTCTTTTAGAGAGTACTGTCAAACCAATAAAAACGAAAGATGTGATATTTTGTGCCAGTTCTATTGTAAATTTAAAAAATACCTATGCAGCTAATACAAAAATACATTCAGCCTTGGGCTGTATGTATTTTTATGCATTTTGAGTTTGGGGGCAAATAAGAAAAAAAATACTGTTAAGTGTGACATGCCTGATAAAAGGGCTTGTTGCGAGGATCTCAAATATTTTTCTATGAATCTGAAATGCGTAGTTAAAAATACATCCCACCAAAAACATTTTCATGTAAAATGTTGCCGAAAATTGCCAAGACAAGACCATATTGCTCGCACTGTCAAAGAGTTCAAGCTTCTAACTCTACGCGCTCTGACTCTACAAGCCCTAACTTCACAAACTCCTCACCTTAATCAAAATATGTAGCATGGCCGTTTCGCTTAAAAATAAGACCCTAACCATGTTGCTACAAAAAATGTTACACATAGTATAACCTCAAAGCAAACGTCAAATCCTAGTCAACAGGTGTGGAACAGACTTTCTTAACTTAAGTTAAAGTTTTAGGTATTTTAATTCTGCGGGTAGACAACTGAATATTTTACCGTCATGGCATAACAGTTCCTTTTCAATGATTCTGGTCTGGCTCGAGGAACCACTGGGCGGTTTAGAAATCGAGAATTGAATGTACATGCTGAAAACTTTCGTGAACAAATTAATATTAAGTCTTACAAAAGTGCTAATCTCAAATATTTCATTGTAAGAAGGTTTAATTTTTTATATAACGGCCTGCAGGACTCGCACTCCACATAAAGTTCGTATGCAGCGTTTTTGTATGATTAACAGACGTTATATGTCCACGGGATTCCCCCAAACAACTTTTCCATAGCGTAACATGGATGCCACATATTCATGGTAGGCTAAGAGAGCTGATTCTAGAGTATATTACAAAAGTAAACCTATCGACTTTTTTGGAAAATTATGTCGATTTTTGTTGGAGGGAAAAAAAATGGAATTTCCCATTCCGAGGAGTCAGTCCGGCGATCGAACCCGGGACCTCTGGCATGGTAGGCAGAGCCACAATCGTTGCACCACAGAGGTCGTAATAATACCTTGAAAACGATATACACACATTTTCTAGCCCCAAACTAAGATTCCTTATATCTTGGGTACTAGACAACGAAATACATACATGTACAGATAAATATTATACTTAGATAGATAAACAACCATAGCTAGGGTACAAATATCCGTTCCCATCAAACAAATATTTGCCCCCGCCGGGACTCGAACCCGGGACCCTTGGCTTCGTAGGCAGGGTCACTGCCGACAAGGCCATTCTGGTCGTCAAAATATATCTGTCACATTTTCCTAGCAGGATGTTATGACTGACGTAATCGAAGTACTTTGACAAGTCAACATAGATTAAACGTTGACTTGTCAAACTCAAATCCACCTCAACAAAACAAAACAAAACAAACGTCAAATCCTATACACCTCACCCACCTCAAAACAAACGTCAAATCCTATACACCTCACCCACCTCAAAACAAACGTCAAATCCTATACATTTTAAACTATGTCTAATTTTTTTGTCTAGTAACACGGTTAATATTTGTTTGTTTACCTGTTGTTTACTTACTTCTAACTGGCTATCCCCCCCCCCATGCATAGGGCCAGTATTCGCGTGTTACAACCACCGACACTCTTCCCTCATGGCGCGCACAGCTAGCTCGATGGCCAGGCTTTGCTCGATCTTCAATGGCGCTGTAGTCGGCTGCGGGCTGCTTTGGGCGGCGTATCCGTTTATGAACCGCGCGCTGGAGGAAAGGGTGGATTTGGCGGCGTACTTCCCTTTTGCGACGGATTATTCGCCCGCGTGAGTGTAATATTCTTGGACTGTTTTGTCGTGAAATGACCTATTTGCTAAATGACCAATTAAATGTCGAATTCGACAAAGGAGGGAAACTGGGAAAATACTTAAAATATTATAGATGGAGAATTTTACTAAAAAAGCACTTTTTTTTGTTTAAAAAAAGAATTTGAGCTATACACAGTGGCTAATGAGAAACACAGTAAGTACCATACACCCATCCATGATCTTCAGTATAAACTGCTTTAAGATTTTTTTAATGTCATGAAATATATATGATATATGGTAATGTATTTAAGTAGTCACACTAATAATGTATCGAATAAGTGCATTATATATACCATTCATTATTTCGCCCTGCTTGTAGCTGAACAACTATACTGCGATTTTTTATTTAAGGCCAGAAATGTAAACAAACAACTGTCATTTTCTAGAACAAAACCGTTGTTATTAACTGACATTAATATTGTACTTTTTGTACCGGAAAATGACGGTTGTTTGTTTATATTTCTGGCCTCAAATTTAAAATCCTAGTGTAATTAAAAATATGGCATGACATGTTCGGACTTCTAAATTTGAAATTTAAAAAAGTATTATAACTATGATTGTGTTTTTGGCGCCATTAATAAATATGATTTTATTGCATACTATGTTGCAATAGAATCATATAAGCCCAATAGCTTATTTCTGGATAAAAATGGGTAAAGCCAAGAGTGCGACCCCTCTACCAGAAAAATAATGGTTAGTTTACATTTCCATCGCCATTGAGCATATAGAAAGATCGCTGATCTCTTGGAGTGTTCCGTGAAGAAAGTATTCAACGCCATAAGACATTATGAACAACATAAAACATCAGAGAATATTCCTATAAAACGTTACCCACGGAAGACCACACCGCATGAGGACATGATGGTTGTACGTTTTGCTAAACTTGACCCTTTTAATGGGTCACATGACATAATACAGGAAATTTTCACCCAAAATGATCATCACGAAAACTAGTCCGCAGGCGATTGGTCGAAAAAAGCTATTCGGAAAAGTTTCCAGAAAAGTTCCACTTCTTACCAAGCGGTGCATAGAGAAGCTCGATTGGCTTTTGCCAAAAAGTATTCCGCTTGGACTGACTGAAAATCAATGGAAAAAAGCTCTGTTTTCGGACGAAACGAATCTAAATATGGTAAATTCTGTTGGAAAACGATGCGTTCGTCGCCCTACTAACCATGCTTTGGAAAATAAGTACACAAAGAAAACTATAAAGCACGGTCGGGGAACTATCAAAGTATGGGGTTGCTTTTCTGGTTACGGAATTTGAAATTGAAATGACACTGGAGCAGTAGGAGTAAAAAATATACAAGAAGAAACCATGATTCCTTATGATGACGATAATCTCCCAGTTATATGGATATTCCAACAGGATAACGATCCGAAACACACTGCTAACAGCGTGAAGGCATCGGGGAAAAATCTCTGACGGTATTAGATTGGCCCGATAACAGTCCAGATTGCAATCCGATAGAAAATTTGTAGTGCATTGTAAAGAAACAAGTGTCGGATACCAAGTATGGAAATGTGTGCGAGACTGTTTTTATAGGTTGAAGATTCTGTACAAGATGAGGCCATATTTGGGGTTAACGTTGCGAATACAATTGACTAAGTCACTGGTTCTGTCTAAACTGAATTACATGGATACGGTTATTGGTCCGCGACTTTTAGCAAAAACTAAAAAGTTAGTGCAACGCGTACAGAATGCTTGCGCGCGATCAATTTTGATATTCCGTCAAGGTATCACGTGACCCCATACCTAAATAAACATACAATTTTAAAATTGCATCATCGTCGAAAGCTTCACTTGGCGTGTCTTTTGTTCGGGGTGATGAAATATGGGGAGCCAAGTTATCTTTTTGAGAAACTTTCATTTAAGTCGAGGCACTATGTGTTCCGCCAATGCTCAACGCAGCTCGCTACAGAGCGGCACAGCTCTGCTGCCTTTGGAGGGAGCTTCCGCTATGCTGCGACCAAGTGCTGGAATAATATCCCTCCACCAATCAGGAACCTGCGTTGTTTATACGGATTTAAATGCACGTTGAGAAAATTCATTTTTGAGCATCAAAAATTCGAAGAGTCTATACGAAATGACACTAGCGCAATATAACTGACTATATATCATATGAAATTGTGATCTTTAATATTAATACTGTTTTATATTTATATAGATTTATTTTATACCTTTAATTAACCTGTTACCTACTATAAAGTCTGAACATTCATGTCGAACTATGTTTCTCTTTTAAAATGTTTTTCCTTCTGCCTGTGTTTATAAATGTTTACACAAAAGTGCACATTGTTGTGCGTGTTGTCACCCGTCGTCGGTCACAACGGAAGACCAGCGCTGATTGTTCGCATTCCGCATATGCTGAGTTGAGGCCGGCTTGTGACAGGAAATATTCTTATGTACCTAGTTGTTCAATATTGACTCCTATTTTTTTTTCCTGTTACAAATAACCTTCTTTCTTTCTTTCTTTCATTCTTTCTTTCTTTCTTTCTTTAAATGCGCAAACCTCTGGAAACATGCGAAAAATTCATAGAGTCAATGTCGCGTCATTGTATAGCTGTAATTAATAATCACGGCAATCCAACTAAATACGAATGTGTTTATAAATAAGTAAAGTCATTTGTTATAATATACATTCATAAATACTTAGTTGTCCAACTGCTAGTAAACCAAAATGACGACTAGTTTAGATAATGGAATAAATCATTCTTGTTGATATGATAACTCATATGATATTGGTTCTGTATTTATTTTATACAATAATAATGTGGCTATTTTTAACACACACCACCAAACCTTTAATACCAAAAACCCAATTCAGCTTATTCTAGCAACCCAAGCTTATTCTGAGCATCATCGGTGTATGGAAATGCGTCTAATTAGATGAACACCACTTTATATAAGTATGAGCTGTTCAAAAAATGTTAAGTGTCATCATCATTGAACGATCATGTTTGTTACCACGATACAGGGTATCCTAGGGTGTGGTAGACAGTGTAATATCTATTTAGTATGTCTGTGTATATATTTATTAATTTGATTCATTTCCATTCAGGTTTGAACTGGCTGTTGCTTACTTATCCATTCTTATAACATGGCAAGCTTTTGGAAACGTCACTATGGACTGCACTATAGTATGCTTTTATGCGCAAGCAAAAACTCAACTTCAAATACTAAGATATAATCTTGAGCATTTGGTCGAATTGGATGACGGAAACGAAAAAGATGCTGGGAGAAATGTTGATAGCAAAGAATTGCTTATCTATATAGATTTGAATGATGAAGAGAGCAGGAAAATAATACAGCAGCGATTGAATACTTGCGTAGAACATTATGGGCAGATAGCATGGTATTAAAATTATATTTAATTAATATTTTTAAACATAATAGTAGTTTATGTGACTGCTACATAATGGAGGGCATTAATACTCGAGAGTGGGTTTCTAACCTTAGTGATTACCTTAGTGATTACCTTAGAAATTGCTAAGGTAATCATATAACATATATAATCATAGTAATAACTACCACTAAAATAAATAAAAATAAACTTTGATTGATGAATTGATAATAGTAGTTTATGTGACTGCTACATAATGGAGGGCATTAATACTCGAGTGTGGGTTTATGAAACGAGCCGAAGGCGAGTTTCATAATAATATCACTCGAGAGTTTTAATGCCTAAATATGTACAGTTACATACACTAGTTCATCTACACACATATCATAAGCTCTCTTTAATGTGTTCAGGAACCGCATGTTTGACCGGCATTGTGGCTCTGCAGTTGTTTAGCTGGTTCTGTAATACCAACTTCATGCAGGCGGGCGTCGGCGTTCGAAATTTGAATGTCAGTACCAACTTCAAACTAGGGGCGGCAAGCAGTCGGGCGTCGGCGTTCGAAATTTGAATGTCATAATATGTAGAAAAACTACACATTATGGTCATATAAGAAATGAGTTTTTACCAAGTAGTTTAACATTATGCTGATCGGAACGTGCGGTTTTTCTACGCAGTAAAGAGGGTTTATGATACGTGTGTAGATAAAGATATATAGAGAGTCCGTTTTAATGTTTTTTTATGCGTTTTGATATAAAGTTCATTGTTTTAGGTTTGTCGATGAAGTAGACTCGATATTTGGTGAAGCGATGGCAGTTCAGTTCCTGATAACAGCGTGGGTCATTTGTATGACGCTGTACAAAATTGTTGGAGTAAGTCATACAAACTTTATTATAATCTCTGCATCATTTGGTGCATCCTGAAACTATGAATAAAATTCAGATTCCTTCTACAGGATAACCTAGTGTGGCACCCAGAATCAATTTATGTGCGGCTAATTAGGTACTTTGTTTTGTGTCAACTTTCAGCTAAGTATTATGTCACTGGAGTTTGTGTCTATGGCGGTATATCTTTGGTGTATGTTGGTTCAACTCTTCATTTATTGCTACTACGGAACTGATCTCAAAGCAGAGGTAAGTATATGTATACGATACGCTTTACCTTCGTCATAGTCTACCCTTCCTTTAGTAAAAACGCGTAATGTATTCATAAGTTGCATTTAAAACCACTTGGCGACGTTCGGCGGAGAAAGAGGCCACTACCCTGAGCTCAGGCTAGGCGAAGGTAAACCCTGAAATCTAAATAACTGGACCAGAATGACGGTTGGTATCGCCCTTTTTTTCTTTTATTGCTGCAATCTTTTATTTTTTTATTTTATTTTATTTTATTGCATAAGTACACAAAACAGAATACAGTTATTTGATACTCTTGTACAGATGTAGGGAATAATCCTTTCCTATCGGCAAAACTCGGAATAACGATAACACCCGAATGGTGCAGATGTGTCTATGAATTACTGTATTATTAAATTACGTGTAGGTATCAAATAAATCGCATACTTTATTTATCAATGTCAAATTGCCCGTTTGACGTATATTACACTGAGATGTAGACCATGAGTATGAGTGAAGTAGTAAGACAAAAACGAACATTTCCGAGAAAATACGAAAGGAAAGGATTATTCACTACATCTGTACATCACTATGACTTATCTGCACTGAACTGTAGTCCAAAATATGTATACATAACTATACTTGTTTATTTCTATTAACTACTAATTCTTAATATCGCTCTGACAATCAAATCGAGTGTGACACTATACTATTGGCTGATATTTTTGAGTTGGTTTTATACATATAACAAGTTACACAGATAAATATAAATCTTAGCACAGACAAATATTTTTTAAGAATCCTTTTAGGAAGAGGATGAGGATAGTTTTGATAGAATCAATTTAATTGATTTATTAAATTTATGAGGCCTAGACTCGAAAATATCAAGTTCAGGGTGATTGCTGGTGAGATCATTGTAAAGACGGCTCATTCTGGAGATTGGGTTAAAGTAAGAGGTATTGTTTTTGAAATTTTGCAATTGAAATGGTCTGTATAAACGTGATCTGGTGTAGCAGTTAATGCTAAGTTTATTCAACAGGAATGAGGAATCAATGCTGGAATGTAAAATTTTGTGAAGTAGTTTCAGATCGAGTAATTTTCTTCGGTTTTCCAGGGACAACAGTTTAAAGTGATTAAGACGCTGTTCATAATTCAAAAGACTCTTATTAAGGTTGAAACGATATGAGAGTATTTTTAACAGTTTATTTTGAACACTATCTATGTTATTTATGTGAACTGCGTAAAAGGGTGACCATATTTGGCACCCGTATTCCAAAATACTTCTGACAAGGGATTGAAAAAGATATAATAGACTAAAGGGGTTTTTGAAGTCTTTTGTGTTTCTTGTGATAAAGCCTAGAAGTTGACGAGATTTTTTTATAATGTGTTCATAGTGTTGCCGGAACGATAACTTTTCGTCAAATATAACCCCGAGATCCCTCGCGACGGTTTTAAGCTCTAATGCTTTGTCATTAAGTATGTAGGAATATGTAATTTTATTTTGACGCTTTTTAGTGAAAGTGATGACAAAGCATTTATCTACGTTAAGATTCATTTTCTTATAGATACACCAGTCGCTTAGGACACGCAGGTCATTCTGAAGGTTGACACAGTCAGTAATGTTGTCTATTTTAGCAAATACTTTGAGATCGTCAGCGTATAAAAGAGACTGGCTTGATATCTTACTGACAAGGTCGTTAATAAACATAATAAACAGTAAAGGCCCTAGATGAGAACCTTGCGGAACAACTGAGGTTACCGATACCGGCAAAGATGCATACCCTTTAATGGCAACAAGTTGACTTCTTTTCTGTAAGTATGAACTAACCCAGCGTAGTAGGCTACCATGGATAATTATCTTTATACTCCTAGTGTTGTAAAAATCGATACAGTGAAAGCGGAGACTTATCGATTCTATTAGATAAATACGTCGATTGGTTTACAAATATTAGTTTTTTAATTAAATATATTGTTAGTGTTTACAACTTATGCTGAGTTGCAGAAACGATCTTTAAATTTTATACCGCTGCAAAAAACACTAATGAGAATAACTTCAAGACGTGTGAACTGTCATGAACATTATTTACTCGAAATAATGTTGTTTTATAACACGCCATCTATTAGCGTTTTGCGGGACTTCCAAATTTAAATACCGTTTATACAGGGCGGGCGGTGGTTTTAGGCAGTCTCCATATTTGTAGAATGATAGTAGCCATTGTTCATATTGATGAACAATTTTCCCTAAGAAACATAGTTACTATGGGAGACCCATTTTTTGTCATTTGCGACCATAAGTTTCTTTGGCAAAGTTGTTCATATTGATGGGTACTATTGTTCCCCAAAATATGGAGACTGTTTAAAACCACAGCCTATATAGTGAGGTCACAATTGGGAGTCAAATAAGAAATTTCAAAAAAAGTTTTGCAAACTATATCGTTTGATAAGTCTAATTAAACGGCTTGTTGCAAGGATCTCAAATATTTTTTTTCCTAAACAAAATGCAAAATTAAAACACTATTCAACAAAAAATAATACCCCCCCCCTTACATCCAAAACTATTGAGCAAAAAAAATAAAATGTCATATATAATTACAGATACCTACTGAATATCAAAATAACTAAGCTATTCCTCTCTATATTATTATCAGACTATTATTGGAAAGTACCACATAACAAATATTTGTATAAGTATTATGTAATGTTACAACGAAATATTATCAACAAAACTTGTCTGCTCCTAATCTTTTATTCGGTTTATCCTAATTGCAAGCAGTATTACTTAATATAGGTAGATATGGGCCATATAATTAAAGACACTTTGCTTAAGTAGAAGAAATAAAAAATATGTAGTTAATATTGACAACAAAATCCTGAAAAACAGCCCCACACTTTGATATTTCCGCCCCCAAGTTTGACTACTTTCGTGGTATACTTTGGTCTGGGGGCGTCTAACATATTTTTTTCCGTCAGAATTAATCATATTCATTTTTGTTCAGAAAAAAGCTCATGTTTCCGCTCTCGTTCAGTCCAGTGTTTATATTTTTTAGCGAACGCTAATTGTGCCTTAACATTTTGCTTTTTTAAAAGGCTGGAGGGTACTGCGCCGGGATCGCACCACCGCGTGCGTTGGCGTGCTGCTCGCCGCCCGTCCTGGCATCACACTACGCCGACGCTGCGACCTCGAGACTGAGTGTGGAGAGGATCTCTGGGCGACTTTTTCACATAACGGAGTTCAATTTACAGTCTGTGTTACAATACAGACTTATATATACAACATATACATATGTTGACCCCAGTAAGACGAAGAAAAACGAGAAAGACACAAAAGCTGAAAAGGACGCCTAATACCTCAGCTGGTTTACTAAAACTGAAGAAAATATGTCCAGACTAAGCGGAACCCTAATTATTCTGGGCGATCTTAATATGAATAGTATGTCAGTGTCTATTTCGAATTATTATTGTTTTTTTCTTAATGTTTGTGGTTTGTATTAGACGAACGAGGTGATGAATGCCCACGGTGGCAAGCTTGATGTGGTGCTGTTGCCTTGAGAGAGTCTGTGGTGTAACCGTGCATACCTCCGTGTCAGGCAGCCTGGTGCCACAAACTGACGCCTACCACCCGCCTCTCGACGTCATTGTGCCCCTGTTGAAAGCGCAGGGCTCAGACCAGCGATCCGACCGCCTGGATCCTAGCAATATTGGCAACCACAATGACTGGAGTTTTGCCAAAGGCATCAAGTGCCGCGTAGCTGCATCATACGTGAACCACATGCAAAATATCGAAGGCAACATAAGATGTAACCCACGGCGGGATGTCAGGTGGATGTCGCCTATCTGGACTTCCGTAAGGTGTTCGATAAAGTCGATAACAACGTATTTATGAAGAGATTGTGTGCCATTGCATTTGCCCTCCGGCTGTTGGTCTTCTTTGCTGACTACCTGAAGAACCGTCAACAATATGTGCAAAACGGCAGTTTTGAGTCCCAGCCGTACCACACACGGTCGGGCATTAGCCAAGGCTCTTTTCTTGGTCTGATGTTATTTATCATTATGATAAATGACCTGGAATGTGGACTAAAATATGCTAAATGTCTTTTGTACTCTGACGATCTGAAACTGGCACTTCCCGTGAAGTCAGAGGTGGATTGTAGGCTACTACAGGACGAACTAGATGCGGTTAATCGATGCAGTGTGAAAAAAGAAATTCTATTCAATATTGAGAAGTGTTGTATAA
Organism: Argyresthia goedartella; assembly: GCA_949825045.1. NCBI lineage: Eukaryota > Metazoa > Arthropoda > Insecta > Lepidoptera > Argyresthiidae > Argyresthia > Argyresthia goedartella. The sequence goes on from OX463815.1 coordinate 166,874, forward strand.
TGTCCTTCGCGCGCTCTCTTCGGTCTATTAGCGTAATGTATGCACTAGGCACGGAGTCTATGACTCGAGTGAATAAAATAAATATAGTTAAAAAAAACTAAAAAACACGCTTTTAAAGCACTCGAACTAAAAAATTAAAAATAAATTTAGTTTAAAAAAACTAAAAAACACGCTTTTAAAGCACTTCGAAATAAAAAGTTAAAAATAAATTTTAATATAACCTTAAAACAATAATGAATAAAAAATACTATTATTATTGTGAAAAAAAAGCGTCGAGCGCTTTGTTCCTTATCTTTTGTACATCGAGCGACCGACGCTTTTTGTTTCACAATAATAAAAGTATTTTTTATTCATTATTGTTTTAAGGTTATATTAAAAATTATTTTCAACTTTTTATTTCGAAGTGCTTTAAAAGCGTGTTTTTTAGTTTTTTTAAACTAAATTTATTTTTCATTTTTTAGTTCGAGTGCGAGAGCCGGAAAGTAAGTAGACCGTTTTGTCAATCCCCCAAATACGAGAAATTAATTAATCCTGGCGATCCTCATCAGGGTAATGAGATAAACTTATGAAATTATTACATTGTCGCTGATTCTTGATAAGTGTACAAAGTTTGAATTGAATCTGTCCGTTTAAAGTGGGTCAAAATCGAGTCCAAAGGAGTCGGTTACATACAAACAAACAAACAAACATACAGGTGAAGCTAATAAAAGCGTGATAATGAAGGACCTCAATGTTATGTTCCACCCTAAACTCACATTCCACGAGCACATGAGCACGAAATGTTGAATGGAGCATGAGGAATGTTTCAAGAGATTAGGGTTTGCGACAAGGAATAATAAGGGATTCCAAAATTTGGGTGTGGTCCAGCTTCTTTACACGGCCCTAGTGAGAACCAAACTTGAATCTAGCTCGTTTGTTTGGAATCCACATGAAAGGTCATACGTCCTTATGTTTGAGAAGATACACAAAGTTTTTTTACGATACCAAGAGGAATTTTGGATGCTACCTGTGCCGGTCGACTATGTTAGTCATATTTTCACGTAATGTTAAGATAAGTTGACGACCGTCACAGATAAGGTATATTTATATTCATCACGCACTACGTCTTATGCACGTCATTAATAACATGTACCAACCTAGTATATAAGCTAGGATTCCCTATAATAAAGTAGTCTAGTATAGTCTGGTATTTGCGCGCGTCTCAAGCCTTTTACTTTACTCCCGAAGATGTCGCTCTCCTTATAATTGCCTCCGGCAAACTACCCTTACCTTTATCCATCCGCTTTTATATTGGATATGCTTATATACAACCACAGAGCATCGAACATTAGAGAGAGGGCAAGCCGCCGCGTAGCGGCTGACCGTTGTATGCCCAGTGCGCATACAGTGCATTCAGTTGCCCTCAGCGAGAATTCCCGAGTGCACGAGCCGATCGCTTTCAAAAACTGACAACACTTAGCTTTATTTTCTATAATTCCGGCCTGTGCAGTTGTCCTTTGTGAAAATCGCAGTTATTCGACAAATTTCCATAACAAGGGTATAACATTTCACAGGTAAATACTGAAAATACAATATTTCTTCAATAAAACAACACGATTAACAAAATATTCCTAGGAAGTAAGTTATTGAGTCGCATCCAAATTCCGTCTCTCTCATACTCATTAGCGTTACCTACTAGCGAGACAGACAGGAAATAAATTTAATGTCCATGACGCGAGCGGTGCCACGCTGTGGTAGATTAGTGATGTACGCTTCATCGACTTAGCCTGTATCGAAAAAATGTACGCCTATATGAAAGTTCGAGTTACAGAATTAAACCTTTCCTGTACAGTATGTATTTTAAAATGCCCCGTGGCTCAGCTGGTAAATGAAAGTATACATAATCACTCTGTTAAGCAACTGCTGCTTCAAATTCAAATTCAAATATTCAAATTCAAATATTCAAATTGTTTATTCATAATAAATTTACAAATAATATACAGGGGCTGGACCCTCCTAGTAAGTATAGAAATACCTGTGTCAGGAGGGCCCGCTCTTCCACAAATATACATTTAGTAATTCGAATAAACAACCTAGTATTAAAATATAACATGCAGTTTAATATTTTAGTTCGTAGAATTAAGGATAGAGGATGTGTGTGTGTGTGTGTGTGTGTGTGTGTGTGTGTGTGTGTGTGTGTGCGCGTGTGTGTGTGTGTGTGTGTGTGTGTGCGTGTGTGTGTGTGTGTGTGTGTGTGTGTGTGTGTGTGTGTGTGTGTATTTGTGTTCAGAGTCTTATATTAACATTTGCACACTATACAAGAAATTTTATTAAATGTTCTGTTTCATTGTAGCTTAAACTCTTAAGCCATTCGATTAAGACCTTTTTACACTCAAAGTTTGTTTTAGGGTATATGTCTAGTTTTTTGTTAATTTTATTATATAAAAGTGCAGATTGTTTTGCCATTTGGCAACTAGCAAAAGTAGTCCTTGTGCGAACCATTTGTGAAACATTTCCATTTCTCTTCTTTTTATAAATATTTATATCAAATAATAGGGACTTGTGCAGTCTAAGAATGATGCGTAGGATATATAAACGTCTTACTGAGAGCATATCACAAAGGGCATACAGAGATGCTGTAGGGAACCGATATGGCTTAAATAATATAGTTTTTAGTAAGGCTCGTTGTGCTCTTTCCAGTTCTATAAATTTTGTCTTGGAAGTCCCGCCCCAAACCGGAATGCAATAGGTTAGTATTGACTGTGCTAGTGCTGTATATATTTTAAATATCAGTTCTTTATTTGCTACATGGCGCAGGACCTTAAAAACCCAAATCATCTTCCTAGTCCTAGCCACCAAAAGATCTATATGGGCGTGCCACGATAGCCTTTGGTCAATCATGACACCCAAATATTTGACAGCAGGTACCCGAGTTATTGTGGGGCAATCGCAGTTACTGGAAAAAGGGATCTCACAATTATGAATTTTTAAGCCGAAGCTACTATCTGGCTGTCCACGGCTATTGATCGAGAAACAAATGTAATTAGTCTTGCTGGTATTTAGGGTTAACAGGTTAGTTTCAAGCCATCTAGCGACCTCGGCGAGTCCTATTTCAGCATGATTATAAACATTTCGCCAATTTGAGCCTGAAAATACTACCGCTGTGTCATCTGCATATGAGAAGATATGACCACTACAGACATTGATACTACCTAAATCGTAAAGATAGATCAGGAAGAGAGTCGGACCAAGGACACTTCCTTGAGGAACGCCAAAAGTAATGTCATCACAGTCACTGAGCTTACTCCCTATTTTGACACTCTGTTTCCGCTCACTCATGTAGTCCCGGAGCAGTTTCAGTGGGATACCCCTAATTCCAACAAGCTCAAGTTTCCTGATCATAATGGGAACAGCCACGGTATCAAAGGCCTTTTTGAGGTCTAAAAATACAGTGAGGCACTTTTTTCCAGCATCCAAATTCTTAACTATTATAGAGCTCAGAGCTGCCACAGCGTCCTCTGTAGATTTACCTGGTCTGAACCCAAACTGTGAGCTAGGTAGTATATTAAATTCTTCTAAATATTGTACTAATCTATTATTTAGTATTTTCTCTAAAATTTTTGAAATCGCTGGCAACACTGATATCGGCCTGTAATTGTTTATGTCTAGCCTGTCTTCGCCACCTTTAAAAACAGGCGTGATAATTGACCTTTTAAAGGCTGCAGGAAAAATGCCTTTTGCAAAACATAAATTTGTTAAATAACTAATCAAAGGCACAACTATTTGTTTTGCAAGCTTGAGAAATTTGGTTGTGACATTATCCCACCCCGGAGCACTGTCAGTTTTAAGGCTCATTAGAATGCTATGAATCTCTTCAGGAAAAGTTTCTAATAAAAGAAAGGAGGAGCACTGCCTGTTATTTATAGAGTTATCTTTTTTAACTGACGCATTTCTATTAAAACCCTTTGTTATATTTTCTGCCAGAGTTTTTCCAATATTACTGAAATATTTATTTATTTTATTAATCGATTCTGCCGATGTCGCACATGTGTTTAATAAAACAGTATTGTCAGCTTTATTACTAGTTAGGTTAGTTATATCTTTGATATTCCTCCAGAGAACCCTAGAGTTTTTTGTAGAATCTAAAAGTTTTTGCCTATCATACGTTCTTTTCAATTTCTTAACTAATTTGTTACAATAATTTCTATATCTTTTAAATGTTAATATAAGTATTTCATTGTTTGGATCAGTTTTTAGTTCATTTTGCATTTTATTTCTATTTTTAATGCATCTTAAGATTCCAGGGGTAATCCAAGGTTTAATAATTCTTTTGTTTTTAGAAATTGTTACAATTGTTGTATTTTGTTCTATAGTTTCCGAAATGTTACTAATTAGTTCACTAGCCATCAAGTTAGGGTCTTCACAAGTAAGTAAGTAAGAAAAATCTTTTTTGCTCAAAGACTCGACAGATTTTTGGTAGTCAGTAATGGTTTTTGTTTTTGCGCAGACATATTTATGTTTTAAGTAACTAAGATCAAGAAGTACCATAAGGTGATCCGTAATACTAGTATTTAATACTGCAATTTTTGCCTGACATGTTTGTTTATTAATTTTAAGAAAAAAATGATCTAAGCAGTTTTCTTTTCTAGTGGGGTAGTAATGACCTGAGAATAATCCGTGCAAAGCAAGCATATTAAGGTAGTTGGATCGATTATTGTAGTCATAGTTTTGATTTACTGAAGAAATTATATTAATATTTAAGTCGCCGGTAAGTACAACATTTCTATTCCTATTTAATGTATCTAGATGTAAGTTCAAAGAGTTTATAAAATTATCTGCATTTGAGTTAGATGGAGAGCGATATATTCCTAAAATAATGTTATTACCAATCTTAATTTGTAGACACGAAGCATGTACTAACTTAATTTCTTTGACATTGGCTGTTACAGATTTCTTCACGTATACCACAACTCCATCATTTTGGTTCAAATGGTATGTTGTGGCAAACGAGGTATAGTTTTTAAGACAGGGGATTGGCTTATCTGGGCTAATACGGCATTCTGTTAAAACTAATACATCAGGACAAGTTTTTAGGCTAGAAAGAGTAACTTCTAAATCATTAATGTTTCCATATATACTTCTTATGTTTTGTGTTATTACTGTCAATCCCTTGTCTTTATTAGATACATGTGAGGTCAGGTTTTCAATGTTACATTGAAAAGCCTGCGCTACCTCAGAGTTGTCTATCTCGCTTAAGGTTTCAAGGGGCCTATCCATTATAAAGTGCGGTGGAAAACAAGCCATACGTTTCAATAGGTTGCTGATAAGTAGTTATTCTAAGTTTGTCACAGTATAATAAGTTTGTCTTCTTAAGTATTGAGAGAACAATCAGCTTATTTTCAAAAATAACTTGAGTGTAGGTTGATTTCGAATTGTGAGTAGGGTAAGAGTTTGTGTATGTGTATTTGTGTGAGTGAGGATTTATTGGGATGTATTTTTTTATTTGCGATTTTTGTAGCGTGTAACTTATCTGTTTAGTAAGAGTGTATAAATAGGCTTTTCTTATAAAAAAAGAGTATAGCAGTAGCATCATCCGAATAACAAAATAAAAACCTTGGCGAACAAATACCTTATTGGCTAAGCTGATGAGCCTGCGATTCACTGGTGATTTCAATATACGCTGATTTGTCGTCCTTCCTGAGGTAAACCTTGCCAAATGAGGTCCAGCAATACTTGTATTGTTTTGTTTTTGCCAAGTCTCGGGCGAGAAAAAACAGCCGGGATCCCATAGCAGTCAGCTGTTCCGACACAAAGATTGGTGTATCTTCTGAGGTTCGTATGCCTAGATGTTTTGCGCAAAGCTTGCTTTTGTTCTTATAGTTAAATTCTTTGCATTTTTTTAGCAGCTCGCTTCTCTGGAGGGTCGATGAAATTTCAACGACGACTGGTGTATTTGGGGACTTGTCCTTTTTTCCACGAACTCGGTAGATGTCTCTTATATCTGCCTTGTTGAAGTTGACTCCCACATTGTTTGTAAGAGATGTCACCATTTCCACAAGATCCTCCTTTCGCTCTCCTTCGCGTTTGGGGACATTTTTTATTTCAAAGTTAGTTTTTCGGTTGCCTCTTTGTAGATCTTCTATTTTGCTTTCAAGGGAGGCAATGCGTAGACGGTCCTCCTTTGAACGGGTTTCCAACATCTCTATTTTCTTCTTCAGTTCTTCATTCTGTGTTGTAAGCAGTGCAATACTATTCTCAGTGTTAATATTAGATGCTCGTATGTCTTTCTGAATTTCAGTGATGCCTTCCAGTTTTGCTTCCTGAATTGCACACAAATTCATAATCATCTCTTTAACTTCCTCCTTGAAACTACTTAGCTCCTGTTTAAGATCTTCATTATAGTCTTCTTCCCTCCTTCTTTTATAGCGAGAGAACACGTAGTTCGTGGGAGTGGTATCGCTCCTCTTTGCACTAAGTTCTGAGTCAGAAGCTGATTTGTCCAAGAGACTATCCATTTCAAATGCTAAGATTAAGTTTTGTGTGCAAAAATGTAGGTTCGTATTTACAGTGGTTAAACTGCGACGTCTTTATCAAGACCATGCATCGTTGATCTCCACCTGCAGGACAGTCCAATGCAATCCAGCGTCTTTGTAATCTGGACGGTATCGAAGCTTCGACGAGTTATCAAAAACCACTTATCCTTGATCTCCGTCAGCAGGATAGCCCAATGCAATCGGGTGTCTTTGTAATCTGGGCGGTATCTTATTTCTTCCAGTTAGCGTTGAACTCAGCTACCACGTAGCCGTCACACGGTTGGGTGTCTACGTATACTGGACGATGCACGCTATTCAAAGCCGGTCGCCTATTGTTCAATTAAGTGAAGGTGATTTTTAAAAATATTGTGTTGTTGGACACTGGTCACACGTCTAATCGCTAGTAGAGGTCCGCTGCTTATAATGGATGACCATTTTTTGGTCATCCCCGTGCCTCAGAGAGCACGTTAAGTGCACAAGACTATTTTATTTTTTTCAATGCAATTGTTTTATTTTAGTTCCCATGCAATTCGGAAATAAAAGAAAAATGGATTACAGCTATAGCTAGAGGAGCACCTATTTGGTGGTCAGTGAAGAGGAGTACAATATGCTCTACTTATTTTAAAGAAAATATTGTGTATCACTGAGTATCCTAAAATGTACGTATTTTTAGTAATAAAATATATGTATTGTCGGCAACACCCATGTAGTTTCTGACTGCTATGCGACAATATGTTACAATAATAAATACTTTTCTTGACTAAATAAGAAAGAATTTTATTTTACTTGTCTTTTTACGTACACAGTCTAAATAGTTTATAACACAATATATAACACTAATGAATAACCCGATCAAAATTATCTCCCAGGCCAAATTTTACTGTTCTAGAAGATAATTAAGATAATTAAAAGATATAACTATCGATAACCTTTTATCGACATCACCCTGTCCCCACATATTCATGCATTTGCTGCTGTGTGCGTGCTTCATGAAACAATGTGCGCCTCATGCGCACTTATACAGCCACGTAACTGTTTTGCCTGTATTTACCAATACGAGAGTAGGGATAAACGTGTAAGTGGTTATTATGTGTGAGTGTTTGTTGTGTTTATTTAATGATACGTTGTGTGCGTAAATTCAGCTTGCGACAGTCGGTTTGCATACAAAATAGGCTGAATGCCTTATCTCCTATGTTGAGATATCTGTGTATACAACTCACTAGAGGTGGTGAGATGTAACACTGAACAGCTCATGACCGGGTGTCGTTTGTTGCGAGGTGACAGTGTCTGCGCAGCGCTTATCAGTGCGGTTTGCGCGCTATACGTACCTACACGTGCGCAGGCACCAGCTGTTAGCGGGCGGCTAGCACCGCTCCGTTAGTGCGAGTACGGGAAAGCCTCAATGCCTTATTGGCTGCAGCACCACTGAATGATCTGTTTGGTGATGCATGGAGGGATATCATACGAGAGTGTGCCAGGTTCTGCGAGATGAATGCATGATAGTTTTGTCTTGATTTGATAATGATAAATTATTGAAACTCTTATTTTTATGTTATTGTCATTGTTATATGAGTAATTGTTGAATTATATAATGTAACTTATTGTAATGTCTCTTACTTTGTACTTATGTATATAATATGAATCGATATGTCTTTATGCAATTTGTGAAGCGATTTGGAAATGTTTTCGTAATGCTGGGCAAATTAACATTAATAATAAATAAATAAATTACCTGGTAGGTTAAAATCTGCGGCTAGGAACATTAGACAAAACACGGATGTGGCTACATCTAGGCTAGTATGTTTTGGTATCTTGCATAGTGTCATCATGTCCTATGGTATCTTGTTGCGTTAACTCAACACAGAACTTGCTGTTAATAATTTTGTAATAATTTAATTTGTGTATTCGTTAAACGCAACAATTTTTTAAAAGATATCTAAAATCAATGTTTGTGAGTTTCTACGCCCCGCTTCTCCTACAGTGGTCCAATGTAAAGAAGAGCAAAAAATTACGTATGCTAAGGATATGTTAATATCTACAGTAATAAATAAAATTTGAACTTTGAACTTTAAACATCCTCTCACACACGCACACACCCTCACGCACATACATACCGTCACACACATAAACACAGACACCATAATAATAAATTAAGTATTTATATAAATATATTTATTATCTGATCTCATCGTTATAAAATTCAATTTTATTGATAATCTTGACATAAGGTATAAACTATGTGTTATTCTCAAGTTAGAGTGTAAATTTTTACTGTACCATTACAGGGATCATTGTTGTTGGAACCTTGTAACCACCACAGTGACGCATTAAACATTTTGAGTTTGACAATTTATCTCATGTATTTTTATGGATATCTGTTACTGGCTTTAATTTTTCATCTTTGTTCTTTGTAATTTGTTTATCTATGTGCTGATGATGTCCCAAATAAAATAATATAAAATTAAATTTTCAAAGTCACTTGGGTCCTCGCTATCTCGCTATGCAAATAGCACCATGGGATGATGTACTACTTTCGGTAGGTCAATGCTAGAAATAGTAACGGCCCCATGACACTGCCTTGAGGTACACCGCGCTTTAATTCTCTCGGGTCTGAGACGTAATCCTGTTCAGTTAAATTTTTTATGCATAATTTGTTTATTTGTGTTATTTGTTGTCTTTTTCTAGGTACGATTTTACAAGATCTATAGCGTTACCTCTTATGCCGTATTTATAAAGTTTACTCAAAATAATGTCGTAGCTCACAAAATCAAAGGCTTTACTCATGTCCATAAAAATGGATACAAATTTTATCTACATTTGTTGATATGTGTGCAAGAAAATCATAATAATCGTTGTAATAGGGTCCCGTTAGCAAACCTTCGGGTACGGAATCCTTAAAACAACATGTCTCGGGTTTATATGTGTGTGCGTGTAACGCCTCTTTTTTTGGTTCCCAGGACACAGGGAATACAAGTGTGGGAACAGAACCAATTTATATTACTATATGTTTAATAAGTTAGGCTTCTGTCTGTCCCTGGCACTCGAGCGCTCCAACGGGTGGACGGATTTTAATGCGGTTTTCTTATTGGTAGTAGATTTAATTGCGGTAGTTCGGTAGATATTTATCAAATTGATTCAGCGATTGAAAAGTTATGATATCAGCCGTCCAGTCTTGGCCAGATGTTGCTACCTGCACAATCGTTTAATCCGACGTGTGACACTCGCTTCTTCCTCAAGGCCAAACTATTTCGCCAAACTAATTTGGCTACAAGGAATTCCATCTTCTTGTGGCCAAACTCGTTCAAAAGTAAGCAAAGCAAGTACAGTTAGGTACAAACAAAAAAAACATAATTTATTTAGGTTAGACCACGGACGCTACATTTATAGCCTTTGTAATGAATGTTTATGTTTCTTGCAGAGTGAATTCGTGAACCACTCGGTGTACTTCAGCTCGTGGCTGATGCTGTCTCCGCGGTTCCGCCGACAGATCCTTATCCTCATGGAGCGCTGCAAGAAGCCGATTGTGCCGAAAGCGGCGCTCATTGTCACGCTTTCCCTAGAAACTTACATAGCGGTCAGTCAGATATTATTCTATCCATTCTGCCTACAGAGTGACTTTAAACTAGCTGGCTATATTGTGGGGAATGATAGTATCCATAATTGTGAACGACTTTTCCAAAAAAAACATGTGGTCGCCAATGATATGCATTGCATTGACCCGTAGCCTTATATTGCGATTTTTAATAATTAAGTTCTAAAAATCTCCGCAAGTTGAAACTTTGCATAATTACTTCTTATATCGAGACGTACCCACAAAAGAATAACAAAGTCCCAAATTGACAGTCCATATTGTATATTTTAGCCCATTCCTTTTGAAAAATGATACTGTTAGACATTTTTCACATCAAGGGCCTTTAAAGACGCTGTTGCCGCGATTTTGATAAGCGCGGCAACAGCGCGATTTTATCAAAATTCAAAATTCAAAAGAGTTTATTTCCATATGAAACACATAGGTTACATTTGGAGAATGTCAAATCTTAAACTAGCACATATATAAGGGAAATAATGGAGAGAAAGCCATTCGTAGCGGCCCATGATCCTTATTCGGAACGATATAAAGTTTAAAGTGTGTGGTTTATTGTAATAAAAGCGTTGTGGTATGTGGATATTTCAATGTTGATCTACTTGTGAACTGTAATCAAATCATACTAGTAGAATGCACTTTTTATTTCAGTGCTATAATCTGTTTTTTTTCCTTGATCCGACTAAAATTACTGCAACCTCTGCCACGTGTTTTGAGTTATCAAAGTAAGCAGTAAGTCGCTAATCCAACTCAGTGTCGGACGCACGTCGCTCCCGCTCTGATCCACCCAACTTGCCAACGGAAACGCATATAACCCCATTGTGCGCGCGCGCAAATTATTCGCAATTATGGTTAAATGTTTCAAGTGCACCAAGACAGTTACCAAAAAAAGCCCTGGAGTGCAGTGTGGAAAGTGCAGTAAGTGGATCCATGGTGTTTGTGCATCCATTACCACGGAACAACTGAGCGCGCTCGTGGCTACTGACTCGGTGGACTGGAAATGTCGCAACTGTACGGGAGGTGTAAACCCTAAACGCCTCTCCTGCATCCTACCTGACGAAAAAGACAATACGGATAACGAATCCTTATCAAATATGGCGCAAAACAAAGTAATGCAAAAGATACTAAACGACATACGGCGAGAGGTCAGAGAAATTATCACTTCGGAGCTGCAGTCTACCCTACAATTCTACTCTGATAAAATCGACGAGTATGAGGAGAAAATTGCAGTATATGAATCCAGCATCAAAGTGGTCGAAAATCAGTGCCAGGACCTGAAAAATTCTGTAAAAAATGCAATGCTCAAATATGAGACTTTGGAACATAAAATGAATGCTTTGGAGCAATCACAAATGTCAAATTACATTGAAATATGCGGTGTCAAGGAAGCTACCGATGAGGAACCCCTTGATATATCCAGTAAAATCTGCTCCAAGCTGCAACAAAATCCTAAAGCCATAATAAAGGCATACAGGAAGTCTGGGAAAAAAAACCGGGCCGCGGACGCCGGAAACGAACCCATAGTTGTTGTTATACAGGATGGATGCCGTGATAATAGGCTCGAGGCTGCAAGGACGATCCAGCTCAACAGCACCGACCTAGGAAGAGAGGATACCTCCAAGATATATATTCGTGAAGCCCTGACTCCCAGCTCGGCCTTTCTTTTATAGAAAGCTAAAAAAGAACTGAAAGAGAGAAGCTTATGTAAGTTTGTTTGGATTAAAAATGGCCCAATATTGGCAAAAAAGGAAAAAAACCAACATCATTAGGTCAATCAGCGACATCGAAAGGTTGAAATTTAACTTTTCCAAGTAAGTCTATACCCTATTACCTTTACAATAACATGCCTTAGTTATTTACAACAAAAATGGATGACACCATATACAAATCGATTCAAGAACTAAGTCACAAATCATGGAATGATTTTACACAAGACATAAAAATACTACGAGGAGAAAACCAACTAACAATATTAAGCGTAAACATCAGATCTCTTATCAAAAAGTTTGCACAACTTGAACTGATACTGATAAGCAGCAGCAGCATCGTTCATGTTGTGGTGATAACGGAGGCGAACATCACCGATACTACTAAATCGTTATTTCAACTGCAAGACTATGAAATGCACTCCGAATTACGCAATGCCAGAAAAGGCGGCGGCGTTTTAGTGTATGTGCATAAAAGTGTGTCATTTACAAGGTTCAAATCAAGTTCTCTTAGTTACGAGTGCATTTTTGGTGAAATTAAAACCACTTTTAATTATAAAAGTGGATTATGTGCTATTTATAGACCTCCAGAGAGGAATAAAAATATTTTCCTTAAGGAAATCTCACGCTTGATCTCAAAATACCGTGTAAAGCAGAACTTTGTAATTCTAGGAGATATTAACATAGATCTTAAGGTAACAAACTCTCATGTACAACAATACCTAAACTTAATGTACGAATCAGTACACACGTGTTGAAAAAAAAGGTAACATAATCACAAAGTCGTGTATAGACCATATTTTCTTACGCGATGTAAACCTCAATAACACTAAGACATCCGTTATACAAAATCAACTGGCTGATCACTACATAACCGATCTATCTATTGCTTATAATAATCACCGCACACAAACACAAAATAATCATAAATTAATAACTCAACTGGACAATGAAAAAATTCAAACTGAATTATCCAAAATAGACTGGAATGCGGGCTTAACCCATGTAAACCCAAACGATATTTTGAACTTCATTACAGAAAAATTTACAGATGTGTATAATAATTGCAAAAATTTAGTTAAAATTAAGATAGGCAAAAGACATCAGTATATATGGATGACTAATAAAATAACATCTATGTGTGCTCAAAGGCTTAAACTCTTTCAAATATGGAAGGAGGATGAAAGTAACTTAAAAAATAGACTATTATATAATATTTACAGAAATAGGACAAACAAATATATAAACAACGTTAAAAACAACTACTATAAGAATGAAATAAGTAAAAATTTTAAAAACCTAAAAAAACAATGGGAAGTTATAAATAAATTAAGCGGCAAAGTAATTAAATCCATCGATGAAATAATAATTAATTCATTTAATAATATAGATACATCAATTTTGGTTAACAATTTTGCTATAGAATTCCAAAACAATGTTAAAAAAATCTGCTCGTACCCACATTTAAATAATCTTGAACATTGTAATATCCCTTTTTCGACAAAGTCGCTTTAACATGGATTTTAAATTGCTGAAATGGCAATTTCAAGATCTCCAGAGTTATCTTGTTGTAGTAGAGAATGCATTGACCCTTGAAAGAATTGCTAACCTTCGCGAGTCTTAACCGGGGCGCAAGTAGTCTGTGATTATTTCTTAGGTTAACATTACAGCTATCGCTAAGTTTGGGAAATTTTGTAAGGTTCTTGCGTTCATACATTATATTTTCGAAAATAAATTGACTAGCTACAGTTAGTATGTCAATTTCTTTATCAAGCTGTCTTAAGGAGTCTGTGCGTTTTAAATTATAAGTTGCTCGAATAGCTCTTTTCTGTAAAATAAAAATAGTTTGAATATCCGCTGCTTTCCCCCACAACAAGATACCATAGGACATGACACTATGAAAGTAACTAAAATATACTAGCCTAGATGTAGCCACATCCGTATTTTGTCTGATGTTCCTAACAGCGTAAGCAGCAGAACTTAATTTACCAGCCAATTTTTCTATGTCAACGACATGTGTAACATATTTACTGAAGCTTCAGTTTATCAATTTGCCGACGATACCTGTCTAATTACTGCACACAAAGATATTTCAATAGCTCAGACACAACTCCAACACAACTACAACCAGTTATGCAAATGGGCACATGACGTAGGTCTAATCATTAACGCACAAAAAACAAAATTATTACACATCCACTCACCATACTTGCACACAATGGTCACGCCTTCTATTACATCTCACTCACACCAATGCTTTCATTCGGATATCAACATACCTATAGTTTGTAACTGTACTAAATTGGAACTGGTTAGGCAACATACCTACTTAGGCCTAATCATAGATAATAATTTTAATTGGAAACCTCATATCGAACATATATGTAAGAAACGGGCAATATTGTCTCGGTTGCAAATCCTAAAATTTAAAGTACCATTCAACATATTGAGAATGTTGTACTTATCACTTGCAGACTCCATTATAAATTATTGCATAAGTAGTTATGGCCGCACATTCAAAACTAACATAAATAAAATTTACGATTTGCAACATAGACTTTTAAAGACCATAGTACCTCTAAAGATAAAACAAAAATTCAACCAGAACGAACCAGGTTTGTTTCACTATTGTAATATACTAACTGTATACGATAAACTGGAATCGTCCATTCTGTGTGAGGAATATGGTCGTATAGATTCATTAACTAAAAAATTAGACCTAAAAACCTACGAACTTTGTCCTATTTGCCTACCTATGTTATTCCCCGCTATAACAATACATATGGCCAACGGACCTGGGAATACATGCTTCCCAGTATTTTAAATAAGATACCTAAAATAACTATAGACAATTTACTAAATAATATATTCAAGAGAAAATTTATCTTAAAATCATATCACTTTTCCCGTTATGTTTAAAATAAAGTGCAATTGTAGCAATGTATACATAGATAGATATAGTCATGGATAGTAGATATGTAGATATGTATAATAATAATAATAATAATAATAATACCTTGGACACTATTAACACACATTGATCTAGCCCCAAACTAGGATTCCATGTATCTTGGGTTCTAGACAACGATATACATACATGTAGATATTATGTAGACATTGTTTCTATTGTAACCAAAGTACTTACCGCTAAGTAAGTAGTTAAGCGATCTCACCATGTCGCACTTAAATCTAGTGGTTTCAGCGCATGGTTTGGTATTAGCGCATGGTATTAACTAATGTAATTTATTTATTTATTGAATAAACAAAGTAAAAAAAAATAAAAAAATTACACGAACCAAGTAATAAATCCATTAGCAATAAACTGGGTGCAGGTTACTGTGGCCAGTCCATTTCCCTTGAGTTAAATATGGTAACGCCTCAAAGGAAAGAAATCCACTTTGTTCCTATTAATGAGAGTCATCTTGGGTCGGTCTCTAACGGTCTTGAACACAATATGACTACATGTGATGTTTGACTAGAACTTAAAGTTAATATAACTTTATGGGTCTAGAACTTAAATCTACCAAAGCATAAATTGACTAGAGCTGAAACAACCTACAATAGATTTTGCCTACAGTTGTCTTTTGTTTTCGAATGTACAGTCGGTACAAAATGATCATACAAGGTAACATAAGCAAAATTTTATTTTTTGAGCAAATCAAAATTTACAGACACTTCTGGTGAACATACAACATACCTAACCTAATAATAATGTAACATAACATGTGGCGCTTGGCCGTTTTTTACTTCAACATTCGCTTAATGTCCATAATAGCTTTCAAGAAATCCAATGTAGTGATTTCTTCAGTATTTAAATTATTCAACTCAGCGCCATATCTTTTGTTGAAAAGAATATCTGTCTTCTTTTTATTTTCGTGTTTAAAAAAGCACCAGCCATAGCGATGCCTTGATATTGGGCTTCCTTCTTCAGCTTAAAAATAAATTTTATGAGGGTGGGGTTTCTGTTTAAGCGTACTCCTAGACGGCGATGCCACGCTTCTAGCATATTCGTAGTCCTGTGCCTTTCCTTGCAACAGGATATCAATGATATATTCTTTAGCCATTGCTTTTGGAAATAAGTAACAAAGGCATTCATTTCTTCGCTTTTAGGTCCGTGCTCAACTATTTTCTCCCAGCCTTGATGGATAAGGTTAGCTGGTAAGAAAGGCAAGTTGAGGGTTAGTGCTATTATGCCCTTCCCCTCTTGTGTTGCAGTCAACCCTTTTTTTTTCTGCATTGTCACACACCGCCTTACAGAAATGGAAATAGCATCCTGAAACGTTTCCATGTGGGTAAACCGTTTTAAAGGCCATTTTCATCAATTATCTGGGCCAATTCGTAGTCGCACTTGTAAGTTTTGATATTTACCTTCAGAACATCTCTCACGATTGTAAAGAAAGCAGTATACGTGCTTGTGCTCTTATTTGGCAATAACGCATAAATTGCTGGTCTTACATTGCTTGAATAATTACAACTGTTAAGATCCACATGTAAAGTAAACAGTTGATAAAAGGGCTGCGGCACCACCTTAAGTTAAATGTCCCGTCCCCAAATACCATTTTATTTTCTTTGGCGTTTAGCTGCATTACTTTTTGTGAGGATCTTTGGCAAAATATCAACATTTTGTTGTCGGAATCTATTTCATACTCGCATACGAGAAAATTTTTAGCAATCATTTCCGGTAACATGACATCAATGCATTTTGAAAATTCAGTTTTCACCACATCCAAGTACTTCAATCGCGTTCTACGTAGATTTTCTCGCACTGTTTCAAATTGTTGAAATTGCACTTGACAAGTAGGGTTACGTTCAATAAATTCCGTCATGGCTTTTTCATAAAATTTTTTCAGGGAAGACATGTTTTGACATACCAGAGTTTTAGCATTTTCGAGGACATGTTATCTATACATTTCGTCAATGTTCTGCTTGCACGCATGTAGAGATGGTCTCTTGCGGGATATTACTTCATCATTTTCGTTAATGGTAACAGATGCACTGCACTCATTTCGCTTCGAGCATCTCCAAAATGTGTTGCCGGTTTTATTTGTAGATACAAAATTGTACCGGAACCCATCGCGCCAAAAAATTGTTCTGTTACTTAGAAATATCTTATTTATATCCATTTTCCAAATAATTGAAATTGTCGTGAAACGGCCACACAAACTGTTTGACGTAAATCATATACTCTTTGTGTTTGACATACAGCGTATAAGTGGCCTATATACTGTATACTATAAAGGCCGTATGTTCCTACTATCAAAAGAGGTTTTATTATTATATGTTCGATTCCAAATCGATATTCGATCGATGGTTTCTGAACGGCCATTTTGAATTTGACGTTGCTGCCAACCTAGCAGTTTTTTGACAACTGACAGACGAAAGCCCTCGCAAAGTAAACGCGTTTTGGTTAGGGTATTGAAATTAAATCGCAGGCCATCTGGAATGTATTCGGGTTTCCCTCAGGATTGTCTATATAGCTGAGTGTGTTGTGGTTCCCCGAACCAGATAAAGTTCGCATTTACGTGGCCGATTGGTTTTTACCACGTAACATAACCTGTGTTGGAACACTGTGCTCATTGAAGCTGGCCCGCCAGTCATAGGAGGTTGGCTGAAGAACCTGTCTACCAAGAAGAGCCTAGGGTGCACCCGGGCCTTGCAGAGAGACAGGAGGTTGACGGGACCGAAGCACAGACCAGGTTAGATCGACCCCAATTACTTCAGCTCGGTGAATCGCCGACGTTCACGCTTCTTGGCAACTGATCGTTACGCTACCTCGTAGCTGATGGGCCCCTACGAGGTCATTAGGTGCCGAGAAGCCTGAACATTATATATTGTGCAATGTTTGAATCTCAATTTTATTATTAATTATTTAAATTACATACAGGATGAGTTCGGGACCAAGGTTTTCCAGTCATTTAGTTCAAAAACTTATACTTAATAGAAACATTATCTTCTATACCTGACTGTCCTGGCAGTTTGTGTTCATGTCACTATGCAATGTGGACAAAATACACTCTAGTCAATTTGGCTTTTGGTAGATTTAAGTTCTAGACCCAAAAAGTTATAGTATCTTTAGGTTCTAGTCAAACATCACATGTAGTCATATTGTGTTCAAGACCGTTAGAGACCGACCCGTATTTTTAACCAATGTGTTGATAGTGGCACATTTCCTGACTTGATGAAACAAAGTCATTCCTGTTTTCAAAGCTGGTAGGTATATCTGATCCCAATTATTTGAGACCTATCGCGATTTTAATAATTAATAATTTTGCAAAATCTTCGAAACAATCATACTAGATCGGTAAGCAGTCATTTTTATCGCCATAGTTTGATGAATTCCAAACAATACGGATTCACTTGGGGTCGCGCACCGACCGCGACGGTAGATCTTATCTTATTAAACATATATTCAGTGCTTCGTAAGACTCACATGACGCAATCGTTTTTTTTTTTTTTGTGATCTTTCAATATCATTCGATTGTGTAAATTACGATATTCTAGTCAGGGAGCTAGCTCATTATGGTGTAAAGGATAATGCACTTGGCCTTCTGAGTTCACATCTCAGTAACAAAACACAAAAGGTTGTAGTCAATGGCAAGAGGTCGTCGGGATCTTCGGTGCTCACGGGCGTTCCACAGGGCTCAATACTAGGTACATTCCTTTTCTTATTTATATAAACTACCTACCCCATTATGTTAATATTAAGCATGTAAAAGTATTGTTTGCGGATGATACTTCCATACTCTTGACGATGTGAACAATATTATCTCCAAATTAGTTTATTGATTAACAGCAAATAATCTTCTGCTTCATGAAAAGAAAACCAAATGTGTAAACTTTTCTCTACCTAATGTATAACAGACACCTACTAATATAATTGTGAATAAAAACCGGCCAAGTGCGAGTCGGACTCGCGCATGTTGAGTTCCGTACCATTATCTATAAAAACGGCAAAAAAAACACGTTTATTGTATGGGAACCCCTCTTAAATATTAACTTTATTTTAATTTAATCATTTTATTTGAAAGTGAAAATATAACTCAATATTTTGTGTTTTTTTATATACTTTATTGCATAAAACAGTGAACACAAAACAAATATAAAGGAAATAACATGTACAAAGGCGAGCTTATCTCTAACAAGAGATTTCTTCCAGAAAACCCAGAATGGAGAGGAAAAAAAAACTAAAGGTAGCACTATGTGCACAACAATAAAAAGTTAATAAAAATAATAAACTACTTACTAATAATATCTACATATACAAAAATAATGCTATATATAAATATGTAATATATACATAAATAGTAGCTACAAATAAATACTAATACTTATCATGGAAGAGAAATAAGTGTTCCTTCAAACGACTTTTAAAAGAGTGAATTGACGGACTGTCTCTGATGTCGCTGGGGAGTTTGTTCCAGAGACTGATAGCACGTAGTCTGAACCCATTCTGATAAGCGGCAGTGTTATGTTGCCGAGTTGCAAGTAGTGACCGAGTGTGCGATCTCCGTGGCCGTTCCGAAGATAGAAAAAAGAAACGATCCCGTAAGAAGCCGGGATAGCGAGGATTACATAAAATATTGAAGTGGCAAATGAGAATATGGGAATCCCGTCGAAGGCGAATCGGGAGCCATTTCAACTACCTGCGATACTCCGAGACGTGGTCGAACTTGCGCAGAACGAAAACAAACCGAATCCCGAGGTTTTGAAGTCGCTCGAGTTTGTTCAGTTGCTCTTCGTTTGCGCTTGCCCAGCAGACATCAGCGTAATCGATCAGGGGTAGAGGAAGAGACTGGGCAAGCGTGATTTTTGTCTGACGAGGCAGGAAATTTTGAAGACGCCTGAGGGAGTGGAAAGTGGCAAAGACACGTCTACTAACCTCGCTGACATGCTCTGACCAGGATAGCTGGTTATCAAACATAACTCCTAGATTTTTGGCCTTGTTGCTATAAGAGATTACGGTTCCATCATAGGTTACAGGAACAATATCCATATGCTGTATCAAGTTAAGGGAGTACCTGGAACCAATAATCATAGCCTGTGACTTAGTAGAGTTGACAAGGAGACCATGAGACGAGGCCCAAACCCTGATTTTCTCGAGATCGGCATTTAATACCTCTACAGCTGGCGCCATATCACAGGGGGGAAATGGCGGTATATCTGGAGATCGTCGGCGTAAAGATGGTATGATGAGGAGAGGACATCTGAGATGGAATTAATGAAGATAGAGAAAAGAAGAGGGGAGAGTATACCACCCTGGGGGACTCCCGCGAAGAGGTCATACCACTCCGTTGAAGTCGTCTCCGACTTTATACGCTGCTGGCGACCTCTCAGATAAGAGTCGAACCAGTTAGCAGAGACGGAGGACATATTTCAAGCGTATACATGTTTCCGTTATTAATATCGAGCAAAATAAATCACGTTTGTTGTATGGGAGCCCCCCTTAAACATTTGTTTTATTTTAATTTAAATATTTAATTTTGAAGTGAATATATAACTTAATATTCTGTGAATATTTCAAGCGTCTACCTGTTGCCGCTATTAATATGGAGTAAAAACAAGCAAAAAAAAAACACGTTTGTTGTATGGGAGCCCCCTTAAATATTGATTTTATTCTGTTTTGTAGTATTTGTTAATATAGCAACAACAGAAATACATCATCTGTGAAAATTTGAATTGACTAACAATCACTATTCATGAGATACAGCCTGGTGGCAGACGGACAGACAGACGGATAGACAGTAGTAGACACCGCGAGATTAGAGAGTAGAGCTTGATGTCTTATGGCTTCCAGCTGTGGAGCAATGCCTTGGTAAACGGGCTATACGTGCCATTTACGAACGCGTTCCGAGGGAGTCGCAGAGACAAGTTCAAGGAGATCAACGTTCTGACTCTGCCTCTCAGTACATTATTGCGACTATATTTTTTATGTCAAGAAAAATATCCACCTGTTTGAAAAAATGCGATTACCATAATTGTTATACTAGAAATAAGAATAATCTGTCTAGCTACTCTAGTAAACTCCACAAAATTTCTAATTCATTTTCGGCCAATGTATACGCTTTTACAATAAGGTCCCCGATACTATTATAAGCTAACAGACTAAACCGACTATTACCGGCACATAAATTCAAAACATTTAAGCATTAAAAGTCAATTATGTGTCAATTATATGTTTGAAGGAATATTACTGAGTGTCAAATAACCTAGAAGACGTTAATCCTTGGTGACAAACTGCTTGTTCTTCCATTGGCTATCTGAACAATACACAGTGAAATCAATGTACTAGTGTTAACTATAAGTAGGTTTTTCCTTTGAAAAAGAGCTACCTCAGAGTTTCTTGTGCATTATTTTCTGAGAAGTACCTGTTTTTGGAACGTAAACCTAGTATTAAGTGAATGACGTGCTCTAAGAGATACTTATGAGAATTTTCCAACAGAAAAGAGCATATTTTGATTTGATTTGGGCCTTAAGCGTGCTGTCGAATGCTGCCGACTCTAAGTAAAATCTCAAACAAACCTAGAGATAAACTACGATAACATGGCGCACCCTCCACTACTCGCTCGGAAGACTGCTGCTACTAGCGTACTTACGACGCGAGTGAGCGTGACAGTTTACCTATGGAGCAGTGGAGGGTTGCACGTTATCATACTTTATCCCTTCCTACATTGCTCCTGGCCCCACACTAGGATACTGTTAAATGTGTTTTTATTAATTTCAGGTCCTGCGGCTCGCTTACACACTCTTCACAGTTCTGGATCGAAAATAGACCAACATACCATTGATCAAAATTAAGATAAAAGCACTCTTTCTAGCTAGGCACCGCACCTTGATTCGAGTTCCTAGGCCTGGGACACAAGGTATGTAGACGTAGAACTCATGTAGCAATTTAAAGTAATGCCGTAGTATAATGTTAAGCGTTTAATGGGAGTTATACTAAAACAATGTTCATTCTGGTGGTGGTTTTATTGAAATCAATCCAACAATGTAAACATTTATTATGTTTATCTACACACGTTGTAATGGTACACGAGAGTCAGTACATTTGATATTTCATTTTGCGTGACAGAGGGCTAGCCCAACGCCGCGCTGTTTTGAATACGAGAATCGGTTCAGATAACGTTTGGGGGTTTTGTGTAGCTCCGGGTAATTTAGCAAAAAAAAACAGAGCCGACGCGTGGGATGGTTCCAGGAAGGTTACAGGTCAGGTTTTTTTGTCGCATTCCTGCGAGATGTGTAAAGATCAGAACCGAATTGGCTGCGCGTTGAATAAAATTATGAATAACTAAATAATGAAAGGTTATTATGGAACGATACGGAGAAAGCTATTATGTTGATTGCAAATATACAATTGCGATTGAGGTATGGAATGGAGAGTCTGACACGACTAGTATGAATAGCATTCTAGTGGTCTTTGCTGCGCGTGCCTAGCGGTCGGGAAATGCTTAATTAATCGCAACAAGCTTTTATTGGTCAGCGATCAACAGATTCTGTGTATCGGCAGTACCAAATGATTTGAGTGATAACCTACGGTTGATCATAGTGAATATGCGTACACACAGTTTGTAGAACGGCGGATCTGCATGGCATGGTTGAAAATAGACCCTGTGTAGTTAGTGATTAGAGGCTTCGCTTGGGCAGAGCGTGTTCGCAAAGGACGCTGTTTTTTTTCTTTCAGACATGTGGGGCGTATAAATACGATTTGCGGGGGAAGGGAGAGCATTCAGTCTCAGCGTCTAGCTACTGTGACAGTTGGCTTTCACGAGTTCTAAACAGTTTTGGTCTGCCGTGTTACGCGTCAGAACTATACGAATTGTGATTGCGAAGTTTCAGTGGTTTTTCGTGAGTGTCTGAAGCGCCGAGATATACCTCGGTTCCTATCCTTTATATCAACCTACCCCAAATTCCAAAACTATCCTTGGGTCGTTAGATAAGAACTTTTAGGTAAATTATCTGAGTCTGAGTCTGGGCTTGGAGCGACCCTAAATTCCTTTTTCCTTCACCATAGGGTTCCTGGATTGGCTCTTAGGATATTCGCGGGCTAATCCTCTCCTCATTCCTTTCGAGTAGCGAGTTTTGAAATTCCCACACACACAGTCATTAAACATACAAGCACATTCAAATCAAACTCAACCATTTTCGAGTGGTGTCGATAATGGAGGTGGTATAACACTAGGTTTTTAGACTAGGCTAGACAGGAGTTTAGTTGCGGCTAAACCTAGGTTGGCAGGGCATAGGGAGACTGTTTGATCGATGAGGTTCCGCGGATGGAAATAACAAATTCAGAACAAAGTTAAACCGGTGTCAACACAGATAACCTATCCTGTTGATATTTTGACATTTGAGTGTTGTCGGGGACGCGCGAAGAGATCAATTTACAGTCTAAAGTTCATTGTTTAGGACCGGGTAGGTGTTTTGCATTGCCTTGGGTCAGATTGGATTCAAGTTGCATTTTTAAATTAAATGTAAATTTCGCTGGAGGTCTAATGTGTAGGCTGAGTCGGTATATATGATTAGGCTCAGTCGAGGCGTGCTGCGGCTAGTGGAATTCATAGTTCGGTATTTATCGAACTATGCACTTCGCTATGGTGTGGGTTAGATCTCCTAAAGCATAATGCCTACGTTTCGATAACATCCAGCTCAAATTGCGCAGAGCTGAAGGTTTCAAAACGTTACGGACCTTTTGAGGTAACCGCTAGTTCAGAACCCATTTCGGAAAATCAAATCGCAATTGTGTAAACCGGTCTTTTCGGATCGTTATTGCCGTGAACCAAATATATAATTGGAACCACCACAAGCCGCTACTAGCGAGCACATGAAATATCATTGAGTACTCACGTCGTAAAACTACGACGGATATCTATACGATATCCCAAACAAATATTACAAATCGTGGTCGACCACTAAAAGAAGTTCCAAGCGCCCATATATACAAAAAATAAATGGTACCATCACACAAAATATAACAACGATCGTTCTGGCGCAATACACCGCTGACTGATGCGAATTACCGGCTCGCGGAACATATATGCTTTCTCTGTCTAACTTGAAACTGTAACTTCCTGAACCAAACTTCGTTCGACTATTGTACGCCTAACGAATTTCTCAACGAACGAGAAATTCAGACTTATCATTCTTAACTTACAAATCTTACAGCTGAATCGGGTCCTCTCATTTTGGGATAGATAGAATAGACGATCATAGCTACTGTTAGCGGTGGCTCGACCTTAGCCCTGGTGCCGTTACAACGTATCATAAACCCTCTTTACTGCGTACAAAAACCGCACGTTACGATCAGCATAATGTTAAACTACTTGGTAAAAACTCATTTCTTATCTGAAAAATTACACATTATGACCATAATGTGTAGTTTTTCTACATATTATGACATTCAAATTTCGAACGCCGACGCCCGACTGCTTGCCGCCCCTAGTTTGAAGTTGGTACTGACATTCAAATTTCGAACGCCGACGCCCGCCTGCATGAAGTTGGTATTACAGAACCAGCTAAACAACTGCAGAGCCACAATGCCGGTCAAACATGCGGTTCCTGAACACATTAAAGAGAGCTTATGATATGTGTGTAGATGAACTAGTGTATGTAACTGTACATATTTAGGCATTAAAACTCTCGAGTGATATTATTATGAAACTCGCCTTCGGCTCGTTTCATAAACCCACACTCGAGTATTAATGCCCTCCATTATGTAGCAGTCACATAAACTACTATTATCAATTCATCAATCAAAGTTTATTTTTATTTATTTTAGTGGTAGTTATTACTATGATTATATATGTTATATGATTACCTTAGCAATTTCTAAGGTAATCACTAAGGTAATCACTAAGGTGAGTACGGAAATATCTTTGGCTACGACAAAACAAAGATTTATGATTTATGATGAACTCTGTTTCCATGTAATATTCATAATTTGGGAAGCAGACCCCCTATCTCAAACGCTATTGCATGACGTATCACCCCCACTACCCGAAACATATAATTAGGACTAACTATTGTCAGAATGTCAATCTCTACTAACCAGGTAGGCCCGCCAAACTACAGCTGGGCAATCACGGGGATATGGACCAATGAAAATGGACTGATGAAATTGGACTGACGACAATTCGATGATGCCAAAAAGATTTCCCAACTAACTGGCGTCAAACTGGCTTTCATCTCTCGATCGACAGGGCCGCGCTTACATCTTATCGGTCTAGCCAATTTTTTACTACGTCAGTTGAAAAAATGGATTAGGATTCTTATGAAGAAATTTTACTTATTCTACTCACCCCAAAAAATAAAAATGGGCAAAAGAGTGGTTAGAATTTTGTTGCCTATAAAGTCGGTGAACGCTTAGGCCGATCTTGCCTCTCTATCACTTGTACCGCGCTCTTGCTTGCAGGCTCGGCTCAGGCGGAACGTGACAATTTTTGTGCGTGCAGCCGGCGTTCATCGATTTATAAGATTTTATCACGTCAAAAAAAAATATTGTCTAGTCGGTTTACGGACGATAATTTTACGTGATAAAGTCAGAAGGTGAACGATGACCATAAAAATGGTCGCACACTAACGGCAGTAACTGCAGAAACTTAAAGTGAGGAATCTTTCTTCTCGTTGGATCCCGCGTTTGCACTCAGACACTAAAAACAGGCCCTTGTAAATTGGCGCCGCGAAATGCGTCAACGATTTGAAAACGGAACGTCAAGGCGTGTTTCGGAAATCATCACAGGCGACGAAACGTGGCATTATCAATATGATCCTAAAAATAAGAGACAGTCGTCAGTATGGATCTTTTTAGAAGGAAAGTTGCCGGCAAAACTGCAAAGACCTCGTAACGTTGGTAAAAAAGGGTGGCTATTTTATTCTCGCAGCGGGTATGAGTCGATAACAATTTTGGAAAATCATAGATGTTGTTGCTAACTCGGAATGGAATACAATAGTAGCATTTCTGAAAGCTTTACACGTTCTGCGAGAGAGGAGTCCAAAGATAGTCAGGGAATCATGCTGCATCATGACAACGCTTTACAACGCGTTACATACGCCCCTCAAAACAAAGGCGTTTCTTGAGGAATCCGGTGTTGAAACATTCCTGATTTAGCTCCCTGTGTTTTTTTTGTTCACGATAATTAAGGAAAAAATAAAAGGATTTTTTTGGTGTGCCGAAGAGGTTGTGGCCGCCTACAAAGTCGCAATTTAGGACCTATCGGATCAAGACTGGCAAAAGTGTTTTAAACTCTCTAAAGCCGAGGGTAGTTGGGACGGGTCGTGATTTTGAACTAAGGTTTATGGTAAAAAAAAACCTATAACGGAAAAGTGGCGTTAGTTAACGCCGGTGGTATTCAAGAGGTTAAAAGTTAGTTTGGACGAATGGAACTTTGCATAGAGAATGAAGGAAAGAATTTAGAAAAAATGTAAAATAAATATTTATTCAGGTATTCAGGTATAAGACATGTAGATAGTTATATAAATACCTGTCTCCTAAACTAGGTTTATCACCTGTATACTTCCATTATTTGATCCATTACCTTATTAAACCACTGTATAATTTCCATACTAATTAGATAATTAATCGATCTAAAAAGTAATTTCCAAAATGGGTAATAGGATATGTAATGTGTAAATGTGGTTGTGTGAGGAGGAGGATTGGGAGAGAATGAGGGATGTGGGTGATGTGAATATGTATCATTCATTGAGTTAATAATCAATATGTATGATACTATGTGAAGTTTCTGTTAGGTGCACAAAATGATATATATAAATAGTTGGGATTAGCGAATGAAATTTGAAATTTGGTACGTTTAAGAAACTATATGTAGTAGGGCCTCAGTATTCTCATAGGATATTTTTTTAGCCACATGGTGATTGTTAGCTTGCAAGCCACATACTTCATCGAGTAAATTCTTAGTTGCTTATTAGCTTTATTATATAGAAAAAACCGAGGAAACGGAAAAATCTTTGGACAAAAGCTGTTTTCAAAGAATAAGACATAATCCCTTCTTTTGGAAAGACCTAATGAGGGATAATATTTGAGTTGGCTATGCTTTTTAAGGATGCATTGTTGTATAAATATCTGTCGTACACTAAGAACCCCGCACAACACGTATCGTTCCTTTGTAGGGAACTTAAACGACCGAAATGTAGTCTTGTGCGGTCCACCCCAAACCCTGATGCAATAAAGTAAGAGTGATTAACAAAGGGCATACTTAGTAGACTGATTTTAGGAGGTTGGGGTCTGTAACATGACGCAGCTTTTTGAAAACATAAATCGATTTGCGAACTCTACTAATCAGATTGACCACATGAGGACCTAAATTAAGGTTTTGGTCAATAATTACACCCAGGTATCTAATAGATTCTGTTTTCGCTAGTATTGTGCAGAGCCAATTTGCGTTATTCGAGCATGAATGAGCTTTAAGTAGAAAGTTCGAATCAGGATGAGTTTTCATTCTCAATGTAAACGTCATATATTTAGTCTTTTCATCATTCAATGTTAGAATGTTTAGATTTAGCCACTGCAATACAACTTCGAACCCTCCCTGTGCAAGGCAAAATACCTCATCCCATGTGTTAGAGGAAAAACTCAGCGCTGTTGTAATGGTACACGAGAGTCAGTACATTTGATACTTCATTTTGCGTGACAGAGGGCTAGCCCAACGCCGCGCTGTTTTGAATACGAGAATCGGTTCAGATAACGTTTGGGGTTTTGAGTAGCTCAGGGGCAAGTTAGCAAAAAACAATGAGCTGACGCGTGGGATGGTTCGAGGAAGGTTACAGGTCAGGTTTTTTTTGTCGCATTCCTGCGAGATGTGTAGGGATCAGAGCCGATTTGGCTGCGCGCTGAATAAAATTATGAATAACTAAATAATGAATGGTTATTATGGAACGATACGGGGAAAGCTATTATGTTGATTGCAAATATACAATTGCGGTTGAGGTATGAGATGGTGAGTTTGACACGACTAGTATGAATAGCATTCTAGTGGTCTTTGTTTCGCGCGCTAGCGGTCGGGAAGGCTTAATTAATCGCAACAAGCTTTATGGTCAGCGATCAACAGATTTTGTGTATCGGCCATACCGAATGACTTGAGTGATAACCTACGGTTGATCATAGTGAATATGCGTACACACAATCTGTAGAACGGCGGATCTGCATGGCATGGTTGAAATTAGACCCTGTGTAGTTAGTGATAAGAAGCTTCGCTTGGGCAGAGCGTCTTCGCAAAGGACGCCACTTTTTTTTCAGACATGTGGGGTGTATAAATACGATTGCGGGGGAAGGGAGAGCATTCAGTCTCAGCGTCTAGCTACTGTGACAGTTGGCTTTCACGAGTTCTAAACAGTTTTGGTCTGCCGTGTTACGCGTCAGAACTATACGAATTGTGATTGCGAAGTTTCAGTGGTTTTTCGTGAGTGTCTGAAGCGCCGAGATATACCTCGGTTCCTATCCTTTATATCAACCTACCCCAAATTCCAAAACTATCCTTGGGTCGTTAGATAAGAACTTGTAGGTTAACTGATCTGAGTCTGAGTCTGGGCTTGGAGAGGTCCTAAATTCCTTTTTCCTTCACCATAGGGTTCCTGGATTGGCTCTTAGGATATTCGCGGGCTAATCCTCTCCTCATTCCTTTCGAGTAGCGAGTTTTGAAATTCCCACACACACAGTCATTAAACATACAAGCACATTCAAATCAAACTCAACCATTTTCGAGTGGTGTCGATAATGGACATGGACTAGGATTTTAGACTAGGCTAGACAGGAGTTTAGTTGCGGCTAAACCTAGGTTGGCAGGGCATAGGGAGACTGTTTGATCGATGAGGTTCCGCGGATGGAAATAACAAATTCAGAACAAAGTTAAACCGGTGTCAACACAGATAACCTATCCTGTTGATATTTTGACATTTGACTGTTGTCGGGGACGCGCGAAGAGATCAAATTACAGTCTAAAGTTCATTGTTTAGGACCGGGTAGGTTGTTTTGCTTTGCCTTGGGTCAGGTTGGATTCAAGTTGCATCTTTAAATTAAATGTAAATTTCGCTGGAGGTCTAATGTGTAGGCTGAGTCAAATATATATGATTAGGCTCAGTCGAGGACGTGCTGCGGCTAGTGGAATTCATAGTTCGGTATTTATCGAACTATGCACTTCGCTATGGTGTGGATTAGATCTCCTAAAGCGCTAATGACTACGTTTCGATAACATCCAGCTCAAATTGCGCAGAGTTGAAGGTTTCAAAACGTTACGGACCTTTTGAGGTAACCGCTAGTTCAAACCCATTTCGGAAAATCAAATCGCAATTGTGTAAACCGGTCTTTTCGGATCGTTATTGCCGTGAACTAAATATATAATTGGAACCACCACAAGCCGCCACTAGCGAGCACATGAAATATCATTGAGTACTCACGTCGTAAAACTACGACGGATATCTATACGATATCCCAAACAAATATTACAAATCGTGGTCGACCACTAAAAGAAGTTCCAAGCGCCCATATATACAAAAAATAAATGGTACCATCACACAAAATATAACAAAGATCGATCTGGCGCAATACACCGCTGACTGATGCGAATTACCGGCTTGCGGACATATATGCTTTCTCTGTCTAACTTGAAACTGTAAATTCCTGAACCAATCTTCCGCTCGACTATTGTACGCCTAACGAACTTCTCAACGAACGAGAAATTCAGACTTATCATTCTTAACTTACAAATTTTACAGCTGAATCGGGACATCTCTTTTTGGGGTAGATAGAATAGACGATCATAGCTACTGATAGCGGTGGCTCGACCTTAGCCGTTAATGCCGTTACAGATTTACTGGTGCCGAGACCGAAGGATATCCTAGATAGTATGATACCTAGATATTCTAAAAGAATCAAGGTCTAACGCGTTACTTTTAAAAATAACACAACGTAGAAACGATTTTAAACAGTTCAGTTTTGTAAATAAGAAATAAGCAAAAAAAAGGGGCATTGTTTTCACAATTCTTCGAACGAGCTACGGCGGTTTAGTGTTCAGGAATAATGGCCGGCCGGCTTAGAAAAAACGCCAGGCGTGTTTCACTTTCGCAGACAAGTGAAATGGCGTCAGGACAGGTGACGCAATTGTTATCTGAAATAGTGAATAGATTAGACAGTTTGGAACGGGGTTCAAGTACAAGTAATACTTCGAACAGACAGACTGACAGACAGGAACTAGAGACGTTTGAACAATCGGTAGAAAATCGTCAATCATGCATTGTGAAAATGACACAGAAGTTGCCGACATTCGATGGGCGGAGTTCGGAAAATCCGATGATTTTCTTAAGAGATTTAAAGGCTTATATTAAAGTCTCGGGAGATACTTCGAGGGCTTTGATATGGGCAACGGATAGTTTGGTAGGAATTGCAAAAGTTCGAATGAGCATATACAGAGACTCATGGCGAACCTATTCGGATTTTGAAAAAGATTTCAGAGAGGTATTCTGGGGTGATAATGAACAGGAATTAATTAAACAAAGATTCCTAACTGCGAAGTTTGATTCTAAGAAAGGTCAAAGTATGGAAGAATTCTTTGCCTCTCAATTGAATAGCATATATGAGCTTACGATACCGTTTACTGATACGGAGAAAATCAACACGATTTTCAGACAGTTGCCGCGTGATATTCAGGTAGCGTTTTTTGCTAGAAAGGAACCAATGACTACACGAGATGCGGTCGAGTTCCTTCGGCATTTAGAACGGAATGTCGATGGGGGATTAAGTGCGTTGCAGAGTTCGGAGACAATGAATACGAATAACGTAAGGCGGAATAGCTACATGCGTGGGCATTATCGTGCTATGCGGGTAAATACGATACGTTATAACGCGGTGAGTCGTAGGAATAATTATAACGCGGGAACGAAGGCGCGAAACGAATTTGGGACGCGCGCTCGCGGTTATTTTCGCGGTAGAGGTAGACAGCCTCAGGCTAGTTTCAAGGCAATAGGGTTCCAAAGGGGCAATGATGGTTCAGATAATACAGAGGCAGGGCAAAGTTCAAGTGACAGGAATAATGCGATAAATCAGAATTCAAAAAACTAGTGGACTCGCGCGGGTCGTTCGCGCTCAGATATTTATTACGGTTTGGGTGGACAGCCGATCAAATTGGAAAAAAGCATAGACTGTATGATTTGTGTAATTTGGATTCGAACGTGGGTGTGAATGAATTTATTCAATTATTAGCGCATAAAGCGCACGGATATGCCGTGTGTTTAGATGAAAAATCTAGATCGAATTGTAGAGATCGAAATGACAGACGTTTACATACGATACTCAGAGACGACGATTCGACTGAGTGTGGGCGCGATTTATGTAGTATGTTCGATTCAAAATCGATACTCGATCGATGGTTTCGGAACGGCCATTTTGAATTTGACGGAGCTGCCAACCGAGCAGTTTTTTGACAACTGACAGACGAAAAGCCCCCGTAATGTGACGCGTATTGATTTTGGGCATTAAAATTAAATCGTAAGCCATCTGCAATTGTATTCGGGCTCCCCTCAGGATTGTCTTATAGCTGAGTGTATTGTGGTTCTCCGAACCAGATAAAGTTCGTATTTGGAACACTGTGTGCGTCGAAGCTGGCCTGCCAGCCATACCTGGTTGGCTGAAGAACCTGTCTACCAAGAAGAGCCTAGGGTGCACCCAGGCCTTGCAGAGAGACAGGTGTTTGACGGGAACGAAGCACAGACCAGGTCAGATAGAATCTATTACTTAGCTCGGTGAATCGCCGACGTTCTTGCTTCTTGGCATCTGATCGCTACGCTACCTCGTAGCTATGGGCCCCTGCGAGGTCATTGGGTGCCGAGAAGCCTGAACATTTTGGTAGCAAGAGCGTGGTTTCCTGAGATTTGCAGCCGTCAAGGGCTCCAGGAACCCACGATTTGGGACTATCAATCTGTAGGTATAGGCGGTTATTAGCTAACTTGGTTTTGTTCCTGTATCCACATAGATTGGTAGTGTTGTAAGCTATAAGTCTATTGCTGGTAGTAGACAGACAGATATAACAGTTTTCCCTAAATGACCAGTTGTACAGATGTGACTCAGAATAGTAATTACATTACAGGTACATTGTAGGTGAATTGAAATTTGGATTGAAGTACCAGTTACCAGTTAGTCAATCTATTAGTGGTCTAGTAATGCTTATGAATGTTTGGACATTGTTTTCAGTTTATAGCAATTTATAACTTGAACTAATATTGACTATCTGTGTGTGTTATATGATATAGGGAAACTAAATTGTTGTTTACAGAATTTGTGTAGATATAAAACTCGGTTTCTATTGTTTGGGGAAATCAGCATTGTTTAAGTTATAGATTAGGGTTCCCTCGTTTGTGTTGTAGACTGGAGGGTCCAATATAATTGAGTTACTGCAAATTGTGAGTAAGTATCGTTCCGATCATGTCGTTGTCTGAAATACAGAAGGGTGTTTCTAAGGAGCTCAGATGGTTTTCCTCCGCACACGGTCTGATAGACCGTTTAGATAGGCATGATGTGGTATTGGAGCGGTCTATGGACGTTAAAGAACGCTACAACAGGGTGCTCGAATTGTCCGCGCAGGCGGAAGCAGTTGATGGTTGCGCACCTGACAGGCTGTCACGGTTGCTAGGGGATGTCGACCAGTGTATGGAGATGGCAGCTGCTATCACGCAGAAGGCTGCGGACATACGTAGGCAGCGCGAGTCCAGCCATGGTGGTGACATTGAAGCACCTCTGCCGCATCAGGGATCGGGGACCAGGTTACCCGTTATAACTATGCCTACTTTTGACGGAGTGTCCGGTGAATGGATGAGCTTCATCAATCTGTTCGACAGTTTGGTGCACATGCGATCGGACATTACCAAGTCTGTCAAAATGGCTCAGCTGGTGGCAGCATTGAGGGGTGAGCCCAGGGAGCTGGTCGCTCATTTGACAGTTACGGAGGGTAACTATGAAACGGCCAGGCAATTGCTGGTCAGACGTTACCACAACAAACGGAGGTTGGCCGATGCCCAACTGAACCGTTTGTTTAGCATCCCGGTTGTGAACAAGGTCGGGGCCATACAGACGGAGGTTTTGAACCCGTTGTTGTCCGTCACCAAGGCCCTAGAGAATCTTGGACTTCCGGTTGGTGAATGGTCGTACCTATTGCTGTACATTGTACTTTCCCGCCTACCCGCTGACGTGCAGACTCGTTTCGAACAGTCTCACGGGAGGTCGGCCGAGGACCTGCCCGCCTTCTCCGACTTGGTCGGGTTCTTGGAAGAGGAGGCTCGACGGGCAGAGAACTTGGGGTTGACGGTCACCCATCCTTCGGAGCCACAGAGAGCTGCCGGGAGCGCTGTGAGTAGGGGCCCTCCGACGAGGAAGGACCGCACCAACCGGCAGTCGTATGGGACTGTGAGTGCATTGACCCCACCCAGGGGTGCAGGTGAGACCTGCCCATGTTGTAGGCAGATTGGCCATGCTGTGGCCGATTGCAATAAGTTCGGGGAACTTAGGGTTGAGGGACGGCGCCGGATGGCCAAGCAGCGGAGCTGGTGTTTCCTGTGCCTCGGGCCACACATGGCTAGGGACTGCACGCGCACTAAATTGTGCGGATATTGTGGTGGGGCCCACAACAATCTGTTGTGCATGAACCGGTCCGGCCAACAGCCACCACAGGGCCGTACCCAGGGTGACACGGCATGGGGCCCTGAGAATTCGTTTGCGACTCGGAGCGCAACTCAGGAGCCAACGTCCCCACGTCCACAGGGCCGTACCCAGGGTGATACGGAATGGGGCCCTGAGAATTCGTTTGCGACTTGGAGCGCAACTCAGGGGCCAACGTCCCCACGTGCACAGGGTAGTACTAGGGTGCGGGGCTGCAATCAGGGTCATCACATGGGGGGCCCTGAGTTTTCGGTTGCGACTCAGCATCCGACTCAGCGGGCAATGGGGCCACAAGCACGCGGCCACCCAGGGGTGCAGGGCCGCACTCAGGGTCATCACATGGGGGGCCCTGAGTTCTCGGTTGCGACTCAGCATCCGACTCAGCGGCACATTGGGTGTGTTGAGCAGGCCGTAACGGGCGGGTGGAATGGGACAACTTCGAGCTATGCGGGTGCGGTTCGGACGCCGCCTCAGTTGTCGCCCCGCTCGTCGCCTCGTCCTCGTCGGTCGCATGTGATGTCCCCCCCGCTCATGGAGCGGCCGCGGTTGAATTCACGCCCACAACCCTTCGGGGGGCGTCGTAAGGTGGCAATGGAACCGGCGCGTGGGCCATTTGTACAATGGGACCCTCTGGCGTATAGCTGCCTGCCTGATCGGTTACAGGCACAGTGGGGCCCCGGGGGCCCTCGCTAGGAATTTGCGGCCCAACAATTTGTTGCCCCCCAACCGGAGACGGTGGTGTTACCGATCGCCTCTGTGCTTGTTTGGGATTTGGCGGGCAACCCAACATACGTTCGCGCCCTATTAGATTCTGGAGCTCAGGGCTGCATTGTATCGAACGATTTAGCGAAATGGTTGGGCCTCAATATAAATAATGTATCGCTGCCGAGGAAATTGGTCCCTGCTGGGGATTACAGGGCAACCCTTCACGGGTTTTGTGATGCCTCTGAACGAGGGTTTGCGGCAGCGGTTTATTTGCGAACCATCACCTCCACCGGGGAGGTCGACGTGCATTTGGTTTTGGCAAAAAGCAAGGTAGCGCCTATTCGGACAAGGATGACGATTCCAAAACTGGAACTGTCCGGGGCTGCTCTTTTGACCAAACTTTTGAGTCACACTCTAACAGTGTTGCGTGGGTTTGGAGGATACGGTGTACGCGTGGACGGACAGCCAGATTGTTTTGTGCTGGCTGAAGGCATCGGTCCATAACTTAGAGGTTTTTGTTGCGAACCGTGTCTCCCAGATTGTGTCGTCTGAGGTCCCACTGACCTGGAGACATGTACCAGGAGAATTGAACCCGTCTGATTGTGCATCCAGGGGATGTCGGGCTCCTGAACTCGAGCTCGTTGCTGATCTCTCGACAGAGGCCTTCATTGCTTGTTTGGATAGGTTTGTTTCTCGAAGGGGACTTCCAACTTTGATCCGCTCTGATAACGGCACTAACTACATCGGTGCGGAACGATGCTTACGAGAGATAGTCAACCTTTTGAATGTAAATAAAGTGGATATTGGAACGGCCCTCTCCCGTCGGGGTATACAGTGGACCTTCAGCCCACCGAGTTGCCCCCACTGGGGTGGGATTTTTGAGGCCGTAGTTAAGTCAGCGAAGACGCACTTAGGGCGTATAGTAGGTCAGACCGCGCCGACTTTTGAGGAGCTCGCGACATTGTTTTGTAAGAACGAGGCCGTTCTCAATTCGCGACCGTTGTGTCCGCTCAGCTCGGATCCAAATGACCTGGAGGCTCTGACCCCAGGCCATTTCTTGATAGGACAGCCACTTAACGCGTTGCCCGAGCACCCCTTCGAGGGAGTGAAATTGTATCGGTTGTCAAGGTATCAGATGTTGCAGCAGTTTACTCAGAATTTCTGGAAGCGTTGGTCGCTCGAGTATCTGCATATCTTACAACAGCGCCTTAAGTGGACTGACAAAACCAGCCCCTCTAGTGTTGGTGACCTCGTTCTGGTTAAGGATGCTAACCTACCGCCACTGCGTTGGCGCAGGGGGCGCATTGTTAACTTGTTCCCTGGCAGGGACGGGACCCCCCGGTCTGCAGAGGTTCTAGTAGGAGGCTCGGTACTAAAACGAGCGGTAGCAACGTTGTCTCGGCTGCCCGTAGATTAAGGGACAGGTGGGTGCCTGTCCGGGCGGGTGATTGTTCGATTCAAAATCGATACTCGATCGATGGTTTCGGAACGGCCATTTTGAATTTGACGGAGCTGCCAACCGAGCAGTTTTTTGACAACTGACAGACGAAAAGCCCCCGTAATGTGACGCGTATTGATTTTGGGCATTAAAATTAAATCGTAAGCCATCTGCAATTGTATTCGGGCTCCCCTCAGGATTGTCTTATAGCTGAGTGTATTGTGGTTCTCCGAACCAGATAAAGTTCGTATTTGGAACACTGTGTGCGTCGAAGCTGGCCTGCCAGCCATACCTGGTTGGCTGAAGAACCTGTCTACCAAGAAGAGCCTAGGGTGCACCCAGGCCTTGCAGAGAGACAGGTGTTTGACGGGAACGAATCACAGACCAGGTCAGATAGAATCTATTACTTAGCTCGGTGAATCGCCGACGTTCTTGCTTCTTGGCATCTGATCGCTACGCTACCTCGTAGCTATGGGCCCCTGCGAGGTCATTAGGTGCCGAGAAGCCTGAACATAGTACCTTGACATTACCTGAGATAGACGTGCGTATTGGGAATATTGTTGTAAGGAGTTTGATTGATTCGGGCAGCGAAATCAGTGTAATTAGTCGGAGAGTGTACGATGAAGTATGCAGACAATTGGGAAAACCGACGGAAATACCGATTCCAAGTTTGAGAATCACAGGTGCGTTCGGGGTCAGTAAGGAAAAGGTTGATAAGTTAGTTACGTTACCATTAACAATAGGTGAATGCGTTATTGATACTCCAATGCTAGTATTAACAAGGGTGCCTAAAGATTTAATTTTGGGGTTTGATTTTATACAACAGACGCGAGCCAGTTTAATGTGTGAGGGTAATAAGAGGCTAATTATACGAAGCGCCGGGCGGATGTGTGAAATACCATTAGGTACTGGTCCTAATCAGGATTCTTGCTGTTGTACAATGGAAGTACAGAACCAAGATACCAGTAGAAATGTGATAGAGGAATATGTGAATAATTCATCAATACCTGTTGAACATAAAACAAAGTTATTGCCGGTGTTAAATAAACATGCAGAGTTTTTTAGCGATAGGGTAGGTCGGAC
Source organism: Argyresthia goedartella (assembly GCA_949825045.1). Classification (NCBI taxonomy): domain Eukaryota; kingdom Metazoa; phylum Arthropoda; class Insecta; order Lepidoptera; family Argyresthiidae; genus Argyresthia; species Argyresthia goedartella. Next base: position 203,550 of record OX463815.1, read on the forward strand.
AAATAAATATATACATGAGATAAAAATGAGAGATGAAACGCCTTTCGTAAAACGAAGCTATCCCATACCGTTCGCATATCGCGATAAAGTAACAAAACGATTGAAAGAAATGGAACAGATAGGTATTATTAGCAGGCAATCTACGAATTTCAGCAGTCCATTGACTTGTGCACTAAAGAAGTCAGGGGAGGTCCGTATATTGCTAGATGCACGACAATTAAACACGGGAATGGTTGGGGAAGTTGAAACTACACCTTTAATGAGTGAGATATTGCAATCCGGGCGCCGGATAAACTACATAGGGGTTATTGATATCAAAGATGCGTATTTTTCTATACCATTATCAGATGAATCTAAACGATACACGGTTTTGTATATCAAGGCAGAAGTTATGTTTACAACGTTTTACCTCAGGGGTTGAAAACCAGTGTGGGTTCATTTTCGAGGGCGATGGACTTAATTTTAGGGCCAGAGGTTAGGTCATATTGTGTAAATTTTGTTGACGATTTGGCGATTTTAACTGAGGGTGACTTCGAACAGCATTTGTCTCAAGTGGACACGGTTCTGAGTAAATTGAAAGACGCGGGCTTCACATGCAAACTAAAAAAATGCGAGTTCGCACAAAAAAAGGTCAAGTTATTGGGGCATATTTTGTCTACACAAGGTTTGCAAATGGACCCGGACAAAATTGAAACACTTAAATTATATCCGTCACCCAGAACTGTCAGGCAATTGAGGGCGTTTTTGGGGTTCATAAATTACTTTAGGAGGTTTATAAAAAATTTTGGAACGTAAACACAGCCCTTGTACAATTTATTACGGTCTGGAGTCAAGTTTGTCTGGAGTGCGCAGGTGCAAAGTGCTTTTGACGAGATAAAAAACCAATTCTTAGAAAGTATAATTTTGAGTCAGCCATTGGCGGGAAAAACATAGTATGTTCAATGTGACGCCAGCGCTATAGGAATTGGGGGCTATGTTTATCAATTAGATGATTCGGGCCAGGAACGAATTATAGGGTTCTGTTCGCAGGCATTTAAGGGAGCTCAGACTAGATGGTCTGTCAGTGAGCAGGAAATGTATGCAGTTATATACACTTTAAAGCGATTTGAGATATATTTGCGGGGAGAAAAAGTTATTATTAGAACTGATCATAAAAGTTTGACGTTCATTAAGTCGTGGACTTTATTGGGGGCACGCGTAACTAGGTAGGTTATGTTTTTAGAGCAATTCGATTACGACATAGAATTTGTGCGAGGGACTGATAATCAAATTGCCGACACGCTAAGCAGGCAAATAGCAGGACCTGGAGGCATGAATGACAGTATGAATATTCAGCCGGGAATATTCTGGTTTCAGGCATCGAATACCGCAAGTGTTATTTCGAGTTTACGGGACATTGCGAGATTACAAAGCGAAGATGAGCGGTTGAATCGAATTAGCGGTTGTATCAGACGTAGGGTGGTAGATACGGGAACGAGAGGGTTTGAAAATTACAAGCTAGTAGGTGATACGTTATATTTTCACGTGCCGAAGCGGAACGTACAGTTGCTAGTAATTCCGAAATCACTACAGGAGGAACTAATTTTACACATACATGAAGAAATAGGTCACTACGGCAGATATAAAATATTAGCACTGATGAAGGACAGATATTATTTTCTTCATATGAGTAGGGTGATTAGCACGGTGATAAGAAGTTGTGACATATGTCAAAAGGTCAAACCAAGTACTAACAATACCGTTGGTCCTTGTACACCGGTGTTGGCGGAGAGGTTGGGTGAGAAAGTTTTCTCGGACCTTTATGGGCCATAGGTAAATTCGGATATCAATATATATATGTGATTCAAGACGTGTACAGTAAAGTAATAAAATTATATCCAATGCGAAAAGCGACAGGTAGGAGCGTGCTCGCTTGTACAAAGAGATTTCATAGGGAAATACCTATCGAAACTATAATTACGGACTCAGGACCACAGTTCATATCGAAAGTTTGGGAATTTGGTCTCAAACAGCTAGGAATTCGGGTCACTCATACGTCGGTGTATTGTCCAAATTCTAATAGCGTAGAAAGAGTGAATCGCGAGCTAGGTCGGCTGATTAGAACTTATTGCGGCGGAAGTAATCGTAGTTGGGTCGACGTGTTACCGGACATTCAAAATTGCTACAATAATATCAAACACACAAGCACAGGCTTTGCGCCTAATGAGTTAGCGTTTGGTAGGCGGGAACCGTTAACTATTGACAAGGAATTAGGCGATGAATGGTTATTAGGCCATAGTGTGCGAGATACGGGACAGGTGCGGAATGTAGCGATAGAAAACTCTAAAAGTTCTAGTGAACGACGTAAGCGACAGGCAGACAAACGGCGTAAGTTAGAAGTCTATCGTATAGGTGATTATGTGAAACTTAAGACCTTTGTGCGTTCAAATAAAGAACATAAAATCATGCGGAAATTTTCATTGTTGTATAAAGGGCCTTATGTTATTTCGGCAGTGGTATATCCGAACTGTTATACTTTAGTAGATCCGGTTTCAAATGAGATATTGGGTAACTTCAATACTATAAATATGGCCAGGTATTATGTGAGGACGAATAAGGGCGTAGATAAATAAGATAGTGTATAAAAGTTATATAATTAAGCTGTAAGCTGTAAATTTTAGTAACTACTTTTTAGATTTAAGGATCTTGCATGGTTTGGAAACAAAAACAAAAAAAAAACAAAAAAAAAAACAATTTGTATATATATAGTAATACGAATTAGGATAAGTTGCGGGTAAGCGAGGTTGTATAGTTAGATAGATAAATAAGATAAGACAGGAGAGAGCTCAGATAATTGACAGATTCATCGGTCTGTGTACATGATTTGAGATGTTCGTACGTATAGAGTGGATATGGACAAAGCATGGATTAGCATTGTGGTAATGAGATCCTTGCGCCATGTTTAACTGAGATAAACAGTGTCTCAAGGTCTGGGAGGGGGCTGTAATGGTACACGAGAGTCAGTACATTTGATACTTCATTTTGCGTGACAGAGGGCTAGCCCAACGCCGCGCTGTTTTGAATACGAGAATCGGTTCAGATAACGTTTGGGGTTTTGAGTAGCTCAGGGGCAAGTTAGCAAAAAACAATGAGCCGACGCGTGGGATGGTTCGAGGATGGTTACAGGTCAGGTTTTTTTTGTCGCATTCCTGCGAGATGTGTAGGGATCAGAGCCGATTTGGCTGCGCGCTGAATAAAATTATGAATAACTAAATAATGAAAGTTTATTATGGAACGATACGGAGAAAGCTATTATGTTGATTGCAAATATACAATTGCGGTTGAGGTATGAGATGGTGAGTTTGACACGACTAGTATGAATAGCATTCTAGTGGTCTTTGTTTCGCGCGCTAGCGGTCGGGAAGGCTTAATTAATCGCAACAAGCTTTATGGTCAGCGATCAACAGATTTTGTGTATCGGCCATACCGAATGACTTGAGTGATAACCTACGGTTGATCATAGTGAATATGCGTACACACAATCTGTAGAACGGCGGATCTGCATGGCATGGTTGAAATTAGACCCTGTGTAGTTAGTGATAAGAAGCTTCGCTTGGGCAGAGCGTGTTCGCAAAGGACGCCACTTTTTTTTCAGACATGTGGGGTGTATAAATACGATTGCGGGGGAAGGGAGAGCATTCAGTCTCAGCGTCTAGCTACTGTGACAGTCGGCTTTCACGAGTTCTAAACAGTTTTGGTCTGCCGTGTTACGCGTCAGAACTATACGAATTGTGATTGCGAAGTTTCAGTGGTTTTTCGTGAGTGTCTGAAGCGCCGAGATATACCTCGGTTCCTATCCTTTATATCAACCTACCCCAAATTCCAAAACTATCCTTGGGTCGTTAGATAAGAACTTTTAGGTAACTGATCTGAGTCTGAGTCTGGGCTTGGAGTGACCCTAAATTCCTTTTTCCTTCACCATAGGGTTCCTGGATTGGCTCTTAGGATATTCGCGGGCTAATCCTCTCCTCATTCCTTTCGAGTAGCGAGTTTTGAAATTCCCACACACACAGTCATTAAACATACAAGCACATTCAAATCAAACTAAACCATTTTCGAGTGGTGTCGATAATGGACGTGGTATAACACTAGGTTTTTAGACTAGGCTAGACAGGAGTTTAGTTGCGGCTAAACCTAGGTTGGCAGGGCATAGGGAGACTGTTTGATCGATGAGGTTCCGCGGATGGAAATAAAAAATTCAGAACAAAGTTAAACCGGTGTCAACACAGATAACCTATCCTGTTGATATTTTGACATTTGAGTGTTGTCGGGGACGCGCGAAGAGATCAAATTACAGTCTAAAGTTCATTGTTTAGGACCGGGTAGGTTGTTGTGCTTTGCCTTGGGTCAGGTTGGATTCAAGTTGCATCTTTAAATTAAATGTAAATTTCGCTGGAGGTCTAATGTGTAGGCTGAGTCAAATATATATGATTAGGCTCAGTCAAGGACGTGCTGCGGCTAGTGGAATTCATAGTTCGGTATTTATCGAACTATGCACTTCGCTATGGTGTGGATTAGATCTCCTAAAGCGCTAATGACTACGTTTCGATAACATCCAGCTCAAATTGCGCAGAGTTGAAGGTTTCAAAACGTTACGGACCTTTTGAGGTAACCGCTAGTTCAAACCCATTTCGGAAAATCAAATCGCAATTGTGTAAACCGGTCTTTTCGGATCGTTATTGCCGTGAACTAAATATATAATTGGAATCACCATAAGCCGCCACTAGCGAGCACATGAAATATCATTGAGTACTCACGTCGTAAAACTACGACGGATATCTATACGATATCCCAAACAAATATTACAAATCGTGGTCGACCACTAAAAGAAGTTCCAAGCGCCCATATATACAAAAAATAAATGGTACCATCACACAAAATATAACAAAGATCGATCTGGCGCAATACACCGCTGACTGATGCGAATTACCGGCTTGCGGACATATATGCTTTCTCTGTCTAACTTGAAACTGTAAATTCCTGAACCAATCTTCCGCTCGACTATTGTACGCCTAACGAACTTCTCAACGAACGAGAAATTCAGACTTATCATTCTTAACTTACAAATTTTACAGCTGAATCGGGACATCTCTTTTTGGGGTAGATAGAATAGACGATCATAGCTACTGATAGCGGTGGCTCGACCTTAGCCGTTAATGCCGTTACACTGTGTCATCGGCAAACGAGACAACTCTACCCGCCGCCAGGTCAAGGTTTGTCAGCTCATTGATGTATACAAGGAAGAGTGTGGGTCCTAGTATACTACCCTGTGGGATGCCGTAAGTTATAAGTTATTCTTCGCTTGTATAGTTATTAATTTTAACAAATTGTGTACGGTCGGAGAGGAAGTCCTTCATAAGGTCCAGCTAGAGACCTCTGACTCCCAGTTTTTCCAGTTTCTTAAGTCGGAGGGGGATGGAGACTGTGTCAAAGGTCTTGGCGAGGTCTAGAAATATAAAAAGACACTTTTTATCTACTTCCAGATTTTGCGTTATGTGGTCAGTAAGGTCGTGCACAGCATCAGTTGTTGATTTGTTATACGGAAACCATATTGGTGTTCGGAAAGTAGGTTAATTTACTCCAAGTAATTAACTAGCCTTTTGTTTAGGAGTCGCTCTAGTATTTTGAATAATATAGGCAAAATTGATAATGGTCGATAGTTATTAATACAGCCTCCATCACCACTCATATGAATTAGGCGTATTAAGGATCTTTTGAAGACCACAGGAAAGACACCTCTGGACAGGCAATGTGAGTTTGAGTGGGAACCAAAATGAGTCTATATTTTTCAGGAAGGATGAAGAGATACAGTCCCATCCAACTGAGCACTCACTTATGAGACCCAAGACCAATCTGTTTATCTCGGTGTCATCGGTATATAACAGAACAAACGAGCTAGCCTGCGAGATGGTTGGTATGGTCTTTGAGAAATTATTTTAAGTAGGCTGATTGATTTTTTCTGCCAGATTTTCCCCTATGTTAGCAAATAATTCATTCGTATCTTTGATTGAGAGTTCAGGGGATTTGATTTAAGAAGATCGCTGTGGTCATTGATTCCAGTTTACGCAAATTAGTTATATTTTTGATTGCTGACAATACGTTTTTGCTATTTTGTCCTGCTTTGTTTAAGAGTTTTCTTTCACAGTTTCTTTTTGCTTTTTTTTTCAAAAGTATGTTATAAAAATTACGGTATCGCAAATATGTAGTTCTAATGATAGAGGGACTTCGGGGGACTTTTGTCGCCTTTTTATGAAGCTTATCTATATTACGCATACAGCGGAGTAACTCAGGGATTATCCAGACTTTAATTATTCTCTTCCTTTTTGCGATAGTACATGTTTGACTATTAGAGCTTATAGCATGCTGAAGTTTAGGGTCTACTTTGGCTGCGGCTTCATTTGTATCATCCAAAGACTTAATTTCATATAAATCAATTGATTTAATGGTATTATCAAGTTCCTGGTGATTATTTGTACACTATTGTCATGTAACTATTGTTCTTTTGATAATTTTTTTGTGCAATAAAGAAAATATGAAATAATTTTTGTGAAAGTATTTGGAGCGAAAGATCTCTCTTTTCTAAGATGCAGAGAGAGTAAAACCGTCCCTGGTATCCATGATTAGAGTAATGGCAAGCAATTTACTATTTAGCTTTATATATTCACATTTTAGAATGACGTGGTCCAAACAATTACTAAGCCTAGTTGGTATGCTGTGAGCTGGTAGCAGGCCATGAAAAGCAGTAACGTATTGGGAAGAGTGTGAGTCTGTTTTTGTCTCTTTAATGTCTATATTAATGTCAACCAAAACTATAACATTTTTGAGTGTTGATAGGTTTTGTAGGACTGAATCTAAAGAATCTATAAACTGTTTTGTGTATTTGTACGATGGAGAGTGCTATAACGGCACCACTGCCATATCTATACCCAGCTTTACATAAAGACAATTTTCCTCAAGAAAGGGTGGTTCCTCCACTGTACAGTTAATTACGCTCTCCGTATATACCAGATTACCTTAATTTTGGTTGTTATTGCATTTAGTAGAAAATTCATTATAGTTATTGATATATGCTATTTGGGGACAGGACGCCAGCCAACATTCTGTTAAAACAATTAGATCGCAATCAATTTTTAGTCTAGCTGTAAGTATCAAAAAGCTGGGAAGGTTACAATTATTGCTTCTAATATTCTGTGTAAGGATGTTAAGACGAAAATTAGGATATGGGATAATCACTGCACACTCCTCAGGGGTGCACACTCTGGAAGTTGATAGCGACACATTGTCCATTACGCGGAAAAATAATTCAAAATCTAATTAAAATTCGATTATGAATTATTGTCCTGCGAAATGGAAAATAAAAACAATAGCTAAAGCAATTGTTTTTATTTGATTCTCCATAATTATATGTGATATGATAATGTTTGGATACCTGGTAAGATATCAATTTATATAGATTAAGCCGAGGTAATTTATGAGTGAAAGGGTGGGGATGAGTGCGAGAGAGTGTGATGGATGTATCGTGTGAGTGCAGTGTGGGTTTTACATAATCTGAAGCATACCCTAGTAGCATTTACCGTTGGCATTCATTGGCCAACGGTTGGGGATCCGTTGGGATATAGTTAGTTAGTTTGCCTGCCTAACCAAAACTAACGTTGGCCCAAAAAATACATATTATATGATTTCGGCCCACAAATTACCCACAATGAGCCGAATGCAACTAGTCCTACTGTTGGATAAATAGTGTTGGCGTTTCCACATTTTAAATAATGTAGGGCTAACAACACATTGCCTGTATTGGGCCAGCTGCTACCAGCCCTACCGTTAGATAAATAATGTTGTTGTTTCCACATTTTAAGTAACCTAGAGCCAACGATCAATTACCAGCAATGGATAACCTGCAAGAAACGCTACCGTTGGGTTAATACTGTTGGTATTTCCACATTTATTATACTTAGGGTCAACCACCCTTTGCCAGCAATGGGCCAGCTGCTACATAGGGCGCACTGTAAGTTTCCGGAACTGGCCACTTACATAAACAATATTTAAAAATTTATTGCAACATTTGAAAATAGAACTCTTTGGCTGTAGAATGCAGTTTGTTTCATCTGACTGCCTTTTGTTTTTACCTTGTGGCGCCATTTAAAAAATTGTGTGTCTGCATCAACATGGATTTAACTCGGGAAAATTTTCGTAGTATGATTTTCTACAATTTTAAGTGTAATTTGACAGCTCAACAGAGCATCGCTCGGCTTGAAACAGCTTTTGGCAATGAAGCACCATGCAAGACAACTGTTTATAGCTGGTTTGCAGAATTCAAGCGTGGTCGTATCAATCTCAGTGACGAATCTCGCGATGGTCGGCCGTCCACCACTGTGACCAACAAAAACATCGATGCTGTGCACCGTATGATTGAAACAGACAGGCATGTGACCTACCATGAAATTCGCGCATCCTTAGAAATAGGCATGAGTCAAATACAATTAATCCTACACAAACATTTGGGTGTGAGAAAGCTGTGCTCGCGGTGGATCCCACACAACTTGACCGAGGCTCAAAAAACGGACCGCGTCACTTGGTGCAGTGCCATGCTTACCAGATTCAACGAAGGTGCGTCAAATTTGGTGTGGGGCATAGTAACAGGTGACGAAACATGGATTTATTGCTACAATCCCAAAACAAAGCAGCAATCGAGCGTATGGGTCTTTCAAGATGAGCCGAAACCAACCAAAGTGGCGCGCGTGAAAAGTGCATCTAAGCGGATGATTGCTTCTTTTTTTAATAAAACTGGACACGTGGCTACTGTTGCTTTAGAGAATCGTCGTACAGTGAATAGTGACTGGTACACGACCATTTGTTTGCCGGAAGTTATTGACGAACTCCGTAAAAATAACCGTAAACGCCGTATCATCCTGCACCACGACAATGCTAGTTCTCACACGGCCAGACAGACAAACGACTTTTTGAAGGCGAAAAATGTAGAACTCATGAGTCATCCTGCATACAGTCCCGACCTGGCACCTTGTGACTTTTTTCTGTTCCCAAAAATTAAGAACCAATTACGCGGTCAACGATTTTCATCACCAGAAGAGGCTGTCGAGGAGTATGTAAAACACGTTTCAGAGGTCACCACAGAGGAGTGGCACAAAAGTTTTCAAAACTGGTTTCATCGAATGAAAAAGTGCATAGACGCAAGGGAGATTATTTTGAAAAACAATAAATTAATTTTGTACCTTTAATAGTATTTTTTCATATTCATTCCGGAAACTTATAGTGCGCCCCACGTATTAGGTAAGTTGACATTTGGATTTAGTTTTCATCTGTATTATGATTTCATATGACGCACTTGAAAATTAAAAATAGGTTGTGCGCTATTAATGTATGAAATTTAGTGTTCACCATTTAAAAGAAATTCATTGTCGTAATTTATATGTTGATGAGTTGTGTATTAATTCTTGTGTTTATTTCTCCAGGTACTGAAATGGACTTTGTTCAGAACAAGCTTTCTGCCGAATTTGTTTTCAATAATCCAAATATAAAAGGCACTTGTGATTGTGGAGAATCTTTTAGTATATAGATTATTTATTGCATAATAGTTGTGAATTGAAATAGAAATATTTTGAATCTATTGCTTTATCTTGGAAGTTAAAGCAAACATTTTTTGGGGATGGATCCCAAAAAATGTTTATGTTAAACGCAATCAATAGTTGTTAAATAGTATTTTCGTTTCTTTGTAAATAGTAACATGTGGGCTTTTATTTGTATTTATTATGGGGAATTAAGCCTAATGAGGAGTGCAAATAATTTGTTACACCATTTGATATTTAATGTATAGGGTTTTTACTTTCTTTGGCAAATGTATTGTATTTTTTCAAAATCATGTTTTTGTTGTTAGTATGTAGAAAAAATTCTATGCTAATATAGGAATAATAGGTTAGAATGTCAAGAAATACTTGTAATATAATAAAATATAATGGATAAAAGTTTCTGTTGCTACCTATAATCACAGATGAAGTAGATATTTACCTATGGAGAGTTGCATAATATAATAAATAATTGAAATAAACTTTAGTTTACAAAGCCTTGTCCGCATTGAACACAAAACTGTGCGTGCAACGATAGGCGACAAATTAATTAAATATATAAATATTGTTGTTGATAACAGCCCTCGCATCAAGGTTCTTTGGTTTATTTATTCCTCTACAGAATTAGGTAATACTAGCCATGTGAATAGTTTATCAGACAACAACGAACTATCCAATTGCACCAAACAGCATGTGTCATAGTCATACATAACGTAAACAAAGACTGAATATTTCAAATCGAAACTTTCGGGAAAACCTTATTTTAATTATAAAAGTGATCTATCACTGAGAAAATTATAAAATTGCATTAGTAGGTCATCGCAATGCTCTCTGGTCATTCGCCATGTAGTGTGCTATCATGTACTCTGTATACAGAGTAAAATTTACATGAGAAATCATAAAAACTTAAGTGAATTCATCAGCTACAACAGGTAAATATTAATTGATGTTAATTCGTAGATTTTATCTTGTATTTCATACATTTTATTAGTATGCAGGTATAATGTAAACACTCATTCCCGTCGACAATGCCGTGTCGCCATTTTGGGCAATATTGACGGCAGCGGGAGTAGCAGTGAGCATGGTGCAATGTAAACGTCGTTTGTCATATTAAGGTGCAAATTTATAAAATGGTAAATTTAAAGGAAAATTTAGATTTTTGCTTACATACTACGTAGTTATTTCAGAAGCCATCATGAAATAAAAATAACAATTTTATTATGACTTAGTAATTTTATTAAAATGCAAACACATTAATTGTTCAAAGTTCCTAGGTACCTCTGACCAAAGCACAATCTGCACCGCCTAATAAAATTCGCACGTAATCGGCGGAATGCACCTCTGTTATTAAGAATTTCTAACCTAGCAAACTCGAGCTTTAATAAGTTTCTCTATGCTCGAGCTTTTGTCGTAGTTCTTGTACGGTGTTGTTCTCTCCTTGATACACATTTTCATTGAAATAGCCCCAAAAAAAAAGTCTATTGGATTAAGGTCGGGCGACCGGGGTGGCCATGCAATAGGTCCGCCTCAACCAATCCACCGGTTAGGGAAGCGCTCGTTGAAATGTCCTCGAACTGTTCGAGCGTAATAATAATGAGGCGTGATGCCGTCTTGTCGCAGCCACATTTCTGCCACTTTATCTTCAGGAATCTCAGCTTGGTTGAGTATTTGGTTCAAATTATTTTGTAAAACATTCAAATGATGAAATGCCACCAATCAGAATTGGTGGCATTTCATGTAGCACAAGCTGCTGGTCAATTATTACAGCACATGTTTATACCAAACAGATGCTGGAATCGATCATGTCTGATGATATGTGGGTTCACTCTGGAGTAGAAGTGTAAATTGTGGATGTTAAAAATTCCCATTCTTCTAAAATTTTACTCATCAGTCCATCAAACTTTGTTGAAGAACTGCGGATCCTCTCTATGTTGTCTCAGCATCTCTCTGCAAAATCTCACTCTAGGTTCATAGTCATTGGGCAGTAAGGTTTGCACCCTTTGCACGTGGTAAGTTTGATATTTATTTCTTTTAATGATTAGCTGCACCGACGATCGTGGAATTCCGAGATTTCGCGATATATGGCGTGGGCTAATACCAGGGTCGCATCTTCACTGTCTCAGTATTTGCTCTTCCATGGGCGTACCCAGGTAGAAGATAAAATAAACGTCAATTTTCCTTGTGTGTTCCAAACGTGTATGTTCTCGAAACAGGTATGAGCTGCCCCCCCCTAGCTGAAATCCTGGGTACGCCCTTGTGCTCTTCATTGTCAAATCGTACCACTGGTCTACCTACAGCATGCTCACCGGGTAAGGTTGTAGTCCGGGAAACGGACTCGATTAGGGTAGCGTTGTCGATCTTCTCTGGCAGCACCCCGAGCATTGCCCTCGCAAAAGCCATAGAGTTAATGCATTTCTGCATACTCTTGTTGGGTGTATGCTCTCCTCGCAGCAGCCATCTTCGGCTTATCTAGCCAATCCGTAGCGATAACAAAATCCGATTCACACAGCCCAGGTCACAGGTAGGCAATCTATCACAAGTCCATAAACGAAGGTCACATATAGGCAATTTGTTGATCCACGACTTTTTGGCCACCCGTATAATATACACACACATATTATGTGTGTGTGAGTAAACAGAATTTCGATTTGGCAAAATGTAAAAAAGTACTATAGACACTGTACTTTGCACAAACATCACTCGAGCCAGGGTGCCAACTTAGCTCGCCCGAGTCCCGGGTAGTACAAATATATGGGCGAGAGACCTCGCTCACGCACGGGCCAAGAAACCTTCTCTTATATTGTACCTCCTGCGAACCAACCATACCAACCAACCAAATGGTGTCTAGCCATCCAACCGCTGAGCGTTGCCATATTAAAATATTCGCTCATGGAATCATGCCATTTCCCTCACTCTAACATGTCCATCTCTTTCTCTTTTACTCAAATTAAAATGGTGTCGGCGAACAAGACGAAAAGCTTATTTTTCTTTGTTTACGTGTCGAATTTTACTGCAAAAGACAAAGAAAGTAGGGATTAATAGCATCATTCTCGCGTTGGATGGAATTTATTCAAAATCAGTCCTTGAAAGAACTCGCCTTCAGAAGTATTTGTGTGAAATGAACAACGGAGATCTTGGGGGGGCCCAGAGGCCGAGGCCGTGGTTGGCAAGTGGATAATCAGCCCCGGGAGCTTCGCCGGCCGAGGATAGTTGGTGAGGAAACTAAAGGTACTCCATCAATATTTTATAACCTTTACGTTAATCAAGCTGAACCACATCGGTACATTTGCTACCGTAACGTCGTCATCGCATGCTCATTTCCAGCAAATGTGATTTCAGGTGAAAGTAAGAATTTCAATTTCTAATGACGTTGGCGTTGTGTGCTCGGCGGCCACGAGCCGACTGTGCCAACAGTTTCGTCGCCAGCTTAGAAACTGTTCAACTTAGCAATTGCTCACTATTTGTGGGTTTTGAGGTCATATAGGTTGAAATTGGCAAACTTTCCATTTATTGGACACTGAGTTTTTACAACTGTTAGAATCTAAAGACGTTAATACCCGAATCTAGCAGGAGAGGGCAGCACTAGCTGCGCGAGGTCGCGGGGTTGGGGGGGGCGTCGAGGGACGAGACGCGGAGTGTGGTTGGAGAGGGCTTTGGAAGATAGCTATCGAGAGTAATTTTATTTTGAAGTGATTAATAAAGTATTGTTCCACGAGCACTGAATTTTAATTGGTTCTACAATTCAGAAGCAAGGATAACATATCGAATCTACGATTCGACTTGGAAAACCCACGTAAGTTGCCAAAATCCTGTCATAATAGTTGGTATTTTGTCGCGAATATTACCATTATTTGGATTTGTTTTGTAATTTTGTTGGTTTTCACGAGAGTGCTGAGAACTGTAATTAATTATTGTGCTTGTAAATATTGCAATCTCAACCGTTTCGTAAAATAACCTAACATTTCAACAAAATTACGATATTACTGGGTCGAACGACGACCGCGATTTCGTTCCGCTATTTGACACTAGATGGCATTTAATGCGCAAGTTGGATCCATTCAACCAACAATTGTTTGGGTCGTTCTGTCCTGCATGTGTTAGCTTTTTAGTTACCTAATAGTGTTGAAATATCAATCCGTTCAAAACATGGCTGTAAATCGTGTTCGCGCGCAAGACTAAATGCGCGCGAACAATATAAAATATCTAGACAATTATCTTGTTGTTATATTGTAGTTATTATTGCTGTATTAATTGCATAGTGATTAAATTAAAGTAGTAGTTTCTAGTTTTAGTTGAATTACATCCAATTTGTTAAAACGCGGCAACTCGCGTACACAACTGCCATGCGCGCCAACTTTGACAAGCGCGATCTATAAAAGGAGTTGTGTTGCGAGGCGCGCGCCCATTCCTGTGTTGACCGTTGTAACTTGCAGAGCTGAAGTCCGAATACAGTGTTTGAAAGTGCTTGGCGGTTTTAATTTCTTCATCGATACACCGGGGTCTCAAATAGTGGGTGGCGTTTTTACACTTCAGAAGTGGGATCGGCGTCCGCAAAGGTTGGTACTTGATATCTTTTATTACTATTTTTTACTTCTCTGTACTTTCCTAACGATATCGTTGGAATGCACATACTCTTGCTCGCGGCTTTTCCCGGGAAATGGGTAGGCAAACTAAGGGTTCCAGTTACTAGCATCCTGGCGTCTCTCATCTCTGTGAAGCTAAATTCCCTTTTGCAGAAGCAAGTTTTTTTTTTTTTTTTGTATTTCTTTAAATTGTTAGTTGTCTTGTATCTTCTAAACGAAGCATCGCAGAGCAAATCTGATGAAAATTTATCCCCCGTAGACCCCTACCGAACACGGTCAGGATCAGATTACGACTAATAAAACACAGAAAACTCAGTTTCCATGACACCATCATCTATGAACATGTCACTCGATTTGTGACCAGTAATTTCATAGTTTCTTTTTATCGCGATGTATATATTGGGCAATATCTGTTTCTTTGTTCTATCATTCCAGGAAAATTATGGACTCTGATAATGAGTCTGTAATATTGGGAAGTGGCACACAACGGCGCAGCCGCTGTGAAGTTCGCAATCCAGATCGCACGCGCAGTCCACGACGAGTGCGTAGTCCGCCGCGGGATATCAGGCGCAGCCGAACAAGGAGTCGCAGCCGGTACCGGTCGTGCAGCCGCAGCCGGGATCACACCGGGAGTCGCAGCCGGGATCACAGCACGCGCCGGGCTTGCAGCCGCAGCCGTGTCCGGGATCCAGATGAAAATGATACCACGAGATACCAGAGACGGAGCCGCAGTCGCACTAGGGGTAAAGTACGTAGGAGTCGAGATAAGTGCTCTAATTCGCAACGAGATTGTACTCATGATGATAACACTAGCGAGAACTTTAAGAATAATAATCACCGTCCAATGGCCGGAGATAGTAATGACATTTTGAATACGTTTCGAGAACTCGTAAAAGCGCTTAAATCTGATAGCAAGTCCGATAATGAAAGGTTTCCAGTTTTAAATGTCGTCCCTAAATTTGACCCCTCTAAAAGAACACAAACTATCGATATGTGGTTATCGAAGGTTAATGAGTGTGCGGTTATATACAACTGGACGGAAAGACAGACCATACATTACGCGTTACCCAAATTAGTAGGAATTGGACAGAAATGGTATCAAGGGTTACCGAGCCTTATGTTTTCATGGGTTGAATGGCAGGTAAAATTACGTACTGCATTCCCAAGCGAGGAAAACTACGGCGTTTTGTTGACAGAAATGTTGGCCAAACGTGCAAGGTATAATGACTCCCTAGAGGAATACTTTTATGAAAAGGTAATTCTGCTAAATCGTTGCAAAATCTATGGTAAGAATGCAGTAGACTGTGTCCTCTTAGGAATTGACGATAGGTCGGTACGTACCAGTGCTGAAGCGGCGTTGTTTACTGATCCGGACATGCTTTTGAAATTCTTACGAAACGTAAAATCTAATAGACCACAAGAACGATCGGCCATTCGGGGCGCTACAACCATGTCAGACGACAAACGATCACAACAATCAGTCAAACATACAACCTCAAGTATTACACGGGATCAAGTAAAATGTTTCAATTGTGGAGAAAGTGGGCATCCATTCTCCATGTGTAAGAAACCGTTGATAAAATGCGAAAGTTGTTTTAAAGTTGGGCATGTTAAAGCAAATTGTCCTTCCAAGAAGGATATTGTTACTAGAAGGGTATTGTGACTATCCAATACTAATAAATCTGATGACAAGTACTACAAATCAGCGATGGTTAATGGTCATAGTAGGAATTGTTTTATAGATTTTGGCAGTCAATGCACTATGATAAGGGCCTCTGATGCGAAAGATATTACAACTGCTTGGAACACGGGTGATCTTCCAGTTTTACGGGGTTTTGGAAACTCTATGGTTCATGCCGTTGGTAAATGTAACATTGAGATCGAAATTGATAACGTCAAAGCTAAGCTAGAAGTTTTTGTCGTTCCGGATAATATTTTATCTATTCCTTTATTGGTGGGACAATCGTATACCGAACAGGATCATATCGTTGTTTACAAAACCAACAATGAATTAAAAATTAAAAACAAATTTGATAAGGAATATCCTATCTCACTTTTTGCTGGAAGTGACGAAACCATTGAAAATATTTCAATAATTGATGTATATTCTAAGCCGAAATATGATGGAGAAATTTATTTTGAACAAAGTTTACGACAGGAACCTGGAAAAGAGTGCGAATTTCCTGGAGGTATCATTAAACTGACGAATGGTCATGGTCAAGTATATATTAAACAATTGAGTCAGAAATCATTCCCAATTAAAAGAGACACCATGATCCTCAAGGCGACTCCTGCCTTTGAAACTAAGGAGTACTTTATAAATCGTATTGAAAATGTGAGAATGGTCCCCAACAGAGATCAAATAAATAAAGATATTCTACGCGTTAATCGAGGTTTAGATGAACAAGATGTGTCAAAATTGGTTGAATTATTAAACGACTATAGAGATTGTTTCGCCTTCTCAATTAAGGAGCTAGGTTGTTGCAATACGTCCGAAATGGATATCAAACTTCAGGATGTTGCGCCTGTGGTTTATAGGCCCTATCGTATGGCACATGCAGAGAGAGCCATAGTCAGAGATATGATACAGGAGTTGGAAGAAGCAGGTATAGTCAGGCAATCAATGTCCAATTATGCTTCTCCGATTTTGCTGGTCAGAAAAAAAACTGGTGACTATAGGCTGTGTATTGATTTTAGGGCCTTAAACAAAAAGACTATTAAAGAGCATTACCCGTTACCAAGAATAGACGACCAGTTAGATAACCTTTCTGGATTTAAATACTATACAACCCTTGATCTTGCGTCGGGCTATTATCAGATACCACTTACAGAAGAATCAAAAAAAATAACGGCATTCATTACACCAGATGGACTATATGAATTTAATAGAATGCCTTTCGGACTATCAAACGCACCGGCGACTTTTCAACGAACCATTAATCAAATCCTAGGTAATGCCAGGTTTCAACGTGCTTTCGCGTATATGGACGATATAATTATACCATCTAAAGACATAAACGAAGGTTTTGAGACACTACAAGAAATACTGAAAATGTTTAAGAATTCCGGACTGACCCTAAACTTAGACAAATGTAATTTTTTTATGACATCTATAGAGTATTTAGGATTCGAAGTAGACGAAAGGGGAATAAGACCAGGACAAAAGAAAATTCTTGCAGTTGAGAACTTCCCTATACCCACTGATCAGCATAGGGTTAGACAGTTCTTGGGGTTAGCCAGTTTCTTTAGACGGTTTGTGAAGGGGTTTTCAATTATAGCCAAACCACTTACACATCTTTTAAAAAAAGATGTGAAATTCGTTTGGAGCGAAGCTCAGGGAAATGCCTTTCAAAACCTTAAGGCAGCCTTAACCAAAAGACCCATACTGGCATATTATAATCCAGCGTATGAGACACAACTACATACAGATGCATCGAAGATTGGTGTTGCGGGAATCCTTCTTCAAAGGAAGAATAAAGACACTCCTTTTCAGGCCGTTGCTTATTACAGCAGACAGACATCCCCAGAGGAGATGCACTTCTCATCTTACGACCTTGAAACTCTCGCAGTAGTATCATCGTTACAGAGATTCAGGGTTTATTTGCTGGGGATAAGTTTTGAGATCGTGACCGACTGCAATTCATTGAGAGCCACTTTTGAAAAACGAGACGTCCTTCCAAGAGTGGCTCGCTGGTGGAATATCATACAAGAATATGACTTCTCTATCGTGTACAAACCCGGTAAAAACATGTCCCATGTAGATGCTCTGAGTCGTAATCCCGTGAATTGCGATTCCTTAGAAGTAAGAAGTATAACAGTTGACTGGATATTGACCGTACAACAGAATGATAGTGAGGTTCGACGAATCATTGATATTCTCAACGACAAAACTATCAATAATGCTGTAGAAATAACAAAGAATTTCGTGATAAAAAGGGGATTGCTTTATAGATTAACTGAAAAGGGGATTAGGTGGGTAGTTCCAAAAGGGGTCCGATGGCAAGTGTTGAAGGCCAATCACGATGACATTGGCCATTTCAGTCTCGACAAAACCTTAGAGAGAATCATGCAATCTTATTGGTTCCCTAAGATGAGAAGGTTTGTAAAGAAGTATGTCGAGTCATGCTTAGAATGTGCAAACACCAAAGTCCCGTCTGCTAAGAAGGCCGGTGAACTACATCCGATACCCAAAATTTCCAATCCCTTTCACACGGTTCACACCGATCATCTGGGGCCTTTCGTAAGAAGCAAACATAATAATACCCATGCTTTGCTGATGATTGACGCATTCACGAAATTCCTTGTTATTGTACCAGTGAAAAGCACGAAAACTTGTCACACAATAAAAGCGTTAAAAACCTATTTTCACACGTTTGGTGTCCCGAAACGACTCATTTCTGATAGAGGCACATCATTCACTTCGAAGTCATTCTCTGAGTTTATTACTGGACTGGGAGTAACTCATGTACTTAATGCCGTTGCAACTCCAAGAGCAAATGGACAGGTAGAAAGGTATAATAGAACCTTTCTGTCTGCCCTGGCAGCTTGCACTCAAGGGAAGTCAGAGAAATCATGGGATGATTGCGTTTCGGAAATCCAATGGGGCATTAACAATACCTTTAATAAGGGAATAGGTAAGACTCCGGCTCAAGCGTTATTTGGCACTAACTTAGTTGGTACGTCTGATTCTAAGTTACGCTTACAAATAGATTCTACTGATGAGAACGACGAAGTAGACAGGGATAGGATAAGAAACGAAGTCTCTGAACATATTCGTAAAAATCAAGAAAAACAAAAGGAGAGATTTGACAAAGGTAGAAAAAGGGTAGTGTATAAAGAGGGAGATTTAGTGAGAATAGAAAGAGAAGTACAGTCAACCGGTCAAAGCAAAAAGTTGATTCCGAAAGTACGCGGTCCTTATAGAATAACAAAAGTATTAGGGCAAGATAGGTATGAGGTGCAGGATACTCCAATATCACGAAGAAATAACAGGCTGTTTAAAAGCGTCTTCCCTGTAGACAAGATTCATCCGTGGTTAGTGTTCAAGAGAACTGATGATAGCGATTATAGTAACAACTCGAGTGAGGCTGACGAATGACGTTTATTATGAGTTAGACTGTTGTCATATAGAGCCAATAAGTATAGATTGCACAGAGTTTGTAGCTGATTTAAATGGACGTGAATGTAATTTCAGACTGTGAGGAGACTGACATGTGGATGTGATTTCACATAATATAGTAATTAAGTGATTGTGATTTCACAAGAGAGTGATGAGTTGATATGCTGTTGTTTAGTTGGGGATGTGATTCCCCTTCTTTTCATGTAAGTATAAACTAAGTGAATGTGATTTTACTTGGTTTATTGAGATGTGAATGAGAGTTCACATATTAAATGATTACAAGAGGATGTGATTCCACTCATTGATGTATAAACTAAGTGAATGTGATTTTACTTAGTTTGTTGAGATGTGAATGAGAGTTCACATATTAGATGATTTCAAGAGGATGTGATTCCACTTATTGATGCATATACTAAGTGAATGTGATTTTACTTAGTTTTTTTTGAGATGTGAATGCGAGTTCACATATTAAATTATTACAAGAGGATGTGATTCCACTTATATACGTATAAACTAAATAAATGTGATTTTATTTAGTTTGTTGAGATGTGAATGAGAGTTCACATATATGAAATATTTATAAGAGGATGTGATTCCACTTGATCAGGTGAATACTATGTAATATGGTTGATTTACATAAGTGAATGTGAATTCACGCTATCAATGCAGAATGTTAATATTTAGTTACCCATAATACATTATTTAGAGATTATGATTATGGTTTATTGTATAAAACTCTCATGTAGATTTAATGAAGGTTAATAAGTAAATAGAGTTCATAAGGAAATAAATTAAGTAAGTAAAAATTTATTAAATTAAATTTGTATATTCGAACTGTAACTGATAACCTAATTTGTGTTTAGAAATATTAATTTGGATAATTTATTTTAATTTAATTGTAAAATGCTTAACAGTTCACGAGACGTGAATGATCAGGAAGGCCGAGTGTTAGCTTTTTAGTTACCTAATAGTGTTGAAATATCAATCCGTTCAAAACATGGCTGTAAATCGTGTTCGCGCGCAAGACTAAATGCGCGCGAACAATATAAAATATCTAGACAATTATCTTGTTGTTATATTGTAGTTATTATTGCTGTATTAATTGCATAGTGATTAAATTAAAGTAGTAGTTTCTAGTTTTAGTTGAATTACATCCAATTTGTTAAAACGCGGCAACTCGCGTACACAACTGCCATGCGCGCCAACTTTGACAAGCGCGATCTATAAAAGGAGTTGTGTTGCGAGGCGCGCGCCCATTCCTGTGTTGACCGTTGTAACTTGCAGAGCTGAAGTCCGAATACAGTGTTTGAAAGTGCTTGGCGGTTTTAATTTCTTCATCGATACACCGGGGTCTCAAATAGTGGGTGGCGTTTTTACACATGTGACATTAAGTAATCTGTGGGAAAAAAAAATTGACAAGCTCAAGCATACTTCAATATTTTTCCTGTTTTGTGTTTTACGACGAAAACAAACAAGTATTGTCCGAAAGTAATCTGTTTCAGCGGGTGTTTCAATTCAAAATGCCAAATGAGGGTGACCAACGGCATTCGCGTGAAGTAAACACGCCACCGCTGCCGATGTCGTCGGGTAGCAGACGTCTGCAAAGTCGCAACTACAGCCGCCAACGTAGTCGCGAGGGGCGTACGCGCCGCACGCTTCCACGCAGCCGCAGTTGCAGCTGGAACGAAGCTATTAGTGGACATCGACAGCGGGAGTCAAGGCGGCGTACACGCAGATCAACATCACGCAGCCGTACTCGTAGCCGAAGTGAGTTGGCAGCCACCGTGTCCGTGCACGCAAATCACGACAATTACGCAGTCGCAGCCGTACAGACCGACGTGAGACGAAGAGTCGCTGGCTTGACAGCAGGATTCGGAGTGAGCATGGACGACGTTCACGCAGTAGTAGTCCCAAGGGTTACTTCGAACGTCCGAAGATAAGTGATGCGTCCCATGATCGCAGCCGTGGAGGTGTTTCGTCAGGCAGACGATCGCGCAGTGTCACACGTCATGTACATTCCTGTAGTGAAACCATTGGGTAAGAGTTTAGTAGAATTAAAAGTGGATTCCGTCACTGCAAAAGTTGAAGTGTATATAGTGCCAGATAATTTTATGCGTGTTCCTCTTCTGATTGGCCAAACGTTCACTGAACAACCTCACATTATTGTTGAAAAAAATAGTAATACTTTGAGTATTAAATCAGCGAAGGAGAAAATTAATACTGTCAAGCTGATATGCTCGGCAGATGTAACTATTAACGGTCTTACTATAGTTAATATTCACACAGATAGTTCGTTCACGGGTGATGTATATATTGAAGGCAGTTTTAGCTAAATGTAAGCGTGCGCAATTAGACACTTAGAAGCAGGAATACTGTGAAGTGTTTAGGGTTGAACAATCTGAATGTCTGCGACCGATAGTAGAAAGTGACATAACATCTGATGGTACCATGAGTAAAACTACAATAACAAAACTCCTATTACTACTTAACAAATATAGGACTTGTTTTGCGTTCAACCTGCAGGAACTTGGAAAAACGGAACTAGTAGAAATGTCCATTCGCTTGAAGGATGATGAACCGGTAGTATACAGACCCTATCGTTTACCATTTTGCGAAAGGGAAAAGGTTAGAGAAATGGTCAAAGAACTGGTTGATTGTGGAGTGGCCAGTCACTCTACCTCATCATACGCTAGTCCAATAATATTAGTGAAAAAGAAGACAGGCGATGTCAGACTTTGCGTAGACTATCGGGCATTAAATAGAAAGACCATTAAAGAAAACTATCCGATGCCTCGGATCGATGATCAGCTAGATGACTTAGCGGGATACAATTTTTATACGACGTTAGGTTTGGCATCAGGGTACTACCAAATCCCGATAAATGAATCTGATCGCCACAAAACGGCATTTGTCACTCCTGATGGGCAGTACGAGTTCAATCGTATGCCATTTGGACTGGCGAATGTACCGTCTACGTTCATGCGAATGATAAATATGGTAATGGATAAGGCAGAACTCGAACAGATTACTCCCATAAATACTAATAACACAAATTCTTTAGTTGATCAAGCAAGTACTGTCGGTACAACTCCGGCTGCTGGTAAAGTCGCGTCAGCTTATATGGACGACATCATCATACCGTCCCATACTTTAGACGATGGTTTGAGAAATCTGGAAGTTGTTTTGCAGACGTTACAGCAGTCTGGTTTAACTCTGAAACTATCGAAATGTTGTTTCTTCAGCAAGACAGTAGACTACCTGGGGTTCGAGTTAAACGCTGAAGGCATCAAACCTGGGTCACGGAAAATCGAAGCTGTCAGAGATTTCCCCGAACCAACTGACCAACATAGGGTAAGGCAATTCATTGGGCTGTGTAGTTTCTTTAGGCGCTTCGTGAAAGGTTTTTCTGTTATCGCTAAGCCTCTCACTGCATTACTAAAACAAAACGTTAGCTGGGCGTGGGGACCTGAACAACTTCAGGCATTCAATACTTTAAAAGCAGAGTTACTAAAGAAACCAACATTAGCACTGTACGATCATAAGGCCGACACTGAACTTCATACGGACGCATGTAAAATAGGTGTAGCCGGTATTCTAATGCAAAGAGACAAAAACGGAATATTGAAGCCTGTAGCATACTTCAGTCGGCAAACGACTACTGATGAACAACATATGACGTCATATGAGTTGGAAACGTTGGCGGTCATAGCTTCGCTGGAAAGATTTCGTGTCTATCTGTTAGGCATAGATTTTAAGATCTACACAGATTGTAATTCGTTGAGAGCGACCTTTGCAAAACGTGATCTTATAGCGCGTGTCGCGAGATGGTAGATAGCCATGCAAGAATTTAATTTCAGCATTGAGTACCGTCCAGGCAAATCCATGTGTCACGTAGATGCGTTGAGTAGAAACCCGCCTTATACTACGATGACGCGGTCAACACGATAGTCGAGCTCGAGACTGATAATGCTAACTGGCTAAGCACAGTTCAAAGCTCTGACACCGAAATACAACGGAAAATTGCAATCCTTAGAGACCCCTAATCTGAAAATGTAGTTGACGGGAAAAATAATTTTGTAGTGAGAAATAACATATTATACCTAAAAACTGATCAAAGAGAACGTTGGACGGTTCCAAAAGGGGTGCGCTGGCAGATTCTCAAACAATGTCACGATGATATAGGTCATTTCGCATTCGAGAAAACTTTAGCAAAAGTGAAGGACACTTATTGGTTCAGTAAAATGAGTGTTTTGTAAAAAAAAAAGTATGCGGATTCGTGCCTTGAATGCGCTTACACAAAGTCATCATCAAAGAAGAAGCCATACTTGCACCCCATACCCAAAGAAAACAAACCATTTTGTACTCTTCATATTGATCATGTCGGACCATTTGTCAAGAGTTCAAAAGGGAATACACACTTACTGGTAATTATAGATGCTTTCAGTAAGTATATCATACTCAAACCTGTAAAGAGTACAAAGACATCGATAGTGATAGACAAGATGCGTGAGTATTTTAGTGTTTTCGGTATTGCTAAGAGGGTTATATCCGATAGGGGATCTTGCTTTACTAGCCATAAATTCTCCGAGTTCTTACATAAGATCGGAGTTAAACACATCATCAATGCAGTGGCAATCGCTAGAGCTAATGGGCAGGTTGAGAGGTATAACCGAACGCTCGTAGAGGCACTGACGGCAAAATGTACTGGAGTTGACGAGAAGAAATGGGACATGCACGTGCCGGACATCCAACACGGTCTAAACAATACTTTAAACAAGGGTATTGGTATGACACCAGCTGAAGCGTCGTTCGGTACTGGTCTAACAGGTATTACGGAAGGTAGAATCAAGTCATGCATAGATAATGGAAATATAGACAACGCCCTTTCAGTAGAAGACAGACGCAAAAAGCTAATTGATTACGTTACAGAATATCAAGAGAAACAAAAGAAATATTATGACAAGAAGGCATGTGGACCTAAACGGTTCCAAGCAGGTGACTTAATCAGTCTCGAACGCGAAATTCCATCAGTAGGTCAGAGTAGAAAACTCATCCCTAAATTTCAAGGGCCGTATCGAGTCACAGCAGCGTTAGGACATGACAGATATCAAATAGAAGATACGCCCATCACACGAAAAGGAAATCGACGTTACTCAGCCGTAGTGGCGGTCGACAAAATGAAACCATGGATGCATTTTGATAGGTCTAGTGATAACACAAGTAGTGATGAGGAAACCGCATGTGAGAGTTCTAATATTTAGTAATTATAAAATAAATATTATTGTAATATAAAAAAAAATAATGTTAATAATAAATAAATAAATCTATTAATGCCATGTGCATATTAAGAATATGATATATATCTTATGATCCATGCGTGAAATGGTGTGACAGAGGGGCACTAGAACTCCGACGTTTGTGGTATTGGTATTGATTCTCATGTGGTTGCAAGGTAGAAGCGACTTGCCCCACTTATATTAATTATGTCCGATGTTATGGTCTCATGTGGTTGCGAGGTAGAAGCGACTTGCCCCACTTATATTAATTGTGTCCGATGTTATGGTATCATGTGGTTGCAAGGTAGAAGTGACTTGCCCCACTTATATTAATTATGTCCGATGTTATGGTCTCATGTGGTTGCAAGGTAGAAGCGACTTGCCCCACTTATATTAATTATGTCCGATGCTATAGTATCATGTGGTTGCAAGGTAGAAGCGACTTGTCCCACTTATATTATTTGTGTCTGTAAGGTCTCATGTGGTTGCGAGGTAGAAGCGACTTGCCCCACTTATATTAATTGTGTCCGATGTTATGGTCTCATGTGGTTGCAAGGTAGAAGCGACTTGCCCCACTTATATTAATTATGTCCGATGTTATGGTCTCATGTGGTTGCAAGGTAGAAGCGACTTGCCCCACTTATGTTAATTATGTCCGATGTTACGGTCTCATGTGGTTGCAAGTTAGAAGCGACTTGCCCCACTTATATTAATTATGTCCGATGCTATAGTATCATGTGGTTGCAAGGTAGAAGCGACTTGCCCCACTTATATTATTTGTGTCTGTAAGGTCTCATGTGGTTGCAAGGTAGAAGCGACTTGCCCCATTTCTATTATTGGTACTTATCTGATCTTTTGTTTTTCAAGTTGTTACAAACTAGAAGCTAAGTGCGTCATCTATAGTTATTAAAAGTCATGGTTGTGATCTTATTTAAATACAGATAAGAAATAGTTTGTACCAACATTAGCGATTAAAATCGCTGAATATATGTCAATTGTATATTTAAATCTAATTTCGGGTAGATTCAAGTGTGGTCAATAACTGATCAATCTTTAAATTCTAACTAAGTGAAAGCGCTTAATTGAATACACGGGTCGTGTAATGATTGCAGATGGCCGAACTGTTAGAATCTAAAGACGTTAATACCCGAAACTAGCAGGAGAGGGCAGCACTAGCTGCGCGAGGTCGCGGGGTTGGGGGGGGCGTCGAGGGACGAGACGCGGAGTGTGGTTGGAGAGGGCTTTGGAAGATAGCTATCGAGAGTAATTTTATTTTGAAGTGATTAATAAAGTATTGTTCCACGAGCACTGAATTTTAATTGGTTCTAGTGATAGTGATGATAGTGATCTTAGTTTAGATTACTCTTTGCTGTGTTGTCACCTGGATGGAAAAAAATAAAATGCCTCTGTTCTGCTTGAATCAGTTTGGTTGGTAACTATTATAGCTGTTTATCTATTATAGCACATAAAAACCTCATTAGAAAGGTAGATGCAGCCATAAATCATTACTTTGAAATTTCAAAAAACATTGTATTTAGACTTGAAGAACCTTCTTCTTTTTAATATGGCATGCTAACCTCCTGCTTTGAAGAACCTTGTCAAGATAACCTCAGAACTGTTCTAATCTAACATTGTATTGCAGATAGGTACCTACCTACTTGATTTTGAGGTATTTTTTTATCACTCGTCATTATTTCCCTCAGATGACCCACCCAAGTCCAACCTGTCTGCAGAGGCCAAAGAATGGTATCCTCCAAACTACAACCCTCAACAGGCGGTGCCACCGCAGTACATGGCAGACCCGGCTCCATACCGGCAGCAGATGCGGTACTCGGTGCAAGACAGGCTCCGGCAGGCGCAGGACCAGAACCCTTACAATTTCGGAGACATAACATACTCTCTGGAAGAAGCAGAGAATATGGATATAAGGGTTTGTGTGCTTTGAATAATATTCTGTGTGTAGGCTCTGCTTGTATATAATTGCTGCTTGCACTGTTTCTGCCATAATTCTGCCATACTATTATTATTATTCTTGTGTGGTGTATTGTACTTACCATACATACATACATGGGCATGATTTGTTCTATAGTAATCCATTGAACCCATGAACATTGGTGTAACTTAAATTATTAACTAGATGCAGCATGCTGAATGTGCCCAGGACCAGCAGCCTTATGGAGTAACTCTGAAGTTCATAGCGTGTGTCTATGGTTCATCTTATGCTCATACAATTTTATCGATTGCGGGGTATCACCGAAGGCTTCTAGGTTTCATTCAATGAGTTTGGGTTTGGCCTCCATTATGATGCTACTTGCGTGATACCAATTTGACAGATGAAGCTGGTGCAAGGTGTCAAACGTAAATGTCTATATGAAGTTCATAGCTCAGACTACTTACGCCATAAGTCTGCAGGACATTGACCTGATAAATTTGTATCATTTTAGATCTCCCTTTGACTTGTTTGTACTTAATATGAGATAAACAACAAATAAGTTGTTCAAGATAATATTACACTTTCTGTTGTTGACCTTTCCATATTATCTTGTGTTTTGTTATATCACAATTTGCAACTAAAGCAAAGACTCATGCATGCCTTTATGCATGACAAATAATGACCATCAACTTACCAATTGTACCTAACTTGACACAAAGAGAAAAAAGTTTAGTTAATAAATATGTGAAATAAGTTTAGTTAGTAAATATCTTGACCACAACATTTGCTATAGCTGTTCTATTTAATTAAATCTACAGCAAGAGAACATCAGTAACCTGATAACAGTGATGTGCGAGATCACATTCGACCCAGGTAAATTCGACGTGCTTTGTGGGCCGTTGGTCGACTCCTTTGCGTCGACACTACACGACGTCAACTACACGAGGCCGTTGGTTGAAGCTATTGTCAATCAGGTATGTCATATATACGTAACTCAAAGAGATAGTAATGAAATTAATGGTGTTCATGTGATGTCATGTTAACTTTAAAAACCTCTGTGGCTATGCGGTTTGATGCTCTGCCACCAAAGCCAGAGGTCCCGGTTTGAAATCCCGGCTGGAGAGGAAGAAAAAAACCCCAGGTCTTCTTCTATCTTCTAATAGGGGGTGTAGCGCCTGCACCTGGCCCACTTGAGCGGGGCTTTTGTGCATGGCCCCTTCGCCTGCACATCTACCTCAGCCATCCCAACTCCTGCACCAGCTAGAGTAGGAAGGCCTGGGTGTTCTGCAGCTGAGCCAAACAAGAGGTCCCGGTTTCAAATCCCGGCTGGAGAGGAAGAAAAAACCCCAGGTCTTGATGATGATTGAGATGATTATATGTGTATAATGCCGCTATCACTGGTTCCAACGACTTATCCTAGTGTGAGGCCAGAAACTTTGTTTATAAATGTTTATCACTGGATTATCTCTAGTTATCGACACTGTCAGGGAGCACCTATGACTAGGTTAGTTAGCCTGAACTCAAACTGGATTGTTCATCAGTCGATAGGCGAGCCGAACTTCCGCTACAACGGCGCGCGCCTATGCTCGATGTACGACTCGGTGGCGCCGCCCGAGGAGTCGACGTTCCGCGCGTGCGTGCTGGAGCGCTGCTCCATGGAGGAGCACAAAATCATCAGCGGCCTCGAGAGCTCCGAGGAGAGCATGCGCGGCTTTGCCATGTTTCTCGCGGAGATCTACACGCAGCTCGAAGACAGCCAGGTAATCCAGTGTGGCCAACCAGCCTGCCACGTTTCCTCTACCTGACATTGTGACGTCCCTACTTGGAGAGGAATAAAAAGATTCCAAATAGGTAGCCAACAAGAAATTTTATTTAACGTGGGTTCTCCAAATGTAGTCTGACCCTGGTTACGCAGCAACGAATCTTCCCTGCGGGTTTTGCCGTAGTCGGAGTGCCGCTGACGTCGGAGAAGTAACGGTCCGAATGCAGCCGGAGCAGGGAAGCAGGTTAGCCCGAAGCGGTGTCAGGAACCGGGAAACCGTAGGGTAGCAAGAAAAGCGGTGATCCCGAAGAGGTGCCAGGAGCCCCGAACTCAATCGGGGTTAATATGAAGCACAGACAAAACTAAAACGTAACCACCAGTAGTACGTTATGATTAAACGTAAGCAACCACTGCTTAGAGTCGTTCGTCGGCGTACGGTAAAAAGGGACCGTTACAGAGCGCCAGTAGGACGGACGTGCGCACAGTGCTGAGTGAGTTTTCGGAATCACGCCGGCGCCGCAAAGTCAAGTTGCGGTCACGGCTAGTTAGTTCAAAACGGGCCAATCATAGCAGAGCGAGCGAGTCGTCAACAGTGGAATGCTGCCAGTACAGCGCGTGAAAATCAATACTGTGATTACTAGCCTCATTTGGTAGTTTTATTAAGAGAATTACTACTTAAATTTAAAATAAGACCAGTTAATGATAGAGTGAAGACAACGGTAACTTACAACGTTACAATACCCCCTCGCCCAGTAAAGGGTTTTCATACGTAATGAAAATCCAAAACCTAATTCTAAATATTCTTAACTAGTTTTAGATCCTTAACATGCCAGGTGCCTAAGTCCTTTCCCGTCATATCCTCTAAAATGTATACCAAGGGTGATTTCTTAGCGGAGACGCGACATTTGGTATATTTGGGCGCTAACTTTTTACTAAAGTACTTGTCTTTATCACTCAAGACATAAGCACGTTTTAGGACAATGTCGCCTACGCTGAATTCTGCCTCTTTCCGCCTAAGATTATAGTGCGCCGTATTTTTTTTATGTGCGTGCCGAAGAGATGCCTGTACCTTATCAAAATATTTTGACAGGTGACCCAGATTTTCAGCGTAAATGTCGCGTGGCAGAAATAGTAGTTCCTCACCCAGATCGTTATCTGTATAATGAGAACCACAAGTAACCGTTTCTCGTCCGTACACGAGGAACGATGGAGTGTAGCCAGTTGCTTCATTGACGGAGTTGTTAATGGCATACTGTATTTTGGGAATATTAGTGTCCCAGGTTCTGTGGTCATTGTCCACGTAGGTGGAAATACATGTAACTATTGTTTTGTTATAGCGCTCGACAGTGTTTACTTGCGGAGTATATCTCGGAGAGAAGAATACGTTAGGTATCTTGTATTTCTTAAAGAGGGTATTTGTTACCGAGCTAATAAACTGGGTACCATTGTCAAGGAATATTGTCTGTGGGATTCCGTGGACCAGAAACACAGAGTCCTCCAGAGCCTTGACGACGGCTTCCGAAGTAGCGCGTCGCATGGGAAAAATAAGGCAATATTTTGAGAAGCAACATGTTACGACCAAAATATAACTATTCTGCTTTCGACTGACCGGAAGTGGACCTATGAAATCAATGGATATCATTTGAAACGGCCGTGAGCATTGTTTAGGTCGACCCATCGTACCCAGCGTCGGATGGTTTTGTGGTTTGTAAGCGAGACATTTTGAACAAGAACCAACAAAACGTACGACGTCTTGGTGCATGCCCGGCCAGTAGTATCGAAGAAGTAAGCGTCGATAGGTCTTGAAAATACCCAAGTGAGCAGCAGTAGGGTCAGCATGATTCTCCTCTATGACGCTGTCACGCAATTCTTTCGGCACCACTTCCTTCCAGGAAAACTCCGAAATCATTTCGCACTTATTTTTGGAGTGGCGATAGAGAGCACCACCTTCGATCAAGTAGTTAGGAAAGAGGTTCGGCTTTTCTAAACAACCGTTATAAATGTTTTTGTACCATGTGTCAGTAGTAGTCAAATTAGAGTTGACCGTACTGATAGAAGCACATGGGAAAGCACGAGATAGTGCATCTGGAATGACATTATCGACCCCACGACGATGTTTAAGTTCGAAATTAAAGGCAGACAACCTCACACACCAGCGTGCTAGTCTTCCGGTAGGGTTGTCCAGTGACAAGAACCATTTGAGCGCGGAGTGGTCGGTGTAAACGGTAAAGGTTTTTCCGTTTTCCAAGTAACACCGCCAGTGTTCTAGAGCGGTTAAAACTGCTAGCGTCTCCCTCTCGGTTATACTGTAGTTCTTCTCAGATCCCGACAACGCCCTACTCATGTATGCAATCGGATGTTCTTTACCATCAATCGTTTGTGTGAGCATGGCACCAATCCCAAAATTGCTCGCATCAGTGTGTACTTCGAACGGTAAATCGTAATTGGGACAAGAGAGAACCGGGGCTGATACAAGACACTCTTTTAGCTTATTAAAAGCATCATCAGCTTCAGTTGTCCACTGAAACTTGGGTGCGTTCTTCTTACTTGAAGTCAGCTGGTTGAGTGGTCCGGCAATAGTGCTAAAGTTGGGGACGAAACGGCGGTACCACGTGGCTGTTCCAAGGAAGCGTTTAAGATCTTTTTTTTTTGTGGGTGTTGGGAAATTAAGGATAGCCTCGACTTTTTCAGGATCAGTGCGAAGGCCATGCGCATCCACAACATAACCCAAGTACTTCAACTCATTTCTGAAGAACTTGCATTTTTCAAGGTTGATGGATAAGTTCGCTTGTTTTAATTTATGCAGCACGCCTAGTAGTAAGGACACGTGTTCCTCAAAGCTGCTGCTGATGATAATAATATCATCTAAATATGCGAACGCCTTTAGATCAAAATTCCCGAACAGAAGATCGACAAGCCTTTGTTGAGTGGCAGGGGCATTGGTGAGACCGAAAGCAGTGGTCTTAAAACGGAGAGTTCCTCTGCCTGGAACATAGAATGCAGTTTTGTCTTGATCTTCTGGAGCTATTGGAATTTGCCAGAACGCTTTCGACAAATCTACGCTAGATAAGAATTTTGCATCGCGTAGGTTGTCTAATATTTCAGTTATATAGGGTAGGTTATATGCGTCCTTTTTTTGTGACCGAATTCAGTTTACGGCTGTCGAGGCAAAAGCGAGGTTGTCCATTCTTTTTATAGACAATGAGGACAGGGGACGACCAAGCGCTCTCGCAAGGTTCAACTACATCTAACGCTAGCATTTCGTCGACTTGCTCTACCAAAATTCGCTGCTTCTCAGGTGACATTCGATAGTAACGTTGTCTTATAGGTTGAGAGTCACCAGTATCGATATGGTGAGTTATAAGACTAGTTCTACCAAGGCCCATACTGTCAGTGGAGATTTCCTGGAATTGACTGACAATTGAATCGGCTGTGGACTTTTGTGAATCAGAGAGATTATCGTAAGACTGTATAAAAGTCTCATTTTTGTCGATACTTATTTCTGCCAAAGAAGAGTTGGACAAGGTGATGCTACCTAAGTATTTGGGACAAATATTGAAAATCCGCCAAAAGTCAATGCCTAGGATAAGTGGGCTGTCCACATTTGGTAACACGTAACCCTTAATAATGTGGAATTGTTCTTCAAAGTGAATGGGAAGATTGATGTAGCCAATACTTTGAAGGGACTGGCCTCCAGCAGCAGTCACGGAGATACAATCATCGGTAAATACTTTTAGACCATGGTCCGACAATAATTTATGAGAATCATTGCCGAGAATAGTGACAGCAGATCCAGAATCGAGTAGACCAGAAGCAGGGATGTCCCCGATTCTAACGGAAATATAGGGTCTACTGTCCTTTGTTGGTTTACTATCCAGAATTGAGGCGACTCTGAAACTAGAGAAGAAGTTTCTAAGGGTTTGTAGCCATTTTTCAAAATCTACTCTATCGAAATGACCCTTAGAACCGTCCCAATTCTGGCTAATTAGTTTTTTTGAACGGTAGGAGTACATTTAGGGCATTCAGGTTTCTTTACACCTTTATTACCGCACCCAAAACAGACGATGACGTCACGACTAACCTTACACTGACGAAGATCGTGAGTGTTAGAGCGGCATCTTAGACAAAAGTTATTTGACTTTACAGTTGTTGCAGGAGCGATCGCAGAGACATGGTTGTCAGATTTCGTCTTACATGGCTTGTAAGCAAATTCGGGTGCTAGTGTGTGTGTGGTAATCGTTGGTGGCTCGCGAAAGTGTGACATACGGGTTTGTATATTTTCGTAATTTTTGCACAACGTTCTCAATACCCCAATATCCACAATCTGAGTTGCCGAGGCCAACGTACTCGCATAACATGGCCGGATATTGTGCAATAGTATCTCTAATTTGTCCTCTTCGGATAATTGTTTCGATAAGCGCGAAAACATTCCTGCCATTATGGAAAGATAAATGGTTATCGTTTCTGATTCGCCCTGAGTGCGAGCCCTAATTTCAGAAAGTAGACGATAATCATAGTCAGTTTGGCTGAAATCCTCTAACAACAGAGATTTGAGATCCGACCAGTTGTTAACGCTATCTCTTATACTTCGGAACCAGTGCAATGCTTGATCGGTGAAAATTTCCGTTGCATAGGACAGAAGTTTGGAGTCCGAAATATTTCTGGCCTGACACAGTTCCGAAACCCTTTCGATAAAAGCCCGAACACATGATTTCCCGTCGTACTTCAATTTGCTAAGTTCGGAAGTATTGCTACGCTCGCAAGTTACAGAAATCACGCTCGCGCCACTAACAGATGGCGTTGATTCCCTACACGCAGTATTAGACGAGGAAGATATTGAAAGGGGATCCTTTGCTTGTGATAAGAGAGCTAGGATCTTCGAATAATATTTTCGGTAAATCTCCGACAGTTGATCATGGCCCGTTTCGAACTTTTCATCCGTAGGTACCCGACTTAATCTGTGATAGACATGGTGCATCAGATTTTGTGTCCTAAGAAGAGAGGATCTATCTGGTGCAGGTCCGTCAAGAGTAGATTGCACTTTGTCCAAGATTTTGACGACTGCAAGTAAGTCGTCCTTAGGTTCAAGGTGAGATAACAGAACGTCCTCTGACGGGTATTCTGTCACAAGTTTAGTTATTTGTTTACGTAAAATTTCTACGGTAGTGCCTGGGTTTTCACCTCTGATGGCAACTTCGTACTCCAGTTCTGCTTTGTTTAGAGAGAGAAACTTAATTTGAAAAGACATGATGCAGCTCAAATAATAATTACCAAAGAGATGAGTAGTGAAAGTGTACTGATTCCTTTAGTCGCCTCTTACGACATGCACAGGAGGAAATGCAACTGCCGTATTCTTTTTTTTTTTTTTTGATTTCCCGGGACAGCACAGGAAGAGAAATCAAGGAATTGAAAATGACGCTACTAATTAGTCTCCGTTCTGTTACAAAATGATTTATGTACGTTAGGTTTTGACGGTATGAATGAAGTGAATGACGATGTAGAAAAAAATATATATGTTAAAACTGCAAATAAAAATATTGCAACTAGTGGGTAGGTGGTTAATTTTTTTTTAAGAGAACGAGAAATTAAAACCAACGTAGGAATTTGAAAAAAAACACTACAATTTAAAAGTTTGAATAATAACCACGTACACAGAAGTTGCTAAGCAAAACCAAAATTACAACACAGGTAAACGTTTACAAAAACACGCACACACAAACAACTAACTACTTACAGCGTAAGCAAGGCCAGACTAACCACGTTATGGGCGCCACTGTGACGTCCCTACTTGGAGAGGAATAAAAAGATTCCAAATAGGTAGCCAACAAGAAATTTTATTTAACGTGGGTTCTCCAAATGTAGTCTGACCCTGGTTACGCAGCAACGAATCTTCCCTGCGGGTTTTGCCGTAGTCGGAGTGCCGCTGACGTCGGAGAAGTAACGGTCCGAATGCAGCCGGAGCAGGGAAGCAGGTTAGCCCGAAGCGGTGTCAGGAACCGGGAAACCGTAGGGTAGCAAGAAAAGCGGTGATCCCGAAGAGGTGCCAGGAGCCCCGAACTCAATCGGGGTTAATATGAAGCACAGACAAAACTAAAACGTAACCACCAGTAGTACGTTATGATTAAACGTAAGCAACCACTGCTTAGAGTCGTTCGTCGGCGTACGGTAAAAAGGGACCGTTACAGAGCGCCAGTAGGACGGACGTGCGCACAGTGCTGAGTGAGTTTTCGGAATCACGCCGGCGCCGCAAAGTCAAGTTGCGGTCACGGCTAGTTAGTTCAAAACGGGCCAATCATAGCAGAGCGAGCGAGTCGTCAACAGTGGAATGCTGCCAGTACAGCGCGTGAAAATCAATACTGTGATTACTAGCCTCATTTGGTAGTTTTATTAAGAGAATTACTACTTAAATTTAAAATAAGACCAGTTAATGATAGAGTGAAGACAACGGTAACTTACAACGTTACAACATTAGCATAGACTCGGCACTGCGTCTGGTTGATCGGCGTTACTGTGGCTCTGAGGAGGGCATGCGTGGCTTCCATGTTCCTCGCGGAGATCTACACGCTGCTCAAGGACAGCCAGCGTCCGTAAAGTGCTGCATATCCCAGCGTGGCCAACCAGACTGCCACGTTTCCTGTACCTCAACGGCGGAACTGTGCGTCTGCCGGCTGGCGGCATGCCTGAAATAGAATAGTGGGTGCAGGGGAAGTGTTCTACAACCTCCTGGACTGAAGAGGCAGAGGCAGATGGATGTGGTTTCCTTTACCGATTTTGAGAAAAAATAAATTTTTAAGCGCCCTCCGCATCTTATTATTAACGACTACTGGTGTTTATTTACGACTTTATTCGCGTCGTTATTTGTGATCTATGAACTGAGGGTGATCAATCCAAATGGGTCAATAGGGAGAAGTCAGAAAATATGAGAGATAGCGACATCTGTTCTTAGGAACCATGGCTTCGTTTTTATACTTAATAATAATGCCAATATTTTTTTTATCTCATACATAACCGGGAATCGAACCTGGTCAAATGTCTGTAAAGAATGTTAGGTATTCTGCAAGTTTTCTCGATGTTATTGTTGATGGTGCGAATCATAAGTCAAAATGAACACATTTTTAATATTCTTTAAGTAATTGAAAGAAAAACCCAGCAATAAGATAATTATTTTATTTCAGTAAATGTGATTGATTGATGATTGATTCATAATGATGACCGAAGGGTCCCGGGTTCGAGTCCCGGTGGGGGAAAATATTTGTTTGATGAGAACGGATGTTTGTACCCTAGTCATGGTTGTTTATCTATCTAAGTATAGTATTTATCTATATAAGTATATGTATCGTTGTCTAGTACCCAAGATACAGGGAATCCTAGTTTGGGGCTAGATCAATGTGTGTAAATAGTGTCCAAGGTATTATTATTATTATTTTTTATTATTATTCATATTAACGACGACATTTTGAAAATTATTTAAATTGTGGGCATTTCAGTCTGATTGTTTAATTCCACGCCTAAACCGAACGGCGCGGAGTCATGAGGGGGTGTGCCTTTGCCACGTGAGAGAAAAGAAGTGATGAAATTTGTTTATTACCTTTGTCTCCGTAGACAGGAAATCGAAGGCTCGATTCGAGACAGGAATTCGGGAAAGGGGGCACAGTTGGGATAGGATGGGATCGAACCCTTGCCGTCGCTGTCCGACGGCGTGGCCGGCGCGCTGATGCCGACACGTGGTGTCGCCGCTACCGATACGACGAGTTGGAGACCGTACAACTTCAACCTTCACCACGAATCACTTGACCGCTGACGCGAATCTAATTACAATCAATAGCCCGACGCTATGAGGTAGATTTACACTCTGACCAGGCCCGATGCCTGTATTATGGTAATTGATACACCGAAATACCAATCAATGCCATGGGGCCCGAGCCGCCATGTTATTCTCCCGATGAGACCAGAGCAAGAGGAAAAAATTAACCTCCAATTTTACATCTCGTTACCGATACGAGTGACAGCTGCTAGTCCTTTTTCGCTAGTGATGTCTCGATTACTCGCGATCGATTCGCGCAACAAAAAACCGGTGCGTTTCCGACGCATAAATATTAAACAGTCACCCGCCCGGACAGGCCCGAACCTGTCCCTAATCAATAGGAAGGCGAGAAAGTGTTGCGGCCGCTCTCTTGAGGACCGAGTCCCCCACCCTGACTTCTGCTGATCGAGGCGTGCCATCCCGACCCGTGTACAAATTGACGATCCGTCCTCGTCTCCATCTCAATGATGGCAGGTTCGCATCCTTAATCAGCACCAAATCACCGACTTGAGGGGGGCTCGTCCGGTCAGTCCACTTAAGGCGCTGCTGCAAGATGTGCAAGTACTCAAGGGACCACCGTTTCCAAAAATCTTGAGCCATCTGCTGCAACATCTGCCACCTAGTTAACCGACTTAACTTAACATCACCGAATGGGTATTCTGGCAGGGCGTTAAGGGGCTGACCTATCAGGAAGTGACCCGGCGTCAACGCTTCCAAATCATTTGGATCCGAACTGAGCGGGCACAACGGACGCGAGTTCAGTGTCATTTCAATTTTACAGAACACCGTCGCAAGCTCTTCAAAGCGTAGAGAGGTCTCACCGATGATCCTCGTCAGGTGCGACTTAGCCGATTTAACCGCAGCCTCAAAAATTCCTCCCCAATGAGGACATCCCGGCGGACTGAAAACCCATTCAATCCCTCGTCGGGAGCAAGCCGTACCGATGGCGTCCTGGTTACCGTTCAGGAATTGAGTGACCTCCTGCAAATATCGCCTGGCTCCGACAAAGTTTGTGCCGTTGTCCGAACGGATTAATGTCGGGAGGCCCCTTCGTGAGACGAACCGATCTAGACAAGCGATAAATGCCTCCGTAGTGAGGTCACTGACCACCTCCAAGTGGACTGCCTTCGTGGCCAAGCACACGAAGACGCACAGGTATGCCTTCACTAATCTGGCGTTCCGTAGCTGTGAAGACTTGACCATGAATGGTCCCGCGAAATCCGTTCCGACACCCGCAAAGGGCCGGATTTCGTTAACCCTATCCGAGGGCAAATCGCCCATCTGGGGCTGCATCGTAGCCGCCTTGGCCCGATAACAAGGCAGGCACCGAAATACGACGCTACGCACTAAGCGTCGTCCCGATAGAATCCAGAACTCGCGCTGGAGAAACGCCATCAAGGCGTGGCATCCGATATGCCCATTCCGAATGTGTCGATCCTGTATCAACACTTCGACCAACTTCCCTTTCCTAGGGAGTAACAACGGGTGGCGAGCCGCATAAGGCAGGTTGGCATTCCGCAGCCGACCTCCTACCCTCAGCAATCCGTGAGGGTCAATAAACGGGTTGAGCCGAGCCACAGCTCCCTTCAGTTGGACGCGTCCGCGTCTCAGAATGTCCAATTCGGACTTAAAGTGCACCGTCTGCACGTTCCGTACCAATGCGAACAACGCATGGTTCCGTTCCCGTGGTGTCAGGACCTGTGTCCGCACTCGTTGCGCCTCAGAATTCCGACAATTCCGCGCAAATCGGCAGATCCAGGCGGTCACATTGACCAGCTTGTCGAGCGAGCTGTACCGTTCCAGCAGGCTGAACTCCTCTTCCGGCTCTGGTTGCGTCGTACAGACACCGACTGTCAAGGCGCTGTTCGCCGTGGTAACGCGTGGACTCATTGGCCAATCCGATTCGGCTTGAGTCAACCATTTTGGACCCCACCACAAGGGATGTCCAACTAACTCCGGAGCGTGACACCCACGAGACGCACAGTCTGCTGGGTTCATTTCCCCTGGAACATGTCTCCAGATCAAGGGCAAGTCAAAACCTCCGAAGTCAAAATCTGCGAAACCCGATTCGCCACAAAAATCTCCAGCTTGTGAACAGCCAGCCAGCATAACACGATCTGGCTGTCCGTCCAAGCGTAGACCGTATCTTCCAACGCTATTGACCCACGAAGAACCGTCATCGTGTGGTTGAGCAGACGAGTCAGGAGAGCCGCTCCCGAAAGCTCTAACTTGGGAATGGTCAGGCGAGTGCGCAACGGCGCAACCTTGCTCTTGGCCATGACCAACCGCACATCAACCTCCCCCGAGGAGTCGACCGTACGCAGATACACCGCAGCTCCGTAGCCCTTCTCCGAGGCATCGCAAAACCCATGCAGGGTGGCGGTGTATCGTTTGGTGGGGACCAACCTCCGTGGCAGTGAAATCCGATTGATGCCAGGGAGGGTTGAAAAGAACGAGTCCCACTCTGAGCTCAATGACCCGCCGATCGGGTCGTCCCATTTCAGCTCAGCAGACCACAATTGCTGCATAAAACACTTGAGCTGAAACGTTACCGGGGTGATCCACCCGTTTGGATCAAATGTCCTAGCCACCGTTGAGAGGACGTTCCGTTTCGTCCAGACCTTCGGGGTGTCCAACTCGACCCGATACGAGAACATGTCTGACACCGGCTGGTACTGGACGCCTAATACCGACAACATATTTGGGTTTTCCAAATTTTCAAAAATGTGGGGATCCTGCTGGTAGTCATCCGGAAGACCAGTCAGTAACTCTGGAGAGTTCGACATCCATTTCCGGAGCTCGTAACCTCCACCCCGTAGGAGCTCAACCAGCTCGTCCCGTCGAGCGAGCGCCTCCTCTACGGAATCTGCACCGGTACAGATATCGTCCACGTAGAGGTCCTGCTCCAGGATCGCTGCTCCTCTAGGGAAATTTAACCGTTCTCGATCCGCTAACTCCCGAAGAGTGCGAATCGCCAAATAAGGACTAGACCGTAGCCCGTACGTGTTGGTGTTCAACTCGTACACCCTGATGGGCTGATCTGGGCTCTCTCGCCACAGTATCAGCTGATACCGTCTATCGTCAGGGTGAATGACCGTCTGTCTAAACATCATCCGGATGTCAGCTACAAACACAACATTGTGTCGACGGAACCGTGTGATAACATCCGCGATGTCATGATTCAACTTCGGCCCTGAATGCAAACACTGGTTCAGGTTCATGCCGTTAGATGTTGATGCCGATCCATCGAACACTACCCGTATTTTGCCCTCCGGGGTCCTCAAGACCGCGTGATGAGGCAGGAAGCAGTGGTCTTCACGCTTCCAGTCGATACCCGAAACCGACATGTGGCCGAGCGACTCGTATTCCCGCATGAAGTCGACGTACTTCTGCCGGAAAATCCCGTCACGCTTCATGCGTCGTTCCATCGACAGAAGCCGCGTCTCGGCTGCATGGTGTGAACTGCCCAGCGGTGGGCGATCACTCCGAAATGGAAGACGTGTGAGAAATCGACCTGACCGAAGGCGACCAGTATTGTTCCGATAAAACTGTTCACACTCTTCTTCAACCGGGTCCAACCGGCGTACCGTAGGTGGTTCCTCCACCTCCCAAAACTTCTGTATCACCTCCGAGAGTACAGAACCGAATAAGGGACTACGAGTCGCTAGGCGTGGGGCAGCCGGCATGACCGGACCCATTACCGCATGGCCCAGTCTGGTGTTGACCGAAACCAGACCAGTCGCCTGCAACACGTGGACACCTGGCACTAACAGGTATCCCAAGGCATCGACACCCAATAAAATGTCTACTGGGCCCGGAATGTCGAACTCCGGGTCAGCCAGTGACAACCCAGCGACCAACTGTCGCACCGAGGGCGACAACCGTACGTGAGGGTGTGAGCCCATCACATTAGGCATGACTAATGCCGTGACCGTCAGATTCACCGATGAATCCACCCGTGACGAGAGAGTAATCCGACATACTCCCTTAACGGAACCGACTCCCAATTCCCCGAATGGAATGTGGGTACTACCTTACCGAAATGCCCAACCGTCTTACAAGGTTGCACGAGACTAAGCACCCCTGGGCCCCCGAGTCCAATAGTGCTCGTGCCACACAAGATTTGCCGTCCGAACTCCACGCTATCACCGAGGCGGTGGGGAGCATGACCGTCTGTGGAGTGGCGGCACCCTGTAAGTGGGCGGCGTGTCCCTAGCGGGAACCCCCGCGGGATCCGAACCCGCTCAGACCTCCGTCGGCCTGGTAACTCGGCTGCTTATATGCCACCGGTGGCATATCAGACCGCATGTACATTAGGGGGTCCCAACCCGCATAATAGGCCCCTCGCTGTCCCGGTACCCGACCATACCGGACTGTGAACGGTGTGCCCGGTGGCCACCGTGGGTGGAGGGGGGAGAGCGGATCTAACCTGGGGCGCTCTAGGAATGGGGGCGACATCCGACTGTTCGCCTCCCTGTTCGCCTCCCAGAGCGACGGGCAGGGTGGCGCAGAAGGTGGTGGGCTCCCAGCCTTCGCGCCACTCACAAGTGCCATCTGACACCCGCCCGTAACACGCGGTGAGCCAGCGGCCCGAAGTCCTCGCTGGCCCTGGATAGCGGCGACCGAACCCCGGCTATCCCGCCTGTTACGTCCCTGTCCCCTGGGGGGGTCCCGTCCGCGGGTACCCCAGTCACCCCGTTGGTGACTCCCGTTGCCCGGAGGGGGACTGGGTCCAGCCCTGGTTGGGCCCTTAGACCGACCAACCTGAGTCCGGCCCTGGTGGCCGTCCGATGGGCCTGACCGGCTCAGGCACAACACGACGTGGTGCCTGCCACCGCAGCACTCACAGGGGGACGCCCGTGAGCACTCGCTCAGCGGGTGCGGCCCCAAACAACCGAAACACAATCGGTGGCGGAAGACCACCTTCCTGCGGGCAGCCACACCGAGCGCCTTAAAGTTGGCGCAACTGGTCACCTCATGACCGGCACTGTCGCAGTGCACACAGCCGTCACCCGAAGGCGCGGCACTCAAAACGCCAAATTGTTTTGACCGCCCACCCCCCCGTGGGGGTGGGGGGCGCGTCCCCTCCCGCATCCGCGCGGGTTGGCGCTGCACCCTGGCCTCCGAATCCAATGTGTCGGATCGCCTGCATTCACCCTCCAAAAAATCCGTTAATTGGACGAGCGTGGGCAGTTCCGAGCTACTGCCCCCATGCAGCTGTTCAAACCGACTTTGAACAGCTGCAGGCAACCGTGACAAAACCATATATAACACAATATATGACCATTGGTCTACCGGCAGACCAAGGTTCTGAAGGGCCTTAGTGGCCACCAGCACAGGGTTGAGCACCTGTACCCGGATGTCAACATCCCGGGTTACTCTTGGGATGCTGAACAGCTTCCCCAGCTGCGCATCAACCAACCGCCTTTTGTGTTGGTAGCGGTCAAACAATATGACCCGGGCAATCTCATAATTGCCCGCCGTAACCGTTAGGTGACCGACCAACTCCTTCGGTTCACCCCGCAGTGCCATCAATAGCTGGGCCAACTTGTAGGCGCTGTCCAGGTCGTCCCGACCGTGGACCAGGCTATCGAACAAATTGATGAATGCCGGCCACTCATCAATTGCCCCACCGAAGGCCGGAATCTCCAGGTGTGGAAGCCGTCCAACCACACCCTTAGGGGGGGGGGTCTCCGCTACCCTCCCCGCGGTCATCCCGACGCGACCGCTTAATTTTTTCGGCGCGACGCTCGATGTCGCCCAAGCACTCCATCGCTTGGTCAGCATCCGCGCAGAGCTGCCTCACTGCAGCCACCGAGGCCTCATCCGTAAGCCCGAGGGCTTCAGCCTCGGCAGCCAGCCGACACACCTTCCCGACGCGTGTCATTGCGTCCTCCACACGCTTGAGCAGGACATCGTCCATGTCGGGTCGCTCCACATACTTGTGAGTATGGGCGAGCCATCTCATCTCCTCACGGACACCATATCGCAGTACCGTCAAGGGCGAAGGTGCCATGGTTACCGATTTAATTGTTCCTGGTCCTATGCTTCACTGCCGAACTAACCACAGCCAGATACCAGCACTTTCCCGTCAGCGCTGGGCACAGAAATTAAAACTAAGTTGTAAAACCCAAGGCAACCACTAAACAATTAAATCCTAAACAATATTTAATATGGTCGCCCTGTGGACATACACCTTATAATATACACTCTAAATCAATTAGAGAATGCCACCATGTGGTACAATACAAATAACACACAAAAGGTTATTATAAAAAAAACTAAATAATAAGTGGCTTCTTATGAACCACACTTCCTTTGAGGTCAGCAAATCAGCTTAATACCCCTTAAATAGCCCGACCCTGCTGTGTAAACCGAAATAACACTGTAGGACTATAGAACCCGACGTTCCACCGTAAGTAATACAATCTAGGCTTCGCAGAATGACCGTTCAATCCCTTATGCGCTGGTAACAGTAGTTTCCGACTACAAATTTATAACAACTGTTAACTAAATTGGCACTTATACTTTCACTTACCGAAAATGAACTTTAATTGTGGTACCGACCACAGACTCATTGCCGACTTGAGCCAATCTGAGATATTCCTTTCTCTCAACTACAATGTGACAAAGGCAGCCCTACAACCGTGAATCGATGATTTCCCACTAGGAAACCGCGCTCCTGCTACCAAAATGTTTAATTCCACGCCTAAACCGAACGGCGCGGAGTCATGAGGGGGTGTGCCTTTGCCACGTGAGAGAAAAGAAGTGATGAAATTTGTTTATTACCTTTGTCTCCGTAGACAGGAAATCGAAGGCTCGATTCGAGACAGGAATTCGGGAAAGGGGGCACAGTTGGGATAGGATGGGATCGAACCCT
The DNA here is from genome assembly GCA_949825045.1 of Argyresthia goedartella. NCBI lineage: Eukaryota > Metazoa > Arthropoda > Insecta > Lepidoptera > Argyresthiidae > Argyresthia > Argyresthia goedartella. Next base: position 246,527 of record OX463815.1, read on the forward strand.
TGCCGTCGCTGTCCGACGGCGTGGCCGGCGCACTGATGCCGACACGTGGTGTCGCCGCTACCGATACGACGAGTTGGAGACCGTACAACTTCAACCTTCACCACGAATCACTTGACCGCTGACGCGAATCTAATTACAATCAATAGCCCGACGCTATGAGGTAGATTTACACTCTGACCAGGCCCGATGCCTGTATTATGGTAATTGATACACCGAAATACCAATCAATGCCATGGGGCCCGAGCCGCCATGTTATTCTCCCGATGAGACCAGAGCAAGAGGAAAAAATTAACCTCCAATTTTACATCTCGTTTCCGATACGAGTGACAGCTGCTAGTCCGTTTTCGCTAGTGATGTCTCGATTACTCGCGATCGATTCGCGCAACAAAAAACCGGTGCGTTTCCGACGCATAAATATTAAACACTGATGTTTACACAATTTGGTCCTTATACTTTCAGGATCATTTATACAAACAAATACTACACGCGATTACATAATTAATATTGACCAGGTTAGATTCCCGGTTATGGATGAGAGTTTAAAAAAAATTTTGAATCTCATTATTATTAAATCTAAAATCGACGCTATGGTTCCTAAGAAGAGATTTCGCTATCTCTTATAGTTTCTGACTTCTCCATACTGACCCATTTGGATTGATCAACCTGTATAACTATCGTCAATTTTGTTAGGCTCTGAATGCCGTCTGGAGGGGGTAATTCCTCTTTCTCGCACAGGATGAGATAGTGAGAGCAGTTTCCCCCACCCCACCCTCGCTCTGAGCCAAACAATATTGGCCATAGTTATTCATAGCTTTATAGTGACAGAAAATAAGCATGCTATGAATGTTGCAGGGCGGTCGTATCCGGTCGCTGGGAGAGAGTCTGTGCAAAGTGCTACTACATCTGTTGGACACTGAGAATGAAGCTAATATCAAAGCCGTCTGTCAATTGCTGAAGGTTAGTTCGATATTCTTTATTGTAATCCAGAAAATGTCTCACAAAATTTAGACACAAATGAAAACTTTAAAAGTCAAAAATTTGGTTCATTTGTTTCCTTGACAGGCTGATAACTTTCAAACCACTGAACCGATTTTAAAAAACATGACTAAGAATATGCACGCATGTGTAGACTACTGCCAATAAAAAAACGCTTTAAAGTCCATCCACCGTTTGAGCGCCAGAGTTCCATGGACAGATAGACAGACATACTCTATGACACCCCTCTTTTTCTTTGGGGGCTAAACAATAACTTCTCATGATATGTGGCTAATTATGTTATCAGAATATATCATACACAATAGTTCTAAGGTCTAACTTACTCTCAATACATATAATACCTATTGTTTGTGCTTAAGAATGAATAAATATTGTATCTGTGATGCTATCCTTATCTAAAAAAAACATCGTCTATGCTGGACCGCTGTTGGTCAAATGTGATCATAAACATTCACATACAGGCACATACATTGCTTCTGACCCCACACTACGATACCCTGTGTTGTGGGAACCAGAAACAGATACATCACACATCTACAGCCAGGGATCGAACCCGGGACCTGTTGTATGGTATGCATAACACTGCAACGCCACAGACGTCGCCAATGTTTAAAATGCTTTGTTTGTTTGTCTGTCAACTTAAGGTTACTAGAGGGGTCGATGGCAGGATGGTCTTCTCTTTCTTGGAGGGTAGTCCTAACAAACAGCAGCCTAAGTAATTAGCTCCCTATTTATTTCAATTTAAAATTACAATTTAACATTTAATGAACATTTATTTATAAAATATACTGACCTGAACCATCCACGAATCAATTTCAATCAATTATCACATAAATCAATAAGTATTTCATCATTATTTACAATATGGATATTTACACTAAGCTGGCAAACAATATGGAGTCCATTGTGAAGTCATTCGGCGAGAGGGTGGAGAAGTGTGAGCAGGAGATACAGGCCTCTGCTCCCAAGAACGTCTCCAGCCTGGCGAGTGAGTTCTTGGAGTTTAAGTCGCTCATCTGGAAATGCCTCAGCATGCTAAGATCACAGCTAGAGCTCCTGACGCTGTGCCTAGACAGGCACGAGACTGCGGCGAGGCGTAAGGTGTTGTTGGTGCATGGAGTGAAGGAGGAGATTGATGAGCAGCCGGGTATGGTGCTCAAGACAATGCTCGCCAACCAACTCAAAGTGTCCGCCGAATGCCTCGGTGCAATCAGGGTGGTTCACCGTCTTGGTCCCATCAAGGATACAAAGACTCGGCCGCTGCTTGTGCGTTTCACAACTCTTGAAGCCCGCAGTGAGGTGTGGGGGCTGAAGAAGGGACTCAAGGGCTCGGGCATGACTGTCACTGAGTTTCTAACAAAATCTCGACACAACGTTTTTGTGGCCTCCCGCAAGCACTTCGGTATGAACAACGCCTGGACCTCAGAAGGCAAGATCATAATCGTGCTGCCGGACAAGTCCCGTCGTAAGGTGGAGTCCTGGGGTGATCTACAGCCGCTGACATCCGAGTACCCGAGCATGGACCGCTCCCAGCCATCGCAAGACAAGGGGAAGAAGCCAGCCGCAGGCGCAACTGCTAACGCCAAGAAGGGCGGAGGCGTCGTGACCAGGAGAGGAGGCCAGGTGCCTGCGAAGTGAGGTTATTGTGATGTCTCCCCGTTCATCATCTCGTCTTGCATAATGTGTGTGCATTGTGCCGGCTCGTCGGCAGTCGGCAATACAATATAGGTACTTCACTCGTTACAGCACTTTATGTGGTTTTTTCAATTTGTCTTTCGTAGGTAATTGTAATTTTGTAAATTCTTGCAGTAGGTACATTTAACTAGCTTTATATTTTTAATTCTACTGTCATCGGTCACAAAGCTGAGTTCATGTTCGTGTTTTTTTTTCTTATTCCTGATTATGTTCCGGCTAGTTCCGAATCGCGAAATGTGTACTCGATTTTTTTTGTTTTTTTTTCTTTTTCACTTTAGATTTATTTAATTAATTTTGTTTTCTTCCTCTGTCAAGATGTGCATTCCGATGTGCAGCATGTATTTTCCAATGTCTTAAGTACCTATGAAGAGCTATTATAGTTTACTTATTGATTTCTTCCAGTATTCCTATGTGGATAGGGGCTGGGTCAGGTTCCATTATTTGTGTTTTAGTTTAGTTTAGTTTTAGTTATATATATATATATATATATATATATATATATATATATATATATATATACATATATTAGGTAGTTATTATATCTATCATTATTTTATACATATGGATAGTTTATGTAATATTGATAATAGTTTTTTCTCTTGTTCCTCAAGCGACGACTACATTAGTGCGGAGAGCGATAACTCCTTTGTGGTGGAACCGCTATCCGCCAAACTGAGGACTGTCTTTGTTGGCCTGGAGGGTAACTTAACCTTACAATCCCCCAAGCCTCATATGACGCTCGCCTCGAGTACCGTCCGTCCCCCAAGCGTCATATGACGCTCTCGCTCCCGCGCTTTTTTAAACCGGTATATTTTGGCCAATTTTTGTCATGTTGGTACTGTTAAAGATTCTCCAGACGCTCAATAAGACAAAGTCTATAATCCGATACAATTGTCTATGGTCATTCATAGAAAAAAATATTCCAAACGTGCCTCAAAAAAAACACTTTTTCGATTTCCGTATTTTTGGAAAATTTCAAACGCTGAAATATTGAACAGTTTATATAAGAACACACTAATGTTTTTATTGTTTTGAAAGGGTAATGTTATTTAGATTAGGTAGGTATCAAATAACATGTATATGTTGTTGATATTTTTCTCATGTCTGCTAGATTTGTCGAGAAGGACCATTTTCATAGATGTCTGTGATTCTCATGTCGGTACAATAATAAAGGAAGGTCACTGTGACATTAGTTTTGCATTGACTAAGAGAGGGTTTCATTAGCTACTCATATTTAGCACTCTCATAGTTCTAAGAGTTACCATTTCAACATAATCACTTGATACGTCAGTCAAGTGTCGCGCGCCGCGCGGGCTTAAGTGTGCCTGGGGGACGAGCTGTGTCGGCGCCAAGTGGCTGGGGGTGCGAGGGGTTAAATATTGTTCATATCAATGCCCAAAGCATCCACTCTAGTTACCCAGACCTTCTCGAAGCGTTCAGCACAAAACATGTGGATGGTATACTTATTTCTGAATCTTTCCTAAAACCTTCTATGCCTTCCACCATGTATTCACTACCTGGATACCAGCTGTATCGGAACGATAGAGTTGGAAAAGCTGGTGGTGGTGTAGCTATTGTCCTTCGTTCGGACATATCCTGCAAAGTTGTGAGTGCCTCCCCGAGTGAGTACTCTGAATCTGCTGAACATCTTTTCCTTGAAATCTGTCTTCACCATAGTAAAGTTCTGCTCGGTGTTCTCTACAGTCCTTCGCTTCTCATCAATTACTTCGATTCCTTCGAGTCCCTGCTCAATGAGCTGACTCCTCTTTATAATGATGTCCTAATCCTCGGCGACTTTAATACATGTCTTCTTAAAAATGATTCCCGCTCGGCCCAACTCCGGTCTATTGTCAATTCATTCAACTTGCATATTCTCCCTCTAAATGCGACTCATTGTCAACCACATTGTACTCCCTCTCTCCTTGATATCATGATATCATCTGATATAGACAAAGTTGCTGCCCACGGTCAATTTAATTCTCCTTTTTCTTATCATGACCTGGTTTATCTCTCCTATAAGGTCAAGTCTCCCAAGAACAGAGCCAAATTTATCTTTCTTCGTAGCTTTAAGGGCATTGATCCATCGTTACTCCAATCTGATGCATCATCAATCGATTGGTCACCTGTCATTTCTAGTGAGGCCGTTGACGACAAGATCCACCATTTCAACACAATTATTCTGGGACTATTTGACAAACACGCACCCATCAAAAAGGTCAAAGTAAAACACCTTCCTGCGCCTTGGCTCACGGACCCCATCAAACGGTTGATGGCTAAACGGAACCGAGCTAAATATCAGCATAAAAAGGAACCCACCGACGATAATTTTGCTGCCTACAAATGCCTCCGGAACCGTTGTAACCGTATGTGCCGTGATGCCAAGCGTCGCCACATCTTTGAGTGCATTCAAAACTACACCCCTTCCGAAGTGTGGAAATTCCTGAGATCTCTAGGTGTCGGTAAGCCCCAGAATCAAATGGTTGGTGACGTCGATCTCAACGGTCTTAACAGATTTTTCTCGGCTCCCCCAGTCGTTATGGATCCCATCGTTAAGGATGCCACTCTGCATGGGCTCCGCTCCAGGCCGGCGTTGACCTCCACTCCTTTCGACTTCAGTCCAGTCGGAATTAACACAGTTAAGAAGGCGGTGCTGGCTATCTCATCGAAAGCTGTAGGTGATGATTGCATCTGCTCTAATATGATCAGCAACGTGCTCGATTATATTCTTCCCGCTATCACACACATTATAAATCACTCTCTCTCTAGCTGTTCTTTCCCCTATGTGTGGAAAAAAGCATTAGTCATACCTTTACCCAAATCCTCAAACCCCTCCTCTTTCAAAGAGTATCGTCCTATTTCTATCCTGCCTATGCTTTCCAAAGTCCTAGAATCCATTGTCCACTCCCAGCTTTCCTCCTACCTTACGTCTCACTGTCTGCTGAATCGATTCCAGTCGGGATTCAGGCCGGGTCATAGTACCGTTACGGCCTTACTCAAAGTCACTGACGACATTCAGTTGGCTATGGACGAGAAACAGCTCACCGTACTAGCGCTACTTGACTTCAGCAGCGCATTCAACTGTGTTGATTTCGACATCCTCGTTGAGATACTGAAGTCTCTGAATGTCTCCCCGGCCTCAGCCAGCTGGTTCGACTCCTACCTGAGAGGTCGTCAGCAGCGTATAAGGTCCGAGGAGACTTCAACAGAATGGTGCGACCTTTTTGCAGGGGTGCCTCAGGGTGGTATCCTGTCCCCTCTTCTCTTTTCTGTCTTCATAAATTCTATCTCAGATACTCTCTCTTCCTCTTATCATCTCTATGCCGATGATCTCCAAATTTACCGTCATTTTTCTCCCTGTGATGTTAACTCTGCTGTGGCATTGCTGAATGCTGATCTTGAGTGTATCAGGGATTGGGCTCTGTCACACGGGCTACTCGTCAATCCTTGTAAGTCGCAGTCAATGATTATCGGGTCCAGGCACTCTCTACAAGTGTTACAGCATATGTCCACTGCACCCATAATGTACGATGGAATCGTAATTCCCTACAGCTCCAAGGCCAAAAATCTCGGAGTCATCTTTGATAACCTGCTGTCTTGGTCAGCGCATGTCTGCGAGGTTAGTAGGCGTGTCTTCGCTACGTTTTACTCTCTCAGACGACTTCAGCACTTCTTACCTCTTCAGACCAAAATTACACTCGCCCAATCTCTGTTACTTCCCCTCATTGACTACGCAGATGTCTGCTGGATCAGCGCAAACGAAGAGCAACTGGACAAACTCGAGCGACTTCAAAATCTTGGGATTCGGTTTATTTTCGGTTTGCGCAAATTTGACCATGTTTCTCAGTATCGCAGGGATCTGAAGTGGCTTCCAATCCGTCTTCGCCGGGATTCCCACATCCTCTTCACTCTCTTTAAGATTTTACATAATCCTCATTACCCTGGCTTCTTACGTGATTCGTTCACTTTTCTTTCTTCAGATAGGCCTCGGAGACCTCACACTCGGTCGCTGCTCACAACACCGCAACATAAAACTGTCGCATATGAACATGGGTTCCGACTCCGGGCTATCAAGCTCTGGAACAAACTCCCCAGCACCGTCAGGGACAGTCCATCTCTTAACATCTTCAAAAGTAGTTTGAAGGAACATTACCTTTCTCTTCTGTAGTAGATTATATTTTATTTATATATTGTATAGGTATTTATTGATATTTAAATATAGTATTTATAGGTATTATAATATTATGTAGGTTCTCATTTATTTATATGTGTAAATATGTAAGTAATTTATTATAAATATATTAAAGTCACTCTGATGTTTAGTTTTTTTTATATGTTGTGCATAATAGGTCTATCCCTTCGCATGAAACTATTTTTCCCTGTCAGCCCTGGGTTTGCTGGAAGAAATCTCTATATAGAGATAAGCACGCCTTTGTTTACTAACTATGTTTGTAATTGTCCACTAATGTGTATATGCAATAAAGTATAAAGTCTTCGATCAGAGATACTTGTCCTTATCCCTTTAATCGTTGAATTGCGAAAGATTATGTGATGTGAGTAATTATCAAAATAATTGTACATGACCCATATTTTGTTGTGTCGTAAAAGTTTGACAACAAATAAATCCATGATTTTCTATCGGAAGTTTGTAATTACTATGTTTGTACTTGAGCAAAATATTTCTCTGCATTCGGCTGTGGTTGTGGATCGAGGTAGTTTAAGGCATTTGTAATTAAATATTTTAAAACATAAAAGTAGAAATTTTTCAATCTCTACTTTCTCATACAAATACAAAATGTCGCACAATTCTTAAATTTTTGGATTCGCCTAAAAACATATCATAGCATTCGTTATGTATATGTATATTTTACCACTTATTTTCTACTAATCTGCTTAAGATATGTTTAGACTACTTAAAACATGACCCGTGATGGTCAGTGTTTATTTTTATATTTTAGATGACAACAATAAAATACAGCGAACATCCCAAAATGAGTGGAAATAGTTAATCAACAACATATATTCCATACTATGTATTATTAGACAGGAGGAGAATGCAGACGCACCGTAGGAGAGTCCAGAGTTCAGTGGATTGCTACAGGCACGTAACCCGTGCTTTGTACAAAGTTGCGATGGAATACTTTTTAGTCCTTGTAAGAAACCAGAGTTGCGATCATAGACTCTTTCGTTCTTTTACGTAACCAGTTTGTTTTATTTTATTATAAACAATAGATTTTGGGCCAGGGTTTAAAAAAAAAAGTGAAGATTGTTATTATTGTACTTAATTTCGTCCAAGGACATTGGTCTTCCATCGTTACTGATTTCGTAGATAGACGAAAAAGTAGTCGATTGGTGACGAAACACCGATTACGTACGTCGCCGAAACACCGATTACGTACGTCGCCGAAACACCGATTACGTACGTCGCCGAAACACCGATTACGTACGTCGCCGAAACACCGATTACGTACGTCGCGTCGCCGAAACTAGAGATACGTATTATTGATGCAACATTAGCCAGTTTAAAATGTATACGACGAGTAAGAGACAGGCAACAACAGTCAGAGCTGTGCGCCAATCTCTCTTTCACATTACAAGTCAACGCAACAGGCAGAAGAACATGGACGGATATCTCTGCCCCTTTTTCATCATGTGATGCAGTTTATTGTCTTAACTAAACCCCTTCGCTCGTGGGTAGTGATTTTAAATCTCTTGTCTTTGTAATAGAGTTCTAACCCTAAGAGTTTGAGCTCAGCCTTGCCCGAGTGAGAGTACGGAGTTCATAATGATTGTTGACGTCTTACAGCTGTCCGGCATAGCGCTGGACGCAGACTGCCCCGCTGGCATGGCGGTGGCGTTCGAGCGTCTGCGGCGCGTGTCGGGGCTGGCATGCGTGCGTGCCGTGCTCGCACTGCGGGTCCGCGCGCTGGGGCCTCGCCGAGCCTCCGCCGCCGCCCGCGCCGCCCGCCACGCCCGCCACGCAGCAACGTTTTTTGGCACAAAAGTTTTCAAAACTGGTTTCATCGAATGAAAAAGTGCATAGACGCCAAGGGAGATTATTTTGAAAAACAATAAATTAATTTTGTACCTTTAATAGTATTTTTTCATATTCATTCCGGAAACTTATAGTGCGCCCCACGTACTAGTCCTACCGTTGGATAATGTAATGTTGTTGTTTCCAGATTTTAAATAATGAAGGGCCAACAATCAATTACCAACAATGGACCGTTTGCAAGGAACGCTACCGTGATTCGTAATTCTTTATTGCACTCACATGACTGTAAAAATAGCTTATGATATAAAAGAAGTGTACAAAGGCGAGCTTATCTCTAAATAAGAGATTTCTTCCAGCAAACCATGTTGGATAGGAGACGGAGATGATAGGTAAGGGAAAGAATTGCGCGTACAATTAAGACTATATTCTAATATAATACATATTACACATACATAAAACCCTATTGCTAAGAAATATAGACTACATACACAGTTACATAAATACAGCATATCAATAAATATCTTACAAATATACTAATACATTATATAGCTAAATAGAAAGTGAAAGATAGTGCTTCTGTTCAGGCCTCTCGGCACCCGATGACCTCGCAGGGGCCCATAGCTACGAGGTAGCGTAGCGATCAGATGCCAAGAAGCAAGAACGTCGGCGATTCACCGAGCTAAGTAATAGATTCTATCTGACCTGGTCTGTGCTTCGTTCCCGTCAAACACCTGTCTCTCTGCAAGGCCTGGGTGCACCCTAGGCTCTTCTTGGTAGACAGGTTCTTCAGCCAACCAGGTATGGCTGGCAGGCCAGCTTCGACGCACACAGTGTTCCAAATACGAACTTTATCTGGTTCGGAGAACCACAATACACTCAGCTATAAGACAATCCTGAGGGGAGCCCGAATACAATTGCAGATGGCTTACGATTTAATTTTAATGCCCAAAATCAATACGCGTCACATTACGGGGGCTTTTCGTCTGTCAGTTGTCAAAAAACTGCAAAGATGGCCGCAACGTCAAATTCAAAATGGCCGTTCCGGAACCATAGATCGAGTATCGATTTTGAATCGAACAATCACCCGCCCGGACAGGCACCCACCTGTCCCTTAATCTACGGGCAGCCGAGACAACGTTGCTACCGCTCGTTTTAGTACCGAGCCTCCTACTAGAACCTCTGCAGACCGGGGGGTCCCGTCCTTGCCAGGGAACAAGTTAACAATGCGCCCCCTGCGCCAACGTAGTGGCGGTAGGTTAGCATCCTTAACCAGCACGAGGTCACCAACACTAGGGGGGCTGGTTTTGTCAGTCCACTTAAGGCGCTGTTGTAAGATATGCAGATACTCGAGCGACCAACGCTTCCAGAAATTCTGAGTAAACTGCTGCAACATCTGATACCTTGACAACCGATACAATTTCACTCCCTCGAAGGGGTGCTCGGGCAACGCGTTAAGTGGCTGTCCTATCAAGAAATGGCCTGGGGTCAGAGCCTCCAGGTCATTTGGATCCGAGCTGAGCGGACACAACGGTCGCGAATTGAGAACGGCCTCGATCTTACAAAACAATGTCGCGAGCTCCTCAAAAGTCAGCGCGGTCTGACCTACTATACGCCCTAAGTGCGTCTTCGCTGACTTAACTACGGCCTCAAAAATCCCACCCCAGTGGGGGCAACTCGGTGGGCTGAAGGTCCACTGTATACCCCGACGGGAGAGGGCCGTTCCAATATCCACTTTATTTACATTCAAAAAGTTGACTATCTCTCGTAAGTATCGTTCCGCACCGACGTAGTTAGCGCCGTTATCAGAGCGGATCAAAGTTGGAAGTCCCCTTCGAGAAACAAACCTATCCAAACAAGCAATGAAAGCCTCTGTCGAGAGATCAGCAACGAGCTCGAGATGTACCGCCTTGGTGGATAAACAAACAAACACACACAGGTACGCCTTGTATTGCTTAGCGTTACGCAATCGTGAACTCTTCACCATAAACGGTCCTGCAAAATCCGTACCAACACCTGAAAACGGTCTGACCTCATTCACACGATCAGGGGGCAAGTCCCCCATGAGAGGTTGCATCGTGGCAGCCTTAAGTCGATAACAAGGCATGCACCGAAACACGATGTTCCGTATGACACGGCGGGCAGATAAGATCCAAAACTCCCGCTGGAGCGTGGCCAACAACGCGTTACAGCCGGCATGCGCGTTTTTAATATGACGATCAGTCACCAGCAATTCAACTAACTGTCCCCCCTTGGGGAGCAGAAGTGGGTGACGAGCCGAATACGACAGATTCGCATTGCGCAATCTTCCTCCTACCCGAAGTAACCCGGTCGAATCAACAAAGGGGTTGAGACGCGCGACGGCTCCCTTCAATTTCGAACGTCCACTTCGTATAGTCTCCAATTCTGCCCCAAACTTCGAGGACTGTACCAACCGGACCAAATTCAGTAGCGACTCGTTTCGCTCTGCCGGAGTCAGAATAGGGTTCAACGTTCGCTGATCGCGAGGAGTACGACAATTTCGAGCGAATCTCCTAATCCAAGTGGACACGTTTATCAACTTGTCAAGTGAGCTATACCGGTCCAGCAGAAACCCGGCGTCAGGGTCCTCAGCCTTCTGGGTAACATGCAGGGGCCGCTCTGGGGCCATGATCCGAAGATACTATACATGGCTGTGGGGCCAGTCCGATTCTCTCCTGGCAAGCCAGTGTGGTCCCCACCACAAATGGTGTCTAACGAGTTCAGGAGCCCGACATCCCCTGGATGCACAATCAGACGGGTTCAATTCTCCTGGTACATGTCTCCAAGTCAGTGGGACCTCAGACGACACAATCTGGGAGACACGGTTCGCGACAAAAACCTCTAAGTTATGGACCGAAGCCTTCAGCCAGCACAAAACAATCTGGCTGTCCGTCCACGCGTACACCGTATCCTCCAAAACCACTGACCCACGCAACACTGTTAGAGTGTGATTCAAAAGTTTGGTCAAAAGAGCAGCCCCGGACAGTTCCAGTTTTGGAATCGTCATCCTTGTCCGAATAGGCGCTACCTTGCTTTTTGCCAAAACCAAACGCACGTCGACCTCCCCGGTGGAGGTGACGGTTCGCAAATAAACCGCTGCCGCAAACCCTCGTTCAGAGGCATCACAAAACCCGTGAAGGGTTGCCCTGTAATCCCCAGCAGGGACCAATTTCCTCGGCAGCGATACATTATTTATGTCCGATAGCGAGGTGAACATTTGCGTCCAATCAGTCAACAAATCACCTGAGAGGTGGGTGTCCCAGGTCAACTGAGCCGCCCATAGCCTTTGCATAAAACATTTGAGAGCAAAGGTGACTGGAGAAATCCATCCATTCGGGTCGAACGTTCTCGCAATCGTTGACAGTACTGACCGCTTCGTCCAGGCCTTCGGTGTTTCTAAAACCACCCGATAGGTAAACTCATCATGGACGGGCCGGTACTGAATTCCAAAGCACTGACAACATGTTAGGGTTGTCAGGATTCTCAAAAACGTGCGGGTCTTGTTGAAACTCATCTGGGAGCCCAGCCATCAACTCAGGGGAGTTGGACATCCACTTGCGTAGTTCATAGCCGCCTCGTTCCAGCAATTGAATGAGCTCGTCACGTCGGTCCAGAGCTTCCTCTACACTGGCTGCCCCTGTGCAGACGTCATCGACGTACAAATCTTGCTCCAGGATAGCGGCGGCTCTAGGATAGCTCACACGGTCACGCGACGCCAACTCCCGCAGGGTACGCATCGCCAAATACGGGCTAGACCGTAACCCATACGTGTTCGTGTTCAACTCATAGACCTTGACTGGCTCGGCCGTGGACTCACGCCAAAGTATCAACTGATACCTTCTGTCAGCCGGATGAATTACCGTTTGCCTAAACATCATCCGAATGTCTGCGACAAATACAACCTGGTGCCTCCGAAAGCTCGTGAGAATATCCGAAATATCACGACTCAACTTGGGTCCCGAATGTAGACACTGATTCAGGGACATCCCGTTCGAGGTAGGTGCTGACCCATCAAAAACAACTCGAATCTTGCCGGTAGGGGTTCGTAGGACGGCATGGTGTGGAAGGAAACAATGATCCTCAGATCTCCAGTCCACACCCGATACCGACATGTGTCCTAACGACTCATACTCCCTCATGAAATCGACGTATTTTTGTTTAAATACGGCGTCCCTTGACATCCTACGCTCCATCGACATCAATCTCGTCTCAGCCATCTTCCTAGATTCTCCTAGTGGCGGTCGATCGGCCCTGAAAGGCAGTCGAGTTACAAAACGACCAGAACGAAGGCGACCAGTACTATTCTGGTAAAACAACTCGCACTCTTCTTCGTCTGCGTCGACTCGACGAGCGGTGGGAGGTTCCTCTATCTCCCAGAACCGTTGGATAGCGTCTGACAACGCTGAGCCAATAAGTATGCCATCTGACTCGGCAGGCCTAACCATTGGCAATGCCGGACCCATGATCACGTGACCAAACTTAGTATCCACAGCAATCAACCCGTCCGGCTGAAGAACTCGCCGATCCGACAACAGAAACCTACCCAAAACGTCTGCTCCCAGTAGCAGATCGACCGGGGCTGGAGTGTCAAATTCGGGATCCGCCAACTTGAGTCCTGACGTCAGGAGTCGAACGGCCGGATTCAACTTCACCAAGGGGTGTTTGCCCATGACATGCGTCATTACTAAAGCTTGCACGGATGTTTTTGTCAAAATGTCATAACGTGGAGAGAACGTGATCACCGATTGACCAACTACATTCGTAACCGTAACATTCCCCACGCCCCGTATTGAATTATTATACCTATTTACCTTGAGGCCCAACCATTTTGCTAAATCGTTCGATACAATGCAGCCCTGAGCTCCAGAATCTAATAGGGCGCGAACGTATGTTGGGTTGCCCGCCAAATCCCAAACAAGCACAGAGGCGATCGGTAACACCACCGTCTCCGGTTGGGGGGCAACAAATTGTTGGGCCGCAAATTCCTAGCGAGGACCCCCGGGGCCCCACTGTGCCTGTAACCGATCAGGTAGGCAGCTATACGCCAGAGGGTCCCATTGTACAAATGGCCCACGCGCCGGTTCCATTGCCACCCTACGACGCCCCCCGAAGGGTTGTGGGCGTGAATTCAACCGTGGCCGCTCCATGAGCGGGGGGGACATCACATGCGACCGACGAGGACGCGGCGACGAGCGGGGCGACAACTGAGGCGGCGTCCGAGCCGCATCCGCATAGCTCGAAGGTGTCCCATGCCACCCGCCCGTTACGGCCTGCTCAACATACCCAATGTCCCGCTGAGTCGGATGCTGAGTCGCAACCGAAAACTCAGGGCCCCCCATGTGATGACCCTGAGTGCGGCCCTGCACCCCTGGGTGGCTGCGTGCTTGTGGCCCCATTGCCCGCTGAGTCGGATGCTGAGTCGCAACCGAAAACTCAGGGCCCCCCATGTGATGACCCTGAGTGCGGCCCTGCACCCTAGTACCGCCCTGTGCACGTGGAGACATTGGCCCCTGAGTTGCGCTCCGAGACGCAAACGAATTCTCAGGGCCCCATGCCGTGTCACCCTGGGTACGGCCCTGTGGTGGCTGTTGGCCGGACCGGTTCATGCACAACAAATTGTGGTGGGCCCCACCACAATATCCGCACAATTTTGTGCGCGTGCAGTCCCTAGCCATGTGTGGCCCGAGGCACAGGAAACACCAGCTCCGCTGCTTGGCCATCCGGCGCCGTCCCTCAACCCTAAGTTCCCCGAACTTATTGCAATCGGCCACAGCATGGCCAATCTGCCTACAACATGGGCAGGTCTCACCTGCACCCCTGGGTGGGGTCAATGCACTCACAGTCCCATACGACTGCCGGTTGGTGCGGTCCTTCCTCGTCGGAGGGCCCCTACTCACAGCGCTCCCGGCAGCTCTCTGTGGCTCCGAAGGATGGGTGACCGTCAACCCCAAGTTCTCTGCCCGTCGAGCCTCCTCTTCCAAAAATCCGACCAAGTCGGAGAAGGCGGGCAGGTCCTCGGCCGACCTCCCGTGAGACTGTTCGAAACGAGTCTGCACGTCAGCGGGTAGGCGGGAAAGTACAATGTACAGCAGTAGGTAGGACCATTCACCAACCGGAAGTCCAAGATTCTCTAGGGCCTTGGTGACGGACAACAACGGGTTCAAAACCTCCGTCTGTATGGCCCCGACCTTGTTCACAACCGGGATGCTAAACAAACGGTTCAGTTGGGCATCGGCCAACCTCCGTTTGTTGTGGTAACGTCTGACCAGCAATTGCCTGGCCGTTTCATAGTTACCCTCCGTAACTGTCAAATGAGCGACCAGCTCCCTGGGCTCACCCCTCAATGCTGCCACCAGCTGAGCCATTTTGACAGACTTGGTAATGTCCGATCGCATGTGCACCAAACTGTCGAACAGATTGATGAAGCTCATCCATTCACCGGACACTCCGTCAAAAGTAGGCATAGTTATAACGGGTAACCTGGTCCCCGATCCCTGATGCGGCAGAGGCGCCCCAATGTCACCACTATGGCTGGACTCGCGCTGCCTACGTATGTCCGCAGCCCTCTGCGTGATAGCAGCCGCCATCTCCATACACTGGTCGACATCCCCTAGCAACCGTGACAGCCTGTCAGGTGCGCAACCATCAACTGCTTCCGCCTGCGCGGACAATTCGAGCACCCTGTTGTAGCGTTCCTTAACGTCCATAGACCGCTCCAACACCACATCATGCCTATCTAAACGGTCTATCAGACCGTGTGCGGAGGAAAACCATCTGAGCTCCTTAGAAACACCCTTCTGTATTTCAGACAACGACATGATCGGAACGATACTTACTCACAATTTGCAGTAACTCAATTATATTGGACCCTCCAGTCTACAACACAAACGAGGGAACCCTAATCTATAACTTAAACAATGCTGATTTCCCCAAACAATAGAAACCGAGTTTTATATCTACACAAATTCTGTAAACAACAATTTAGTTTCCCTATATCATATAACACACACAGATAGTCAATATTAGTTCAAGTTATAAATTGCTATAAACTGAAAACAATGTCCAAACATTCATTAGCATTACTAGACCACTAATAGATTGACTATGCAAACTTCAAACTGCAAACATGATATGACTTCAATGCAAATTTCAATTCACCTACAATGTACCTGTAATGTAATTACTATTCTGAGTCACATCTCAGTACAACTGGTCATTTAGGGAAAACTGTTATATCTGTCTGTCTACTACCAGCAGTAGACTTATAACTTATAATACTACCAATCTATGTGGATACAGGAACAAAACCAAGTTAGCTAATAACCGCCTATACCTACAGATTGATAGTCCCAAATCGTGGGTTCCTGGAGCCCTTGACGGCTGCAAATCTCAGGAAACCACGCTCTTGCTACCAAAATTGTTCAGGCCTCTCGGCACCCGATGACCTCGCAGGGGCCCATAGCTACGAGGTAGCGTAGCGATCAGATGCCAAGAAGCAAGAACGTCGGCGATTCACCGAGCTAAGTAATAGATTCTATCTGACCTGGTCTGTGCTTCGTTCCCGTCAAACACCTGTCTCTCTGCAAGGCCTGGGTGCACCCTAGGCTCTTCTTGGTAGACAGGTTCTTCAGCCAACCAGGTATGGCTGGCAGGCCAGCTTCGACGCACACAGTGTTCCAAATACGAACTTTATCTGGTTCGGAGAACCACAATACACTCAGCTATAAGACAATCCTGAGGGGAGCCCGAATACAATTGCAGATGGCTTACGATTTAATTTTAATGCCCAAAATCAATACGCGTCACATTACGGGGGCTTTTCGTCTGTCAGTTGTCAAAAAACTGCAAAGATGGCCGCAACGTCAAATTCAAAATGGCCGTTCCGGAACCATAGATCGAGTATCGATTTTGAATCGAACAGCTTCTTTAGTCGGTTCTTAAAGATATTCAGTGATGGACTGTCCCTGATGGTGCAGGGAAGTTCATTCCATAGCCGTATAGCGCGGATTCTAAACCCGTGCTCGTAGGTTGCAGTGGAGCGTTGTGGGGCTTTAAGCATAGTAGCCATGTGAGTTCTCCGAGGCCTGCATGAAGAAAGAAATTCGAAGCGATCACGCAGGAAGTTAGGGTACCGAGGGTTCCATAAAATATTGTAGAGCAGGCATAGGATATGAGAGTCCCGTCGAAGACGAATCGGAAGCCAATTCAACTCCCTGCGATGTTGAGAAACGTGATCATATTTTCGCAGTCCGAAGATGAACCGAATCCCGAGGTTTTGAAGTCGTTCGAGTTTGTTCAGTTGCTCTTCATTTGCGCTTACCCAGCCAACATCAGCATAGTCAATGAGGGGAAGTCAAAGAGACTGGGCGAGAATAATTTTGGTCTGACGAGGAAGAAAGTTCTGAAGTCTCCTGAGAGAGTGAAAGGTAGCGTAAACTCGCCTGCTGACCTCGCTGATATGCATTGACCAGGTTTTATCACCGAGCAATAAAGTTGAAAATTTGGGGGTTAACAGTTCTAAGTAACCGGGAAACAACTTAAAAATTATATACTTCCAAATAATAATAACCTACTTAAATAATAAATAAATCTAAAATACATAAAACTACACAAATAAACCACCCCAGAACGCTCCCGGACCAAAGGTACCCATTACGCTGGCAGCGTTGCCGCGCTGCACAGCAAGTGAGACCCTTTGCACCAGGAACGCTCCGGAGCGGTAGTCATGGCCTCGGTCCCTCAAGCGACGCCCAATGTCCCTGATAAAGGCCCTACCCTGCAATCCCCACACCCCCGTGGTCTCGATGGCCAATGGAACAAACCAATAACTCCCCATCAGCTGTGCGTACTTAACGCATTTCTGCCGCGCCGCCGGCTCCGCAGCCGCACCAGCAGTCTGCATGGTGGAGCCTATATGAGATGCCGCGAAAGTGCACACGCACGTCGCATCCCACAAAAGGCTACGGCCCCTCTCCCAAGGTATCAAAGTGACACCGTCCGGACGTTTCCCGTCGCTGCGACACAAACCAGGCCGCTCAAGAACCGCTGGTATGTTAGCCGAGACGAGAGCCCTCCGGACGATGTCATTGATGGAGTGATGACGAGACTGCCTCCCTGCACTTCTGACGCAGTGTAGTCCGTGACGCCCCAGCGAATCGACTGATACACCGCAAACACAGCGGTGTGGCTCGCAAATGCTACATCCCAACCGAAGCGCCACGGCCACGCGCAGGGAGTTGTCATCTAGATGGGTGCCTAAATGAGGAGACGGCAACGCATGCAGCCAAGCACCAGATTCCGGCTGGGAGATCGCGCGCAGACGAGCAAGCTCCGCTCCCGAGGACTGCCCCAACAACCCGTCAAGTGTCGACTTACATATCTCCTCATCCCAGGAGCGCTGCACGCCTGGCTTCTCCGGAACGTCTCCCGCCGGGCAACGTACCCGCCACAGCTGAAGAGCCTCGTCCGCAAATGGGATGCTGAACCCGTCACCATTAATATTCAAAATACGAGTGACAAGCTCCAACACCCCTTGCGAAGAGGCTAAGAAGGCCAGGTTAACTGACCAGGTTAACTGGTTATCGAAAACAACAGGTTTTTCGCTGTGTCGCTATACATGATTACGGTACCGTTATAAGATACAGGAGGGACAGACTGTTGCTTCAACAAACATAGTGAGTGTCTGGTACCTATAATCATGGCCTGGGACTTGTTTGGGTTAACCAGTAGCCCAAATGACGAGGCCCATCCTCTAATACCCTCTAAGTCAGCGTTTAACTCCTCCACAGCGGAGTTTACATTATCGGGAGAGAAGTGGCGATAGATTTGTAAGTCATCCGCGTAAAGATGATAAGAAGATGAGAGGGCATCGGTGATGGAGTTAATAAATATAGAAAATAGAAGAGGAGAGAGAATGCCACCTTGGGGGACACCGGAGGTGAGGTCACACCAATCCGTGCAAGTCGTCTCCGATTTGATACGCTGTTTACGGTCACGAAGGTATGAGTCGAACCAGCTGACAGAATGGGAAGAGAGATTAAGAGATTTGAGAAGTTCAACGAGAATGTCAAAGTCAACACAGTTAAAGGCACTGCTGAAGTCGAGCAGGGTAAGCACCGAAAGCTGCTTCTGATCCATGGCAACCTGAATATCATCCGTCACTTTAAGTAGAGCCGTAACTGTGCTGTGACCCGGTCTGAAGCCTGATTGAAAAGGATTTAATAGGTTGTTAGAGGATAGATATTGGGAGAGCTGGGTATGGACAATGGATTCGAGGACTTTTGATAGGATCGGCAAGATGGAAATCGGGCGATATTCTTTGAAGCAGGTGGGATTGGATGATTTAGGGAGAGGGATAACTAGTGCATGTTTCCAAGCAGTAGGGAAGGAGCAGTTTGAAAGGGAAAAATTTAAAATGTGCGTTATGGCCGGAAGCAGGTCATCTAGGATAGTGAAGATTATTTTTAGGCAGATGTTGTCATGTCCGACTGCTTGGAGCTAATCGCCAATAATGCCCTTTTAACTGTGTCAACTCCGACATATCTCATGTTGAAGGGAGTGGTTTTGGGAAGTGACCTAGAGCGCAGTCTCCGAAGAGTGACTTGCTTGACAGTAGAGTCCATCCCAACGGGCGGTGCGGAGAGTAATTGATTAAGAGCGTTGAGATCGACATTACCTGAATGCGTGTCCTGGGCCTGGGACTTGCCAATACCAAGTGTCCTGAGAAATTTCCACACCTGAGCAGGAGTGTACCTTTCGATACACTCAAAGATGTGGCGGCGTTTGGCGTCGCGACAGAGACGATTGCAACGATTTCGAAGCGATTTGTAGGTGAGAAAATTGTCATCTGTCGGATCCTTTTTGTACCTGCACTTAGCCCGATCTCTCTTGGTCATAAGTCGCTTGATATCATCGTTTAGCCAGGGAGCAGGCAGGTGCTTCACTCTAACTTTTTTAATGGGAGCATGTTTGTCGTAAAGTCGCAGGACAATTGTATTGAAGCTGTGAATTTTGTCATCAACGCTCTCGCTCAAGATGACAGGGGACCAATCGACCAGTGAAACATCAGACTTGAGGGAATCCAGGTTGATGGCTTTGAAGCTGCGAGTTTCAATAAATTTGGTTCTGCACTTAGGGGACCTAATTTTATATGAGACGTAAATGAGGTCGTGAAAAGAAAAAGGTGAGTTAAGTTGACCATGAGTGGCCACCTTATCCAGGTTGGAAATGATTATGATGTCAAGAAGAGAGGGCGAGCAATGTGGCTGGGAATGGGTGGCCGCAAGCGGCAAAATGTGCAGATTGTATGAATCTACTATTGACCTAAGCTTGGCTGAACGAGAATCATTTTTGAGGAGACAAGTGTTGAAATCCCCAAGAATGAGAGTGTCATCGTAAAGTGGGGTCAAATCATTAAGAATAGATTCAAAGGTGTCAAAATAATCAACACGGAGAGAGGGGCTATAAACACTGGGCTACCGTTGGGTTAATACTGTTGGTGTTTCCACATTTATATACGTAGGGCCAACAACCCACCCAACCAGTTACTAAACTATCTCTTGTAAAAACCATCATATCCGATTTTTGCAGTCAAACTCAGAAACATCGTAGCAACAAGCTCAACCCAACTTTATACCAATAAATTGCCCGAATTTAATCAATTTAGAAATATCCTACATCGCGGTATAGATTTTTTTCGCGCAGCGAGTATATAGCTTCTGACTAAGAGTACATGAGGGGTCCCTCTCTACGCAGGAAACCAGATCAGGGTATAGCTGGCCTACTTAAACCGTATCCTTCAGATGACTGCTGAAATATTATTGAAATATTTAGGCACCCAATCAGTTACCCACCGTTTGACAATTATAAGATTCATATAGAAAGGGCCCTACGCATAAATACATTTAGCGGCCCTCCACAGGAAACTTATACCCTTGGTAATTGTCCCATCAGCAAAACAGGCGGCCAAAACTAGCTGTTGCCCAACCAAGGTCGTATCTTTTCATATACTGAACCCAACCAAATGCCTACTACAAATACACTTTGTGGCCCTTTGTATTTATTTACATATAGACCCTTGGTTATTGACCCATCAGCAAAATGTCCGGCCACAATTGACCGTTGTCCAACCAAGGTCGTATGTTTAGCCCAACCAAATGCCTACAATAAATACTACTAGGGTAAGTAGGTACGTGAGGGAAAGTTTATAGTGATAATTAGTGTTTAAACACATGGAGAAAAGTAATTAAAGTTATTAATTACTTTTTTACTTTAGTTAAGAAACCTAGTCATTTTCTTAAGATCTCTTCGCATTCAATACAGATATGTGGGCTTTTTATGTTTTACCTTATGAAGACATTTCCGTGAGTAATCCAACAGAAGGTAAACTCGTTTTTGCTTGCAAAGTCTCTAGCTGCGAAGAAGTGTTTCTTTGTTTTCAGGGTAACAGCCTGAACTGGGCCATCAATACTCAGCTGAGAAGTATTGAGCTTATTAGCCTTATCCTTATTTTTTTTATATCGTTTAGACTTTTAAGCACTTTATCGCGGATCAGGACACTGTTTATTTCCACCATTATGGGCTTATTCTTACCGACTTCGGACTTGGCGTTAGCCCTGAAAACGTCTCGTATGTTCGATTCCCGTATCGTCATATTTAGGGCATTTCCGGCCTTCAATACTATGTTAGCAAGCTTTTCCTTGGTTTCGGAAGGGATCTGCGGCATATTTATCATTTCAATACTCACAGATTGATGATTGCGTTCAAGGTGGTCGATTTTTGTTTCAAGCTGTTTTATGTAGTTAGAATCGGAGCGGCGTTCCTCCTCAATAGTGGTCAGTCTTTTGATTACATTGTCGTATCTATTGATCGGGCAAGAAGGAAATCGCTTTTTCTATTCCCGATTATTGCTCTTTAAACGCCGACACAGATTCCAAAATATCCGAGAACTTTTTTTCGGTGTCGCTTACATATTGATAATATCATGTATAGTTTTTTCTTGTCTCAAAAGATATCGAGTTACCAGAGTGTTTTACCCAAGTCTGGAATTAAAACTAACTTAAATCTGGGTCTTGGAATAATAAATACGTATTCCACTCTAAGTCAATGGACCTACCTAAAAATTTCAAAGTTACTACACGTCCAGCTGCCATCGCGTCGAAGCCCCGCCTGATGCAAGTGGATATATGCCCGCGACTCACTGTCAGTTTTGGACTGATGAAAACAGACTGAAGCTAGCGGACTACGTTGCGCCCGAAAAATCCGTGGTTTATCGTCAGTTAAAAATTTCAATACAAGATTTCTGTCCATTTTCATTAGTTCCGTGAGCTTGCGAGTAGTCCCACCCCACAACTATCTCAGGCTGCTCGTAAACTTGGCCAATAATTGCTATGGTGATTTAGGTGCCGTTTTATGTGCGTGCGCGCATTTCAACTGGAATCGACGCACGCTCTCAGCGATCGTAATCTTTTTTTTTTTTTTCAGTTCAAAGTTTTTTATTCTTAATAAACACAAAATATTTCAGATTACAATGCACCGCCAAACTGCAAGACAGTTTATTGGCAGTTGGGCTCTCACTCTAAAAATAGAACTACATATATACAATAGAATAGAACAGGAACCGGTTCCTGCAATCCACAAACAAACTACGCCGGAACGCATTGGTATGTATTATATTTCCTCAACTATATCCACTTAAATACCTATCGGGGTGTTAGATTGTTGATCGCAGCAACCGTTCTCTTCTTATATAGCTAGGTATAGGCACTACTTGTTATATAATTTTAAAGACAACTAGGTATTTCGACAGAGGCACACATGTGCATGTATAGGTATAAGTTTAACATAATACACAGTCTTAATTTTTCTTTGCTACAAAATAATCCAATAAGGATACTATAACTTTTTTCTTAAATACAGGTTTAGTAAAGGTATTGTTTCTGACGTCGTCCGGGAGATCATTAAGAATCTTTGGTACTAAATACTTTCTGGTCCGTGAACCATAGAAATTACATATTTTGGGTACATACAACTTTTTGTTGACTACTTTTCTTGTACTAATGCAATGTGAAACGGGGGTTTTAAACTCATTGTTATTGTATTCCTCTAACATAATTAACAACTTAACTTTTTCTTGAACAGGTAATATTTTACACGTACCATATAATTGATCATAATCAGGGCGGCATTTTTTCCTTGTTTTTTTATCAACCAATAATTTTATAAGCCTTTTCTGTATAGTATTTATTTGATCTAAGTAACTTTGGAAGGTGCACCCATAACTACTCAAACCATAAGATATTATCGAGTCTGCGAGTGCGTAGTAAACAGAGTACATGTAGCTCTGTTTACTACGCCCCGCAGATGATACAACTTACATAATACAGATCTTAGCTTTGAACAGACATTATTTATATGTGATTTCCATGACATATTTTTATCTATTGTGAGTCCCAGGTACTTGTACTGATTTACAAATTCAATTTCTGAACAGTTACAATTTGGGCTGTTTCGATGTAAACATTCATAAGAATGCCCAATTATTTGTAGTTTATTTATTTTAGGTTTATTATATGGGGAGCAGATGTGCATACATTTAGTTTTAGATAGATTAATAATAATGCCATTATCGTGTGACCATTTGACAATGTTATCAAGGTCCGTCTGTATACAATTTTGGATAACATTTAAGTCATTGTGGGCGCATAGTAAGCACGTATCGTCTGCATACATGAACATTTTACAGTGTTTGACTACATTGCAAACACTATTTACGTGCATGATGTACCCAACCGGCCCGTACACGGAACCGGTTGGGACACCATACCTTATGTTTGCTTTTGCACCCTTTGTACCACTCACTACGGTCTGCATAGATCTATTTTTCAGGTAAACCTGTATCCAACTGTTCAAAGGACCTCGTATTCCACATTCACTCATCGCCTGCAAAAGCTGTGAATGATCCAAAGTATCAAAAGCCTTTTTGAAATCAATGAAAAGAGCTACTACTTGTTTTCGTTTATCTAATGAATTGTTTATGTAATCCGTAAATAGTTTAAGAGCTGTCGCCGTACTGCGGCCACGGCGGAAACCGTGTTGACTATTTGAGATAATATTATGCTTGTCTAGAAAATTACTTATTTGATTTATAATTAGTTTTTCTGTTATTTTATTGATAATGGACAAAATAGCTATGGGTCTATAATTTGTGTAGTCAAGGTGACTACCTTGTTTATATATGGGTCTAATCATAGCCAGTTTCAGTTCATCTGGATATAGCTCTTTTTGTACACTCAAGTTTATGAAGATAGCAAGAATAGGACTTATACGTTTCTTAATGTATTTAATATCCTCTACTCTGATACCATCCGAGCCGGGTGACTTCTCATTACTCATGTTAACAATAATTTTTTCTACATCTGAAGCACAAATTTTTCGAAATCTTAATGACACATCACTCTCTTTTACATATTCTTTTCTTTTTAAAAACTTTTTATCACAATTATGTTTAATGTTATGTATTTCTTCAGTAAATGTTTCAGAAAACTTACTACATACATTTTCTAGATTATCCTTTTGTCCTAAATATTTCAAAATAACATCATCTAATCGAGGTTTCTCTCTTCCTAGCCAACTATTTATGTTACACCATATCTTCTTTGCATCATTGTTACATTTTCTAAGTTGTTCTTGTCTATTCTTATTTTTAGCTACATTAATTAATTTACTAACTTTATTTCTATATTTCGTGTACTCTAGTCTAATACTCATACAGTTTGGTTTCGATTTCCATTTTCTAAACAGTTCATCTCTAATACATAACATTGAGTTCAATTTATCATCTATCCACACCGGTCGAGTACGCTTACTCCTTAATGGGACTTTTATCTTTGAACTTTCGTAAATACACCCAAAAATTAAGCACAATTTTTCATATAATAACAAAGGACACTTACAGTCTTGAAGTTCCTCCCAATTTACACCATCCAACTTTTCACGCACTAATTTATTCGATATTATTACCTTATCATATTTGTCACTGTCACTGACACTTGCTGTGTCGTTACTTTTTGATATTGTAACACCAATTAAATAATGGTCGGCGATCTTGGTGGTGAGTAGGTGTGCAGCCGGCACGGGTCGGCGGCTGCGCACCCACAGATGGTCGATGCAGGATCTGGTGAGGCGGCCGTCCACGACCTCCTCCCGCGTCACGTCGGTGATGAGACATTCCAATCCATGGCTATACAGCGTGTTCTTGTATTTCACTATAGCTGTGCTCATGCTGTCATCCAGCAGGTTGATGTTAGTATCTCCCACAAATATTACGTCAGTGAACTTTGGGATAGTTTTCAATACGTTCTGTACTTCTTGAGTAAATCTTAATTTATTAGTTTTAGGCGGTCTATATACCGATATTATGTGGATGTCTTTTTGTTGAGATGTATTTATTTTTCCATGTATTACTTCGGATGCTGTTCCATTTATGTTTGAAGCTGAAAAATTCAACTCCTTCTTTGCATAAATTAAAATACCTCCTCCTTTACGTGTTTCTCTTGTATTCCAGTAAGTATCATAGTCGCCTATCCTGTATAGTGGTATCTCCTCTTTTTTTATGTTAACTTCTGTAAGTATAATCAGGTCTAGTTTTTCTTGGCATTGGTTTATAAGTACCAAAAATGCATTATAATTTTTCCTCAGCGATCTTATATTTATATGTACTAAATTCAAGCTACTATGTGTGTTACTGACGAATTGACTCCATAATTTTGGGTCGTTATATCTATTATATATTGTATCCGTAATAGTATCTAAAGTGTAGGTATTTATATGATTGAATTTTATGTGGATCCTCCTTTATAATGTGGAGTGCGCAAGAAAGAATGCACTACTCCTCACTAGATTTTTTTAGTTTTTCTATGTCTTCTGCAGAGCGAATAACATAGACTTTCCTATTGTCTTCATTCTTGCGCACCAGAATATCCCCATTACTGGTCCATACAAACTTGAAGATCGGCTTCAGTTCCGCCCTAGCGGCCCAGAACAGCTGTCTTTGATGCCTGGAGAGATCTTCGTTTATAAATATAGGCTTCGTATTATCATTGTTAAAAATCTCGCCATTAGTGATGCGGGTTTTTTTCTTGGCAAGCCACTGGTCCCGGGCGGCGCGCGACGCGAGGGTAATCAGCACCGGCCGCGGCCGCGCCCGTTCCTTGTCGGTTGGCTTTCTTCCACCTACCCGCTTTATTTCATGAACGCTGGAATAGTCTATATTAAGTTTTTTGGCAATAATCTTCACCGTCTCCTGAATGTTTTCTCCTTCTTTCATGTCCAGCCCAACTATTTCAATATTCTTTTCCTTGCTTTGGTTTTCCAATGCAACCACACGTTCTTCAAGAGCCTTGTTACACTTTTCCAAGTATATATTTTTCTGTTCTACAGCCTTCATCTTCTTTTCACTACTTTCTTTGTATTTCCATAGCTCAAGGTACTGCTCTGCATAAAAATCTACGGCCTCGCTCATATCATCTAGCGTCTTCTGCATCTTGTAAACCACATCAAGCCTTTTGTTTAGCTCAACCAGTAATCCTTCAGTAGTTACTTTGGCAGGATCGATGCTGATTCTTGGCGATAGCGTTGAAGAACCCTTCGTGCAATCCTCACACTTCTCGCTTTCGGTAAAACATTTGATGGCGCGTGCGCATTTTTTGTGAAAATACGCTTCACAGGACCCTTTGCACTTTACCACTTCGCCACTGTTTCCTCTCACCGATAGAAAGAGTTTACACTTCTTACACACCACCATAGTGATGAATTTTTACAACACGAATTAATTCCGTACCAAATAACAATGGCGGTCGATAGCGCAGTCGGTCGAATCACTCAAAGCAATCACACCCGCACGCGGAGAGCTCGCGGCACGGACTGCCATCTGGGTCATCCCTTTTCACTGTTAAGGTGGTTTATGTTTGCATCAATCAGATGTGCTGTACAATTCTTTCTCTTTGTGTGACTTATCCAACTGAGGTGGCAAAAGTACAAAAATGTGGCCATGTGATATTCCCGTTACTTTAGTCCCAAATCATTCAACTATAGCTTTTATAGTGAAATTAAGTAGGTACTAATATACCCGGCCCCAACACTAATAGTCTGAGCTTTCATTCGATCTTGGAATCATGAAACATTTTACAGTCTTATTATAGTCTGTCTCTAATCATGTTGTGTAAACATTTTAATGGACGGTGAAAAAAATAACAAATTATGTCTGCCAGATAGCTTAATAATCGCGCCACTACAATTATTTCGGGCGAGCTTATGTTTTGGATCGCATTGTTGTCGCGGCCGCGCTGACTCACGCGCGCCAGACATCACCTCTTCAGTGCTGCGTACGACGTAAGTGCCGAGAGTCGTGTAAAAAGTTGTATCCGGCGCGGGATTCCATGCTATTATTAGCGCGAGTGTGCTAGGTCCGATACACCCGGTTCGATGGTGGTGTAGATCGATGATCTTTACCAGAGGCGCGCGGCGGCGGTCGTCGCCGGCGCCCCGCCCGCCCCGCGCGCCCCGCGACGCGTCGTTGCCTGTGAGTGACGTCACAAGCCGAACCGAGCTGAGGCAAGCCTCCGCAAGCATGACAGAACAGATGACATGAGAGTTTGGATTGTAAGGCGTCGCCATTGGACGCTTTTAAAGTTCTCGTTACGTTATTACGACATTGAAAATAGGGACCAAAGCTATGCGACAATCTCCTTTTACTTTGTAAACAAAATATTGTTAATTTCCCGTGTCGTAGGATTTTATTGTAGCAACTTTAAAACGCCGTTCTTAAGAGGGAGGGCTTTTAAGCGGCTCATTCTTCTGTTACGTTTGCGGAGACCAGCTTAAAAGAGGATACTCTGCTTATATACCTACTTGGATGCTATTTCTTCAAGGTGGTGCCAAACTTTGCGAGGTATGCGTTTGTCACGCACATTGTTCATCAAGGCGGTTGTGAAGGAAAGACGCTGGTGTCATTCACATTGCATGTCTCAAAATATCTGGCAGTGCCTTCTGGATTGCAGGTTCTATCTTACCCGATAGGTTAACTAGTGGTCAAGTGTTCAAAATGCTTTATACAAGTCGTCATTCAAATACGCCACGTCAATTGCTGGTAAACAAAAACACGTCCGAGTATACGATACGATATGTTACTTAGACTTAATGGAATGCCTCTTTATTCGATATCAAATGCTAACAATTTAAATTATCTATGCTACATTGTTACTTCAGTAACTTGTGGTTTTCCGATTTCTTCTCAATGTCCTTTCGTTTGCGACATCGTTTCTGTTTGCCCCTATACTTTTTGTTAGGTTCTAGGGAACAGTGTCAGTTTGAGCTATATAAACGGAATGTTTATGTCCGTTTAATTTCATACAAGGTCGTATTTTATCGTTATCATGTCTGTTTGTTCCTAAAAAAGTACGGAACTGAAACCACTGAAAGATCAATCAGCGACCTTGCTCTTCGCTGACTGTGGATCACGGACCATTTAGCAGTTTATTTATTACTTTATTTGTTTAAGACTTTATGCACTTTTATTCAGACTCATACATAACATTCCTACAGTGTAACATACGAAGATAAATTGGTCAACACATAGGTAGTAAAGCATTGTGCTAATTGCGCTTTCACGAGCTAGCTTGATTGCTTTACTTATGGTAACATAGAGTTACAATACAATATGCTAAAAGATGTAAAGTCCGTAAAGGGACTATATCGTCAAAATCGACACTTTTGAACTTATTCATCTGCTGTTCAAAAGGAGTCCTGGAGTGAATAAATTTGAATAACAATTTTGGGACCTTTTCCTAGTTTTTTTTTTTATCAGAATGTAGATTGGAGGAATTTCACTCGATATAAATATCTCTATCGCGGGCTGATTTTCCGCAACTTACGACTTCAATTTGCGCCTATTTTGCGTGATGCAAGTTGGGGGCACTTCCAACCCCTGATGCGGAGCTGTGACCTCTTTAGCTTCAGAAGCTCAGTGATAATCCGGGCCTGATCATCGGGAGGGCCTTTCTGGCTTTCTTGCAGGTATTATATTTGTCAGCTGTCGTAGGGTGTATATTTGTAGCTGTGTTACCTCAAGCAGCTGAATGTAAGTATTAAGGGTTCAGGTCCATCCACGGTCTATTCCAAACCCAACCTTGCCAGTGCGTCAACTGTGTCCCTTCATCAGCAGGGAAACAATACTGTGGTTACATACCTCTAGCAGGGCTTAGTGACCCTCCCCCGGAGTTGATGGTGTTGCTTGTTGCGCTTGCAGAACTACCTTGTTGTCGGATAGTATGCGGATGGGGAAATCCTTTACTCCTTTACTGTAATCAAATCAATAATTGGCTTTTTTGTTTTTATATACGATGCCTATTGTTAATTTAAAGATAGCTGTTGGTTTTCCAATGTTAATAAAATAAAATAAAAATAAAATAAATCAAAATTTCTTTTTTAACGTAGATATTTACATATACTTAGCAAACATCATTTTTTGCCTTTTCTCTACATTTGACCACTGTGGGAGGTGCAGGACGTATAAACTGCCATAGATTGGTTTTTTGATCTCTTTTAAAATTGGTTGTGCTTAACTAATACAAACATTAAAGTTCAATTATTATAATTAATAAGCAGGAATAAATAATTACACAATTATTAACGGCAAAGGTATTTGTTCAGCTAGATTAACCCCATACAGTCCCGTCATTTAAGTAATCTTGAACATTGTAATATGCCTTTTTCGGCAAAGTCGCTTGCTAAAATGCTTTTTAAATTGCTCAAACCGCAATTTCAAAATCTCCAGAGGTATCTTATTGCATTATAGAATGCACTGACTCTTGAAAGAATTGCTAACCTTCGCGAGTGACCCGCTTTAGGCTCTCGACTGTTGCGCCGCGCAACTAGTCTGTGAATATTTCTTACGTTAACATTACAGCTATCGCAGAGTTTGGAAAACGTACTAAGGTTCTTGCGTAAATACATTTCAAAAATAAATTGACTACAGTTAGTATGTCAATTTATTTAAAAAGCTCTCTTAAGGAGTCTGTTCGTTTTAAATTATAAATTGACATACTAGAGATTATTATGCCCATACACTCGACTTGGAAGATTGTGTTGTGGACACCTAATGATGTTGATATCCTTATGTTTAGGTCTTCCGAGAATACCCCGGCCCCTGTACCTGATTTTGTTTTAGAGCCGTTCATTCTCTTTGATGGAGGCCCTCCCAAGGACGTTACGCTGTTGTATTTTATAACTTTTGTCGAAGACAAATTGCTTCGTTATCCTGTCAGTAGCTGCTACTAGTAGCGGCTCCTTACCTATGTACTCGTCGAGTATTTCAGTGTGGGGTACCCTAGCATGTCTCCACTGGTTGGACCCTTTCTGAAGAAGTGGTGAAAAGGCGGCAGATCCAGTATGACTACCAAGGCCGCAGTGGGTGTAATCCTCATGCATCCCGTTGCTGCCATGCAATACAGCCTCTGGAGTCGTTTTAGTTTAGTTTCGACAGTTAATAGTTTGGCTCATGGCCACCAGACTATCGCGCCGTAGCTTATAGGTCCGATGACAGCTGAGTATAGCCAAAGGGTGGTTTTTGGGTTTAGCCCTAAGGCGGTAAGGCCTTTCCACCATTCTTCGGCACTGCCAAAATGTGACTGTTGCTTTATCAATCGTGTTGCTCAGATGATGATTCCAATTAAGCTTGCCATCTAGTATGAAACCTATGTACTTTACTTCAACAGCAAATTGTAGCTCCGTACCAAAGAAACTGGGTGGTCGATAATTGCCCAGATTGCGCTAGTTGATGAGCATTACCATGGGTTGACTGATAGTTCCACGATCCGCAGAGCTGCTTGGGAGACATCATATACCGTACTTGTGATGATTCCAATTGTTAGTATCACTATATAATCGGCATATTCTACTGGGTAATACTGTTGTGCGTTAAGTCTGGTGATGAGGTCGTTCGTCACCAGGTTTCAAAGCAGAATGAAGAGCAGGTTCTATAGATTTACCTTGAGTGTAGTCGTGCTAATTTTTATGCAAGGACATGTTTATTAGGGCCTTGTCCCGCAGATCTCTATCACATAGCTTTTCCATCGTTTTCAGCAAAACCGAGGTAAGACTGATTGGTCTATAGGATTTATGATCTGAGTAATCGCTTTTACCTGGCTTAGGTATGAAAATTACTTTTACCTCTCTCCAATAACTCGGTACAAATCTGTGTGCCAGACATGCCATCATGGCAGTAGTTAATGCACGAACTAGTCGGTCTCCTGCCCACTTTAACAAAGCCGGGAATATGCCATCTAGTCCCGGCGATTTAAACACCGATTTAAAGCTGTTGATTTTGTGTTTTTTGTGGGTTGTTTACCTCGAGTGCAAGTTCCCCTGCTCCTCTGTCGGTGTTATCCTGGCAGAGAACCTTCCTTACCCTGTTCGCCTGCGCACAGAACTTGCGCCATGAGTTCGTACTTCTGTACCGTAGGCGCTTTTTATACTGCGACTTAGCTGTCTTTTAGTTGTCGTAGTCATCAGCTGCAGCTGTGTTCATTGCACTATTACGTAGGCACCTTATCTTACTTCTAAGACTCTCCTCCTCAGGTCCCCACCAGTCAGCACCGGTGTTGACTCTTGCCACCGGAGTTGGTAGGGGGCATGCTTGTTTGTAGATGGCTGTAATGACCTCAGTCAGTTTGCTTACCTGGTGTTCTATAGCATCGGCACCCGATATTCTTACCAGCACTTCCTGAAGTTTCAGGAGTTGATCAAACCGTTTGGAATATTGCTCTCGGCTGTGTTTACCTGAATGTCGTATCGAATCCATCAGTGCTTCACGATGCTTCTGCAGATATGTGCCAGTTTCAGATGGCTCTCGAAGCTTCTTCGGTTGCAAGTTGCAAGTGTTACATCAATGATTGTTAGTTTCGTCTGGTAACGAATGTTGGTTCTGAACAATGTTAACTTTTGACCGCTATACATCGCATATAAAATGTGTCACTTACACGCCAAACAAGTTTACTATGCTATGCAAAATACAAATGAATTCATAAGAAATGAGGTCTCTTTTAATATACATAGTCAGGTCATAAATTCTGTCACATGTGCAATATGAAATAATTTAGACATGTTTATTATTTATGTAAACATTTATATAGCAAAATGAACTTAATAAAACATTGATTGTTATGGTAATAAAGTTTATTCAAAATGACCCCCGCGATTTTGAATACAGGCCTTTATTCTGCGCGGCCAGTCGTCTATCGCAGCACGAACGAGGTCCATGTCAATATCGGTGGCTGCCTTAATCAAGGATGCCTTGAGTGACTCCAAATCAGGATGAGGCTTTGAGCAGGCCTTTTCCTCCAAGTGTTGCCATATCTTGTAATCTAATGGACTCAAATCTGGACTGGAGGAGGGCCAGTCTTCGTGCCGGATGAAGTCGATTTCACGCGCCGCCAGCCAGTCTTGTGTGCTTTTCGCTCTATGAGCTGGCGCAGAATCTTGTTGGAATACCCAGTGCCTGTTATTAAACATGGTATGAGAAACAGGTTCCACAAGGTTCTTGAGGACTGTATTTTGATACACAACTGCATTCGTTTTTACGCCTTTCTCACAAAAATGTACCTCAGTTAAGCCCCAATAAGAGACTCCCAACCAAACCATGAGCGAGGATGGAAAATGACCTCGTTGGACACGCGGAATACAGTTGCTCGCTTCTTCACTGCTGTGTGCGTACACCTTATCATTTTGTTTGTTGTAGCTCTCTTCCACGGTGAAAATTTTTTCATCCGAAAAAATAATTTCCCGATGCTTTTTTCCCGCGTACCGCTTCAACAAAGCGCGGCATCTCTTCAGTCTCAGGTCCATTAAACGAGCGGCCAAACGATGTCCTGTTTTTCTTCGATATGCCCAAAGCCCTAAGTCTTCATTTAACACCCTTTTCACCGTGGTCCTGCTTAACCCCATCTGAAGGGCCAACAGTTTCTGCTTACGTATGAGATTTCTTTGTATTCGCGCCTTCACAGCTTTTATCACTGCTGCAACCACTTCTTGACCTGTCATCTACACTAGAGTCTTCATTGTATCGTTTTATGGTACGATAAACGAATCTTTTGGTTATATTCAAATTTTTCAGTAAGTCGAAAATCTGAATTGGCGCGTAACCGCAACGATGCAACGCAATAACTGCGACACGGTCTTCTTTAAGTGTCTACTCCATATTTAAAAATGAGGAAAATTCTAAAAAGTACACATTTTTATTTTCATGAAAAATTCGAAATTCGAATTCAATAAACTTTTTTGTGGCCAGCGTTCTAAATTCAAAAGTTTTTATTGTGTGACTGAACTTATGACCTGACTGTGTATAAGTTGTGTCAGCGATTGTGGACGTGGCGCCAGCGGCGCGACTTTCAGTTGTCGGCCGGGCCGACTGGGGCGGTCAAAAGGTAAAGGTTGCTTGACATTAGATATTCAACGAGAAGCGTACCTCGGTCGTTGTTATTTTTCATCCCCCAGAGAGTGTGGTGCGCATTCTAGTCCTATATTGGGATAGCAAACAGACTTCAAAAATATTTATTTAGATGGGTTTTAACAATACCTACATTACTGGTTATAAATATATAAATAAATAGAAATGTTCATATTTTAGGTAATTTTATATTAATGGTTAGCCTAGGCCACGGTCGTTTCATCCGGTTCAGACGGGTACTGGATGGGTGTCCGTTTTATGCGGTATTTGTTTCGCTACTCGGTGTTACTTGTAGTAGTCATAAAGCTGATAGGGCAGCTTGATAACTTCTGACAGTCGGGTTGGCCTCAGCCCGACACCCCTCCATCAACCGCACTGAGCCAGCGTAGTGGAGTACGGCTCAATCTTACTCGTGTCCGGGGAAAGGCCCTTGCCCCTCGGTGGGGACATTAATAGGCTACATTTGATATTTTTTTCATAATAATTTAAAACCGACTTTTGACAATTTCCTCCGATTCCGTCCCTCTCACACTGCGGGTCCTTCCGCCTGGAGTAACGGGGGACCTTTGGACAGACGATGTATCACATTAAGAGGGGGAATTCCGATCAGATTTGATTTAAAACAAAACATGCTTCAAAGCGTATGTGACATGAGACGGAAGATAGACTGTTGCGCGGAATAAATAGTTAATTTTTACGATTTATGGAAATAAGTTTATTAATATATTATACATTTAAATTGCGGTACACATAGGTTTGCACCTGCTTAGCAATCAAACTGTTCCATCTTAACCTAAGCTCGCCTTTGTAAACTATTTGCCTGTACATGTTTAATCCTTAACCATATGTTATGCGTTTCCGGTTATAAATGTTTAAATGTACGGAGTATGTTTTCCCGTAATCATTCCATTTGGCATCCGCCCGATCGGAATCCAGAGAGCAACAGTCGCTCACTGCAGGAAACGTCCAATATTTCAATCAAAATGTAGTTATCTAAAACTATTTGGCAGAGCTAGGTATATCAAAAGCATAAGACGCGCGCGTGGCGGCGGGTTAACTATTTTTAACCATCCATTTACCTAACGCGTACGAATCTAATCTACGAAACCACGTCGCGTGGATAGTGGAGTCCATCGTGCTTGGACAGAAATTGGGCTTCATTCACTCTTATGGGTCAAGGTGTTTACAAGTCTGGCTGGATTTTATTAGTATCTTGAGGCTTGTGGACTTGTAGTAGACTTGAGCCGAATAGGAATGTAATCGTAGTTTATAGGTAATTACTCTAATTTATTTAAAATGTAAATTTGGTAAAATGTCGCAGAGGATTTGTGAATGTCGCGGGGAATTGAGTATATTGAGTATTGAGTATTGAAAGCGCCTGGCGTAGTACCGAGTTCTTTATAATACCTTGGACACTATTGACACACATTGATCTAGCCCCAAACTAGGATTCCCTGTATCTTGGGTACTAGACAACGATACACATACTTATATAGATAAATATTATACTTAGATAGACAAACAACCATGACTAGGGTACAAACATCTCTCGTCAAACAAATATTTGCCCCCACCGGGACTCGAACCCGGGACCCTTGGCTTCGCAGGCAGGGAAACCGCCGATTCGCCCCATCGGGTCGTCAAATTGTTGGGCCAGGGTCACTGTGCAACGTTGCAGCTACATGTTGGTTGGGAGATATTTTGTCCCTAGTAAGTCTGACCCTTTATGGTGATAAGTTACAACAAAAACTAACCTTATCCACTAAATTTTTCCAACTTCTGAACATGTTTTACTAAATATTTTTTCCGTTCAATGTCACAATGTCCTGTACTTTTTTAGTTATTTTGCGTGCTTTTGGATTTTATCTTTTCATATAGGCGAAGAGTGAAAGCTTCCACGTTAGCAAGATCGAAATCGATAAACATGGTTGATGCTGGACTTGCGCTGCATATGACCAAGTTGCCCTTGCGGCGCGGGACGTCGTCACCCCGCCCGCCCGCCCGCCCGCCCCACTGTGGGCGCGATTTGGCTCAGAGGACATAGCCACTTTGGCTTTAAAGTGTCCACTTTTCTTATTGATATAGCTTATGAATACAAATCCAAAAAATAGCGACTTCGAAATTATTTTCAACATTAATACCTAACCCGCAAAGCAGTCCTATAACTTCTATAGTGCTTCGACGCTGTGTAAACGTTTCATAACAGTGATGGCGGTGACCTTGTGTTCTATAAAAGCGTTCAAGAACTCTGTTTTGCTCTATAAGCATAAAGTGCAAATATGACCTATAAGAAAGTTATGTAAACGTTTATAAAACAATATTTTGGAACCTTTATAGTTATATCGTTATAGAAATTTCTAATGATACTAGTATCGAAGGATACCTACTGCTCTATAGAACTGATAACAGATACCTTTATTCATCGTATTTGTGTTGTAATAGTTCCAAGTGTATTCCTATAGTGCTCTAGTTTTAACAATGATAAATTCTCTACTACTGGACGATATAGTCTTATTGTAGTCATTGAAATCACTGTTATAGTATCTAGTGGGTTAATAGATTCGAAATTTCTACAATAGAGCAAGTTTGTGACATAGCCAATAGTAAGAATACGCTTATGTGACGCAACTGCACCATATTAGCACTAAAATTTATCTTATAGTTCAACTAATATCATGAATTTAATGACTTTTTTTGGTTTCTTACAACACGTCTTGGTACTATAACAGAGTATCTATCACCTTTATAACAGGTAAAACGCGCGTAAGGGGTAAACAATTAAATATATGAGGACTATTATGCCCTATAATTATGATTTTACATTCGCTTTTAGAACAATACTTGGCCATTTTTATTCATGGTGAATTCGGTGGGTTCCGTCCCGTTTGGGTGTACGTACTTGGTTCTTTCTTCTAAAATGGATAATAGAAATTGGAAAATATTTAAACGTGGTGGTACTTACAGAAGAGAAGTGCAAAAACGCTATAAAAAGCAACATTATCGTTATCTACAAAATAAACTAACAGTAGTAGCAACCAAAGTCAAGTCGAGAGAAGAATTAAGGAGAATGATTCCGTAGGGTTGGGTCTTCTATAAGACACATTGAAATTTAAAGATCGGAGTGCTTAGGTGATTAGGGGGGGTCCTTAGCTATCCTCTGATACCATTTTCTGATTTAGAAAACATCATTTTAGCACTTTAATTATAAAATATGTTTACGCGATTTTTACAACTTGGCCAATCTCGGAACGACAAATGTCAAACACAAAAGCTTTAACGTTGGATATTGGTACATGATTTTAGTACAAATTACAAGATTTTGTTGTAATGGTAAAAATATCAGGGCAAAACACTGCGGTAGCTTAGGTGAAGGGTAAAGGGGGTGAGCGAAGGGAAGGCCCCTTTATCCTTCGTGTTAGGTTGAACATGTAAGGACAACAAAAAATACTTAAAACATAAACTTTAAGTACACAAAACATTAAAAAAAGTTTGGTGATCAAATTATCACCAAACTTCTTCATTTATCCAAACACAATTTGGTGGACATTCATCCATTCTGGCAGTAATTTCGAATTTATTGGTAGTAAAATAGGTGCGTTAGTAATTTGGTAATCTTTTAAAGATTAGCCCGAATTGGTTGCTATCCTCCTACTCTGATCCCTTACTCCTGGCAACCCCCCTTCCAACCCCTCCAACTCCCCCCAAAAATGCAAAAAAAGTAGTAATTTTCTTCAATCTTTGGACCTCCATAACATAAAAACTAATTGTTTCCTAAATGTTAGGGGGGGAAGGGGAGGGGGAACAATGAAAAGATACTGTTTATGACGCTTTGCCAGATTTGTTGACACTCGCAAGATAGTCAAAACCTATACATGGCTACATTTAATTAGTTGAAATATTTAAGGGAATGATAGAACCCATATTTATGAATAACTTTCCCGAGGAAACATGTGGTGGCAAACTAAAAAAAAATGTGTCGCCCATAGTAACTTGTAATCAGCTGATTGGATTAATCTACGCCTTCTGACCTCAAAATAGTACGTTTGCCGCTTGATTTTGGGTTGGGGAAAAATTCTATTCGAACTTCGTTTCTTCTAAAAGGATTCTTTAAACTTCTCGTTTCGTTATTTTGCGCAATCGTAAGAAATGTGCTATGTTCACCTCAGCAGCAGCAGCAGCAGCAGCAGCAGCAGCAGCAGCTCGAGTATGAGGCTTTTGCGGTGAGTACCTAAACTGTGTGCAAAGTTGCATTTTGCTCACTGAGTGGGACAATGTAGCTCTTTCATTTGGAATGCCGAGGACATAGGCGAAAGAGCAATTTTAAAAACGTGTAAAGCGACTTGGTCAAAAAAGGGATATAACAATGTTCAAGATTACTTGAATGACAGCACTGTATAGGCATGGGGTAATCTAACTCAACACAGAACTTGCTGTTAATAATTTTGTAATGATTTATTCCTGATTATTATTTATAATAATTAATATTGTAATATTTGTGTTACTAAAGAACAACCAATTTTAAAAGAGATCTAATAATCAGTCTGTGGGAGTTTCTATACCCTTCTTCTCCCACAGTGGTCCAATGTAGAGAAGAGGCAAAAGATGACGTTTGCTAAGTACATGTAAATATCTACAGTAATAAAGATATTTGATTTGCTTTAATTTTAATCGCAAACAGCCAATGGGCATCGAGTTAATTCGATGTTCTTTAGCTGTTTGCGATTTCGCCAATGTCACAGTTACTGTTATCGAACTTAAACTCGATAATCTCTTATTTCTATAAATCTCATATTTTAATTTATAGCCATTCTTAATGACAGATAAATATTTTCATCTCGTGCCTTGAGTCCCTCGCTCACTCAGGATTCTAACGTAGAATCACACACTACGCCTTTGATTCAAATATAGAATCCTTAGCTCACTCGGGACTCAAACAAGCAA
This sequence comes from Argyresthia goedartella, assembly GCA_949825045.1. Classification (NCBI taxonomy): domain Eukaryota; kingdom Metazoa; phylum Arthropoda; class Insecta; order Lepidoptera; family Argyresthiidae; genus Argyresthia; species Argyresthia goedartella. Next base: position 284,671 of record OX463815.1, read on the forward strand.
TCGCAGCAAAAATCAACTTCTCTCTCTTGTTGCACAAATAACAATTTTCTACATCGTAGCACTTTTTCGACAAACTGAACCCTTGCAACTGATAGGCATATACAAAGCGGGCGAGTTTGGACTGGGGATGAGATTGGACGAAACCCCTCCGCGATTTCCTCATTCCCCTCTGGCCATCAAACCTGACTTGGACAATAGGTGGACTCGTCTTCGGGGGCATCACCTACGGTTGGGCTCTAGAAGTCCTCACTAGTCCATGTATTACTCACTTTCCAGCCTCTACAACAGCTGCAACAGCAAAGTGTACCTGCTACCGATAGCTGTAACAAATTACGATTTATTTAGTATCATATACTGTGACGAAGACGGTCATATGTACTGACGTGGCAGAGATTCGTCACGGAGGTCAATAGTGAAACTGATGGCTCGTTAACGCGTCGCCTGATCTAGATTCTGGATCAGATCTAGACGAGTCTCGCACCTAGCCTTGCGTTGACGAGCCGAACAGTCATTTCGCAATTCGCAACATATTCAAACATTCAAATGAATCAGCATCCGCGTTCGAAATAATACCGAAACGAATTGTCGATTTTGGCAATTTGTCATTGCAGTAAGTCAAGTCGGGGCGCGGAGCCATGCCAGGGAATGCATCAAGGGGACCTTGGGGCCGGTGGCGGGAGCTCCTACGGCCATTCCGCAGAAAAACTCGCCACGGCCCCAAGTTTCAACAGTGATATGGCGCTTTTGCCCATCTTCGCGTGACTACAAAGTTGCCACTTGGCAATGCTCTACGCTCGCGATTTTCGATGTCTTCTTGGTTCTGGGTACGTTGCACACGAATACAATTTAAAGTTTCAGTTTCATCGAGTTGCCGCGACATAGGTTTCATCGAGTTGCCGCGACATAGGTTTCATCGAGTTGCCGCGACATAGGGCGGGCGGTTTTGTTTTTAAATAAATCGTCGCTTTGTTGATTTGTTGAGTCGTTTTGGTAGATTTATGATACTCATAAATACGTCAATGTAGTTGCACATGCCAAGCTCTTCCAGGCCACCGTTAGATGCTTTGAACAAATTATGCAACATCTTGGAATCCCATTCTGAAAGAATGCTCATAATGTTGTTGAGAATATGGCGCTGGATCAATTATTTCTCAGCTATTAGTTAAGATGAGATAGGATAAAAGTTTATTTGTAAATTCTACAATTTTCCATGTAATACAGTGAATTTGTTGTACACAGTGACATAAATAAATTTTGAATTTCGAACCCGATAACTAGGCTAAGAACTTATATCTTTAGGGATTGTAGGTCCTCCGATCGATTTTAAGTAATGTAACAACAGTAACTGTACTGCTAGTTTATTGTTGTTATGTAGCTAGCACTGATACTAATTGAGGTCTGTTTTGTACCTGTACTTGTTTTTTATCTACACGAAGGTGCTACTACAATCTTAACAAGCATTCAAGAAGCTTGTGCATCCCATTGTACAGCTCTATTTACCCACATCGACTCATGGTCCATTCAAGTGTTGGTCGATTCGCGGATTGGTCCAAATGCTTATAGTTGTCCATTCGCGTATTGGTATCTTTGCGTCGGAACTATAATATTATCTCGAGTGATCACCTAACACCTATCCTCATGAAATAAAGACATAAATGGCACATAAGTGTCATTCATGGTCTACAGTACGTGTCTGTGCCTGAGACTGAACTATTGGCAGTCAGTCAAGCTAGGGTAATTAGCGCAGACTATTGGATTGCTTTGAATGCCTAAACATTTCGCTTTGTAGCAGAACAGATATTTTATTGCCATTGCGCCATGCCAGTGGTAACGAAGCACTAACATGTAACATGTGGAGAGCCTAAACAATTCAGTTTGGGAACGATTCAATATAATTTTTTTAAACTATTCAATCCTCAGATGTTTTTAACGAAATACTAATTCTACAAGTATTGTACACCTACAACAGTTGATGTGTTTGGTGAAGATTAGTATGGAGTTTGGAGAGCCGACTGCCAACCTCCAATAGCGGATAAGCACAAGAAGCGCATTATATATAGCGATACACACACACACACACTCAGGCTCAATGCTGTCTCGGCTGCCATTCTTTTTCAGAATATTACTAGTCACTACACTTCTCTAAGACCCTACTGTCCGCCTTTAGATTTACGACGTCATTTTGTCCATATGTGATGGAACAGAAAAGGCACAAACATTACCTCAGGCCCCATACTAGGTTGTGCCCTGCCTGTGTCGTGGGCACGTCGTGGTCACCAGAAAACATCGAAGAACCCAGTTTTAAGTTTCCAACCGGGATTCAAATCCGAAGCTCTGGCTTGTGAAGCAGAACTTGTAGCATCCGACGCGTGTTTACACAGCGGTAGTGGAATTAACACCCCCGTTGTGATGTTTACAGTGGCTGGGTCTCGGCGGGGGTGAGGCGGCGGCAGGCGAGGAGCGGCGCTCGCGGGGCAAGTTCATCACTCAGCGGCGCGGCGCGATAAAGCACCACAAGTAAGTGCGTCACCTACCCCATGTTGTATCTCAATTTGTTTTATCACAGGGCCGCTGTGTCCCGTGACAATTAGTCGCAATTAAGGCCAGAGAACATTCCAAGTATTCCCACGTTTACAGACCAGGATCAAATGATACAAGCGTAGTCGATAAATACTAGTGATGCAACAAATTCGAATACGAATATTCGTATTCGCCGAATAATAGACATTTACCGAATATTCGTATTCGGCGAATACGCTCGTCGGTCGTCGGCACGTAAAAATACGACTTGTGCATAGGGTGTGTAAACCGCAACGACTTTTTCAACAGCTGGAAACATCCAGACGGAAAAAAGAAATCGCCTAAACCAGAAAATCTACAAATGTTATGTTTTTTAAATAAAAATTTGCCTATTGTAAATTTTAATTATTAGGAGAATAGAAATTTATCAAATAAATTAGTCTTTTATTACGAATATTCGTATTCGTATTCACCGAATAGTAGGTTTGATATTCGTATTCGTATTCGTAAAAGTAGAATTCGTTGTATCACTAGTAAATACTAATCCGGGGGAATCCAGCCTACGTTACTTGCTTACTGCTAAAAATACTTATGCTTATGAAGTTACAATAATAAATAGTTCCGCGCCCGTTCTTCTCTTTAAGGGACACTCATTCTCCAATACTCACAATAGACATTCATGTCACATGATACCTACATCCGTCCATACAAAAGAAAAAGTATGCTCACGCCTTTTCCCAGAAAGGGTAGGCAGAGACTCGCTTACTCAATACCTATTCATAAGTCAATTTATAAAAGCTCGCCGTCTATTTATAAAAGCGTTACTGCTAAAAAAACAAAATTAAAAATTTTGAAAAAACCCACACGGTTAAAACGTAGTTGAAAAAGGATAAAATAATTTTGAAACCCCCGACTCAAAGAATTTATGATATGAACTTAATAAAAAAACAAGAAAATCCGTCGGGAGCAGCTCTATTTTAAATAAAAGCAAATAATAGAGTTACTATAAACATGCCAAACTAGTTCATTTAATAGCAGCAAGAAAATTCAATTTTGAAATTACACACTCTAAATTATTAATCATAAAATTAAAAAAAAAAACGTAATAGCAGCCCCCGACAGATTTTCTTGGTTTTTTTAATTAAGTTCATAGCATAAATTCTTTGAGTCGGGGGTTTCAAAATTATTTTATCCTTTTTCAACTACGTTCCGTCGTGAGTTTTTTAAAAAAAATATTTCGTTTTTTTATTTCAAACTTTTTAGACAGCAGGTATTATGTTATTACATAGATATTATATAAATTGTACTTCATATTTATATGTCTTATATTTGACATATAAATATGTGTGCTATAGTTTCGGTTTTACCAAATTATTGTTAAATTTGGTTGTAGATATTTGTAATAGTTTTGGTTGTGTTTGTAATACACTGACGAGCAATGAAAAAGTTCCACCCACAAAATGCCAACAAACACCTTCATATCTCCTAAGACATAGAACCAATATTACGTTTACAATATTTACGTTATTAATTGGTAATATTCTGATGCGCTGTTAAATGTACTTCAATATTGTAGACGGCGTCATTAAGCTAGCCTTTCCCGTTTAGGAGTAATTTGGTGCTATGATGTCACTGGAACTTTGCTCGTCAGTGTAGTTGTAGCATTCTTTCTTGAATATTTATTTTCATTTGAATAAGTAAATAGGTTAGATTAGGTTAATTGGAATATCCCTCCACATTAGATCATTAGCTTAATCCACGAGTATTGATTTTTGGTTCTGATTTTTAGTTTAATATTTTTCGTACTTCGTCTTGAATGTATTAGGTTAATTACAATAAGTAGCAGGCTAATTTGTCGGGATATCTCTCCATATTTTCTTACTTTTAGGTTTTTATATTTTGGACCAAAAACTTTCGCCAAAGGACAATCTTATGTGGCGCTTAGTAGAGTACGATCAAAGAAAACTTTTTAACAGCCCACATAACAGCATAGCGTTGGAAGAATTAGAGCGATTGAGACAAGATATAATACAAAATACAAAATATCGCAGGTCGCAAACCAAGGACACAGAAGAAAGGCCATAAAGTAGCCATCGTCTTTTGCTCCCTTTCCAACATAAATACTTGGATCACAGAGGGGGAGGCCCTATTTGTCCTCGACTTTTTCCAAATATTTGACAGTGACATGCCACTGTCAAAATTATGGAAAATCGACGACGCGACGCAATGCAGCGCACAAATGAGGCCTCACTGTCATGTTATCAAGAAATTTCTATCGAGTTTCTTTAATATTTCATAGTTAATATAAACTATATCACTGCAGTGCCTAATCTACCTATTTACCTATCTACATACTAATCAACCACAAACCCATTACAAAAATAAATTAAAACCGCATCAGAATCAAACGAATAGTTTTAGATTTGCACAAACAAATGTTTACCGCAGCGCCCCCTGGTGTGTTGTCATCGTTACACCTATCTAAGAACATGCAGCAATCAAACCAGTACTCATCAAATTCCAAATTCCAAATTCCAAATGTCTTTATTACTGTAGATATTTACATATACTTAGCAATCGTCATTTTTTGCCACTTCTCTACATTGGACCACTGTGGGAGAAGCAGGGCGTAGAAACTCTTACAGATTGATTTTTAGATCTCTTTTTAAAAATTGCTTATGCTTAACTTATACAAAATATAATATTTAGTCATTATCATAATTAATAAGCAGGAATAAATAATTACAAAATTATTAACAGCAAGGTCTGTGTTGAGCCAGATTAACCCCATACAGACCCATCATTTAAGTAATCTTGAACATTGTAATATCCCTTTTGCGACAAAGTCGCTTTAACATTAAATTGCTCAAATGGCAATTTCAAGATCTCCAGAGGTATCTTGTTGAAGTAGAGAATGCATTGACCCTTGAAAGAATTGCTAACCTTCGCGAGTCTAAACCGGGGCGCAAGTAGTCTGTGATTATTTCTTAGGATAACATTACAGCTATCGCTAAGTTTGGGAAATTTTGTAAGGTTCTTGCGTACGTACATTATATTTTCGAAAATAAATTGACTAGCTACAGCTAGTATGTCAATTTCTTTAAAAAGCTGTCTTAAGGAGTCTGTGCGTTTTAAATTATAAATTGCTCGAATAGCTCTTTTCTGTAAAATAAAAATAGTTTGAATATCCGCTGCTTTCCCCCACAACAAGATACCATAGGACATGACACTATGAAAGTAACTAAAATATACTAGCCTAGATGTAGCCACATCCGTGTTTTGTCTGATGTTCCTAACAGCGTAAGCCGCAGAATTTAATTTAACAGCCAATTTTTCTATGTGGGGTCCCCACTGCAATTTGTTATCAATGGTTATTCCAAGAAACTTCGTGTTATTTACTAATTCTAACGTATTGCTGTCCAACACTAAACTGGTCCCAACTTGCCTGACATTTGGAAGTGAGAATTTGATACATTTGGTTTTAAAAGCATTTAACAATAAATTGTTAACTGTGAACCAATTCAAGGTTAAGGATAATACTCTATTGACATCATCAAAATCTTCTTTTTGTCTTTCAATTTTGAAGACCAGTGAAGTATCATCAGCAAACAGCACTATGTTAGTCAATTTCTCCACCATACAAGGCAGATCGTTAATATATACCAGGAATAAGAAAGGGCCTAATATGGAACCTTGTGGAACGCCAATTTTTATCCCCGATCCATCAGATTTAACGCCGTTGACTTCTGCCTTTTGAATTCTATTGCTTAAGTATGATCTTAGTAGATCCAACGCTTTATTTCTAACTCCGTAATGATTTAATTTAATTAGTAACGTGTCATGATCAACACAATCAAATGCCTTCGACAGATCGCAAAAAACACCGATAGCATCCTGTGCGGCTTCCCATGCAGAATAAATATGAGATATAAGGGTAATACCTGCATCCGTAGTCGATTTACCCCTAGTGAAACCGTATTGCTTGGCGTGGAGTTGTTTTGTACGGTTGAAGTGTGAGAGCATTTGATTGAGTATAATATTTTCAAAAATTTTACTTAGTGCTGGAATATCACATCACTGAATAACGGCATCAAAATCGGACTCGTTGTTGTGATTTTGCACAAATAAATGTTTACTGCAGCGCCCCCTGGTGAGTTGTCACCGTAACACCTTTCTAAGAACATGCACCAATCAAACCCAAACCCATCACTAAAAACCACATCAAAATCGGATTAGTAGTTTTTGAGAAAAATGGCAACATTGGTTTGCACAAACATCCTCTTACTCCAAACGCATATACCATCTCCGTTCCGTCGTGGGTAAAAAGGAGATACTTTCCAAATCCATAAAAAACATAGGTTTGTTATGAAGTTCAATCTTTCCTTCAATCTTAGTGTTTGGAAACATCTGAAGATTTTTTTTATCAAAATGTCGGCCAAGAATAAAACTTTCGGAAATCAGTAGATCACATCAACACAAACATAAAGTGTAGACAGGCAAAATATCGTATAGCGTCACGTTTCCGAGTTAAGAGCTGTCAAAGATGTACAAGTGGCGCCACAGATTTATTTTGTTTGTTTGTTTAGCATTGCTCTGCCGCAGCAACTGACTTAGCAAACAGATATGTTGCAATGTGAGCTGTTATGAAAATCGTTGGTGTCCAAAATTGCAACCACCACGAATTGAGTTGCTAATTTTACCGATACACGAGCCAATGGACGATTCTAAATAAATATACAAAATACTTTTTATTTTAGACGTTATTATAATCTGAGACCTCACCTCCTTATAAAATTAAAAAACAATTATGTCAATATTTGTTTACTTTCTGACTGACAACTAAGTCATTGACAAATATGACATAATATTTATATATATATATATATATATATATATATATATATATATGTATATATATTTGTATTAGTTAAGCGAAAGCAATCTTTAAAGAGATCTAAAAATCAATCTGTGGGCGTTTCTACGCCCTGCTTCTCCCACAGTGGTCCAATGTAGAGAAGTGGCAAACAATGACGATTGCTAAGTATATGTAAATATCTACAGTAATAAAGACATTTGGAATTTGTACATTTGACAGTTTCACAGGACAGCCAACTTAACGGCGAAAGAGATTTGAGCCAAAGAGTTTCGTTCATCTGAGATTTAAACAAACTATGCTGTAGAGAACAATTGAAGGACATTCTGAGTGGCTAAGGAAATTTCAGTAATCCCCTCATACATTTTTTATGGGAATAACGCTTTTCATTTATGCACACAATTATCTCGAAATGGTTTTCTCAGTTGGATGCCCTTGAAAATCTTTTACAAACCGAATTCTCCTCTTACAGGGTGCACGAAGTGAGCGGCCACAGCTTCGTCGCCAAGTTCTTTCGGCAGCCCACGTTCTGCGCGTTCTGCAAGGAGTTCCTCTGGGGGTTCGGCAAGCAAGGCTACCGCTGCGCCGCCTGCCAGACCGCGGTGCACAAGCGCTGCCATAGCAAACTGCTGGGCAAGTGCACTGGCTCGCCAAAACATTCAGACGCCACTGTCGTGAGTATAAAAATGTCTATTGTGGCGCCCCCTAGCGAGATAACACAATGACACATGTCTAAGATTCAACGCAGATGAGTCACGAACCTACCACAGAAAACCCTCAAAAATCGGTAAAAGAGATAAATAGAAACACCAACAAACAAGTTCTCACCCTAAACATATACACGTGGTAAGTACAGCTACTGTGCGTGGCGTGTGGCGAGGTAAAGGGAGGTTACTGCAAGCAGTTCCTTTGGGCTTCGGCAAGCAGGGCTACTCCAGCGTAGCGGTGGTTGAAAAACGTCTATTGTGGCGCCCCCTAGCGAGATAACAGCGCAACTCCTGTCTAAGAACCGTCGCTGATGAATAGGGAAATGTTTGGTGGAGGAAACTGTGTGTTTCTTACACGTCAAACATTGCCACTACCAAAGTTCTATCGATATTGAACATTCATTTATAGATAGCGTGTTTTTTAATTAAATTATTGGTTTCTCAAACGCAATAGGCCGATTATATTTCACTTATGTCGCCACAGACATATAATAAGATACTACGTATTATATCGCCACCATGTATTTTCCAGAATTTACTGCCAAGGTGTATTTACTCTGTGATTCATTTGCAACCTCAGATGTACCGAAACTCTGCTTATTTACTCTGTGTTTGAGACAAAAACCTCGCGGCCTCTACGTGGAACTAAGCTGTCATTTTTCTTCCCCGATGAATAACGAACCTTTTACAGAAAACCGTTTAAGAACAACGAGTCAAACTTTTTTGAAGCTAAATGAGGACATAAACTATTGTTTTTACATACAAACAAACAACCTCTCATCCTAAACGCATATCTCTTCCTCATTGAATACTCGGCCGCCACCGTCGCGATTTCAATTGGCTATCAATTCTACTAAGTAACTTACACAAATCCCTATCGCTTGCCTGTTGCTGAATCGCTGAATAGCTCGGCTATTTCAAAAGATATGTACTACGCCGCCATCTAGCGGTTAATAGCTGAAACTATGCCATTTGCAATAACCCAACTCGTCAACAGATGGCGCTAAAAGCCTCTTAAAATAATATGTAACCACTTAGTTCGACCATGTTTTGTATGGAGTTTTCAAAGTTTACCCGAGTGCAGTGTTAACTCACGTTCGAAATAGTCGCACTTGTTCAAAAGATAATGAGGAGGAAAACATAAACTAGTTCAAAATCCTAGTGCGGGGCCAGAGGCAAATTGCCTGTATATGTTTGCTATGAAAAATACAACTCATTTGCTACGAGATAAGGTCTATTTTAGTAATAATAAATATGTCGGCTGTCGCCGTTAATGATAATTGTCGGCCGGTGTGGCGGTCAAAAGGTTAGAGGTTTCCACAAGTGTTCATTGAGGTACCACAACCTTTATTGCGTACAATTTGAGGGTCCTAAACTGATGCGCAAAATTAACATGACCGTCTTAAAACAACTCTTGGTAATTGCACCAGATACCATAATACGTCACCGGCTTAAACAGTTATTTTTTTGTTGGACGGAAAAAAATGGAATAAACATAATCATGTTTGAAGGGATATTACTCAGTGTCAAATTATCTAGAAGATGCAAATCCTTGGGGATCTTGTTCTTCCATTGGCTATGTTAAAAATAAACATAAGTGTAACCAATGTATTATTGTTAGTTATAAGTATTTCCTTTGAAAAAGAGCTACCTCAGAGTTTCTTGTGCGTTCTTATCTGAGGAGTATCTAGTTTTGGAATGTACATCTAGTAGAGGAAAGTAACCAAATATGGAATACCATTTTGTTTTTGGGAAATAAAAAAATACTTTAAGGTAAATGATAAAAGTGTAATGTTATAAGTAATCAGTCATATATTTGTACGTTAGTATTTAACAGCCTTTTGTCAATTATATTAATTTTCAATATAAAATCGAACACAAAACAAAAAAATAAAATTAGATACCAAATATGGAACGGGTATCCATATATGGAATATCAGCTTAAGTCGTCAGAATCAATAACAAAAATAGACACAAACATCAATGAGATCAATTAAACTTAAATTAAACACAGTCATTGTTATCTATAAATGAAAGAAGCTTAATCCACTTGCAAAAGTCACAGGTCCAAGTATCAAACTCTGGACCAGCGTAATCAAGATGTGCCCAGAGCCCACACATTATGCACTTAATCCAGCTTTCTCCACTATTATCCGTGGAAAAAAGTCTTTGACAGGACATACATTCTGCATCAGCCGAGTCAGGAGGTAGTTCGCCCATCAACATATCAGGTTCACTATCTGAATCAAACTGGATAACGCTTTTGTTCATCAGAGTCTTCTTCTTCACAAACAGTCTTATTTTTCTTTGTTCATGGATGCTTTTCTTCCTCTGTTATATACTTTTCTTCGTCTGTCTGGCACTGGACTTATGGCATACGGAGACACCAGACAGAGACTGCTGCGATTAAGTCCGGAGGTTGAGGGTACAGGTTCAGGTTGTACATGAGTCGAGGGTTCAGGTTCGGTTTCATTAGCACTTGTTTCTGGTACAGGTATTTCCGTCAGGGATTGACCAGTTTCATGTATTTCTGTCAGGGCTTGACCAGTTTCAGATCTTGATTCCAGTGTAGTGATGTTAGTTGTACAACCATCTCTTACAGCATTTTGTTGCGTTGCAATAAAGTCCACATCACTGAACACATTTCTATTTAAAGGCCATAATCCTGTGACCCTAAACCCGTTGGCTGCAATCTCGCCTGTTTGGACTTTCAAATAGGATTTGCCAAACAGCTCCACAATATCATATGGACGTAGAGGTCTGTTCTTGTTTCTAATCCACATACGTATTTCCTCACTTCCTCACATACTACAGTATGCCTTCAAAGGCCCCATGAACGTCTTGTCTAACGGCTGCATCTTGTGAATCGTAACGAAACTATTTCTACGTTATTTTCCCTAGATAGATCAATTACATCGATATTACGAGTATGACTATAGTGGCCATCCAGTATCAGTAAAACCTTCGATTCAGGAGTCGGATTGGTGTGTTGAATGAAGTGCTTGACCCAGTCTGTGAAGATGTTCATTTGAATCCACCCTGATGGATGTGCAACTCCAAGTGATCCTGGAGGACAGCCTTTCATCAGCTGAGCACTCATGTTTTTCTCGGGAAAACAATGAACGGCAGTACAAAATTACCAGTAGCATTCATGAAAATAACTATTGTCATGAGGGATCCTCTTTCTGCTGATGTGAGAGCAGCTATCTGGCGTTTCCCTCTGTGACCGAGGATTTGTGGTATCTTACTTTGTACTATTGTAAGGCCAGATTCGTCCACATTGTAAATGCGATTTGGTGGATAGTTGTGTTTGGTGAAAACCTCTTCGAGAAGGTTAAAAAAAGCATTCACTTTTTCTGGCTCTGGCAAACGATGTACCAGTTTGTATTCTTATCGAAAGCTTCTCTTTATGACGATTAAGAAATAACCTCAACAACTTCATTCCAGCCATACCTGATTGACTGAAGGGATTCTGCAAATTGTTTCGCCTTGCCAACATATACGCCATACGGCGAAGATCAGTTCTTGTTAAACCGTGAAACTTGCTTTCCATCAACAATATGTATTCTACCAGCTGAAGTTCAAGTTCGGTGCCCAATATTGTATTTCGTCTTAATGTAGTGGCTGCTGCCTCTTCTGGTGACTGTTTACTTTTTGGGATAGGCGGAATAAAGTTGTCCTTGGCAGGTAGGTCTTGTTGTTGTTGGTTGTGAAGGCAGCATCCTAAAAACATAGAATATAGTTTTAATAGAAATAGTAGCATGCGCACTTATCATGTGAAATATAATGATCTAAATATGGAATATTCCATAATTGGGCACCAATGTTCATATTTGGATTTTCACACTTGTTTAAACTGGTATCAATATTTTTTACGAATTACAGTATTTTAACTAGAAAATGTCACAAAATGTCAAATAAACATAATACCGATACAACAAATAGTATAACACGTATCTATACATACATAATAACCGATAATACATATACACTACATACCTTGAAAAGTTTCTGCGTGACGACAAAACAAAACACGTCTGCCTCGCATGTGGCGTTCGCGCAACTGACGCGATGGCGTAAGTGCGGTATTAATAAGAGTGAATGAAATAGAAGATGGTCGTGTGTTGCGCTTCTAGGTTATATTTTTGGAGTAATCAACATATTCCATATTAGGATACTATTCCATATTTGGTTACTTTCCTCTATTAAATGAATGAGATATGTAATTATCCAACAGAATCAAGAATATTTTGTTCACGTCTATATCTCCGAGCACATGGGCTACTAATGTGTAAATCCTCCATCTAGAGTATGCATACCATTCACCCCATTGCCTTTACTCCTTTGTCTAGCAGAGTGCAAGTCAGTGTCGTGTGCGGGGCACGCCAACACGCATGATGCCGCACGCACCATGGATATTTAGTTCAATATTATGAGATGATTATGAACAATGATCTCATCGAAGCCTCAAACAACGGATATGCCTTTGGCTTTGACACAGTCGGCGACCCTTCTTACCCACCGTCCACCTCCTAAGTCCACCTGAAATATCGTTAGTTCGGAGAAGTCGGTCTGAAATATCGTTAGTTCGGAGAAGCTTGCCAAACACCCACAAAACTACATGAAATTTCTTAGTCAACTAAAATCTGTCGGTACACTTGAAAAATCATATTAACTTTTCTTTAACTCTGCTTTTACTCTGCATAATCTAAGCTTTCATCAATGTTATTAGCAAGTTACAAAGGCAGTACAGCAATAAGTCCGACTATTATTTTATCAAATTTAATTTTAATCCCACGGTTTTGGCTACTCCAATGGTATATCCCTTCATACTCAGTGTCTGAAATTATTATTTTTAAAAATATATTTCTGCCAACTCGAAGTCGCAATTAAATGAGACTTACACTCTTTTAATACATATTCCTTGAATATTCATTCGATTTGTTGGGTGACTGAGTCAATTTCAAAATACTTTTACCTTATTTTTCCTCAAGGCGACAAGCCATTAAATTTGAAATTTTGTGTATTTACAAAGAGCTTAGTACTCAGATCATCGAAACTCTTTGCTTTACTTACTTTCTCTGCCGCTTAATATGATGCGAAGCAGTCAACGATGATCTTGCCTATTTGACATTTTAAGATTAGCGCCATCTCAGGATTTCTAATTCTAATCTGTATGGAAGAGCACCCTGTGGCGCCATCTAGAAATATGTTGACTGAAACCATACAATTGTTACTCCTAGCGCCATCTCTGGATTACGAAGGGTTACTAATCATAGTCTGTATGGGACGAGCACCCTGTGGTATTACGTAAAATAAAGTCATGGAGTATTGGAATGGAAATCGTTGCCATGGTGATGTTGCCGATGATTCAGTTTAGGCGCCTAAACTGAATCTCTCTAAGGTTGTGGCAACCCCCCTGGTTTGGATCACATTCAAAATAGCAGTTGTTTCTACAGTACCTCCGCGAGCGCTTCAAGGTGGACGTCCCTCACCGCTTCCGGCCACACTCGTTCGTTTCGCCCACGTTCTGCGACCACTGCGGCGCGCTGCTCTACGGGCTGTTTAAGCAGGGGCTGAAGTGCGAAGGTGAGGGATCACACACTCGTAGCGGCATGGGAAGTAAGAGACGTAGTCGTAGAACGAGTTAAAGGACCGGCAATATCGGTCATATCGGCCGTCGCGATTAATTGCACGCATAGAGCAGTGTGTGGACTGAGATGGCAATATCGCGGCAGCGCGAAGAGAAGAGCGAGGACAATGGTGTGGCAGGGGCATTAAGGTATCTAAACACCAAAGCCGCCGGCCCCGGGGCGCGGTGGGCTAGGCCACCGGGCTTGTTTCGCGACAATCGTACCCCAAAACAAATCCGCCGCCCCGCACCGGGCGGCTTTGGTGTGTAGAGACCTTTAAGGTGCAATTTCGTAACCGACCGCAACTGATGACGACGAGTCGCGTTAGTGTGTGAGCGAGACAGCGAGCGTACCTAAGGTCTGATATTTTATTCGACGGACTTGTTTGAAAGATAGGGTGATATTGTTCAACAAAAATTTAATAGTGATGGGGTAAATATCAATATTTTTATTTACAGTGCTGCCTTTTATCGATAAATATCGTTTTGAGTTGTTGGCTCATCTCACTCAAGTCCTATGTTGATACGTATGTATACCAATTGGGATATTTAAGATCTTATGTACAAATATTTCATTGCAATTATAAAATTTGATTAGATTTGATAACTTACGAATGTTTAAAACATTTTCACTACACGCCCCCTGACCGCTCTGCTAAAATTCCGCGCCCAGTTGTATGTGAAGTTAAATACCTACTAATATTATTATGTTGGTAAAAAGGACCAAAATGGGGAGATTGAGAGAGATGAAAGGCTAAACTAGCAATTCGTGTGTCAAGCTATGACCAATCGTTAAGAGGGGGGCGAGACATGGAAATTTTAACATAGTTATTGAGTCGATTAACTAACAACTATCAAGACCTGTTGTGAGGGGTGGGGCAAGCCACCCCCGAAATTTCACAATGACTCACAAAATTGAGTAACGAGCAACCAATAAGATGTTGTAAGTAAAAGTGCTGTATAATTTTATACTACGGCGCTCACAGGCTCCAACATAATCGATAGAATTAATGTACCTACTACAGCGTTTTTATTGACAGGACAAACTATGTCACCTTTTTGTGGTCACTTTTATTTTTGTATCGTAGGCACGTTGCACATTAGTCGCCTCTTTGCAGTTCTAGGCAGCATGTCCATACTGCTGACAGTTGAAACATCGTGTTACTAGGGTGAAATCTCTTACAGTACAACATGACCAATTTATGCTCAGCCAGTCCTGTTTTATGAGAGCATTGCGGATTTTGGCAAGTACTTCGATGATGTAATTTGAGGCCTCCGTGTCCTTTTTTCCGGATTCGTGGCTCAACTTTATTGAGGTCAAAAACGATTCTAGAGATATTCGGCATTAGAGATTCAGCATTTTTTCGGCAAGATTTTGTTCTAAGAGACATTTGAAAACCTCGCTCTCTGTTAGGGAAGTGGGTACTCCAAAAACTGTCAAAATGAAAATCAAAATCAAAAATCATTTATTTCCATAGGATGTTGTTACATCACTTAGATCCGTCATTACATTTTTTTGGGTGAGTTCACTAACCCAATGGCGGAATCTGTGGAGAAGAGCTCACCGAAGAAACTCCACAGTCGTCGCATCTTTTGCGTTTCCTTTTTTAAATAAAATATTGTCAAATTACAAAATGAATGCTAATTATATATCGAAACAGCCTGTTACTCAAACAATCTATTCCCATGGACATCTGTCCTCTAAGTAATCAGATATCCTGTAGTAACCTTTTTTATACAATTTCTGTTTTATTATTATTTTAAACTTGTCTAAAGGTAAGTTTTTAATATCAGTAGGGACCTTATTGTAATAGCGTATACAATTGCCTTTAAAAGAATTACTAATTTTATGTAGTCGGCTTACATAAGCAACCAACTTGTCTTTATTTCTAGTATTAAAATTGTGTATATCACTGTACTTCTGAAAATTAGTTATATTTCTTTTTACATACACAAGATTGTCATAGATATATTGAGACACAAATGTCAGAATATTGATTTCTTTAAACTTTTCCCTCAGTGACACTCTAGGCCCTAATCTATAAATTGCACGAACAGCCCGTTTCTGCAGAATAAATATACTATTAGCATTCGCAGCGTGACCCCACAATAAAATACCATAGGTCATTAGACTATGAAAGTAACTAAAGTAGACTAGTCTAGCGGTGTCTACGTCGGTAAGAGCTCTAATTTTTTTAACTGCGAACGCTGCCGAACTCAGTCTGTTCGACAATTTATTTATATGAGGATCCCATTGTAGTTTGGCGTCTAAAGTAATGCCCAAAAAGACAGTCGACTGCACAAGGTCCAATCTCTGTCCTTTTATAAATATGTCTGTAGTTACCGGGTTCACATTGGGTAACACGAATTTAATACATTTAGTTTTCTTTTCATTAAGTAATAAATTGTTAACAGTAAACCAGTTCACTATACTAGAGATAGCATTGTTTACCTCGTCATAATTTGATTGCTGTCTTTTAACTTTAAATATCAAAGAAGTATCATCGGCAAACAATACTAACCCATGTTTTGCTTTAACAAGGTAAGGTAAATCATTAATATATACTAAAAACAAGAAAGGACCAAGAATTGAACCTTGCGGTACGCCCATACTTATTGAAGACCCAGGTGATCTTTTCCCATTAACATCGACCATCTGAACCCTATCTGTTAGATATGACTCCAGAAGGCCAAGTGCCTGATCTTTTACACCATAATGGCGTAACTTCCTGACAAGAGTGTCATGATGGACGCAATCAAAAGCCTTGGATAGATCGCAGAAGACACCTATTGCATCCATTGCGTCTTCCCAGGCATCAAAAATATTGTCGATTAGTTCAACACCAGCATCGGCTGTTGAACGACCCTTTATGAAACCAAACTGAGCAATATGAATTAAATTATTGAGATAAAAATGACTTTGCAATTGATTAAGTATGAGTTTTTCAAATATTTTGCTAAGCGTTGGTAGTATCGATATGGGTCTAAAATTGGTGGGGTCTGATGTACTACCAGCTTTGAATAAAGGTATAACTTTACTTAGTTTCATCAAGTCAGGAAACACACCATTATCTATACATTGATTAAATATACAACAAAGGTGAGGTGCAATACATTCTACAATGGAACTAATAATTTTTACTGATAGACCATGGGCGTCAGCTGTCTTTTTCATTTCCAGGGATTTAAACGCTTTTACAATGTCTTCATTATTTACGTGCCTAAATTTAAAATCTGTTTTACATTCCTCAAAGTTTTGTTTAAGTATAGATTCAGCAGCAGCGGGAGATGAATTTAAAGACTTGGTTGTTGAAACTGGAATGTCCGTAAAGAAATTTTCGAAAGCTTTTGCTACTTCTAGGTCTGTACTTAGCAATTGATTATCTATCTTAAGCTTGAAGTTATTATGTGTAGCTTTGGCCTTTCCAGTCTCTCTGTTTATAATTTGCCAAGTCGTTTTCATTACATTGCTACTAGATTCAATTTTGTTTTTAATGAAATTAGATTTAGCTACGGCACAAACGCGTTTAAACATTTTTGAATAACTACGAACATAATCTAGAAAGGCCGTATTTTTGTTATTTGATTTCTCTTCATGTGATTCTAGGTTTACGTTTAGAGGGCTCATTCGACGGTAGCCCTGAGTTAGACAGTACAAAGCCCTGCTTAAGTTTTTCAATATCTTCTTTATGGTCAGTGCTAAAAATGACTCCACCATTTTTGTCTCTCGAAGACCACGGACTTTCATGACTTCAGGCCGAATAATATTTTGAACCAGTTCTTTAGTCTCGTCACTGGACTTGTTGTGGTCATTGTAATATATCGCTACAGAGCTTAAGTTGTTGGGACGTATAAAGTTGTTTCGTATCTTCCTTAACAATTTCGGCGAAAGAGGTGGAACGTAGGGCCGCTTTTTTGTTAGTTACTTTAAAGGCCTCATGATTGCATTATTTTTTATCGATAAGTCCTCATTTTTTTTAAGGTCTGTATTGATATCTGGGCTTGAGGGGCTTTTTGTTTGAGCGCTTGATACTGAACAACTATTTGAGATGTTCCATGTCCTATTTTACGGCAAAGGTTTATGTATTCGAAGTTTCTGGTCAGAGTTAAGTTTTCCATCCGCAGCTGTTGAACATACTTCATTAAGGCAATGTTCAATCGAGCTCAGCCAGTTTTGTAGTTTGACTGTCAGTACAATGTCCATTATTTTGTCACTGTGTTGGGGATTTTGGCCCTGACAGGTACAGTGGGTGGCGAACGGGTGGTAAGGTGGCTCCGGTTAAACTACACCTTTTAAATTTTGTTAGAAGCATGACACTCAATTTCACGTCACTAGTTGCAACGAGCACGCACAAACACATAAAGTAGGTGAATAAATTTATTGTACATTCAACAATAATAAAAAAGGCAATAGTTAAACGCGTCCGCTCGAAACGGCTTAGCTGCCGCTAAGCCGTTTGATCCGATTGATCATACTACCGTATGATCAATCAGAGAGAATATAAAAGTGCGCATAGCATTAATATAACTGGAGTAATGCTAAATCATTAAATTTATCCCCTGTTCGTTTGAATCTACTAAAATATATATTTTAGTAGATTCAAACGAGCTTAATAGAGTTTTAGATTGCAGTTGACGAGTTTTCATTCTACCTCTGAGCATCCATGGGTTTGTTTCTTAAATGTTGTAGGTATGTATTTCGATTTGCTAAATTGAGCTCTCTGCTGATATCAATCATAAATGACCCTTTTTCTTTAATATGTCCATCATAGTAACTGCTCGCTTGTTAACACGATGTTTCCAGTGCAAAAATAATTGGATCGTCTTTACTAAGATTTGGGAAGGTACTAAGAGCAGGGTTTTCACTATTGATTGAGATAAACATTGCCCTTCTGGAGTTCATGTTTTGAGCTAACACGTAAGTACCTAAATAGTTAACATGGACCACAGTCCGCTCTAAAATTCTTCGTTATACTTCGGCCACAAGCGGTCTGTTAATAGTTTTCCAAATGCATTTCACAACTTTGAATTCTCTTCTTTTGGCAACATGTCGAATCAATTTTAATTGATTTTTTAACCTACTATTAATGTCTCAACAACCAAACTCCACATTGTCAGTTTCCTCGAGTCGTTAGCTTGTTTGGTTGCAAGTTGTCACACAATGACCTGTTACGGGCAAATTAGAATATACCCAAAATATCTTGATTCGCCCATCGAGGCTCGATCCAATATAAATAAGTAATTTCTAATGACAAACCAATGAAGCATAGGTATCGTTGTTGTTATGTAGCATGTTATTTAAAATGACACATGTTATGTTGTGGCATTATATGGACCAAAGATATCAAAAATATGTCTATCGAGATACACATTCAAAAACTACGACTTTTTCTGAAAATAATAATTGCTACTCTTTTGTAGATATGATAAACATAGCATTTCTGTATTCAGGTTGGTTAGTTATTCCCAAATGAACTGTAAGGAATCGCCAGGGCTTATTATATCCGTTCTGCACAGGTGATCGTATCTCAAGCGACTTGGCACAAACACTGCCATTAAACATTCTCGCGCTTTGCCCATTTTAGTTTCAAAATGTTGTCGTGAAAGACGAAAGAGTTTTGCTAGAATTTGGTTGGGTTCTCTTGTCTTCAATTTCACCAATAAACAGGCGAGTAGTCCACTGGCAGACAACGCTATGTGGTTAAAGTTTGTTTTTTCGGTATAAAAAAAAAACTCTGTTCTAATTAAGTAAGCGGGAAAACTGACTATGTCGATTGCATTTTAAAATAAAGACTATAAGGATAAAGTTTTTGTCTCCTAATGAAACCGGAACATTGTGAATATTATTATATTGATGCGTTAAAATTGAACATAGATAGACAGTTTTGCAAGTTTATTTTTAACATAGTTTTGCTAGTGTAGAAAAGTAACAAAGGAAGTTTAATAAAATAATTTTAATAATCATAAGGCTACTGAAGGAAGGAGGAAAGGAGAATGATGTTGGTGATAAGTACTCTACATTAAATAAAACAAATTTAGTTTATTTTCTGTTTTATAGAACTGAATTTCACATTAAGAATTTTTACAATTTTTTCAACTTAAGTATACATAGTTTACAGGTTATACCCTTAAGTCAACTTCTTCGGCCATCAAAGTTTCTTCAGTATCAGTTTGTTTCTGTACATCGTCATCTAAAAAATCTAAGATTTTCGTTGGCAGCCCAATCTTCTCCAAAATGTTAATCAAAGCAAATTCTGTACATCCCGCAATGTCGCTGATGTCACGGGGACTCCGATATTCATGAAGGTTGGTTCAATATTTTCAAATGATTTGCCTTTTCTGCATATTTTACCGTAATTTATTACTTCTTCGACGTAATTAGGTTCACCTTTAGCTTCAATTCCATTAGTTTTATCTCTTCTTAAGAATAATCTTTTCGAGTTATTAAATTGGAAGTGCCAAGATCCAGGCGCTTTGAGTACATTTTTGACAGTAGATTTCCAATCGTAAAAATCAAAATCGCTTCCAAGTCTTAGAACTGTACCGTGGTTTTTAAATAAGTCGTAATATTCTTGGTGGTGACGTTTTCTCGTTTTAAGTTTCTTTCTATATTGCCAAAAATGCGGTCGGGGGCAAAAACGAATGGCCAACAATCGGGAAAATTACTGTTATTTTCTTTACATGACGTGGAGCTTTTTTTTTCAACCAGTTAGCTAACATTCCCATGACTACTGTATTTTTATTTTGCCCCCCACAACCATCGCAATAAAATCGCACGTGTTTGATGTGACTTTCAAAGTCTTTATTCATCAACCGATGACATATTGCAGAAGCAATCTGATTTGACCCTTTTGCGGCCTCTGTTTCTAGCCATGTGTAAATAAAAGTATTTGTAGGATTTCGTTCCTGGCCTGATGGTCCTTGACAAATAGTCATGTTATAAGTATACTTAAAGCTGTCGGCTGAAATAAGCACTCTGGTCAGCAACTTTGGGTAAAACTAAATTTTTCTGACAGTCAAATGAAAAAACAATATCATCATTTTGTTGTATTCTCAAGTTGTTGTAAAACCATTTGGCCTTTAGTGTAATGGATTCGAAGTTGAACCATTTTTACCTGTTTCTTACTTTGGTCTTTTTCATTTCTGATTACTTCTTTCAACTCTATGCACTTTGAGCAGGCATCAGTTGCAGGTGATTTAAAGCTTAAATTGAAATATTTGATAAATATCCGTCTGAAAAATTCATATGTCACCTTCAGATTGGCGTCATGTGAATCATTATAAGATTCATGTATTTTTGTAATATTTAGGTTACAGCTTAGATATTGTACAGTAGATCTGCCTCTCACATAATGTGACTCTAATGACTTGAGCTCTTTTATATAAGATTTTACAGACTCAGTACGCTCGCTACACTTGGCGGACCTTCTGTCGCCTCCTCGTCTCTCAGTAGGCATTGCCATTGAAATTAAATGCTGTTTGCAAATTCTCTGTATTCTATCTTTTGATATAACTAAAACAGTAGTTATTGCCTTTTGACACACTTTTTTTAATATGGTGCGGTGTTTTCCGTTTGCTGCTGCCTTTTGACACACTTTTTTTAATATGGTGCGGCGTTTTCTGTTTGCTGCTGTGTCGTGATTTGGTATAAACTATACACTATTGTTTGTTTTTTCTTCTTACCTTCCTTTTTCGGAGTTTGACCTGTACAAAATTTGAGCAAAAAGGTGTCCTGTTTAACTTGATTTGAAGTGGCATAAAAATGTCGATGGAATTTACTGTAGTCTTGCGTTGTTAGCTTATTACACTTATATCCCTGCTTTGAGTTTCCGTGTACACACGAAGGGATGACTGGATATGTCATAGCCATATGTCAACAAATAAGAATAAAACAACACGTAAATACAGAAACAAAATTCAAAAAATGTATGCAGGTAGTTCCATGTCGATTTATTTCTACTTCTACTGGGAGATTCAACAACCACCTGTTCTTGTAGATCCATCGTTTTTTAAAAGTATTTTTGTGTAAAACTATTTTAATGAAATTAATTGCCAAGCACGCATGACGCTCTGCGAGCGACTCGACTACGTCCGTCAAATTTTAATCGTGGCGGTGTTTGCACGAGTAGTTCGTTAACATAGAGGCGTATGCAGGTTTATTGGTAACATAGCAACTATTGCAAATGGAATGCCATTTAAGATAGCAGCTTTTGCAAGAGTACTCAATATTTTACTGGATTTTGTAGGAAACTTAGCAACTTTTAGTAGAGGATGATTAATGCCAAGAATTCCATTTTGAATGGTCGACAAATTGCCGCCATAAAATGAAAAATTAAAAAAAGTTAAATTAGCGTGATCTGAAAGTGGACTACTCAGCTAGCGTAGTACCTGGCTTAGTTTCTCCTCTTAATGTCAGTGTTTCTTGAAGTATTTGCATGAAGTTAGTATTTGAGAAACCTTTGAAATAATGGAACTGATCATCATCAATACTAAGCTAAGATCCAAATGTCAGTGCTGCTGGTGGAGCACGGTTACTCCGTTTGCCTTGTCTGTAAAAGTGACATAACGTGTACTAGTATCAATATCTTGGGAAGCAGGATCGAGGTAATATTCTTCACAGATTCGTGCTCCAAAAGTGATATGAAATAGTTTTCTCGTAGAATAGTGACTCGCAGACGTTTGTTGATTCTTGGTCATTATTGCCGCAGTACAGTCTCACGCGAGACATCGCATGGCTAATTTACTATCCGATCAACCCAAGTTTGCACCTCGCTGGAATGCAATAACGTTAGAGCGCCGTAATGACTTCCCGAATAAAAAATTTTAAATAATAAAAAAAAAAAAAAACGAAGCTTGTAGGTCTACAAGAAGTACCTTAGAATTTTGATGATTGGTGAGTGAGTCAGTGATCAGTGACAGAATTAAGGAACGTTGACTTGCCGTAGTTTTAAATCGACTGATTCAAATTGAATGGGGATATACCTAGCTAGTTATGTTGAGCTCTCTTTGCCATAAAAATCAGGCTTCTAGCTTTATCCACAACGAAGTTATCGGGGGGTCGAAAATGCACTGAATGGCTTCCAGTAAAGGAAGGTAATGACTGTGCTTGACCTTTCAAAACAAAATCACATCGTCCCGCAAAAACAAAATTACTTACATCGTCGGAACCACAGACCAGATATCGAGATAGACAGCGCAAGTCGCGTGTTTTTAATAGGCGGACTCCGCTCATCCCGGCTCAGTCGCTCTCTGGCTGTTCGAATGTAAGCCGTGTACTAATAAACATGAAAATGCCTTACTGTGCCGTTGTGAATTGCAAAAACTCAAGCAATGTTGTTTCCAAAGAAAACGACGGCGTTACCTTTCATACGTAAGTAATTTTATTTCTGAAATTAGCCTAATTTATTTAATAATCAATTATTTTTAATTTCGAGGTGCGTCTCCCGTTTTTACTAAGATAGGTTGAACCATAGCGTATATTTCCCATGGACTTCATCCACTGCTGCTTCCACTATACACAATTCATGGATATCTCTTTCGTAGCCCTCAATGAACTGTGAAGCAAACTATACTTTCGTTAACCTTACAGTTGCATGGTACAGTCGATTTGCTCATTTTTCTGTCGATTTAATCAGATAGTGTTTGTTGTACAATGCAAAATCGCTGGACGATTCGATTTTGTTGACGGAAGAATGATAATTCTGAGATGCATTTTCATTGCAATCTATATTTTAGTATATGGGAAATCTGATACTATTCCACAGTTTAAGATCGATTCGAGTTACTGAATAAGGGGGCTGGACGGATTTACACATGAATAATAAAAGGTAAATAGGTACTACAGACAAATACATACTTTACCACTCTATGATGTGATATCCGGGTGCGATGCTACGATACGATCTCGAAACCGCTCGAAACACTGCCGGCTTACTGACCTCGTCAGAGTAATTGTGTTCTGTGTATTGCTGAAAAAAGGCAACGCGGTAGGTACGTGGTCGTGGTAGGTAGGGGATTGCAGCAGCGCTCATTTTGAATCGATTTGGCGGCGCGCCTTTGACTCTGTTTCACGATTAACATGCCAACCCAACACTAAAAGGTCACAGTAGGTTAGGTAGTGAAAAGTTATACGGTTGGTTCTCATACATTCGACCGTGTTTGCTGCGTCTATCTCGATATACTGGTCTGTGGTCGGAACAATTTTTTTACTTTAAATGCCAGAAGCGATAAAAGTATTTATGTTGATAATGATCAATTTTTCACGACCAAATGTGAATTATAAATAACGTATCAATTTTTATTGTATTTATGGTATATTTTTTCTTCTTACTTAACATTTATCAGTATATTTTAGACAATTTACACAATATCTTTATAAATTATTATGTGCTGCCGCAGGTAAAAAATAAAGCCATTCAATTTCTTCCGCTCATTAGGTATCCTACTCATTTCCACTAATTAAATAATGAAGCTTTCAAAAAATCTCTCTCAGAAGGCAATAAAACATACCTGGTTTTAGTATTTATTGCTATGGAAAACATTCCGACCTCTGAGAAATTTCGTGAAATTAAATTTATCCAATAGTATTGACATGTCGAGGATTTTTTGCTCAACGTCATTAAGTAAACAATGCAAAAAGTAATTATTTATTTTTCCATGTCCCCTTCCAATAAGACCGCGCATTGCGTCGCGCGGTCAGGTATTTAGCATTGCGTCGCGCGGTCAGGTATATAGCATTGCTGTAGGTTATGCTGCCTACTGTACATATTGCTAGAATCAATTTATGTGCCTGTATGTAAATGTTGTGTATATTTTTTAGACTATGTGAATTTGATGAATCAAATCAAATCAAATCAAAAATCATTTATTTCCATAGGATGTTGTTACATCACTTAGATCCGTCATTACATTTTTTTTGGGTGAGTTCACTAACACAATGGCGGAATCTGTGGAGAAGAGCTTACCGAAGAAACTCCACAGTCGTCGCATCTTTTGCGTTTCCTTTTTTAAATAAAATATTGTCAAATTACAAAATGAATGCTAATTATATATCGAAACAGCCTGTTACTCAAACAATCTATTCCCATGGACATCTGTCCTCTAAGTAATCAGATATCCTATAGTAACCTTTTTTATACAATTTCTGTTTTATTATTATTTTAAACTTGTCTAAAGGTAAGTTTTTAATATCAGTAGGGACCTTATTGTAATAGCGTATACAATTGCCTTTAAAAGAATTACTAATTTTATGTAGTCGGCTTACATAAGCAACCAACTTGTCTTTATTTCTAGTATTAAAATTGTGTATATCACTGTACTTCTGAAAATTAGTTATATTTCTTTTTACATACACAAGATTGTCATAGATATATTGAGACACAAATGTCAGAATATTGATTTCTTTAAACTTTTCCCTCAGTGACACTCTAGGCCCTAATCTATAAATTGCACGAACAGCCCGTTTCTGCAGAATAAATATACTATTAGCATTCGCAGCGTGACCCCACAATAAAATACCATAGGTCATTAGACTATGAAAGTAACTAAAGTAGACTAGTCTAGCGGTGTCTACGTCGGTAAGAGCTCTAATTGTTTTAACTGCGAACGCTGCCGAACTCAGTCTGTTCGACAATTTATTTATATGAGGATCCCATTGTAGTTTGGCGTCTAAAGTAATGCCCAAAAAGACAGTCGACTGCACAAGGTCCAATCTCTGTCCTTTTATAAATATGTCTGTAGTTACCGGGTTCACATTGGGTAACACGAATTTAATACATTTAGTTTTCTTTTCATTAAGTAATAAATTGTTAACAGTAAACCAGTTCACTATACTAGAGATAGCATTATTTACCTCGTCATAATTTGATTGCTGTCTTTTAACTTTAAATATCAAAGAAGTATCATCGGCAAACAATACTAACCCATGTTTTGCTTTAACAAGGTAAGGTAAATCATTAATATATACTAAAAACAAGAAAGGACCAAGAATTGAACCTTGCGGTACGCCCATACTTATTGAAGACCCAGGTGATCTTTTCCCATTAACATCGACCATCTGAACCCTATCTGTTAGATATGACTCCAGAAGGCCAAGTGCCTGATCTTTTACACCATAATGGCGTAACTTCCTGACAAGAGTGTCATGATGGACGCAATCAAAAGCCTTGGATAGATCGCAGAAGACACCTATTGCATCCATTGCGTCTTCCCAGGCATCAAAAATATTGTCGATTAGTTCAACACCAGCATCGGCTGTTGAACGACCCTTTGTGAAACCAAATTGAGCAATATGAATTAAATTATTGAGATAAAAATGACTTTGCAATTGATTAAGTATGAGTTTTTCAAATATTTTGCTAAGCGTTGGTAGTATCGATGTGGGTCTAAAATTGGTGGGGTCTGATGAATGTAAAATCTGAATGATTGTAAAATATATCCATCCATATCCATAATGCTAATCAGCACTTCCAAAACTATCTAGAGATCACACTATTTAGCCTTCTATGACTTGACGTTACTAGGGGTGGCTCAATATCATTAAGTGGAAACTTGATGTCACTAAGGGTGATTTAACGAAATTTGGGTACAAACAGTGTTTACATATAGGTTTGTATCCTTTGACAATATCCAGCAACTGTGGTTTAGTCATTTCTGATGAGAATTCGAAACGATTCTCATTTAACCACTTGAATTTCGGGATTGTTTGTGTTTGTACTTGGAGCCTTATTAACCCGAATGCTATGGTATGGAGCAGTGTCCATTTCTACCAAAAATGGTTCTTCAAGATTGGGTAGTAATTTTTCGGTTAACCACTTTTTGAAGTTTGTGTTATTCATTTCGTCGTGGTAGTCCCCACTTATGGTATTTGATTTAAATACAAGGTCTGCGTTTTGGACAAACCCCGTTTCTCCTCCGGCATGAACAATAATAAAACGTTGCCCTTTAGATACAGGTTCTAGAACTCCATCTGTTTCTTGACTTTGCCAGCATTTTTAGTGGTATATGAGGAATGTATATAAGTCTCGTCTAAGTATACAACTGGTCGACGATTAGCTGATAAAGCGTTTTTATTTAATTCTTGCAAATAATTAGCTCTCCACGCAGAAATATCATTGCGCTCTGTTAAGACCTTGCGATTGCTTTGTGTTTTTTAGAAACGAAAGCCAATTGTTCGTAACAATTTACGAAGTGTTTCTCTGCTACATTGGAAATTTATGTCGTCTTTTAGAACAGTAAGCAGTTTATTAATCGTTGGTAATTCCCTTTTAAACGCATAAAATTCATGCACTTTTCGCTTGATCAAACCTAGATCGAAACTGTCAACTTCTATTTTGCCACGTGTCCTTTTTCTCAATTTTCCAGGTGTGGTTATTTTCGTACCCATTTCTGCAGCGGTTTTACCTTCTGCAACAATTTTATAAATTGTTGATATACCAATACCTAAAAGAAAAATAAACTCATCATTAGAGTATAATAAAATTTGAGAAAATGTAAACAAATTCTAGGCGGCCGAAGTCGCGGGCACCTGGTTATATATAATCTTAATTAAATTGGAACTAATCAATACCTACAGTTGTTTTAGTTAATAACGTATTATCAAACGATGTCGAGAATTCATTTAATAATAATCTGGTAACACTATCCTGAAGCGGCTGCAATGCGTTTGTTGTATTCTTTTTCAAACGGTGTTATTTGAGTTTTTTGCAGCTTTTCTGCATCAAAGAACAATTTCATTTTGAGAATAATTTCTCGTACACCACCTTTGATTGCTTTCGGCATGATTATCAAACAAAATACTTGTAATATTGGAAAAACTAATGGAACTCTTAAACTTAAACTTAAACTCTCAACTGAACAACACAACACAACAACAACTGACAGCGAAGTGACATTTACAAAATGGCGTCCGTAGTTTCCCCTTTCGTAAGTTTGTGGCTCTGTAACCGCTCAGCTATCGCGGCCAAAATGCGCCAAATGGGGCATATGTTGCGGGGTCGCGCGCGGACTCGGCGCGCTAACGGCCCGTTTTATTTAAATGACGATATCTCTGATTTTTCCAAGGGAGTTATGTTACTCTAAGAAAGTTATGTTGTTGAAATTGATATTAAATAAGCTAACAGAATAATAATAGTTTAGTCCAGTTTTGCCTAGCAATATATTCTAAATTCTAATTTTAAATCAGGGGTCAGTGAATGTTTCCCAATGTATTGTACAAAGGTTGTAAAAACATAAATAAAAACAACAACCATTCTTTCAAAATGTTTTGTCTTTTATTAACACATATATACATACACTATTCCACATAACTTAATAAAAAATGCCTCCCCATACATTTATTTAACCTCACAAACGTGGGCCCACTGCACAAGTATAGTATGTAGTATGTGACTGAGACCGCGTAACTTCATCGCCTCGGATAACCGCCAAGGCTGGCTTTAGAGGTTGACAATGGATGGTATGACATCCTTGTTCTTTCGGCTACATTTAGTGCAAGTTTGAGTAGGAAAGAAGTATGTTTTGTTCAAATAACGGTCCAATTATGCCAACTTTAGAGAGCGATCACGGGTTGATCGGGCGACAGGCAAGCAACTTTTTACAACCATCACGCGTTAGGCAAATTTCAAACTAATGGTTGAAATTCGCGTTAATTTTTTGCATTTTCGCCACCACGCCGTTCGGCCTTTTTATCGCCTTATTGAGTTAAATATCTTTTGTTGTTAGGAAAAATATAACTCAATAGTATCAAATAAAATTAAAATATATATATGTGTAGAACTTTTTTTGCCCCTTCTCTAGATTAAACCACTGTGGGAGAAGAAGTCGAAGAAACACCCACAGATAAATTTTTAGATTTCTTTTGAATATAGGTTTTGGTTAACAAGTACAAATGTTAAATATGAAAGAAAGAAAGAAAGAAAGAAAGAAAGAAAGAAAGAAAGAAAGAAAGAAAGAAAGAAAGAAAGAAAGAAAGAAAAAAAGAAAACGTTTATTCGCAGCTGATAGAGGCTTTTACATTCAACAAGCTCAGCCGCATACCAAAACTGATATCGCGGTTCGCCTCAGCAGCTGCAAAATGGCAGCTGACTCAGCATAATGCTCAGGTGAAAACGCCTTAGCGCTGGTTTTCAGTCAGTGCCAGCGGTGACCCACAAGCGTCGCCGAGCGTGCTACCATGGTGTGTGGACACATTAATAAATATTCATAGGATTCATACTTGTATACATGCTGTCAATACAATACAATCAATATATTAAAGTACGTATCAATGATATTGGTCAGCGTAATAAAAAAATAACAATTTAAAAAACTAAAACAGCGTGCTTAACGCATTCGCGTTCCATCCTTAAGGGCCTTAAAGTTAACAAATCAAAAGAACCACATCGTCACGCGTATTCTCATACTGGGTGGCGGTGGCGTAGTTGTGCCCACGTGTATTGCCACGTGCCAGATATTGTTGCATGGTCAAGTAATCTAATAAGAACCTGGAAATAAACGTATTGATTATAATTATTCCCTAGCGAGTGACGGTAGGTACTTATAATTAACCTACTACGCTCGCTGACTTGCTCATACAATCGTGCTGTCATGTGCAGTTATGGTTGGTTACGGAATTGCATCTTTACAAGATTTTTTTCCCATGGGCACAGTTGGCACAATGCTATAAAGCTTTGGTCTCGCGATCGCAACGCACAACGCTGCGGTACGCGTTACGCGGCGTCGGAAACGTAATTGTTATAAGGCGTCGAGAATGGTCTGTTGTTATGCCGAAGCGCGCGTTGGCGGCGGGGAGAATGGTCTGTTGTTATGCCGAAGCGCGCGTTGGCGGCGGGGAGCAAGATCAGTATGCTGCATCGAGTGACGGAGTGACGTAACACAGCCCCAAAACTAAAATTCATACTCGAATTCCATCTAGCTATAATTCGCACGATTGACCAACTATTGTACGGGTAAGTAAGTTGGCGATTATTAATCAAATTTTAAGAAAAGACATTATAGGTTACCTATAATAGATGATATAGTAGCATAAGGATTAAGAGTCGCTTATTATGAGACATGAATGTTTTTACAAATAACGCCTGGTCGTACGGCGTACCGCAGTGTTGTGCGTTCCGTTGCGTTGCCATCGCGAGATAAGCCCTTGCGAGAATCATGATGGTAATGTAGAAGGTGTTGTAATCGAGGATTCGTCATTGGATCATGGATCATTCCAGAGCCGAGCAATGTCAACGCACAGAATTCGCTATGGGGCTGGTAGTCAAAATATATACTTAATAATATCACTCGAGAGTTTTAATGCCTAATTATGTACAGTTACATACACTAGTTTATCTACACACATATCATAAGCTCTCTTTGATGTGTTCAGGAACCGCATGTTCGACCGGCATTGTGGCATTGATCATTGCTCTGCAGTCGTTTAGCTTGTTCTGTAGTACCAACTTCACAGACAAACTAGGGGCGGCACCAGGCGGGCGTCGGCGTTCGAAATTTGAATGTCATAATTTGACAAATTTTGGTACATTATGGTCATAATGATCAATATTCAGATAAGAAATGAGTTTTTACCAAGAAGTTTATCATAATGCTGGTCGTAACGTGTGGTTTTTGGAAGCAGCAAAGAGGGTTTATGATACGTGTTTAGATAAAATAATTGAAGTGTCTTTTATTGACCAATAAGGAGAGTTTACTTGACACTGGCTGCGTTGTGACGTCGGGGCTTGTACAGTTTGAGCTAAAATTGAACTAAGTCATCAGAACATCTGATCGCATTTTTTTATGGATTACCTATAAATACTAGGAACGTTCAAAAGAAAAAGTTGTTCATATTCTACTATCATTCCCTAAAAAGTGGTCAGAACATGCGATATTGTCAAACCTTTTGGTGTAATTGCAATAGTTTAAACTTCTGTTTTTTTTTCTAGATTTATCTAGTCCACCTACCTTGTCAAATAACAAATGAGCAAGTATTGACTAAATTAACATTGGCACAGTTGTGCCTCTGCCACTCCGTATGGAAAAATCGGTGACGCTATGGTTTTATTGGCACACAGAAGCATCTGTGGGAATGACTGACGTTGTCGTTCCGGGATGCGTAAAGCCGCTTTCTGTATATTAGTCAGCTCTGTTAGGTGCTGAGTAGTGCACAGACTTCGGCATTCACTGATGGGCATACCGATGAACAACATCTGTATACCTATATGCCTCAACGCTTAATGTTGTCAATTGGTTGCTTCTTCTTTTCGAGTCGACGGTCATCTCAGATACGGGCGGCCCAAAAGGCCGCAATCGCAATAGCTCGCTCGGTAGCCTTATACAGCTCCTCGTCCGTGCAGGTTGTCGGGCACGCAGGGCACCCAGTCATTTGCGCAATCGTCTGTCTCGGGTATCCACAGACGCACGCCGTGTCTAGTTCCGAGATGATGCCCCACCTCGCCAGGTTAGCTCTGGACCTCCCCACTCCAGCTCTGAGACGGTTGAGAGATTTCCAGATCGGCCAGCTGAGCTTGTATCCTTCAGCTAGTTTCTCTTTCACGCAGTTGCTCGGGTCTGTAGGGTTCAGTCGTGACTGCCACTTGGCGAGGCGTGTAGTTTGAGCTGGTTGACTTAGCGGCTGCACTGAGTGCAGGAAGCTTTTTCGGGAACGCAGCCTGGGCCTGGCTGGTACATGGTTGAAAAGGGGATGCCGTCTGTCATGTGTCTGCTTTGACCTTTCAACCGAGCTAGAGACAGATCTCCGAACCTCCGGGGGGGCTATTCCTGCTAGCTGGTACAGCTTGTCGGTTAGTGTGGGTTTCGGACAGCCCGTTATGAATCGACATGACTCGTTCAATGCCACGTCGACCAGCTTTGCGTGCGTTGAACGTTCCCACACAGGGCAGGCGTACTCAGCCGCAGAGTAGCACAGCGCCAGAGCTGTGGTGCGCAGGACGGTTGGCTTTGCTCCCCAGGATGTCGTGGTCAGCCTCTTGAGCAGGTTGTTGCGTGTGCAAACTTTTTGTTGGGTCTTCGTGCAATGCTGCTTCATTGTCAGGCTTCTGTCCAGGGTTACGCCGAGGTACTTAGGGAAACTGTTGTGGGACAGTTTTACGTCTCTCCATATGATGTTAAGTTCCCTTTTAGCATCCCTATTGCGGAGATGGTATGCACAGACCTCGGTTTTGGCTGGGTTTGGCTTCAGACCGTTAGCAGCATAGTATTCGCCAAGCTTGTTCAGGGAAGAGGTAATTATTCCCTCCACGCTCTCGAAGGTGTCCGATTGAGCCGCGAGTGCTAGGTCGTCAGCGTATATGAAGCTTCTGGTATCCTGTGTCCTAGGCTGGTCATTTGTATATATGTTGAACAGAATTGGCGCCAGGACACTACCCTGTGGCAATCCATTACGCTGATTTCTCCAAAGGCTCTTCTGGGTTTGCAGGTTAACTTGAAAACGGCGGTTACTGAGGAGCTGTCCTACGATCTGGCAGAAGTCATAATCGCCCGTGATCTCATACAGCTTTTTAATCATTACGCTGGTGTTCACAGTATCATAGGCCGCCGATAAATCCACGAAAGCGACACCCGTGATTTTCCCTTTCTCAAATCCATCTTCAATGTGCTGGGTCAGGTTGAGAACTTGCGATGTGCAAGACTTGCCGGGTCGGAAACCTGCCTGTTCTGGGATCAGTTTATCGTCGATGTATGGAGTAAGACGGCCAAGAAGGATCCTTTCGAACAGCTTGTATAGGTGGCATAGTAGGGAGATTGGACGAAAACTTTTGGGGTCATCAACTGGTTTGCCCGGCTTGAGTAGCGCGATGACACGGGCCTTGCGCCATTCTTTTGGGATCTTCTTGGTTTCCAGACAGTTGTTGAAAAGCCTCAGAACCCAATCCACCGTCACAGGGCCGAAATGCTTTATCTGTTCGACAGTGAGATCGTCGAGTCCACACGCCTTCCCGCTTTTCAGCCTTATAATCGCGGCAATCATCTCTTCGCGGCTGAAAGCATTACTCAGGGTGTCAGTCTCGGTGGCCGGGTTCCTAAGGATCTTCCTAGCTCCTGGGAGGGGTTTAGTCTTGCCATTCAGCAGCAGTTGGTGGGCGACCTGGTTTGCAGTAACATTTGTATTGTTCGATTCCAAATCGATATTCGATCGATGGTTTCTGAACGGCCTTTTTGAATTTGACGTTAGCTGCCAACCTGGCAGTTTTGACAACTGACAGACGAAAGCCCTCGCAAGTAAACGCGTTTTGGTTAGGGTATTGAAATTAAATCGCAGTCCATCTGGAATGTATTCGGGTTTCCCTCAGGATTGTCTATATAGCTGAGTGTGTTGTGGTTCCCCGAACCAGATAAAGTTCGCATTTTCGTGGCCGATTGGTTTTTCCCACGTAACATA
Organism: Argyresthia goedartella; assembly: GCA_949825045.1. NCBI lineage: Eukaryota > Metazoa > Arthropoda > Insecta > Lepidoptera > Argyresthiidae > Argyresthia > Argyresthia goedartella. The sequence continues at coordinate 317,781 of OX463815.1, forward strand.
ACCTGTGTTGGAACACTGTGCTCATTGAAGCTGGCCCGCCAGTCATACCTGGTTGGCTGAAGAACCTGTCTACCAAGAAGAGCCTAGGGTGCACCCGGGCCTTGCAGAGAGAGAGGAGGTTGACGGGACCGAAGCACAGACCAGGTTAGATCGACCCCAATTACTTCAGCTCGGTGAATCGCCGACGTTCACACTTCTCGGCAACTGATCGTTACGCTACCTCGTAGCTGATGGGCCCCTACGAGGTCATTAGGTGCTGAGAAGCCTGAATACTTTGGTAGCAGAGCGTGGTTTCCTGAGATTTGCAGCCGTCAAGGGCTCCAGGAAGGCACGATTTGGGACTATCAATCTGTAGGTATAGGCGGTTTTTAGGTAACTTGGTTGTGTTCCTATATCCACATAGATTGGTAGTATTGTAAGCTATAGGTCTATTGCTGGTAGTAGATAGACAGATATTGAATTGAATTACCAGTTAGTCAATCTATTAGTGGTCTAGTAGTGCTATTGAATGAATGTTTGGTTAACATAGGTAGTTACATCTATTGATAGCAGGCTATTACATTGTTTTCAGTTTATAGCAATTTATAACTTGAACTAATATTGACTATCTGTGTGTGTTATAATGATAAAGGGAAACTAAATTGTATTTACAGAATTTATATAGATATAAAACTCGGTTCCTATTGTTTAAGGAAAACAACATTGTTTAAGTTGTGGCTTAGGGTTCCCTCGTTTGGGTTGTAGACTGGAGGGTCCAATAAAATTGAGTTACTGCAAATTGTGAGTAAGTATCGTTCCGATCATGTCGTTATCTGAAATCCAGAAGGGTGTTTCTAAGGAACTCAGATGGTTTTCCTCCGCACACGGTCTGATAGACCGTTTAGATAGGCATGATGTGGTTTTGGAGCGGTCTATGGACGTTAAGGAACGTTACAATAGGGTGCTCGAATTGTCCGCGCAGGCGGAATCAGTTGATGGTTGCGCACCTGACAGGCTGTCACGGTTGCTAGGGGATGTCGACCAATGTATGGAGACGGCAGCTGCTATCACGCAGAAGGCTGCGGACATACGTAGACAGCGCGAGTCCAGCCATGGTGGTGACATTGAAGCACCTCTGCCGCTTCAGGGTTCGGGGTCCAGGTTACCTGCCATAACTATGCCTACTTTTGACGGCGTGTCCGGTGAATGGATGAGCTTCATCAATCTGTTCGACAGTTTGGTGCACATGCGATCGGACATTACCAAGTCTGTCAAGATGGCTCAGCTGGTGGCAGCATTGAGGGGTGAGCCTAGGGAGCTGGTCGCTCATTTGACAGTTACGGAGGGTAACTATGAAACGGCCAGGCAATTGTTGGTCAGACGTTACCATAACAAACGGAGGTTGGCCGATGCCCAACTGAACCGTCTGTTTAGTATCCCGGTTGTGAACAAGGTCGGGGCCATACAGACGGAGGTTTTGAACCCATTGTTGTCCGTCACCAAGGCTCTAGAGAATCTTGGACTTCCGGTTGGTGAATGGTCGTACCTACTGTTGTACATTGTACTTTCCCGCCTACCCGCTGACGTGCAGACTCGTTTCGAACAGTCTCACGGGAGGTCGGCCGAGGACCTGCCCGCCTTCTCCGACTTGGTCGGATTCTTGGAAGAGGAGGCTCGACGGGCAGAGAATTTGGGGTTGACGGTCACCCATCCTTCGGAGCCACAGAGAGCTGCCGGGAGCGCTGTGAGTAGGGGCCCTCCGACGAGAAAGGACCGCACCAACCGGCAGTCGTATGGGACTGTGAGTGAATTGACCCCACATGGTGAGACCTGCCCATGTTGTAGGCAGATTGGCCATGCTGTGGCCAATTGCAATAAGTTCGGGGAACTTAGGGTTCAGGGACGGCGCCGGATGGCCAAGCAGCGGAGCTGGTGTTTCCTGTGCCTCGGGCCACACATGGCTAGGGACTGCACGCGCACACAAATGTGCGGATATTGTGGTGGGCCCCACAACAATCTGTTGTGCATGAACCGGTCCGGCCAACAGCCTCCACAGGGCCGTACCCAGGGTGACACGGCATGGGGCCCTGAGAATTCGTTTGCGACTCGGAGCGCAACTCAGGGGCCAACGTCCCCACGTGCACAGGGCAGTACCAGGGTGCAGGGCCGCACTCAGGACCATTACATGGGGGGCCCTGAGTTTTCGGTTGCGACTCAGCATCCGACCCAGCGGGACATTGGGTGTGTTGAGCAGGCCGTAACGGGCGGGTGTCATGGGACACCTTCGAGCTATGCGGGTGCGGTTCGGACGCCGCCTCAGTTGTCGCCCCGCTCGTCGCCTCGTCCTCGTCGGTCACATGTGATGTCCCCCCCGCTCATGGAGCGGCCACGGTTGAATTCACGCCCACCCCCCTTTACGGGGAATCGTAGGTTGGGAATGGAACCGGCGCGTGGGCCATTTGTACAATGGGACCCTCTGGCGTATAGCTGCATACCTGATCGGTTACAGGCACAGTGGGGCCCCGGAGGTCCTCGCTAGGAATTTGCGGCCCAACCATTTGTTGCCCCCCAACCGGAGACGGTGGTGTTACCGATCGCCTCTGTGCTTGTTTGGGATTTGGCGGGCAACCCAACATACGTTCGCGCCCTATTAGATTCTGGAGCTCAGGGCTGCATTGTATCGAATGATTTAGCAAAATGGTTGGGCCTCAAGGTAAATAGGTATAATAAATCAATACGGGGCGTGGGGAATGTTACGGTTACGAATGTAGTTGGTCAATCAAGAGAACGTGATCTCTCCACGTTATGACATTTTGACAAAAACATCCGTGCAAGCTTTAGTAATGACGCATGTCATGGGCAGACACCCCTTGGTGAAGTTGAATTCGGCCGTTCGATTCCTGACATCAGGACTCAAGTTGGCGGATCCCGATTTTGACACTCCAGCCCCGGTCGACCTGCTACTGGGAGCAGACGTTCTGGGTAGGTTTCTGTTGTCGGATCAGCGAGTTCTTCAGCCGGACGGGTTGATTGCTGTGGATACTAAGTTTGGTCACGTGATAATGGGTCCGGCATTGCCAATGGTTAGGCCTGCCGAGTCAGATGGCATACTTATTGGCTCAGCGTTGTCAGACGTTATCCAACGTTTCTGGGAGATAGAGGAACCTCCCACCGCTCGTCGAGTCGACGCAGACGAAGAAGAGTGCGAGTTGTTTTACCAGAATAGTACTGGTCGCCTTCGTTCTGGTCGTTTTGTAACTCGAATGCCTTTCAGGGCCGATCGACCGCCACTAGGAGAATCTAGGAAGATGGCTGAGACGAGATTGATGTCGATGGAGCGTAGGATGACAAGGGACGCCGTATTTAAGCAAAAATATGTTGATTTCATGAGGGAGTATGAGTCGTTAGGACACATGTCGGTATCGGGTGTGGACTGGAGATCTGAGGATCATTGTTTCCTTCCACACGATGCCGTCCTACGAACCCCTACCGGCAAGATTCGAGTTGTTTTTGATGGGTCAGCACCTACCTCGAACGGGATGTCCCTGAATCAGTGTCTACATTCGGGACCCAAGTTGAGTCGTGATATTTCGGATATTCTCACGAGCTTTCGGAGGCACCAGATTGTATTTGTCGCAGACATTCGGATGATGTTTAGGCAAACGGTAATTCATCCGGCTGACAGAAGGTATCAATTGATACTTTGGCGTGAGTCCACGGCCGAGCCAGTCAAGGTCTATGAGTTAAACACGAACACGTATGGGTTACGGTCTAGCCCGTATTTGGCGATGCGTACCCTGCGGGAGTTGGCGTCGCGTGACCGTGTGAGCTATCCTAGAGCCGCCGCTATCCTGGAGCAAGATTTGTACGTCGATGACGTCTGCACAGGGGCAGCCAGTGTAGAGGAAGCTCTGGACCGACGTGACGAGCTCATTCAATTGCTGGAACGAGGCGGCTATGAACTACGTAAGTGGATGTCCAACTCCCCTGAGTTGATGGCTGGTCTCACAGATGAGTTTCAACAAGACCCGCACGTTTTTGAGAATCCTGTCAACCCTAACATGTTGTCAGTACTTGGAATTCAGTACCGGCCCGTCCATGATGAGTTTACCTATCGGGTGGTTTTAGAAACACCGAAGGCCTGGGCGAAGCGGTCAGTACTGTCAACGATTGCGAGAACGTTCGACCCGAATGGATGGATTTCTCCAGTCACCTTTGCTCTCAAATGTTTTATGCAAAGGCTATGGGCGGCTCAGTTGACCTGGGACACCCACCTCTCAGGTGATTTGTTGACTGATTGGACGCGAATGTTCACCTCGCTATCGGACATAAATAATGTATCGCTGCCGAGGAAATTGGTCCCTGCTGGGGATTACAGGGCAACCCTTCACGGGTTTTGTGATGCCTCTGAACGAGGGTTTGCGGCAGCGGTTTATTTGCGAACCGTCACCTCCACCGGGGAGGTCGACGTGCGTTTGGTTTTGGCAAAAAGCAAGGTAGCGCCTATTCGGACAAGGATGACGATTCCAAAACTGGAACTGTCCGGGGCTGCTCTTTTGACCAAACTTTTGAATCACACTCTAACAGTGTTGCGTGGGTCAGTGGTTTTGGAGGATACGGTGTACGCGTGGACGGACAGCCAGATTGTTTTGTGCTGGCTGAAGGCTTCGGTCCATAACTTAGAGGTTTTTGTTGCGAACCGTGTCTCCCAGATTGTGTCGTCTGAGGTCCCACTGACCTGGAGACATGTACCAGGAGAATTGAACCCGTCTGATTGTGCATCCAGGGGATGTCGGGCTCCTGAACTCGTTAGACACCATTTGTGGTGGGGACCACCCTGGCTTGCCAAGAGAGAATCGGACTGGCCCCACAGCCATGTAGTAGTATCTTCGGATCATGGCCCCAGAGCGGCCGTGCATGTTACCTAGAAGGCTGAGGACCCTGACGCCGGGTTTCTGCTGGACCGGTATAGCTCACTTGACAAGTTGATAAACGTGTCCACTTGGATTAGGAGATTCGCTCGAAATTGTCGTACTCCTCGCGATCAGCGAACGTTGAACCCTATTCTGACTCCGGCAGAGCGAAACGAGTCGCTATTGAATTTGGTCCGGTTGGTACAGTCCTCGAAGTTTGGGGCAGAATTGGAGATTATACGAAGTGGACGTTCGAAATTGAAGGGAGCCGTCGCGCGTCTCAACCCCTTTGTTGATTCGACCGGGTTACTTCGGGTAGGAGGCAGATTGCGCAGTGCGAATCTGTCGTATTCGGCTCGTCACCCACTTCTGCTCCCCAAGGGGGGACAGTTAGTTGAATTGCTGGTGACTGATCGTCATATTAAAAACGCGCATGCCGGCTGTAACGCGTTGTTGGCTACGCTTCAGCGGGAGTTTTGGATCTTATCTGCCCGCCGTGTCATACGGAACATCGTGTTTCGGTGCATGCCTTGTTATCGACTTAAGGCTGCCACGATGCAACCTCTCATGGGGGACTTGCCCCCTGATCGTGTGAATGAGGTCAGACCGTTTTCAGGTGTTGGTACGGATTTTGCAGGACCGTTTATGGTGAAGAGTTCACGATTGCGTACCGCTAGGCAATACAAGGCGTACCTATGTGTGTTTGTTTGTTTATCCACCAAGGCGGTACATCTCGAGCTCGTTGCTGATCTCTCGACAGAGGCTTTCATTGCTTGTTTAAGTAGGTTTGTTTCTCGAAGGGGACTTCCAACTTTGATCCGCTCTGATAACGGCACTAACTACATCGGTGCGGAACGATACTTACGAGAGATAGTCAACTTTTTGAATGTAAATAAAGTGGATATTGGAACGGCCCTCTCCCGTCGGGGTATACAGTGGACCTTCAGCCCACCGATTTGCCCCCACTGGGGTGGGATTTTTGAGGCCGTAGTTAAGTCAGCTAAGACGCACTTGGGGCGTATAGTAGGTCAGACCGCGCTGACTTTTGAGGAGCTCGCGACATTGTTTTGTAAGATCGAGGCCGTTCTCAATTCGCGACCGTTGTGTCCGCTCAGCTCGGATCCAAATGACCTGGAGGCTCTGACCCCAGGCCATTTCTTGATAGGACAGCCACTTAACGCGTTGCCCGAGCACCCCTTCGAGGGAGTGAAATTGTATCGGTTGTCAAGGTATCAGATGTTGCAGCAGTTTACTCAGAATTTCTGGAAGCGTTGGTCGCTCGAGTATCTGCATATCTTACAACAGCGCCTTAAGTGGACTGACAAAACTAGCCCCCCTAGTGTTGGTGACCTCGTTCTGGTTAAGGATGCTAACCTACCGCCACTACGTTGGCGCAGGGGGCGCATTGTTAACTTGTTCCCTGGCAAGGACGGGACCCCCCGGTCTGCAGAGGTTCTAGTAGGAGGCTCGGTTCTAAAACGAGCGGTAGCAACGTTGTCTCGGCTGCCCGTAGATTAGGGGACAGGTGGGTGCCTGTCCGGGCGGGTGATTGTTCGATTCCAAATCGATATTCGATCGATGGTTTCTGAACGGCCTTTTTGAATTTGACGTTAGCTGCCAACCTGGCAGTTTTGACAACTGACAGACGAAAGCCCTCGCAAGTAAACGCGTTTTGGTTAGGGTATTGAAATTAAATCGCAGTCCATCTGGAATGTATTCGGGTTTCCCTCAGGATTGTCTATATAGCTGAGTGTGTTGTGGTTCCCCGAACCAGATAAAGTTCGCATTTTCGTGGCCGATTGGTTTTTCCCACGTAACATAACCTGTGTTGGAACACTGTGCTCATTGAAGCTGGCCCGCCAGTCATACCTGGTTGGCTGAAGAACCTGTCTACCAAGAAGAGCCTAGGGTGCACCCGGGCCTTGCAGAGAGACAGGAGGTTGACGGGACCGAAGCACAGACCAGGTTAGATCGACCCCAATTACTTCAGCTCGGTGAATCGCCGACGTTCACACTTCTCGGCAACTGATCGTTACGCTACCTCGTAGCTGATGGGCCCCTACGAGGTCATTAGGTGCTGAGAAGCCTGAACAGTATATTCTCCAGAAGAGTTCTGGGTACCAGTTAGTTTCTTGATTGTAGACCAGGCTTTCTTACTGTTGTGCGTCATGTCAACCGACTCGACCAGGTCTTGCCATTTTTTTCGTCGGGTTTCACCGATACACTGCATTAGAGCTTCACCGAGGGCGGTAGTGTTTTCGGAAAAAGGGTCTCTTTCAAAGGCAGTCTGGTATTCCTGCAGAAGTCCGGCAGTGTCGCCAGTTAGTCCTGGGACATAAGATGTGGCACAGCCCCTCGGAATAGTCCTGCGCGATATTTCCTTAATCACGTCAATGAATGAGCTGTAGTTATTTGGCGTGGCCTCGATGGTGTGAATCCTGCTATCTAAAGTAGTTGCGAACTTCTCCCAATCCGCTTTGTTGAAGTTGAAACGCCTCCGGAACGGGACTATAGTAGGTTCGATTGCAGCGTTTACTTCACAGAAGATGGGTCTGTGTTGGGTGCGTGGGATCGGCCGTGCAACTCGTTTTCGGCATTGGGAGCTAATGTTTGAGCTAGCGAAGATTAAGTCTGGGTTGTATCCCCTTTTCCATCTGCCACTGTTGAAGGATGCCGGTAGCTTTGGGTCGTGGATCAGTGCAAGGTTACTGGCCTCGCTCCATTCTTCAACGGCTTCTCCATTTCCGTCCGTTTCCCTGTACCCCCATGCGACGCTATGACTATTGAAATCTCCAGTGACAATTCTGGTTATCGTGTTGCCGAAATTGGGTGTCGCTGTGAATTGGAACGGGTTGTTGGGGGGTTTGTATACGGATGTTACAGTGGCGTCCGACAACTCCACGGTCAGTATCTCCACATTATTGTCGTCTGTTAGGTGGGCGGACTTCACGTGCGTACCAGGTTTGGTGTAGATCGCGCTGCCGTACTTGAGATGAGGTCGTTCGATGATACGGGTCATATTCATTATATCCGGCCTCGGGTTGTCTGGGCCTCGGTGCGTTTCTTGTACGCACAAAACGTCAGCTTTATTTATATTGCACAGCTCAGCAAGTAAAATTGCTGTGTCCGCTGAGAAGCCCTCTATATTAATAGAGAGAACTGTCAAGGCAGGCCCTGATAAGGGCCGTATATTGCGAGCTTGGATCTTACGGATGGCCATCGTGGTGAAAAGATTAGTCAGCCTACTGCTTGTTGATGCTAGTAGCTGCTTCCAGGGGACGCCGGGTGCTTAAGTAGGTATAAAGCGTGCACCACACTGGGAGGCTCTTTTCATGTCCCAATTGGTTGCTGTTGGTCACTTTCTGGCCGAACACTAAAGTTAGGTTGTATTAGGTCACAAGTTTATGAGACAACCTGCCCCCGTAGCACTTTGATCGCGGGGGGGTGTTGCGACGCGGGAAAGTGAGGGACAGAGCTATTTCGAGCGTATAGCTCTGTCTCTCACTTTCCCTCGTCGCTACACACCGCGGGTATAAACATGCTACGGGTCCTGGAGCCGAGCGAAGCGAGGCGAGCCCATGTTCACAGAACCGAATTGGTTAATATTTAAACACGTGTTAGAGAGTACACATGAAATCATTGGCACAAGACCTTCCGCAGGCTGATTAGATTTTGTTTATGTTAAAGTCCCGAAAGAGCAAAAAGGGAGGACACAAACTGTGCGGTTTCACCACGGTCAGGGCTGATTCGTGCACATAATGCGGCAGTACGCCTCCGGGATTACAAGACCTTCTATAGTTTGTACCTATGATAATAATCCGCGAATTGAAGATCTGGAATGACATTAAGGAAGGATGGAAGGAGGTAAGGCTGTATGGTGAATTGACACACGAGGTAAACTCTACCAAGACTTGGCGCGCCTGGGTAGTCATATAAGTAAATATGTAGCATGTCGAAGCTCGGTCTCCTAAGTACCTTTAGGTTAATTTCGACCACAATCACTTCCTATTTCGTCTACTCCCCAATTCGACCACTACCCGTTTCGACCACTTCCCAATTCGATAATTTAACAATTCAACAAATTTTACTTTATTTTACCTCTTATGTTGAGTATGGCTTAATAAGGCATGTGCCCCACGGTGGGGACATAAATGGACTACATTTGTTTTATTTATTACTGTAACCTCTTAAGCAGGCCCCATGGAGTTGTTAAAGTAATTGGATATTCGAATTTGACTCACGGCGAAATGTTGTCGAATTGGGAAGTTGTCGAATTGGGAAGTGGTCGAATCGGCAAGTGATTGAATTGGGAAGTGATGTGATTGAGATGTGGTAAAAATAGTAACTTGTCATAATGAATCTCCTCAAAATGGGAAGTTGTCGAATTGGCACAATAAAAATTTGTCGAAATGGGAAGTGCTCGAAATATACCCTAAAGCGGCCCATATAATTCCGTTTACACTCCGGTAGAGTATAAAGTCCGAAGGTCTTCCCGAGCCGTTACAGGCAGCGGTCTGATTAATTCTACTAGATATAATATTTGCACAAATGTATTCGCATCCTATTAAGTGAGTCCACTGGCTCAGTGTCAATATTTGTATATATTGTTCAAGTGTCCAGACATCACGGGTGCGAGTGCTGAAGCAAATTACTTCTCGGAGGGCGCGCAGTGACGTTTGTATGAGAACTCGTTTGTTTCAGTATGCGAGGCACAGGCATATCTTTACACATCGCTCTCATATAACCAAAGGACGCGGAATCAAAAACACAGAATTTAGTCATTTATATGTATCGAAAGGAAAGTAAACATGCGAGTAAGACGGAGACCCTTACTCACATGGTTCACTGCGTCTTAACTTAGGAATTTCCAGATTGATTTAGCAAGAGGTGAAAAGAATGTCGTTTAAGAATGACGCGTCCTTTGAATAATAACTATGTCATCGACTTACATCACTCACATTAGACGACGCAAATCGAGCCACCTTGGTTTTCCTAAAGTTGATCATGAATCAAGTACCTGGGTATGAAATGAAAACTGCCCGAAACTGCCTTGAAAAGGAGGATTTTGCTCCAAGTTAGTGCTTCCTCGTGATAGCACCTATTATATACCCTGCTTCTCAATTTACATTACTGCATTTGTGTTGACTTCTGTGAGTGGTATGTGATCCAAAGGGGAGTGCCCGTGATGTCCGGTATCTTTCTAATCCTTACTTGTGCCATTCCGTTAACTCAGACCTAATGAAACTTCTAGATAAATTCTCCTGACATGTAAACAATTAAGTACCTACAGTACCATATTACATATTACCTATTATAATACAAAATTAACTGCTTGGAAAGAGTAAGCCTAAGAAAAGTTACTTATTTACCACCCACGTGTTGCTTGTTTGTTCATAGACCATATTACCCATAAACCTTAACTTTCATCTGAAAATAATTAGAAACATAATTTCACTAAACATTATTGTGGTTTTCATCGTTGAAAATTAACATTACACATAGTCACATGCTCGTTCCCGTATAGGTACTTTCAATAATAGGTAGTCAAAACTAATCTTAATCACCCCATCATAAATCAGCGATAAATTGCAAGTTACTGATAGAGTATGACCCTGATTCATTTAGTCGACTCTAAAATTCTTTACAAAAATTAGCGGGAGAAAGTGTTCGCTGTACAAGTTACTTTTCACGTAATTTCACCGTTTTTACGCAACACTCGTGATAAAAACAATATAAAACAACATCGGACTCGGAATCAGGCCGAACCTCCCAACTTCTGAAATAGTGGCATTATTTTTAGCCCGCATAAAAACTCCAACGATTTCTTCCGATCACGGGTAATGTCGTACGGTCGCGGATCTATTGTGAGATCTCATCCTCCTGTCACCTCGTCACCTGCGGAGCGGTGCGGGGCGGAGGGCGCACCTGCGTGCCGCCACCGCCAGTCTGCCGCGATCGGTACGCGCGCTCGCACGCGCAATATGCCGCTCTACTCGGAGCACATCGCGAACATGTACTTCGGTGGCGGCACCCCATACACGCCGCCCTCCTACTCCTACACCGCCTCCTACCTCACCCCCGGCGCGGGGTACTCCAAGCACTCCTCGCTGGGCGGCTACTCCCGCGCGCCACTCGCGCCGCGCTGGTCTCCCACCGGCCGAAACTACTCGCCCCTCCTCAGCACCATCTCCGAACGAGGAGTCTCCGGCCCCGCACGCATCACGTCCCCGAGATCCGCGCGGCTGCTCAAGCGCACGTATGCCGTCCCGACATACACGCCGCGCCCGATCCACATCAACACGGCCGATATCGACGTGTCCAGAGACAGGTATAGGCCGCGCGAGCCGACCCCGCCGCCGCAGGATGAACCACCCGTGCCGGAGATTGATGAAGGACCCTTCATGCCGAGAGTCGACGGCAAACCTGAGACGGGCATCGACTCCTCGCCGGGACACCAGCGCAGCACGATCAAGCGCGGCCGCACGGTCGTCAGGCTGCACACCATCAAGCGCAAGGACAAGGACTCCCCGCGAGAGATGCGAGCCAAATCTGATGAAAATAATCAAATGGACTCCACCGTCACCGCGGAGCAGCTAGAAACGTCGCAGGGATGGCGTGAGAAACTCTCCGAAGATCTCATCTATAAAGACAAGAGAGAAAAGAAAACGCTGGGAGCAAAGCTCGTTGAAAAATTTATAGTGAAAGGCAAGGACCATGATAATGTCGGTTATGTGAAACGAGATTCGCCCAGGGAAGTTGAGAGTGAAGTGTCTCCTGAAAGTCTTCCTCCTCCGGCTTCTGTTGTTACGACCACAAGTAAGTCTCCCGATCGTCGGTGGTCGATGGAACTATTGGAAGAGCAGGCGAATCTGCTAGATTCTCTGATTCGTGGTGAAAACCTTAGCACAACAACGCTGGACCTGTCAAAAGTCGGAGTCGAACAGCCCTCCGAAACTGGCAAAAGCGCGATGGGATCTATAAAACGAAGAAAATCTTTTAAAGATGATAACCCTTTGCAAAAAACCAAATCCGATAATGCATTGCACGATCGTATGAATTCATTGAGAGAATCTAGAGAAAAGCACCTCTCTAAAAAACGAAGCCTAAAGAAATCCTGTTCAGGTAGCAGTATATGCAGATCTCGATTAGATTCTATCACCGAATTGCCTCTAACTCCCGCTAGTTTACCGGCAATCGAGGAAGCCCGAAAGTCAATAAAAGTTGAAAAAGATAAACCGAAACCTAAACTTAGACAGGTAATAACATCGACCGTGGATGTATCTCCACCGCCACCGAGTCCACTTAAATTCAAAGTTGAGAATATTATCGTAGAAGAGACGAAATGTTCGCCTAAGAAAGAAATGTCTTACAGTAGCACCATAGACGAATCTCCAGCTAGTACCATCACCAATTTCCCGTATAAAGAAAAAGTTAGTGGCGATTCTGATAGTAGTCAAGGACGTAACAAGACAAAGCAAAAATTAATAATGGCACCTAATATTGACTATGGTGATGCACCATCACCCGAACCAGATAGTGGTAATTTCTGGGAAAAAATTGGCAAAAGAGAAACGGTGTATCTTAAAACAAGAAAGCTAAATCTTGACGCGGAACTGGAGAAAAATAGGCGAGCTATGATGTGGTTTCCTGCAGAAGATGGGAGTGAACTTAACGAAGAGAATTACGATCATTCTTTGAATGAGCCATTTCCCGGAATAGTTTTACGAGAAACAATACTAGAACAGGATGAAGTTGAAGGCCCACAGAACTTATTAAAGGGGAATAATACTCCGGATATATTAATACCTTCTGCAAATATCGAAAAAGATGAAGAACCTAAAATTAATATTAACGTAGCAACAAAGAATGATCAAAGAGCGAAAGTCAAAAGTGTTGGAGATAATAATATTGTTGATAAATATGAAACAGAGCAGTCAACATTGAATATAAATGTAGATGTCCCAAGTATTAAAAAATATTCTGAAGAATCCGGATCTCATAAAGAATCAGATAAGTTAACAAACGCTCAAATAAATGGTAAACTTAGAGACGGTTTTAAAAATAATAAATCTACCGAAGATAATACTAAGAAAGAAGTGTCGACAGCAAGTGACGCTAAAGACAAAACTGATAATAATAGCACAGTTGAAAAGAAACTTGACAGCGCCAAAAGCAAACCAAAACTTCGGAATTCACCGAAAACGATTCCAGGTACCAAAGAGGACTCTAAGGCTTCAACATCAAGTGACTCAGATAAAAACAAGCCTACTGTTCGTACGTCACCTAAGACTGGTCAAGTAACTAAAGATGATAGGAAATCAGCTTCAAATAACATAGAAAAAATTAAATCTGAAGTAAAGATATCACCTAAGACAAGTCCAGTTTCTAAAGATGAGATTAAACCAGTTGCAAATTCAAGTGACGTAGACAAAGTTAAACCTAAAGTTCAGAAATCACCTAAGACAAGTCCTGTTACTAAAGATAAACCTATTATAACTTCAAGTGACTCTGATAAAAATATATCTGAAATCCGGACATCACCAAAGATAAACCCAGTCACTAAGATCAACAGTAATAAAGATCTCACTACTACTTCCCAAGAAAAAGGTAAGAAAGATGATAAAAATATCAGCATTGTAGATGTTTGTCGATGTAAGAGAGAGGCTGACTTGAAGAACATAGGACCTCAAAAGGCAGAAAAATTACCAGCAGTGTCTGAAACTAATGAAGTACAATTGCTAAGGAAACCTGATACGGAGAGTGCGATTACAGCTTCTGCCATCGTACCTAAACTACCACAAGAAGTTAAACAACTAATTTCTGCGAAAACAAACAATGGAAATGATGATACTTTTGTTGATAAAATTGTAAAAAAACAAGAAAGTCCAAAGAAAAAGTCGCCTGTAAAGACTTCACCCATTAAAAAAGGAAAAATAACTCCAATAGCAGAAGATTCTAAAATACCCATCCAACAAACCGAAAATATTCCTGTATCTATTAATGCGACACGAGATAAAGCTCCCGATGATGTAAACACGAAACAAACTACAGAAACTAACCCAGTGCCTAGAATACCAGTAGCAGTTCAACCTAAACAAGACATTCCAGAAATCAAACCTGAGATCAAATTAATAGTTTCATCACAAGGAGAGGGTGATAAGTCTGAAGTGAAAACTGAGGAACCTCCCAAACCAAACTTAAACTTCAAAGTAAAAAAACCTATCAAGGACGAGCCGATGCTTAGACCTCTAATCGCAACTCCTAGACCTTTACAGAAGAAAACACCGCAGATAATACACTCTTCGAGCTCATCTGAAAGTTCTTCCGAAGAAGAATCATCAGACGATGATGACGTGGACGAATCCGACTCCAGCGAGGAATCGGGAGAGTTCTTCGAATGTGAAACCAATCCGGACGGCAGGACGTCAACCGGATCTAACGATTCAGGATTTGACTCCTCCGCCCCGACATCTCCTGCCGGCTTCGTCCAGATGAAGAAAGGTAAAGAGACGCCTCAACTGATCCATCACATCACAACACAAAGACCAGTTACTAACTAACGCATCACACCTTCTAACTTCATGAACTAACTAGATCATGACTGCACGACCGCTTCTGCATGGCTTGAAGCAGTTTTAAAGAATTCTAGACTGTAAATAAACAGCAGGAATTCTGAAATTTATGTTTTTAGACTGTGATGTGAACTGCCATCGGAAATGTGAGAAGTTGACAGCAAACCTTTGCGGTGTGAACCAACGGTTGCTGGTGGAAGCCCTGGCTTCGAAGGCAGCGTCTAAGCGAGGTGGGTAGGGGCACAATTCAGTGCCAGATTGACCAGTAATCTTCTATCTTGATCAATCTCCAACTTACTTCTTCTATGGTTCAAAATTCATAAGCAGAATATCAATTCTGCTTATGAATTCTAATCAAAGAAAGACGTTACTTCAACTCATATCTCCGTAGACCTTATGATGTCATTACTCAGAGGTTCATGTCATGTTTATGACTTCTCACGCGAAATTCCATATAAAATATTTTCTTTGAGTCATGACCTTTTGCTTTCCGTCTGGTACTAAATCAGGTAGCTCTGTCGCCTACAACATAAGCACAATCACATATATTAAAGTAGCTTTCTCAGGAACATTAGCCATTGAAATTTTCCTTTTCTTTGTCTTCATATGAGTCTCAATTCTCAACATTTTAGTTTATGTTGCAGTTTGTAACATCTTTTGAGACCTATGTCCCACGATCTTAAACCAATTTTGTTCTATATGGGTTATGAGATAGGACCAGGTATGACAGATCGCAAAGGGCCATATGATCAGCAGGAAATGTATTCCCCGTACCGTCGCCTCGTAGCACCGAACCCGAACGTGTTATCATGTGCCGGGAATAAAGACAAACACGAGCGTCACCGTTACATCTTACGTCAGGCGCGGACAGAAATAATTCATACCCACCACGTTTTATTGGCTTGTATCAGCCGTAACGTTTATTATTACTTACCGAGGCTTTTCTCTAACGCATTAAAAATGCAAAATATTGACCATGTCGTAGGTTATGTTGATTCTAAATAGTTTAGTGCTTCTGCATTGCGATGCGTAGATTTGTTGGCAGTTAAAACTTGAGGAATAAAAAGTGGGGGTGTAAACTTGACGGTTATTAAAGGGGATTTAATTAGTAAATATCAATGGTTGCGATTGTTTATTTTGTATTTGTGGCACAAAACACCAGCGTTGGCGATGAGTGAGTGAGTGGGCGAGATCTTTGCTCCTGTCTGGGCATCCGCCAATATTGGCTGCTCACCTGTAAAGAATTAATAGCTGCAATTGCTCTTCGAATATAAATACAAAGAAATACTTAATATGTATAGCCAATGGCAAAACGTTATAAACCAATTTGTTCAATGAGGCATGGCCGTTGATGGCTTGTGTTGATGCCCAGAACCTGTAGCTGATTAATCTTACAGAATCACTTCACAGTCCGAAATTTAGCAGATTCAATACGATCGATCAAAATCTGTAGTAATGACGTCGCAAGGTAAGTACAAACTGTGAAGTGACAGATGAGAAATGAGAAGAGATGGAAAAAAATATTTATTGTATAACGCTGTTATTAGTTTAGTGTGATGAAGCTTAAGATGAGTATACCATATCTACTTAGCAGCGCTCTATTTAATCTTATGCCTGGTGTTAATCTCTTCATTTTGGAATTGTCTCAATCTTCCAGGCACAGATATTGGCAGTCCATACCACAAATTGAATATTCATACTACTACTGACACAAATATAGTATCAGCTCTAAATTATGACACCGTGGTGTGGGAACCAGAACCAACGTCACAGTTGCACGAGAATTTGCTACTTCGTTTTTCCTTCACAGAATTCAAAACCAAAACTTTCATAAAGTCTCTACCAGTCACTAGGTAGTCACCAGGTACCTTACAGAGATATCGTCTCTAACATAGGAGATCTTATCAGTTTCAACAAACCAATTCCAAAATTGCAAAAATATGAACTTCCTAGAGGTTAAAGGCTAATGAAACCGGAAGTAACGTTTTCTCAATGACTCCACCTCGATGATCGAATCATAACGGTATCAATCATCATCATCGGAGCTGCCAATAACCACGTGACATATCGATAGATAAATAAACAATCCGTTTTTTGATTTGGCCAGACTTCAAACTTCATAGATCGGTATTTTTATTATCTGTTCCGTAGAACTGGCATTACTTTGTGGGGTGTAAATTTCCTTTTTTATGGGTCTGGTGGTCAGCATAAATAATGATGACTGAAAAATTTCACTGACCTTGTATGATATAACAACGAAGCAGGAACTATAACACATTTAAAGTAACAAGCTATGATTTTTAGGAGTAGAAGATATAAGTAATCAATCTTCTGGCCCTTATTTATTACTTCATTAAAATTCTCTATCTTTGATATTTCCTTTGCTTTCATAACATTAAAAATTATTTGAAGACCATTAATTTCGTGAAAGATAAAATTGCAACATCGTTTAGCCTTCAGTGATTAAAGTAGCGCAATACTAGTAGTTTTCTCCCAAAGACCTCTTGGTTTCCTGTAAAACCTGGTGTCATCCACACAACTCTATAACAAAGAGCAGCTCCCTTAAGAATTATCTCAAATTGACCAGCAATTTTTGAAAAGTGGTCGTATTGCCAAACAATTAACATCAATTTGAAATAAACTAGGTTGATTTAACTGTGGCTTATAGTCACTGGATACGGGCAGGATTCTACAGGTTGTTTGTACAGGTGGTGAGACTCCTGGCTCCTCAGCATCAGCAAGCGCGCAAGCGTCCTGCGGTGACAGTATCATGGAAATTGTGGAAAAAGAACATGGTAAGATTCCTTAAGCGGCATTGCTTGGTTTTAGAGTTTTTATATAGACTAGCTTAAACGTTTGAGTATTTTTATTGCACATGATTCCAAAAAAATTCTTCAAGTAATCCTTTTAACCATTAGAACCTAATTAGAAAAATATATAAATGGTATGTGCAACTACATTAATAATTTTCTATTGTTTTGTATTGAATTTGTATGTGAAAGCTTGACGCATTTGACTAACGCCACCTAACGCACACACATTACATTAGGTACTATCATTCGTGTAGATAATAATTATTGTGTTGTGTGGACTTTTATGTTTGCCTTATTTGATATTTTAGACAACGCATGTACGTACGTACTTAGAATGTACTATTGCGGCCATAATTTTCATCAACATTTTATTTTTGTTCGATTGAAATTTGCATCAAACAGATCACAAGACTCGCTAGTCATATTGATACGCAATTCAAAACTTTCCGGCGTTATGAAAAAGATTGCAAAGGTGATCTCCTAACGAGGACTGACGTCATGAAAAGCTTTTAGCGTTCAAAGAGCGGATAGGTTGGAGATATATTTCAAAAGCTATAAATACTGGTGCTGCTGTTGTGAACTTTCGCTGAAAGCGCAAGAAGCGCCAAACGCTCTCATTTCCCAGTGCTCCTTCCGCATTCTCGAAAATTCTTGATGGGGATATTGCACTCCGAGTGTCCTGATTGCGTAAGCAAGTCTTGTGTACTTATTCCTGGTTACATCATTGCTGGGATGGCGCAAAGTCTGCGAAAACACGATTTTATCTTCGATTTGCTTATTCA
Source organism: Argyresthia goedartella (assembly GCA_949825045.1). Classification (NCBI taxonomy): domain Eukaryota; kingdom Metazoa; phylum Arthropoda; class Insecta; order Lepidoptera; family Argyresthiidae; genus Argyresthia; species Argyresthia goedartella. The sequence continues at coordinate 335,840 of OX463815.1, forward strand.
GTAGTTAATCTGAAGTATTTACGAGTACCTATATATAAAGCACCTATCTGGCAACGTAAATATTCAATTAAGTTATTATTTTTTGTGACATATGTGTGACGGAATCATAGAATCCGAAAATTAATAATTTGCGGGATGTGAATCATATCGCTCAAATAATACTGAAACCAGTACAACACAGATGATTTTGAAGGCCCATGTAAATATCTAAACCACAATTTATTTACTTTCCGGATATTTGACTAAATACTTTTCTTATATCTTAATATTCTCCTGGATTTAATGAAGTGCGTCCTAATAAATAGTGAAACATGTTGTGTCAGGTCACTGTCCGCACGCCCTCCATAGTCCCAAGTGACATTTTATAATAACCAAATTTTAGTAGTATTTACTGTGAGTTGAAAAAAAATGTTTATAAATGAGATGATTTGGGCAGACTTTGTGAACAGTTTGCAGAGAAGGCCAATGGGCCCTGGAAGAAGCGTGTTGTCCTATTTAAAACAAAGCATCTATCACACCTACACCAAAGGCCTTTTTGAGTACCCGTGGACAAGAATCCGTCACAGATAAATCCGGTCTAACTAAATCTTTCGAGATTGATGACATAAAGTGGCAAAGTTACATGTCCGCGTGAGTTGGGCCCAGGCCAAGCATAATTTGTGTCCATTTGACGAGCTTAAGAAAAGACACATCAGACCACATTATATCTATAGCTGTGTGTACATATATTTATTTGATTCTATTTCTTCAGAGCTAGGTATATGAGAAAATATTTTTATTGCCAAAATACAAACATAACTAGATGATATATGTATACCTACGAGTCCGTTTACACCAACCAAGAGACACGGAGATGTCAAAGTATTACACATTAATCTCTAGATTATCTCATTGGACACACTAATCGCGTCCATTGAACCCTAAATTCTCAAAGACATCCTATTCAGGGAAGCATAACATCAGACAAAAAGAGATTCTCGGAAGTGAACACAGACCGAGAAGAAGGATTCTAAGAAACTTTGGATATAAAGAAGTTTTACAAGAATTATCCTCAAATAAAAGAGCGAAAGAGCACCTCTAGAGATCGATAGTTGTTTTTAGAGTTTGCGTCGTTATAGGTATCTCAATGAGTTATAAACACTATACGAGGTTCTAATAAACTACATGCTGTTGATGACCATTTGTCTTGCCTGTCAGACTTGCAATAAAATGATCACGCTATATCCGACAGAGTTGTGCCAAATACGTTAATTATACTCCGTTTAATTCTTTATTTTACTTTTGACATTTCTTTATTGCGTTTTTTTAAGCGTAAGCACTTTTTTTCTTTGCCAATGTAAAGCGATACGCTTAATAGATTGTTCTTGTGATTGAAGGCTTGAATAGATAAACATCATCCATGTCAAAGCGATAAATATTGTAAGTAATGGGTTGATCACAAAACCTGATGACTAAATGCAATTATTTTAATTCTCAGTTTAAGTCACGCCACACGTTATGAGCGGTGGCCTTGAATGCGCAGTAGTCACTTTTCAATAACTGTACATATGCGCAGCAATTCCCGCCAACGTCGCCCAGCACTCTTAATTCGTGGCGCGAGGTATGTACTACTGTTGAGCGCGCGCGGCACGATAGCATTTACGACTTTAACGATATAAAATGTGCAAACTTTTGGACGTAAAAAAATAACCCTCTTCCTACTTGATATTTCACAAGTCTGGCGAATAAAGAATAAAACAAGACATCAAAATGGACGGCCTTGATATTGGTGTCTGTCTCTATATTTAATACCAGCTGCTTTGAAGGTGAAGGGAAATTTATCATGTAATACACAAATCCTGTAAAAAGTTATGTCATTCTTTATAGTATATAAATAAATGTTTTATTAGACCGACTGGCAGCTGCATGAAACTCAAAAGAGTTGATAATACATTATACTATAGAAATTGTTGATTAGGTTTTTTTTGCTACAACCTGAACAATATTGCGTCTCAATGGTTCGACGAATGGAACGACTTTCACCCATTTGCCAATATTATCCACATCTATCGCCCGAATTCACGTGTATGCAATAACTGTAATTAATAAGTCCATCTGCATATTTATGTTTCTGTTTTATCCTTGTGTCTTGTGTCGTTCTATGAAAAATCAAATCAAAAGTACTTTATTGTGTAGATATTTACAAATATGATTAGAACACGTCAATTTAAAATTTTCCTCTTCAATAACTTGGACCACTGTGGGAAAAGAAGAGCAAAATGGCTCTCTTTTGGTCTTTGGTGTGTATATTCGTAGCTCACTATGTCATTTTATATGAGTTATTGGCACGGGTATGCGCAGAATTTCATCCGTAATTCTCTCCCCACTTTGATTTATATCATTTGTGAACATCCTTAATTGGTGCCGGAGACACAACACTCCCTGCATATGCACATTTAAAATATATCCATTGCCATTTGTAATTATAATGACCGAGGTATGACTACGTTGGTCTCGTAAATTATTGTAATGACTTTTTGTTTGAGCAACTAATTCAGCAATAGACCAAATAATAATAAAATTTAACTGACTTCTACGTATACTATTACACTGGGGTGGTGTGTAAGCCCTATAGGACATTCTATCATCTGCTCCTATCCTGAGTCTCCGGCGTAACACTATTAATTCAAGTCTGGCCCTATTGTAGGATTCAGCGCCAGGCTAAATTTGCCCGACCTCTAACGACCTTTTCAGTGTCATGCGGGTTTCATGACGTACGCGGGATTTACTATGGGATTGACCCCGTGATGTCAGTAAGGCGACCCGCGTCCCGCATGACAAAAAATACGCACGACACTGAAAGCGCATAAAATATGTTGAGATACTGATAATCGTCTTATATCGCTTTCTTCGCAGTAACCATAGCTAATGGATTCACTATTACCATGTTGTCTCTGAAAACATGACCTAGTCACGTAATCACGTCAATAGTCTCTTATTCGTCCTTCGAGCTGGACTTCGCGTTCTTAAAGTAAATTGGTCAATCGTTCGGATCCAGTTCCTACGAAAATAACATGGTTTCACATGATATTTACATATGCTTGCAGACAATATTTAATTTGGCTCGAGTCTTGCTCTAAATTTTCTCTGTAACTATTTGGGGACAGACAACTTTCTGCGGGTGTCACTGTTTGAATTTATGAAGATAAGTAATGCAACAATCGTAAACATACCACGTATAAATCATAATATTAATCAACTACCAACTATATGTCAAATTCATTGGTATGATAGGTAGTCACGATCATTGAAATGATCATTACGAAGTTACTGTAGCAAATTAATGTGCGATGGTGAAGTGATGTACGTAGTACTATGACGTACCCTTTACGTAACTAGACGAGAACTAAGCATATTCTGTATTATATTCTAGTTCGAAATAGACTCAAAAAGACATAAAGCGTAGTTTTGTGGACTGTACGTATATCATATTCCTTATCACCCGGTCATAAGCATGCAGCATTGGTTCATTCTTTTGAAACAGCAGCTCTTCCAAAATCCATTTTAACATCCGCGTTGTTCCTCAGAATCCTCAACCGCGTACGGTATGTTCCGCAAGACGGGTCGCTTCACGCCGCCGGCGAAGACGATCCCGCGCTTCAGGAAATACAACATCGAAGACTTCCACTTCATCAAGGTGCTGGGCAAGGGCAGCTTCGGGAAGGTGAGATTATTTAACAAGGCTGGGGCACCCCGACAACGGAACTTAGAGTTTCATCTTCAGCTTAGGTGTACTCATTTTTAGGGGGTTGTTGGGGACATCATTCTTAACAACTTTCACTATGAAATCGATTTCATCAGAGCAACTTAATTTTTCAGTTCTCTATACAAATCAGCTGCTGGTCCAAAATGTAGTGAAAGTTGTTCAGAATGACACCACTAACAACCCCTTTAAATATGACTAGGTACACATTTCTGTTACACCTTGTACAGGACTAACTATTCTTATTCTTATTCTTAAAAACAAAACAACGTAGCTTCATATTTTTTATGTCGATTAAATAAATAACAAGTACATAAATTCAAATCCGGTGCGATATTGTAAAAAAGTATATTGTGAAAAACTGATGTTGTGATAACTTCGGGAGATATTTCTATCGAGCAAATATAATAGATAGATTGTTATGATAATACACACAAATACTTTCAGACTTTCCTATAAAAAATGACTAATTTATGTTTGAAGACTCTTTAAACCTTAATGAGCGTTTGCTATTTTGTGATTCATAAAAGTACAGCGAGTCAGTTTTAACTAAAACACTGATATTAAGTTCTTTTATTCTAGTGTCTGTGGAGGAAAGAAGAAAATCCAAAGCCGTAAACTTAATAAAAAAGGTCTCTGTGTTCCAACAAACAAAAAAAAACAACCGACATAAATTCACAGATAAACGAAACTCTTTGCTTAAATTCATACATGGACAACTGACTGAAGTTTGCTTTTGGTATTTGGAGTACAACAAAGAGAATATAATACGTGATAACGCCTAAAATGGGCTTATCGGATAGTTGTAGAAGGGTCTGAGCTACTTTAAGTTGTAGAAGGTTTATAACGAAACTAAAATCCCCACAGATTTCATTTTATAAATAAAAAAAATGTGTGAATGGATTGTAAGGCTGTTTAACTCCATATTAAGAGTGTTTTAGAGAAATTGAATCTTTATAAAAAACACTGTTATAGTTTTAACACAAATCACTATATTTATGTAAGCTAGGTAAGCTAACATGTGTATATCTGGGATTTCACTAATGAAATACTTAAGTGTCGTTCTGTCTCTGCAGATGTCACAAAATAGAACGGGACATAACGATACTTACCGTGTTACCACCCACAAAAAATATTAAACAGCGTTTAACCTCAAAATAAACTTAGTGAATTTCTCAATTCAGAAACCGGCGCATATTCTCATAGTGAATAGGACCTGGATCAGCATAGGCTGCAGATATCTGCAACGTTACAGCGTTACAACGTTATCTGCAATAAAATTACGTCTACACGTTATCGAATGCAAGCTGGCTCACATGATCAACAAACTAGTACCTAAAAAGAAACAACTGCTTTAACACTCCTATTTTGCTTAACTTGAGATTTACAAAAGGCTGGGAAGCACTTTAGAAAGCGGGCGGTTTCAGATGCTTTTGCTGATTTTTCCTATGCATTATAGGTGCATTTAGAGATGATATAAAAAAAGGCTAAGTGTCGGAAATCATTCATTTTCGTTATTTTTTTTTTCCAAACCCCAATTGCTAACATTCGGGACGGTGGGGATGAGGGAGTTTTAGGGTGGGGAACGATGGATTTTGCCTCTTTTTAGCCACAATAACATACTCTAGCCAAATTTGGCTTTTATTTGCATACGCTCCGCACCGCTACGCTCCGGGGTTGCTTCTTCTAAGTTCCAACCTAATCTATATATAACCCAATTGAAAGGCTTGGTTTTAGAATCTTTCCCCCTTAATTTAATTATAATGAGGTGTGCAGTCGATAGCTGGTAGTCACTAACAAAGTGCTTTTCTTTAAGTGAGGAAAGCGTAGTTTTTTTTTAAAAAAAGATGAAAATTGGAAAATGTATGTGAACTAAACGTAAAAATTGGACAATTTCTGTGAATGAAACGTAAAAAATGAAAAAACGAAATGTCAATAAGACCATACATACTTAATATTAGGACATATTGTCAATATTATTGTCATTATTGTGCACTTGTGGGCGTAAAATGACCTACCTAAATGGCCGCGTTAATGACGCGATTCCGTTTTCTAGTAGTTTCGTGAATGTTCTCTTTTCTTGTTCTCTCGATATTTACAATCAAAAACAACTGGCTAGAGTAGGTTATTGTGGCTACTTTGCAAACGCTTCGCTCCGGTTTACCTTCTCAACGTACTAACCTAACCTATAACCTGATTGAAAAGTAGCCACAATAACCTAGTCTAGCCAGTCATTATTTTTTGCATATGCTTCGCCCCGCTACGGTTTAGCTTCTTCAACGTTCTAACCTAACTTATAAACCAAATGAAAAATAGCCACAATAACCTACTCTAGCCAAAGTAGGTGTTCAAAGCGACTCAAACGAAAGGAAACTATGTTCACTGACGCGAATACAAACAATGAATACCTAAAAGGACCGAAGAAGAAGATTCCAGGGCCGTAAACATAATTAAAAAAGCAAGAAATTAATGAATAAATTTGGCTTTCTGCGCTCCGTTACTAAAAACTGGATCTCAGTAAATCTAAAAAAAAAAAACATTGAAATAAGCACAAGTCCAAAAACGCAAAGATACAAGCTTGTGACGCAAACACATAATCAAAAATAGCTTTATTACAATATAATTCGGTTTAATGCACACTTTCATCTTTGTATTCTCATCTCACAATAAGAATACAGCAAAACGTAACGCATTTTGAGGTTATTATTGCGCATTATATTGTTGTGTGTGTCATACAAAAAGCAAAATTATATAGATTTTCAAAAATCATATCTGAAAAACTATTGAGTTCCGACACCTGAAACTTTTAGAACGTGTTTAAAGTGACCCAAATGATCTACCAAAAAATCACGAAAGCCCTAGCCCGAGCGAACCGCCCGTTCTCTAAAGTCTAGCCGTAGGTATTATGGTGTTAACTCGCCCGAAGGCGCAGCTTACTAAGTCGTTAGTTAAAATGAGGCGGGTTTTGCATAAATGGATGGTATGGTACATACAATAAAATAGGGAGGCAGTTGCTCACGTCCGAAAGAGATACTTGAAAACCCACAGCCCTTCACGTCCTCCCGGGTAGTGCTCTCGAAAGAGAACCTGTCCAAATACAGTGAAATCTATAAAAACACGTGACATTGGCGAAATTAACCAAGATGTTAGATCGCCATTAATTAAGAAATAATAATACAAGAAAATAAATTTTATATGGCCGATTTAATGCGCTTCAATGTAAGCGCTAAAAATACTTTTTTCAAGACCCTCGTGTGGGGTATCAAAATAAAGGGCTTTAAAAGGCGAGACGGCAACTTTTACGGAATACGCAAACTATTTATGAATAATGCCCCTTATTTTTAAACTAAGGTGTATTATTTACAGATTTTATCGTAGTTTTTACCAAAAATCAGGAAAAAAAATATGTAATTTAAAGAAAATTCAAACACCCCGAATGCGGTGTGCTTAAAAGCACAAAGTTTAACTTAACGTATCCATGAACCCACGGTCCCCCCTGCATTTAAATTTAATATAATTTAACACTGTACTGTAATAGCTTTTTCGAATCTCAATAATTAGGTTTAGTCTAATATGTTAGTTTTCTGCTTTTTAGATTCGACCGCAGTCGATATTATTACTTTTTTAATTACCTAAATATGGTATTAGAGTTAGTTTAGTTATGTTTTTCTTTCAGGGCTTTTGGTAACGGTGCGTTATTTACTCATTATAAACTTTACTGGATGCTGTGTTAACTAAACTCAGATTTTTACACAACTAAACCAACCTGACAGTTGGAATTTGGATTCGCCGTTTTTTACTTTTAATGTTGCTGCTTTATACTCCTCCTAATTAACCTAACTCCTAATCGATTCAGTAAAATCGAAGGCAAAAAATAGGTAGGTATGTTGATTAATCGATCGATAGATCAATAATTCTACTTACTACTACTTAAAGCTACTACTTACTAAAAGACTACAACAATATTTTTTTCTAACTTAGAGCTCACCAACAGCCGTATATGTTGGTGTAGTTCTATATAAATAAGGATTTAGTTACTGTTTCAGATCCTCATATCAAGTCAATACGATTTTAATGAACTCAAGGCGAAACTCAACTACAAGTACATCAGGATCAAACCGACAGATGCCAACCTACCTGTCTAACTTTCATGCGAGCTGTCTCAATCTAAATGCCGATAGTTCGATCCATTTTTAACCCGGCGTGCAATGACACCGTACATCTGGCAGCCGGCAGGCCGCATTTGGGTCAACCCGCGAACACAATGCTCATGTCTACAAGCAACTGACGACACTAACAGAGGGGGATCACGGATTTTTACGCATCGAATTTGTAAATGGAAATATTAAACTGCACATCAATAATACTGATTTGCACATCAGATATATTGATTTTCACAGCAAATATCAAGGCAAAATACTGCGGTAGCTTAGGTGAAGGGTAAAAGGGGTGAGCGAAGCGAAGCCCCCTTTATCTTTCGTATTAGGTTGGACATGTAAAAACAACAAAAATACTTAAATTATAAAAAGTGTTTTTCTGATCCTTTTTTGCTGCGAAAATCAGTATTTCTGATGAGCGATTCAAAACTAGCCATTTGTAAATCAGTGCGTTGAATGCCTGGCATGACTTTAATGAGTATGAACAATGACATTACGTCGTTGAATTACGACTTAAATTATCATTCAACTAATTATCATATCGATTAATTTAACTTACGAGTATATATGTAGGTATATTAATTTTGACATCTTCATCATATGTTCACGTTGGGGAGACGATATTTACTTCAAATTGGTAGATACTCTTTACGTCAAGTTTATTTGGCTCAGGCACCTCTCTCTCTCATTCCACCTTATCCTGCGAGAAAGAGAGGTCACAGCTCGCTTAGAGCCAAAATAACTTGGCGCGGCCTGCAGTACAGGTACACTACAAACATATTTCGATGGTGGGTTTTATTGAAATGTCTTGTGTTGAGTTCGAAGTTCTTTGCACTGACAACAACATGACTTCCTAAAGTGATTTAGTAACACCAGACAAAGCTTGTTTTTTGTTTTGCAAAATTTTATCTAAAGTTGCTTACAGTCAGCGACTTCAGATCAAATTATCTTGATCATGGCTCTCTCTCTAAATACGGTTTGAAACACATATATTTTGTTGTTAGGTAATGATATTGTAATGTTAGACTTAGGGTATCGGTCCCGGAACCCCGGGAATGGAAATTCCCAGCAAATAAGTCATTCCCGGGAAAAATTTGGCGATTCCCTTTAATATGATTAGGTGCTCTAAAAATACAAGGTTATATTAACAAAAACTTTGACCCAGATCTGTCGGTTTTTTTATAGGTTCGCGATTTTGTACTTTAACACTTTAAGTTAAGGTTTAGATCCTATGAAAATAATGTGTCGTTTACGAGACAGTTGGCGTAAGTACCTTAGAAACAATAAAAATGTCACAAGCAGATATAGGTGGGTCAGCTAGCCTACTTCGAGTTTTTTTTTTGTTTGTTTTTTGTGACTTCTCAGATTTCAATAAAATCATACAAATGATTTACATATATCGACGTCAATGTGTGTCTAAACTAATCGCGAAAAGTGTTCTTTGTGTGTTATTTATTACACCATGAGTAGCCCTATTTTATTCGTTTATATCCGGAAAAAAATGTATCTACTTTTTCTAAATCTTCAGAAGAGATTTATGATTTCCTGTTCCACATCAACTCAGAAATAGTTTTTCCATGTTGGTAGTTTATAAGTGTAGCTTAATTTCAACAAAAAACATTCACATATTTCAGAATTATAATAAGTAAGAAGTACGATATGCTAAGCACCTAACCTGAAAAATGCTTTGAAAACTATTTCTGAGATAAATAAATGACTAGTTTTAACTAAATAACTTCTAAATTTAGTTCTGATAAGCAAACTATATATATATATATATATATATAATGTATTGCCATGGATTCCCAGGACCCGGGAATTCCCGGGAATTTGGAATTTTAGTTACCGAGGCCCGGGAAAAAAATTCCGGGAAAACCTAAACCAGTTGGACTAGGCCTCAATCTCCGAAGGATATAATGTTAGTATACTTATATATCAAGAGGTATACAACCCTTACGAAATTAATAAAATCGGATGACATCTCCAAGTTAACGGTTGCTGGATAAAGTAAAGTTAGAAGACCGTCAAAAGTGGAGTACTGAATAAGATACCTTTGATCAGCATTGGTTCTCCATAAACGAATTAATGACCCTTGCAACTTTTCCAAACATTAACTCAAATGGTAGTAAGTGTTGTCAACCCGTGTTGTAATCATACCTTGCTGCAGTGATAGTCTCGTCTCGCCAAAAGGGTCACGGGCGGACATTTTCTTTGGTCTCATACCATTCTACATTATTATGTACCTGCTCCTAAATAGATGTCTAAATATATCTACAATCTAAGTATTTCTTAGTCCTCTGCCGAAAAAAATACTGCTACTTAGACATTTGACACATGGCGCGTCCACACTGGACGAGCGATGACTAGGAGCCGTGGCGAGCGCGACTGACTTTAGTATGTGGTGTATTAGAGTAAATAAGGTGGTGTATTTACCCATGCGGTCCTTGCCTGATTGCTTTAGCTGGTAGATATGGGATGCGAAGCAATGCTGAATGAAAGCACGATCTTCGATCGAAAATAATAGGTCTATTAGCCGAAGCCTGATTAAAGGGATAGTTCTTAGCACACACGAAACAGTCAATTTAGTGGAGCACTAGTGAGGATATAGACAGATATAGGTAAAGCAGTCTTTAGCTGAAAGAAAGAAACCTAGATTTGATTTTACGAGAATGGCGTGCACATATATTAAGATTAAAGATGAAAATAGCGCGCTGCGTATACGTATACGCTAAAAACAAAATTAATGGCACTGTCCTTAGATTTCATTCTCAATTAAAGTAATATAAAACATAAATAAAAATAACCCAAACACAAGTGTAAATAAATATCTTTTATGTAACAATCCCTTATAATATAATATAATAGGGTAACAGAATGTTGCATTGAGGGATGCACCATATTAGATTTGTTCATGTGGAGTCGTCGGATATGTCGTCATCATCATCATCGTCGTCATCACTTTCACCTTGAAGATTTATTATGAGGCATTCTGTAATATCGTCCATAAGATGGTCGAGTTTCTGTATCTTGTCCTCTGCTTTTATAACGTGTTCTACACAATCTCCAATTCTCTGGTGTATTTTCTTCTTATTGTTGCGAAGGTGAACTCATCAAACTCGTCTTTAAAAGTAAGCTTAGGTCCAGATATTTTAGGCGAAATGAATTTCGGAGCCTTCCTGTACTCTTTTGTTATGTTCTGCATGGGTCTTAATGATACTCCAGCAATGAAAAGGATTGGTGAATGCACTGTGTTTTCGATAGTTTTGCTCCTTAGGCCATGATCTTAAGACATGCTTATAAACGTTAACTACTATAAGTTTTTCACTGAGCGTTAATGCACTCCGTGGTCTTTTTTTAGTAGGAGAAGAAATCTTTATTACGTACAGGACGAGAAATACTTTCAGAAGGTGCAGGGTCAGATGCCGTCGTTCTTGTCAAAGGACCAGGATCACCAGTTCTCGTATTTGCCAAAGGCACAATCTTAGTTCGTACAGTAGTGGGTTCTGGATCGGTATCCATTGTGACAATCCCGAGGTAAACAGGCAACGAAGATAGCCAGGTATTGAAGTCCAGGTTAACAACAGCGAAAGTCATGAATTAACGCTCTCAATAGCTATAAAAAATGGCTATAAAAATCCAAATTGTCATGGCGGCCAGCCACATTACCGTTTTTTTTTTTCTTTTAGTCAGTCGACCAATCAAGTGTGAGATCTCTGGTATCTCACACTTGATTATGAGAAGGTATGTTTATCCTCTATTTCCAGTCAGTATTGCCAGTAATCAAATAGTACAGTGGGTAGTAGTAATTATTATATAAAATAAAATATAAATATTATTCCAAGTCCATACAAAATTTCCATACGCGAATGGACGATAGGTAAATTAAAATTTAATGCAAGTCCATACTAGGTGTTCATACGAGAGTGGATAGGTTAAGCAGTTCTCAGTACGAAAAATAAGCCAAAATCGTAAAAATTTCGGAGCGGACAGATCATAGAAGTTATTATCAATTTGACAGAGCAATCTTTCTTTTTTTTTTTTGTCGTGAAGTCGTTTTAATAACCTCTTTTGAAGTTAATTTTACCAGTATCAAGTGTATTTGAAAGATCACAATGGACTATCGAGCATCTGGAAATTAGCGTCTTGAGAATAATTAGTTGCTCATTAGCACTACCCTGGAGGTAGTGAAGGGCTGTAGGATCAAGTATTTCCTTCGGACGTGAGCAACTCCTCCCTGACAGTGCAATCGTTTATATTGTAACATTCAGTTGTCAAAACGTGTATTGAAATCAAAATTCTCGCTTTTCGTCACAAAACCATTGATCAATATTTTTTCAATCTTTCGCGTTTCGTTTCATCCTTGCTAAATCATATAATACATAGATCACACGGTTTTTATTTTTTAAGAAATGAAAGAAACCAAATCGTGTCTATGAGTACAATTTATTACTCAAACAAGTAGAATTAGAGTTTGGCTCAGTGCTTACTGAAAACGCTTATCAGACGAAATAATTATATTAAGAATTGGGAAACAGACTTTTTTGTTTTAGTCAGTCGCTTCCGTTCACCACATTCGTCCAATGTGGACCGGCCTCACAAAACAGTAACACAAAACAATACGTAAAAACCAATTTGTACCATTTCAGTTTCGAGGAAAAAATGTGTGTACTACGTCGCTGTTGTTATGAATTTATCTCTGGGATAAGTTATAAAACATTATTATCTTTGGAAAAGATATGCTTTTTAGTGATACGAGTCTCTTATTTACCTACGATTAAAAATATACTACTGAGTTCAATTATATATTTTACAATGGCATGCATCATTGCCGCTTTTTTTTCGGCAGCGAATGAAAAAACGGCCTCTAAATAGGCACTTAATGGGCTTTTATAGAGTGTATTAGAGATATGAGCTGTAAAAGAGCGTTCTGAACCTGCTTAGCAAGATCACCTTGGAGCAAATAAAGTCACAACGGATTTTAGAAAAAAACGCTGAGAATGACCAGCCTCCTTAGACGAGAGTCTTATTCTAAGCCAGCCTCCTTATTCAGCTCAAATAGACTATGCGCTAATGAAGGGCGATTGTGAATGATTCCAATATTCGAATGGTTTGATACTACTAATATTAAGATTCGAATCCAAAAACAATCGATAACTAGTTTTCAAATTCGAATGAAATCGCTAGTTCATTCATTCACTTTGCTATACAAAATTGAGCATTAGTCCCGGACGATACAGTCTACTTTTATTTGATATTCGTATAAGTAGTTACTGATTTGCGATCTACTATTTAGTTGACAAATATATTATTTAGGCGATCACAGTTAAGAACTTCGCAGGTAATCGCGTTAGATGTGAGCTCTGTGGTCTTATGCGTTTTACACTTGCTTCTCACACAGGAAATGCAGGTTCGAATCGTGACCATGTAATAATGAGATAATTAATCTATATTGAGTATAATTAATCTGTACGTTCTAATATTGATGGAAAACATCATGAGGAAACCTTCATTACTCCATAGCTGCGGCGATGGGCTAGCCCCCTATAACGCTAAATGGAGTATTGAATAACTGGCTCAAAGTGAGCACAATTGTGCCTCTGCCCCCCATATGGGAAAAGGCGTGACGCTATGTTATGTTATCGCGTTAACACTTTTGTCTAACATTATACTGCGCAGATTATTAAATATAGCAATCTACTGTTACCTTGTGCGTAGCGCGTCGCGTCGAACATACATCGGCACAAAATGGCGGGAACAGAAGAAGTGAACGCCAATATGTTTGTTTATGATTCATTCCCACTCACACATGTTTCGTTTAAATATCTTTCTATTCACTGGTACAAGTAAAAGATAACAACTAGCTTTCAATCAAAATATTTTTTTATTGGGGCGCAATAAAGACTAGGAAAATTCGAATACAAACTAGTAACTTGTAATATTTATAAAGTTCGTTAACTGATTGAATTTACCACACGAAATTGAAACGTTTTTCTATGTAAAATACTCTGAATAGAGTTTACAAAACATAGAGAACTAATAATGAAATTTTTATTATAAGGAATAAAACGATGCTCGATTATCGATTGTTCTAATTCGATTGATGAAGTTATTCGAATAATTTGAATAAAAGCTACAATCGATAACTTTATCGATTGTTATTCACAATCGCCCATCTTTACTATGCGCTCTTTCAGTGTCGTGCGTATTTATCATCCGGTACGGGCGCGCGGGGTCAATCCCCAATCAATCAATAGTAAATACGGCGTGCGTGTTGAAACCCGCATGACACTGAAAGAGGCCCCAGGGTCTAGTATGTTAAGCAAATTGTACTATTGAGTAACTAGGGTCTAAATGTAAGCACAACTTCTCCTCTGCCACCCCGTGTGGAAAAAGGACAGAAGCCTTGTTTGTTTGTTGTCCTCAAATCTACCGAAAATTGGGAAAAAGTTATAGTTTTCCCTACACTAAGTACTAACCGGTAAAGTGAACTTGGCACCTCGCTCTGATGACATCGTAGCGTCCATCACTGTCCTACTGTCCCGTCGATGGCGAGAGGGCGAAACGCTTTCCTCGCGGGATTCTCTCAAGTTAACTTCGGCGCCAGTAAGTACTAATTTGATATCAACTACGTTGATTGAGCTGTGAATTAGAGTTGGTGCAAAAAGGGAAAGAAAAAATCTAATAATAAATCGCTGGGATGTCAATTGCCCATCTTTTAAGCGCTATTTCTCTTAAAGGAGACACTTTCCAAATTCCCAAAATCCTTCTTCTTCCATCCATCCATCCTTTTCTTTTAATGTGTACTTATATAACTAGATATTTATTGGGATCTAAAAATAATATTGAAAAGGTTCTTGCGTCAAAGAATCTTAAAATTGTATGTTTGTAATTAAGAACTAATCTGTGGTTTTAACTCTAAGGCAAGGGGAAATATATCCCGACCATTTTTTTTTTTTAAAACCAATGATAAGTTCTACATGCACTGGCCGGATTTAGGGCTAAAAAAATAAATAAAAAAACACACAACTGTTCTGCCGCATCGATTGATGTAGCAGCCATGCAGTGTGAGCTGTGTGAACTTTATTTAATGTGGTTGTGAACAAAATTTCAACCGCCACGAATTGAGTTGCTAATTTTACTGAGACACGCGCCTTAACATCCATCGTATCTTGTTAAGTTTACGTTACAACAACCGGTTTTCTTTTAAAATACCTACAAGACGCTCATGCCGTCCTGGGTTCGGTCAGTAAACTGTGTTAGTAAATAAGTCACTTTATTATTTGAGTAAATAATTTCAAAATTATACCCACACTCGGGTTCTCTTCAGTGTGGGTAGTTAGTTTGTTAAACATGCCAGAATGTCAGCAGCTAACATGAAATTTACTACGCACAAGAATGTCTCTCAAAACCATTTATATCATGTTTAAACTACTAACTTACCGTGCTTAAACGAATTCGTTTCTATATCGGTATTTAAAATAAAGATAATTTGATTAATGCTATATCCAAAGATTACTCACAACCATTTAAGATTTTTAATAAACTCGCTTAAAAAATAAATAAACAAAAAATATAAAAGTACTGTATCAAAAAGGAATTCATCAAAACTCATAATAATCGCGCACTTTGTGCCAAGTCTTTGAAAGGTATGATCTTAACCAGTCGCATGTGGCATGTGGCGGCCATTTTGTTACTTTCGCCGTATCGGTGCGTCCCGCTGCGGCAATCCTCACACATCGACTTCTGAGCGCCGATGTTTAGTTTTTGATGGAATTCTCCTATTGTATTCTAGTCAGAATTAAGGTTAATTTATTTTATTGTTATAAGACTCTAATTAGAATTTTTTACCCTTTTTCTTATCCACAACGCTTTTATTTCAGTTTGATTACAGCTAATTTGTGTTACCCAATATGAAGCTTCCTAAGCTGTTCTTATTTCTGTATTATTTTAAAAATAAAGTAAGACTTGGCCCTAAAGTAAAAAAAATATTTATGCGTTATATTGTATAGAACTATAATAAAATCAAACACAGATAGACTTCATACATTTATTTATCTATAGAAAACTTTTTCAATAGCTACAATAATAGGGCCCCTTAGAAGTAAGTTTTATTAAGCAATTTATAGACCACCACCACAGAGTATAGAATCATTGGTTCATTAGATAGCCTGTTCTTTCATGTGCAATTTTAATATGGGACGGTTAAGGAAATCACCGCAAGCAACTTGTGCACGACATCTGGTTCTCTTTTTGCTATAAATCCAATATGACCGCCATCTGTCTCGGTATTTTTAATTAATGGGCTTCTATTAGATTCAAAATCTTCAGAAATACCTTTTTATATTACCTAATTTTTTCATACTACTTGACAGGTTTTAATTTCTGACATATCCAAGAACGGCTATTCTTTGACATATTGTAGTTGAGTAATAATCTTTTCAACACACCTGATCGTAAAGTAGGTCTTATTACAGCGTATTTACACTGATAATGCAGAATATTACCCATGCCGTGCCTTTTACATTACATTATCGCACTAGTGCCTTTTCATTACATATCTTTTTAAATATTAGCAAGAAGTATTAATGTTTCGAAAACAGCTAAGTAGTTATTTGCGTTAATATAAAATTCAATTCAAAATGTGATAAATAATTAAAAATTTTCATGAAACTGCTTGTTAGCTTGTTGGTATTTATATTTTGACGGTGTATTTTTACCTATAAATACCCAATTTCAAAATTTATAAATATGTGGCTGATTAGCTACTCTGCCGGTGCCCTTATCTCAGACTTGCGCGCGCATGCAGCGCTGAGCGCGCGAAAAAATAAAATTACGGCGGAAAGGAACGAATAGTAAACCTATGTAGAACTGAAGGTCCGTATAGACTTTTACAAACATTCACCGAGTATCTTGAAGCTTTATATTGGCATTTCAAAACCATTACGATGCTTTACACCGTATAACGGTTGGACAGAGGCATATCAAAATGCATTTGTAAAGTCTTTAGTTTTACTGCAGCAAATTACAAAGCATCTGTAGAGCTTACAGCTGATTTTAGTACATTTGGAACTATAATAGCAATTTTAAATGATACATAAATGCTTAAGGCCGTATAATAGCTTAAACAAAAAACATTATAATACCACGTTAATCCGCCATACGACTTTCAGCTGTTTGAAGTGCTTTAGGGTCTACAATAGCATTTTTAAGCAATAATGTAATGCCTAACGCTGCCTAATAGCATAATACTGTACCATCATAATTCTGTGATGTAGCTTTGAGCTGGTTTTAGTGCTCTTTGTTGTATAATAGCTTTTTGAAGTATCAATAGTGAATCAATTCAATGCTTGCATTTTTAATGAGTACATGACTTTGTTGCACAGCTAATAGCTGTTTAACTAAATTCATGTGAGTTATTGTAATGCGTTTAGCTGTATAAACATGCACTTACTGTATTTGTAAAACAATAATTATGCATGGCATACCGGTGAACCCATATATATCTACTTTAAAGACTATGGCACTACAGTGGTTCACCACAAGTCTTCACTCTGGCCTTTGGCTTAAAAATTGTTCACGAGTGAGTGTATATACTACTGGTGGCATTAATTAGTCCTTTTAAAGGTTCAACGGGCTGCTATAGAACAGCACCATTTTGTAAATATTTTATAACCTAAAAATATTAATATTCGGACCTATTTATAACAGCAACAGACCTACATAATAATGATGACATTTAATTTCATACTGCACAACCAATACTTATAGGTAAATTATGCAAAAATTGTTCTATACTAGGAACGCATCAATGATGTGGATATTTCACACAAATTTATAAATGTCATTTTATATCAAAACCACAAAATATCGAAGGCGCGTGAAAATTTTCAATAACACTTATATAGACATTAACAGTAAACTACACTGCGCAGTAATATTTTAAGGCATTAACTAATTAAAAAGAGCCAAAAAATTACCCAGTATTACAAAAATGTTGAGTTATGTCTCACTCACAGTCAGTCATATGCAAACAAATCCGTGTCCATTGATATTCCGAGGCAGTAATTAAATTGCAACGCAAATGAATAACGTTTTATACATAGTATTAGAGATGCTTTTGCAATGATGTAAAGTTTATTTAATTTCTAAACGGGAACGCTTAAGTAGCTCTAGTCGTGCTTTTACCAGATTCTCATACCAGTCTAATGCTTTTGTAATGCTAAAAGCACTTTCAATATTAATAATAATGCTAGTATAGTGCTTCTCTAATGCCTTTGGCAACTTCATTGACCGTAATAATTCTTCTTTAATGCGATTGGCAAAGTGATTGACCATTATAATGCTTCTATAATGTGTTTGGTACCTTCCTTGACCACAATAATGCTAATATAATGCGCCTGTAATGCTACTAAACAACTATATGTGAACCTATTTAGGATCTAAAGCTGTATAATTTGTGCCCAAATAAGCACTTTAGTAGCCGTATAAACGTTTATAATGCTTCTATACAACCAACTCAAAATGCTAAAACGATACAGAAATGTTGTTAGTCGCCTGATATAATGCTTTGATGTGTTACTTGGGAAGTTTGTCTCTAAACAATGGATGCGAAATGTTAGTGTAGTCACTGTTCTAAAATAAACACAAAACGGGAGATATTGCCAAGAAAAAAAATCGTTCGCGAACGTACTGCTACCTACACCAATACCATTACACCTTCCTGTAAGCATGTACGTACATAGTACGTACAATTACATACACAAAACTCGGCGGCAAAGCATGTACATCAGGCTTGCAAGAGATTAGGCTGGTTTCGGTTTTGTAGAGCTTCGTTGTCTCTGTCACTCTGCCTGTACCCACCTGTGTGACGTTTTAAAGGTATCTCATTCCAAAGACCAATGCGCATTCTTTACCGCCGGGTACTGTAGGTAGTTATGATTTTGAGCTGCAGAACGTGGGCAGATAATTATGTTTGAGTGCTCGTGGACCGAAAGAGGACTGTTATATTAATTTGTGTACTTATGTGACAAATGTTGAAAGTATTTGGTATTTAAAGTAATAACAAGACATAAAAATTTGTGTGTCTTTTCTGTCCTCATCAATTATCATCCGTGAAGGCAAGTTAACACTTAACAACACTCTGAATAACTTTGACAACTCCGTACAAATGTATATGGAGTTATTCAGACAATTGTGTGGACTCGCTTTCGTACCGGGGGCACTTAATCGTTGTCTCTATTACTGAGTTTCGTAATTTGCTAGACTCTTTGCCACCATATGGATAACTGTCCCATTTCGCTGAATGTCCACACTATTCTTATAAACTCTTTCCACGCTCACTTCCGCCCATTTTCGGAATATCCATGCGCCATCCACCAACCCAAATCCCCAGAAACTGGTTTTCCGTATTTTCCCTATGGTTCTCCCTATTTTCTGGCAGATCTGGTTACTGGTCATGTCACTCACAATAAATCAGCTTGTAATGTTGGTTCAATAGGGCCGACCGACAGGGCGCAGTGGGGAACTGTGTCAAATGTTAGGAAATTAAATGAAAATAGTTCGCTTCTGAGTACCTACCTGCGCCTGCGACGCGAATAGCGGGGTATTTAGGTCGCTGAAGATTGCTATTTCTCTGTTACTATGACACTTGAGTGGTTCGTGATGGTTATGGACTTAGCGAGATGAGTGATACGTTGCGGCGAGGGGATAGCCCACAGTCACGCAAAAATAAAACTAAATTCTGACTAAAAGTGATCACCAATTTGTCACTGCCACCGCAAATAGGGAAAGGTGTAATGCTATGTTGAGATATGCGAAAAATAAGGAGACACTTGTCGAAACATCAGTAACTGTGTCGATAGTCATATCAGTAACTGTGTTGATAGTCATATCAGTAACTGTGTTGATAGTCATATTATTATTTGCGTCTACAGACCTTCCAGGGATAAAAAGGCCAAGGCAATTTCGAAATATTTGAGTTATTTTTTAACGCAACTTTAAAATTTTCATTTTTTTTGTAGATATTAACATATTATTATGTTTAGATAACGTTATTTTTTGCCTCTTCTCTACATTGGACCACTGTGGAGGAAGCCCTCACTGAACTATGTAACAGCAAAAAGGATATTTTTCTAGCGATTTTAAAGAAGGTTTACTTCAATCAATCAATCAATCGATCAATCAATTCATTTTTTTTGTGGAACATAGGTATGTTGGTATACATTTAGGTGTTATTATAATATTATGTCTCTCTATGTTTAGCCATTAGCAAATATTTTTCACATTTATGGATACACAATTTTGTCACAAACATTTATATGTCAAAGTTTTTGAAGTCAGATAACAAAAGTTAAACGTCATTGTTTAAATTGCGTGCCCAGAATCAAGTTAAGCACTTTAAGTCACAGGTATTTATCCTAATAGGTATGCAAGGTTGTGAACTGAACCCGAACATAATTATTCAGACTTCTTCAACATTATTTAAGCAGAACTAATTAAAGTTTTTAAAACACGTAACAACAACAGTAAACCTTAATTAAATGACTGGGCAACTTTTTCAATTCGTAAAAGTAGAGCTATGTTGTAGGACCTTCATGAGCAAAAACCTATAACTTTCATAGAAAATTTCATGACTCTATGTTGTCTATCATGTCTAAACTTTTATGTTGGTTTGTTTAAAAAATACAATAAAACGGTTGCGCAAACAATAAACGGTGAAACTGGCAAATTTTGGCTTATATATTCAATAAATGTATTGACGATGGAGCTTTCCCAGACCTTATGAAACACAGTTAACTGATACCTATATTCAAGTTGGGAGACAGGGGTGATCCGTCAGATTTCAGTCTAATATCTGTACTAGATAGAATACAAGAATACAAAAAGTTTATTTGTACTTCCAGCACTAAGAAAAATATTCGAAAGGATTATACTGAAACAATACGGTGTCACTAGGGGTAAATTATTTACGGATGTAGGCCTTCTATCTTACATCTCACATTTCCTCTGCATGGGATGCCCTACAGGATGCTATTGGAGGCTTTTGTTTGTGTTGATCATGCTACGCTACTTATGAAGCGTTGTTACAAATAAAGCGTTGAATCTACTTAAATCAACTTAAAGCTATAGAATTAAAAGGGCAGAAATTAATGGCGTTAAATATCCACCATATTTAATCGGGTGTAAAAATCGGAATTCCACAAGGTTCTATAGTAGGTCCTTTCTTATTCATGGTATATATTAGTAAATAAATAATAAATAAATATGATGATACTTAACCTTGAATTGGTTCACAGTTAATCATTTATTGTTAAACGCTGGTAAAACCAAGTGTTTCAAAATTCTCACTTCTAAATGCCAGGCAAGTTGAGACCAGTATTGTGTTAGACAGCAACACGTTAGAATTAGTAAATGATACGAAATTTCTAGTAATAACCATTGATAGCTAATTAATTGCAATGGGGACCCCACATATAAAAATTTGCTGGTTGATTAAGTTCTCGGACCGTTAGGAACATCAGACAAAACACGGACGTGGATATAGCTAACTAGGCTAGACTATTTTAGTTACTTTCGTAGTGTCACGTTCTGTGGTATCTTATTGTGGAGAAAACAGCGGCTATTCAAACTATTTGTATAATTAAAAAAAGAGCTATTCCAACAATTGTAATTAAAAAATCGGCCAAGTGTAGGTCGTACACGAAGGATTGCGTAGAATCGAACAAGAAAACTAAAACAACAAAAATAATGATCCTGGATTCGAACCCTAAGATTGCGAAACCCATATATAAACAATTGCGCCACCATAACCATGTGATAAGTCGCGAAATCGGCGACTATATTTAAATCTTCTTGTTTGGGGACGTCCTTTAATTTAATAAATTTCGTGTAGTTCATTATGTGTTGCTATAGTGGCAACAGAAATACACATTCTGTGAAAATTTTAACTCGGCGGGCGGACAGACGGACAGGCCCAGACCCGTTTGGCACCCTTCGTGTATGGAACCCTTTTAAAAGGACTGGTAAAACCGCTAAACAGCCAGTAAAATAAATAAATTAGAATTCGCAAATCAAGGTTAATATGTAGTGAAAACAATATAAATGGATGAAATGATGATAAAAGAAATGATGATTGATTTATCGCAATATGTTCCTAAACCTAAAGTAGTTTATTTATTCACATAAAATACATTATTTTCAGGCAAAAAACTCTGTGCAGTAAAATAGTAAAAGATTTATATTACGTCTTTTTTTCATTTTTTTGGGTTATTAGTTTTGGAGAAAAGGCAGGGGATAGTCTTTTTTATTGTTTATAAATTGTTTTAATTATAAAATTTAAACTTAATGGGCCTTACCACAAAAAAATAAACTACCGTTCAACATTTGTTTAAAAACAAAAACGTATGGGATTTGACGGTTGTTTTGATGTTAAACGCTGTTTAACATTTTTTGTGGCAACACGGAATAGGTTCAGAATTCGGTCGTTTCATATTACTATTACACACCTGACCGGACAGACACACGAGTGATCCCATAAAGGTTCCGTTATAAGCAATTCATTCAAGGCTCAATACATTATCTTCTACAACAGGATACCTCCGGACATTTTCAAATAGACATTTGAGAAATTTGAAAACCACGTAAAAACTACTGTGTCTAAAAAAGGATATTAAAATATTCAAGATTACATAAATAACAAGACAATATGCATGGTATAAATCTAACTCAATAGGTAAGGCACGGCACTTGCTTAATAGTTTTGTAATTATTTGATCCTGCATAATATATTTTATATAATTTGAATGTTTAACTTAAGAAACCATAAGACTTGAACCAGAGAGAGAAGTCGTCTGGCACAGGTATGCGTATACTTAAAAGACGGCTTCTGCATATATTTTGTAACAATAATCATAGTTAAACAATTAAAATATATATATATTTATATTAGGTCCTTGCATATGAAATTGGCGTTTTGCATGGGAGGAACATAAAGTCGTTTTTTTTTAAATATAATATATTTATTTAATCAAAACTTTTGCCATCTCATAGGTAGTTCTTCGATCCCTTTACTAAAAAAAAACATTCGGACGGGAATCTTTGAAGGCGGTTTGTTTGGACTGCCCCATCGGAGTTGAAGTTTGGTTGGACTGCCCCATCGGAGTTGAAGTTTGGTTGGACTGTCCCATCGGAGTTGAATTTGGACTGCCCCATCGGAGTTGAATTTTTTCACACAACACAACACAAATACATGAGTAAATATCTGTATAAATTTGAATTTGGAATTCCTAACCATAGAGGAGATATTTGAGATCAAAGTGGCCAGTACGGCGAAACGCCAATTTCATATGTAAGGACCTAATATATATATATATGATAATTAAGGACTCACATCTCATGGCATTTCTAGAAAATCCATTTCCCGTTATACGTTTTGAATTTTATTACCAAGGCTTAAGGACCAAAATCGCGATGCCTCGCACGTAAGCGCGACAATGGACCGGTTAAAATAATCAATATGTTATATTTTTTATAGAAATCTAATAATCAATCTGTGGAGCCACTACTTCGCCACTCTTCTCCCGCAGCGGTCCGATGTAGTTATGATGCAATCTGTGGAGCCACTACTTCGCCATTCTTCTCCCGCAGCGGTCCGATGTAGTTATGATGCAAAAAATGACGTTTTCTAAAAATGTTACTAATTACAGAAAATAAAGAAATTTAGATTTTGATCTTTTTCACCGTGTAGATAAAGGCATTCTGATTTATTTCCCAAGAAATAAGCTAAGGAACCACATTGACTCAGTATCAGAACCGTCATATTTTTAACCCCGGGCAAAAATAGGGGTGTTGTATGTTTGAAGCGTCTGTCTGTCTGTATATCTGTCTGTGGCACCTTAGCGCTTAAACGGGTGGACGGATTTTAATGCAGTCTCCTGTAAATGCTAGTAGACTTCCCTGCGATAGGTCTTCGGTATGTTTTAATGAAATTGGTTCAGCGGATATTACCTTAACAAGGAGACAAGTCAGCTCATTTTATGAAGGTTTTGTTTATTGGGTGGTGTTTTGTTTGTGTGTTTTATTTTTTTTATCTACACACGTATCATAAACACTCTTTACTGCGTCCAAAAACCACACGATACGACCGGCATAATGATAAAAACTCATTTCTTATCCGAATATTGATCATTATGACCATAATGTACCAAAATTTGTCAAATTATGACATTCAAATTTCGAACGCCGACGCCCGTCCGCGTGCCGCCCTTAATTTGTCTGTGAAGTTTGTACTACAGAACAAGCTAAACGACTGCAGAGCCATGATCAATGCCACAATGCCGGTCGAACATGCGGTTCCTGAACACATCAAAGAGACCTTATGATATGTGTGTAGATAAACTAGTGTATGTAACTTGTACATAACTAGGCATTATGTAGCAGTCACATAAAGTATTATTACCCACTGTCTGACACTGAAACTAATTTCCGTACTTTTTCACATCACTATACGTGGGGCGCACTGTAAGTTTCCGGAATGAATATGAAAAAATACTATTAAAGGTACAAAATTAATTTATTGTTTTTCAAAATAATCTCCCTTGGCGTCTATGCACTTTTTCATTCGATGAAACCAGTTTTGAGAACTTTTGTGCCACTCCTATGTGGTGACCTCTGAAACGTGTTTTTCATACTCCTCGACAGCCTCTTCTGGTGATGAAAATCGTTGACCGCGTAATTGGTTCTTAATTTTTGGGAACAGAAAAAAGTCACAAGGTGCCAGGTCGGGACTGTATGCAGGATGACTCATGAGTTCTACATTTTTCGCCTTCAAAAAGTTGTTTGTCTGTCTGGCCGTGTGAGAACTAGCATTGTCGTGGTGCAGGATGATACGGCGTTTACGGTTATTTTAACGAAGTTCGTCAATAACTTCCGGCAAACAAATGGTCGTGTACCAGTCACTATTCACTGTACGACGATTCTCTAAAGCAACAGTAGCCACGTGTCCAGTTTTATTAAAAAAAGAAGCAATCATCCGCTTAGATGCACTTTTCACGCGCGCCACTTTGGTTGGTTTCGGCTCATCTTGAAAGACCCATACGCTCGATTGCTGCTTTGTTTTGGGATCGTAGCAATAAATCCATGTTTCGTCACCTGTTACTATGTCCCACACCAAATTTGACGCACCTTCGTTGAATCTGGTAAGCATGGCACTGCACCAAGTGACGCGGTCCGTTTTTTGAGCCTCGGTCAAGTTGTGTGGGATCCACCGCGAGCACAGCTTTCTCACACCCAAATGTTTATGTAGGATTAATTGTATTTGACTCATGCCTATTTCTAAGGATGCGCGAATTTCATGGTAGGTCACATGCCTGTCTGTTTCAATCATACGGCGCACAGCATCGATGTTTTTGTTGGTCACAGTGGTGGACGGCCGACCATCGCGAGATTCGTCACTGAGATTGATACGACCACGCTTGAATTCTGCAAACCAGCTATAAACAGTTGTCTTGCATGGTGCTTCATTGCCAAAAGCTGTTTCAAGCCGAGCGATGCTCTGTTGAGCTGTCAAATTACACTTAAAATCGTAGAAAATCATACTACGAAAATTTTCCCGAGTTAAATCCATGTTGATGCAGACACACAATTTTTTAAATGGCGCCACAAGGTAAAAACAAAAGGCAGTCAGATGAAACAAACTGCATTCTACAGCCAAAGAGTTCTATTTTCAAATGTTGCAATACATTTTTAAATATTGTTTATGTAAGTGGCCAGTTCCGGAAACTTACAGTGCGCCCTATGTACATACAACAACGTACGTACGAACAACAGTTGTTTAGCTTGTTCTGTAGTACCAACTTCGCAGACAAACTAGGGGCGACACGCAGGCGGGCGTCGGCGTTCGAAATTTGAATGTCATAATATGTAGAAAATTTACACATTATGGTCATAATGTTCAAATTTCAGATAAGAAATGAGTTTTTACAAAGTAGTTTAACATTATGCTGATCGTGACGTGCGGTTTTTGGACGCAGTAAAGAGGGTTTATGATACGTGTGTAGATAAACTTTTTAGCACCCATGTAGCCATATAACAATATTTATGGGTGCATTGATATCGCTTCAGCTGGAAATTGTAATGATCACATAAAATGTGTAATGTGCAGTAAATTATAACGTCGAATGTCAACTATATAGATAGAGCGTCACCGTTCCAATGAACTCCCGGGAAATGTTGGCAGATCAGAGATCAGGGCTAATCGCTAGCAAAGTCCGGACTCCGACCATTCTCAGGTCGCAGAAACTTGAAAATAAAGGAAAAGCAGACTAACTATAATATGTGTGAGAAGTTCTCAGCAAACCTATTTTCCCTTCTCCTACTTTAATTCCAATGTCCCTGCCTTGAGCATGGGGTCAGAACACGACTTTTCCATGACAGTCTTGGCCAGGTTTTCCCCTAATGATCTCAGCTGATCATTGTCAAGAAAACACCCCATAAATAACCACTTGGCCTAACAGTATATATCAGGCAGAACCATTAATGATGGCGGAAGTGCACTTCGTTACGTAACTTTTTAATTTTCTATTTCGCAACGACATATTTTCCAACAGCAGAACACATAGTATGTGTATCAAAGAACATACCTACCAAAGTCATCTTCGGAGTTCCTTACAATCCCATGAAAAATAGAAACTGCATCTAAACAGTGACCAGACAGGTGATAGAGTTCGCTACCAGTCTGCCCATATTGACCGTAACCTCAAGGGAATATGGCAGGAGGCCAGAGACCGACTGCGGTTCACCTGCATATTGCGCCTGATATATTTACGTGGCTATTCTGAGACGTGACAGCGCCATCTTTTGCCTGGTTTGTAGCACGTGGTTTTCTGCCCCCCTTTGCATGATACTTTGGATCTTTTATTTCTATCTCACGTGTGCTTTGTGCTTTGGGCTATAGTGACACGTGGTTCCCTCGCCTTTTCGTGACGTAACTCCCGCGTCATAAACACCATACTCTCGTTATTGTGGTAGTTGGCTCCACAGTTTGGGGTTATATTTTGGCCGAGTGGAGACTGGGTGCATATCTGTGTTTCGCCACGCCATCTGGAAGATAGCACTGACGTTGTTTACACCCACAAAGATTGTCATTTAGATAACATATCGCTGAATTTTGACATTGTGCCAGTTATGCGCAATCTAGATGCTCTAGACATGTTACCATTGTTCACGGCAGTCGGCATAACAGTCCAATATTGAACCATTTATGTCACCTTAGCTGAATAATCGTATATTTGTGCAATCGAAGATCTAATTGTTGAACAAGCCTTAATCGCCAAAGAGGTTTCTTCGCCTGAAACGATGATGATGATCGATGGTATCTTACGTTTATGACACTCTGGTCTAAGACACAGAGAAAACCACTTCCAATATTTTTTACGTCTACGCAGTTGTCTGCTCGCACAATAATACCTATGATAGAGTGCGTCAGAACTATCCGTCCGTCTCGACATCCGACGCCAAGCCTCTTCCTGGTTGCTCCAATTCAGTTGACTCCAAGCCAACGCTACGGAGAAAGCATGTTAAATGTACTGCATAAACACGATTGTACGTTTCCTGCGACATTTATCATATAAAATGTCCTAGTTATTTGTAATTTTAGTTAAGCGACATCAACGCCGACTTGGCTTGACATTTTATAAAGTACCTACTGTCGGTAAAGATGCTAATATATCCAGGGGGGTGATCGCATTCGATGTACGAATCGATACCATATATCTAGTGAATTAGTATGGGAATTGCTCGATATCCGCCATTTTATCGAATAGTGATATTGTGCGAGAATCGGCCACCAGGATTCTTGACTCTTTCAGAGTCGTGCGGTTTTGTCATGCGGGACGCGAGTGCTGTCAGCATCCGCGGGGACAATCCCATTGCATAGTAGATCCCGCGAGGGTGATGACACCTGCACGACAATGGATGACGCCTCAATCCCGTACCTACTCGTGATGAAACCCGCACGATACTGAAAGAGGCCTCATTTCGATACAATCGCTATGTAATAACGTCATTTTGTAAATCGGTATGTTTATTTCTGATGGTAGACGAAGTTTACATGACAAGGCTGGGTGGAAATGTCGCCAAGCTGAGAATTCGCTTGATTTCCAGAATGTTGTAATGCCAAACGAGTAATTAATAAACCTGCTTCGAGGACTTCCTGTGATTTAAACACACATAACCACCTACATACCAGTATAGTATAGCTTAGGAAATTACGCGTGATCACATTTCATGGTAATCGTAATGAACTTTTCTTTTATTAATTAAACTTATAAGCACATAAATACAGCGTCGCGCCTTTTCCCATAAGGGATACCTACAAAACTTTTTGGTGGAGGGCACGCCGTGTTTGTTTATTACATATCGCAGGTTTAACATTGGCAATAAAAGCCAGTTTCTTGCTTTCGTGGATTTGAGAAATACTAGTAACTG
The DNA here is from genome assembly GCA_949825045.1 of Argyresthia goedartella. NCBI lineage: Eukaryota > Metazoa > Arthropoda > Insecta > Lepidoptera > Argyresthiidae > Argyresthia > Argyresthia goedartella. The sequence goes on from OX463815.1 coordinate 364,223, forward strand.
CAACCCTTTCATCTACGTTTCTACGAGGATGTATTCTTGCTAGGTATACAGGTAGATAGCTTGTAAATAGAGTAGTTGGATCATCAAAATCATGGATAGTTACAATTCACTTCTCAGATGAACGAAACTCTTCTTACTTTCTTTGTGTTTGTTACAAATACATAGCGCCGTCTACGCGGAAGTTCTTTGTCAGTTTTCTACCCCTATGCGCCCATGTTGAGCTTGCATACAATACTCCAGTTGAACTTATTCAGAATTGTATCACGAACCGTTTTAATAATAGTGTAAACCATTTCTCTGTGTAACCAGTTCAGTTTTGAGGCTGTTATTTCTATTTCCCACGTCCAATCCTAGTGTGGGGCCACAGTCGGTTGTAAATAAAAATAACCGCCTTTTCTCATACGGGATGGCAGACTCGATACTCCGTTTTTTGCGTGACAGGGGGCTAGCCCATCGCCGTAGGATTATGTCTAAAAATATGTAACTGTTTATGTATAACAGGGAACCATCTTCCGCAGGTACTACTAGCCGAGTTACGCGACACGGAGTACTACTACGCCGTGAAGTGCCTCAAGAAAGACGTGGTGCTGGAAGATGACGATGTAGAATGCACTCTTATTGAGAGGAAAGTGCTGGCCCTGGGGACCAACCACCCTTACCTGTGCCATTTGTTCGCGACCTTCCAGACTGATGTAAGTCTCCATCGCTACCATTTATTTATTTGCGTTAATCTAGTTAAACAATGGTTAGTTGGTAATTTAAAAGTACGGACATCATATCAGTATGCCTACTGCTAGGTTTTTCTCTACAGCACCAATCCTCAAGATCCTGTGGGGTGGCCGGCCCGATATGTCCCGCTTATATGCGCTAACCTGAGTCCCCACACTGGGCGATTTCGGGTCCTTTTGGCTAACTCAAAATCTACCGAAAATTTTATAAAAAAGTGACAGCATCCCAAATAACATGCATTAAACGTCAATTCAACAAAAACGGCATAGTTTTTGGACATTTATTAATTTAATGGAAGTGCTATATAGCACAACTGCAAACGAAGCTACTTGAAGCCGGTTGGTGACTGGTAGCCAAGGAAACGGGAAACGAGTCACAATCGACTTCCTCTCGCTTCTAGCTGAGGTCTGTTGGCGACTCATTTCCTTGGTTAACAGTTACTAACCGGTTTCCAGAAGCTTCTTGTGCAAATAGGCTAACACAATTAGTTCATGAATATCCGTTTGGACTTTTGAAGATCCTGATCGATACGGATGTTGAACTTGAACTATGTGGGGTATTCCGTTCGCAGTCGCACCTGTTCTTCGTGATGGAGTACCTTAACGGTGGCGACTTGATGTTCCACATTCAGCAGAGCGGCCGCTTCCCGGAGGCGCGCGCCAAGTTCTACGCCGCAGAGATCGTCTCCGGCCTCAAGTTCTTGCACAAACGGGGAATTGTGTACAGGTGATAATTTTTTTATGATTGAACCGTCTGTCGGTCGGTGTGTATGTGTCACCCTAGTGGTCAAACGGGTGGACTGATTTTAAAAGAGGGACCATTGTACAGTGAGTTCTCCTGCTCGGGCACGACGATTTTTCTTTATTGTTTTCTTCAGAACCCTGTTTCTGCATCAGCTGTGTTGCGGAAACGGCCGGTCTTCTTCAAACATGCTACTAATTTGTGTTGTTTATAATGCTGGAAGATTGACTAGATGGTAGACCTCGGTAGTAACTGTTCTTTGTATATTTGGTATGTTGACTTCCCTTTATAAGAATTAAACATTATAATTTTTCGGACCTCTTCGGGAATTGGATTACCCCTCCTATCCATGATTGAAGAATAGTGACCAGAAATTAATTGTTCTTCCTATTCATATCACCTATGAGCGATACTGATGACAGGTTTTAATTAAATTCAAATATTGAACACATACTTACTAATATTTAGGTCCAGTTTCTGACTGACTTTAACTGAGGTTTAAATCAACATAGCCTCGAGGATTGTGGAAGTACCAAAAATATTAATGTAGATAAATAACATGACAACGATAAAATACATAAGAATGGAGAGGCATGTATTATATCATACCCTGCCTACAACATGTTTGGGTTAAAAATTTGTTTCTCTCAATGCACGACTAGACAAAGTATTCTGCATTTGGGCTCGTAGCAAAGAAAAACTATAGTTGAGTTGAACTGAGCTAACGTTGTTAGTAAAAGTTAATCTCAAGAATTTAATTAAAGTTTTCCCTTCCAGAGACCTGAAGCTGGACAACATCCTGCTGGACTTCGAGGGTCACGTGCGCATCGCCGACTTCGGAATGTGCAAGCTGCAGATATTCCTCGACAAGACCGCTGACACCTTCTGCGGAACACCGGACTATATGGCGCCTGAGGTACGATGGAAAAAAACCCGGATGACGAAAAATAGGGGTTTTGTTTGAAGCGCCCGTGTATTGTATGTCTGTGGCACTCCAGCGGTCAAACGGAATTTAAAGCGTTTTTTTTACGATGGTTTTAGCTATGTTTTATTTAAATTGGATCAGTGGTTCGAAAGTTTTGAGCCAAGGAAACATGTGAATCAAATCTTAGAATTTAAAGGTTTTTATCTACACATGTATCATAAACCCTCTTTACTGCGTCCAAAAACCACACGTTACGACCAGCATAATGATAACCTTCTTGGTAAAAACTCATTTCTTACCTGAATATTGATACATTATGACCATAATGTACCAAAATTTGTCAAATTATGACATTCAAATTTCAAACGCTGACGCCCGCCTGCGTGCCACCCCTAGTTTGTCTGTGAAGTTGGTATTACTCAACAAGCTAAACAACTCCAGAGCAATGATCAATGCCACAATGCCGGTCGAACATGCGTTTCCTGAACACATCAAAGAGAGCTTATGATATGTGTGTAGATAAACTAGTGTATGTAACTGTACATAATTAGGCATTAAAACTCTCGAGTGATATTATTATGAAACTCGCCTTCGGCTCGTTTCATAAACCCACTCTCGAGTATTACTGCCCTCCATTATGTAGCAGTCACATAAACTACTATTAAGTACCGTGTGGGGGTGTTTTAAATTTGAAATGTATAGATACTGGTTTTATTCAAACGTTATTTTATACTAAATATGCTTACAGCCTCATTAAGACCGCATATCAAAGTCCCGCGGATTTCGCTCAAATGTGAAAAGTAGAGCATAGATAACTCGGAGATAAATCTGTTTTATTCCCCTTCCTCACCGGGTCACCTATGCGTTTTCGTTTCGATACCTCTCTCCACCGAATCTGTACAGATTTTTTACCGAGAGCATGTGAGTAAATGAGAGGTTTCAGACCGAGTCGTTTCAGTACAGACTCTTTAATGAGCGCATACTCGCGTCTCTGCATAGATCTGAACAGAGTGGCCGGCCTCCGCCGTCTCGTCGCCCCCACTAGCTCCGCCGCGCGCTGTTCCGCTTAATCACACTCACAATTAACGATACCGTACCGAAAACTCTACAGCCAGTCAGAAAATGATTCCCGGCAGAAAATCTGTACAGATTCGGTCCAGAGACGGTACCGAAATGAAAAAGCACCGTCCTGATGAGGAAGGGGCCTTAGCTCAGTCAACGTTAAATCCCTAGCTCCCGTACTGAATAATCAAGAGCCACTCCGGTCCTGAATAACAGTTCTGAATAATATTTTAAAACCCCTTCTTTACAGATTATAAAGGGCCTCAAGTATAACCAAGCCGTGGACTGGTGGTCGTTTGGCGTGCTACTGTACGAGATGCTGATCGGGCAAAGCCCGTTCAGCGGCTGCGACGAGGACGAGCTGTTCTGGTCCATCTGTAATGAGACGCCTTCCTACCCGCGCTTCCTAAGCCAGGAGGCGCTCACCGTACTCACTAGGGTACATGATTTATTATATATCATTTCTATAGAATGAATTAATTAATTTAATGAATGGTGTACTCCAGCCAAGGTTCCGGTCCGGTCCTGACCCGGTCTTTCGGCCGGTATACCAGAGGGCACACATTTATAACTGTGGCAGAGACCGCACATAAACCATGTAGATTTATGTGGTCGCTTCATTAACTTTACTAATTTATACTGCAGAATAATTTTTATGGTTCCGTACCCAAAGACCCTATTACTAAGACTCTGCTGTCTGTCTGTCTATCTGTCTCTCTCTGTCTGTCCGTCTGTCACCAGGGTGTATCTCATGATCCGTGATAGTTACAGTTGAAATTTTTACAGATGATGTATTTTTGTTGCCGCTATAACAACAAATACTAAAAAACAGAATAAAATTAGCAGTTTATGTGACTGATACATAATGGAGGGCATTAAAACTCGAGAGTGGGTTTATGAAACGAGCGGAAGGCGAGGTACATAATAATATCACTCGAGAGTTTTAATGCCTAATTATGTACAGTTACATAAACCAGTTTATCTACTCACATATCATAAGCTCTCACATTTGATATGTTCAGGAACTGCATGTTTGACCGGCATTGTGGCATTGAGTTGTTTAGCTTGTTCTGTAGTACCAACTTCACAAACAAAGTAGGGGCAGCACGCAGGCGGGCGTCGGCGTTCGAAATTTGAATGTCATAATATGTAGAAAATTTACACATTATGGTCATAATGTTCAATATTCAGATAAGAAATTAGTTTTTACAAAGTAGTTTAACATTATGCTGATCATAACGTGTGGTTTTTGGACGCAGTAAAGAGGGTTTATGATACGTGTGTAGATAAAAATATTTAAGGGGGCTCCCATAAAACAATGCTTTCAATACCACATACAAACTGGTTGCGTACATGGAGTGTGAAAGTAGCTGCACCATTAACTTTGTAAACAACATTATGCTATGTAACATCCAAACTATTCACTCTACGCCATCCATACCATTGTACGGTGGTACGGTACCTTTTGTGCGCGAGTCCGACTCGCTCTTGGCCGTTTTTTTTAATGCGATATGATGCAACTTAGGTATGAGCTCCATTGCTCGTTGCTCCAAATCAAATATTCACGAGCACAGTTATGGGCGACTTGAGCCTGCCTTCTTAACAGTTCTTTTTAATCCCCGACGACGAAAAAGAGAGGTATTCAAATTCAGCAGTGTCTGACTATGTATGCGTCTGTATTTGCGCTCTAGCTCTCAAACAGGTGGACGGATTTTAAGCAGATATGACTTACCATAATTATTGTGATTCGATACAATTATTATAGCAAAGTGTTAAATTAAATTAAATTGAAATGCAAGCGGAACCCACTGTATTAGAATTAGATAAGATAGGACCAATCCAGGACCGTTCGCTTCGCAGGCAGGGTCACTACCCGCTGGGCTAAACGGGTCATCAAAGTCAACTAATAGGATCAAGCCGCCCAGAAAAATTTACATGATTTCCATTCCAACATAGAGCACTCGCAAACTTCTGCCACGATCTGTAGGTGCCTGTAAAAAAAGAGATATGATGCAAGTGAGGTGATGGTGTCCAATTCCATAAAGTTTCACGAGCAAAGCAACGGGCGCCGTCCCTGATACAGTTCCTGTTAGTTGCTTGTTAGCCTTGAGAAAGTTCAGAGTCGCCAGAAGGTGCCATTTTCCCGTTAAAGGTTTTGAATTTTATTACAATAGCAAGAGGTTCATAATCGCGATGTCCATAACTAGGTCCAGAGCTTTAGGTGTTAAAGCAGGTTTTCTTGGTTACTGTTTACTCCTCTTGCTAGCCTTGTGAAATGTTATCATGCATTTCCAGTTCTTGGACAAGGATGCGCTGACGCGGCTCGGCGGCATGGAGTGCATGCACGGCGACGTCAGGGAGCAGCCCTTTTTCCACTCGGTGCCGTGGGACCGCCTGGAGAGACGCGACCTGGACGCGCCCTTCAAGCCGCGCGTGGTGAGTACAGCATAATCGGTTCAGCCCATCTTCCACTCAATGCCGTGGGACCGCCTGGAGAGAAGTGACCTGGACGCGCCCTTCAAGCCGCTTGACCGCACGTGGTGACTGCAGCAGAATCAATTCAGTCGTCAGTGAGAGCATCTCTTCTTCCACTCGTTGCCGTGGGATCTGACCTATCATCACTGATATGATTATAATCAGTTCAAATGAGGTGTTTATAATTCTCTATTCCAATATAGGTTTAACCACACTAATTCAATATCGTGTACCACCGCCAGCGCCACCCGATGGACACGCAGTACTTCGACCGCGCGTTCACCGGGGAGAGACCGCGCCTCACCCTCGTGGAGCCGCAGGTGCTGCGCTCCATGGACCAGGGACCCTTCCGAGGGTTCTCCTACACCAACCCGAACGCTACCGACCGATAGACCGGGCTGGTGAATAACGCGGTTATATCAAATTGGACCGGACTTCGCGGGAGCGGCTGGTCAAAATTGCACTTGAGGCCGTGTCGGTCAGAGTGTAGTTTCCGCTGGGGAGGACGCGACTTTTACTTCTTTTTTAGTTTGAATAATGACTAAGGGCACTGGTAGCCTTCAGCCACGCTAGGCTGTGTGGTGTGATCATTATGATGATAAAAAGGCAAAGTTATTAGAAATATAAGCTGGCGGTCAGTTAGTTGTTTGCGTCAAACTATTATAGGACCTTGTTCTATTTCAGCCTTGTATTTGTTATTCTTTTAATGTTTTAGTTCTATTATTTATATCACTGTAGATACATTGCACGTGTATATTGTATAAAAACCGTCAAAAGAAAGGCCAAAAAATATGTGTATACCATAATAGTTGTAAATGTAAAAAAAAATACTCACTTACCCATTTCTTAATTAAATTTCGGACTGGACTCCGATGAAAGTCAGTGCCAAGAACAGTCTCTAGTCGACAACTTAGAAGTAATTTTCCGATTAATTTAGTTTACATTATATCCTTGTTGTTACTTAAGTAATTGAAATTAGCTAAATCGTTTTATGTATCAATGTAAATAAAAACAAAGAATTAATGTCACACACATAATGACGACCCGAATGGCCGAGTCGGCAGTGACCCTGCCTACGAAACCAAGGGTCCCGGGTTCGAGTCCCGGTGGGGGCAAATACTTCTTTGACGAGAACGGATGTTTGTACCCTAGTCATGGTTGTTTATCTTTCTAAGTATAATATTTATCTATATAAGTATGTGTATCGTTGTCTAGCACCCAAGATACAGGGAATCCTAGTTTGGGGCTAGATCAATGTGTGTAAATAGTGTCCAAGATATTATTACATACAAACTGCACAATCTTTAAAACTTATCGCAAAACTGTACCTTACTGATTTTATCTACACACGTATCATAAACCCTCTTTAAAGCGTACAAAAACCGCAACGTATGTTGCTTACGTATACTACTTACTTGGTAAAAACTCATTGCTTATCTGAATATTGATACATTATGACATAACGTATAAATGTTACGGCTAAAGCTAGGTGTGAACATGACTTTGGACATTAGCCGAGGCTCGAAATTAATCTTAAGACTAGCCGGCTAAACTTATGTTTCGTTTCACACCTAGCTTTAGCCGTAACATATATAAATATTTCGACATATTATGACATTCAAATTTCGAATGCCGACGCCCGCCTGCGTGCCGCCCCTAGTTTGTCTGTAAAGTTGGTACTGCTGAACAAGCTAAACAAGTGCAGAGCAATAATCAATGCCACAATGCCGGTCGAACATGCGGTTCCTGAACACGTCAAAGAGAGCTTATGACATGTGTGTAGATAAACTAGTGTATGTTACTGTACATAATTAGGCATTAAAACCCTCGAGTGATATTATTATGAAACGAGCCTCTAGAGTTTGAATGCCCTCCATTATGTATCAGTCACATTAACTACTATATTTACCTTCATGTTATTATTATATACCCAGTGAATAAGATTAAATAAAACTGTTAATATTATTATAATTTGTGTTTTTCTACATACTTATGATACTCCTTGCAAAATGTAGTGATACTGTGCTGATATTATATAGGTAATAGTGCAATCAGCTACTAGCCGCGAAGTGCAATCAGCTACTAGCCGCGAAGTGCAATCAGCTACTAGCCGCGAAGTGCAATCAGCTACTAGCCGCGAAGGAATTTTCAAAATCAATAACAATCGTGCACCCTTGTGGTGTTTGATATTTGGTAGGTCTTAAGGATTTAGGAAACCACTGCAAGTAACTTCTGCGCGACCTCTGGTGGCATGTTTGCTATCAATGTAATCTTGAGCATTGATTGTAATATCCCTTTTTTATATTGTTGTAGTAGAGAATGCACTGTCCCTTGAAAGCATTTCGCGAGTCTAAACCAGGGCGCAACTAGTCTGTCATTATTTCTTAGGCTAACATTACAGCTATCGCTAATTTTGGAAAATGTTGTAAGGTTCTTGCGCACATACGTTATATTGTCGAAAATAAATTGACTAGCTACAGTCAGTATGCCAATTCCTTTAAAAAGTTTTCTTAGGTAGTCTTAGGTTATCATTTTAAGTGCTCGAATAGCACTTCCCTGTAATATAAATATAGTTTGAATATCCGCTGCTTTCCCCCACAACAAGATACCATAGGATATGAGACTATGAAAGTAACTAAAATAGACTAGCCTATAATTATAACGTAATTATTCCTTCTTTGGTATCTGCCTACCCCTCTTCCGGGAAATAGGCGTGAGCATATGTATGTATGTATGTATGAATAACTGTATCCACATCCATGTTTTTTCTTATAGTAAATTATTATCGTTATTATAAATTATTTCAAAATCGTGAAATACAGTGTGATTCTTCATAAACTGGACACTTTAAAAGGGTTAAAGACGACCCTATTTTATCGACAAAAAATATATAAAAAAAATCCCACCCCCCCTATATTTTTACAGCCATTTGATTATAAATTTTTGTGAACTAAGCACCAATTGCAAAAACATATACAACTTCGGGCGGAAAGGGTTTGTCGTGGTCAAATCAACTGGATTGTAATGATGAAGAGCAGGCAGTACTGCCAGTTACAAAAAAATGCTGAGAAAGTGTTAACTGCTTACTAAAATTACGCTTTGTTTTTGAACAATTGTGATTTTTCGACTTTTTTTAGTAATTACTTTTTTAATTCAGAATTTGGTCCCTAAAAAACAAACTGTGATATGACGAAATATTATTCTTCATCTCATTAGCTTTCAAATAGCTCCTAAATTATGTTTATAAATTAATTACTTATTTTTTTAAAAATAAGACTGTGATACCCCTTTTTCACTTTTCGGAACTAAGATTAATCCGCCTGATGATACTTCCAGTGGATTAATGAGGTGAGATAAATAAATCTAGCCCATCCACATCCCCATCGAGGGGCACAGGCCTTTAACTGGATACGAGTAAGATTGAGCCATACTCCATCACGCTGGCTCAGTTTGGGTTGATGGATGGGTATTACGATACATATACTGCCAAGCGATAGTAGCCTTGACCTGCGCGTGAGAAGCAAGCGTGAAACCTACTAGACTAGACCATGGAGAGCTGATGTAATAAAACAATAAAAAATATTATGTACAATTCATATCATTTATTTTGTTAGAAAAAACAGATGTACAAAGGAAATCCATGGACGTAATGTAACTACGACAAAAACAGAGATATCCTCCTTGTTGTTGCGGGCACAATGCACCTTCTTTGAGTTTTTTGAGGAATCTTACACAAATCGAACTAGGCCCATAGTAAGCTCAACAAGGCTTGCGTTATATATTTTATCTACACACGTATCATAAAAACTCTTTACTGCGTACAAAAACCGCACTAAAAACCCGTTAAACTACTTGGTAAAAACTCATTGCTTAACTGAAAAATTACACATTATAAGTATAATGTGTAATTTTTCTACATATTATGACATTCAAATTTCGAACGCCGACGCCCGCCTGCGTGCTGCCCCTACTTTGTTTGTGATGTTGGCACTACTGAACAAGCTAAGCAAGTGCAAAGGAATTATCAATGCCACCATGCCGGTCGAACATGCGGTTCCTGAACACATTAAAGAGAGCTTATGATATGTGTGTAGATAAAGTGTATGTAACTGTACATAATTGGGCATTATGTAGCAGTCACATAAACTATCTACTATAATGGAGACAAATACTTATGTAAAGACATAGACAACATCCAAGACTAAGAAACAAATATTCATGCTAATAAAACAAATATTTGCCTTTATCGGGATTCGAACCCAGGACCGTCAGCTTCATAGGCAATGTAGGCAAAAGGCACCACCCGCTAGGCTATACCGGTTGTAGAAATATCTACAGAAATAAAGATTTTTTTTAAAGAATTAAAAGAAGTACCCATATAAGAGATTATTTGTATGATCATTTTCTTAGAAAGAAGAAGAAAAAAAAGTCATAAACATACAATAAAAAGTTAATGAAAGGATGTAGTTTATGACAAAATGGCGTGAGCTCAGCATGTGTTACGTATGGCAGCTACACATAACGCTGGTTATCAGCTCACGCCAGCTTAGCCATTTTGTTTTATTAACTGGCTCAAAGTGGGCACAATTGTGCCTCTGCCACCCCGTATGGGAGGAGGCGTGACGCTATGTTATTATGTTATGAATTTGGATTCTACTGGATTACGACATTTTTCCAACTGTCGGAACAGCTATCTACTACCAAACAGATTCAACATTACTTAACATAAACATATTCGTTTTGTTTTTGTCTAAATTCACAAAGTGAGCGTAAGCGTAGAAGCGCAAACGAAATAACCACTAGCCTGAAAATAACATGAGGCATCGAATCGAAGGTGAGATAAGCTACGTAGTGTTGTGCTTAACGTTCGAATGATTTAATCGATCGACACATATGTATTTCGCAATGAACGATTCGCTTTAAAAAACCTCATAAACCCATTTGATTCTTTTTCCCCCGGAAATCCCCCCAAATTTCCCCCCGGAGACTCAAAATACCCCCGAGTTTGCAATAACCAGAGTGCATTCACTCAGTATAAACACTTCCACATACAAATTCTGCTTTTAGAATTAGTTCTTTCGTTCCTCCCTAGAGATCGTGAGTCAGGCTGAAAGAAAAGTATCCAGAGCCGCAAAATAAAAAATAATACAAAGAGGTTGTGATTACAATCCGTTCTACGCATATTTATAAGTCAAAATATTTTTTAAACAGAACATATGAGATGTTCATCAAAATATTTCAGCTGAAATAATAGCAGGAATTAGTGAAAAAAACTTGTTTGTCTGCAGTCTGGTTGTGGTGTATGTAAACACCCGCCCTTATATGGTTTACCACTAAGATTGCATCGCTGTATTAGAGTGCATTCTGTATCTAACCGTGAACAAATATACTCGTGACAATGTAGTCTATTTACACTCTTTTATTCAGTACCGTATCTTTAGTCCCTACAACACATGGCGACCTTGCCTCGTGTTTGTGCCTCGGTCTACCGTGAGACTCAATGTAAATGTGGCGAAAAGTGATAAAGTAAAAATGGGGAACCAATAAGTAAAGAACAGGAAAAACAAGAGTACTAACAAAGCCGACGCACATTTAGAACAAATTCAAACGCATATGGGCTATAATAACATCACGATGTCCATATTCTTGATGATTTTAATCATAATTGGGTTGCTGTTTTTGTGGCGTGCATACAAGTGGTTTCATCGTCGCTGGATGCGAGCGGAAATAAATCGTGACGCCATACGTAAAACGGACAGTGTATAAAAAACGGACAGTGTAGAAATATTACAGAGGATTACAAATAAAAATAAGACAGAATTTCAGAGTATTTGCAAATAAGGTGAATAGGAGGATATTTACCTACAGAAGGTTATGTGAATTTGCAACTTTATACAAAAGGACAGCACTTTCAACACAAATTTTACGTATTTGATCATTTACCATGCAGTGCTTCAGGAATATTAGGACTAGATTTTATCAACAAATATGGTGGAATTTTAGATTATCAAAATGGAACATTAACATTACAATCAAATATGCAAAATACAACAGTACCATTGCATTTTAAACAAATTTTAATTATTGAGCCACGATGTGAAATAATTAAACTATTGCCAACGGATGCAAAGACAGATAGCGTAGTTTTACCCAGCGAAGTAGAGAAAAGGTTGTTTATGGCTAATACAGTAGTTAGACCTGTCAATGGTAAAATACCAGTGAAATTCTTAAATACAACCGATAGTGAAGTAATTCTGAATATTTATGAACCCACTTTACAAAATCTAAATGAATACAATATAAACAAATTTTTGACAACTGAGAACGACGGCAAGAGGGTGAAAGCGTTATTCTCACTGTTACAACTGAATGCGTATTTAGACAAAGAGGAACAAGTGAACATAGAATATATCTGTGCCAAATATAGTGATGTATTTCATTTGCCAGATGATAAGTTAGCAATTACCAATATTTATAAACAGGACATAACATTAAAAGAGAATGCAACAGCAGTCTATAGAAGGCCATATCGACTACCTTTTGCACAAAAAGAAGAAATATCTAGACAAATTAAGGCAAACGACATTATTGAAGAAGCACAGAGTGACTGGTCGAGCCCTTTACTATTAGTACCGAAAAAATCAGATAGTAGTGGAGACAAAAAATGGAGAGTAGTAATTGATTACAAGGACTAAATAACAAAATACAAGATGACAAATTCCCGTTACCAAACATAACTGATATTTTCGATTCCTCGTCTGGTTTTGTTTATTTATCACATTTGGATCTTAGCCAAGGTTATTATCAAATTGAGTTACAACCAAAAAGTAGAAAATATACAGCTTTTACAACAAATCAAGGACAATTTCAAATGAAGCGTTTACCTATGGGTTTGAAAATTAGTCCAAGTGCATTTAGTAGAGCCATGACAGTTGCGATGACAGGATTAAATTACGAAAGCTGTTTGATATATTTGGACGATTTAGTGGTATTAGGACGAAATTTAGACGACCATAACAAAAATTTAATGACAGTATTCCAAAGGCTTCGTAAAGTTAATCTGAAACTGAATCCATCAAAATGTGTCTTTCAAAAGAAGGATTTACTTTATATGGGCCATACAATATCAGAACAAGGGATACTACCTGATCCAGAGAAGATTTCATGTGTAAAAAAGAACCCAGTACCAAAAACTATAGATGAAGTAAAGAGATTTGTTGCTTTTGCGAATTATTACCGAAAATTCTTAAAAGGAATTGCAGAAATAGTTATTCCATAAAATAAACTTTGCAGGAAAAATGTTGATTTCGTATGGACCAAAAACTGTGATCATGCTTTTAACACACCCAAAGAATGTCTTATCACACCGCCAATTCTTGAGTATCCAAATTTCAAACAGACAGTTCAGGTTTTGCCATAGTTATATATATATAGCTTTCCGTTTTTGTTTTGGCAAACAAAAACGGAAAGCCAGTAGCCTACGCAAGTAGAACTTGAACAAAGCAGAGCAAAATTACCCCTTAATTGAAAAATAATTATTGGCAATAGTGTGGTCGTCAATGTCATGTTGTGTAAACAAGCTAGAAACTAGAACTAGAAAATAAATATAAAATCATCTATTTTGCTCGATTATATCCAAATTTTCGTGAATTATCTACTAAAGATTCTACAGAAGTGCACAATTTACCAATTTACCTCATACAGGTTCTTCTAATTATTCCTGATATAACGTGACTCACAGTGAAGTGACAGCATTTGCCACGATATCCATCACCTGCGTAAAAGATGGGTCTACCACCACTTATATATGTGGTACGACATCAGACTACGCCGTGACCGTGCTTCGGAACTGTGTTACGCGACTCAACCGAGCTAAAAACCCCTTTCATCCAATTCGCCACTCCGCCCTGTGGCGGGTCAGCCTCCACCGTTGTTTCGCCAGCCCCGCTCGCTTTTGCTGTGCTTTGTTGCTGAGGAGAAATATGGGAGCTTTTGCTGACGTAACCAAATAGTGATAACAAATTCTACACCCTACATTAGTGCTGAGACGAGACAATTTAAATTGTATTTGTTTTTCTTAAGATCTTTTTATACGTTTTCTAGACATGCCTTTTTTATATAATGTCATTGTTAATATCATATTCATATAACTTGTACCCCTATGTCACAGTCAGCCGGCAGCCAGCACATCACCCCGTCGCTGGAGAGTCCCGTGCAGTGCCCGGAGTGTACGCAATCCCGTTACTTTAAAGGACAGAGAGGTCTCAAAATTAATATTGGCAAAGTTCACAAAAACATTAACACCCAGAAAACCCACACCTTCGGCCCTTCACAATCCCCGAATCTACCCATCAACCCCATCTCGGACCTTTGGAAAGATTTAGCCAAAAAGAACATCCCAATAGTAAAAAGAATTCCTTGAGGCGCCAGGACATCTGTGGCCACCTCTCTGTCCAAAGCCATAAAACAAGTGACAGCACAAAATTATCATCAGAGCTGGGAGCAGCTACTGACTTTTTCGTACCGGGTGCTGCATGTGGAAAAAGGAACACACGCAAGAGGCTCCCTTACACAAAAAATAAAAAAATAAAGAATAACTGCAAAAATAATGTCCAATCTATTCAAAACAACTATTTAGGCCCATTCAGTCAATACAACGTCATCAAATCAATAGAAAACAAAGTGAGTGATGGAGATATTAAGGGAGCCGCCCAACTTTTGTTTTCCAGCGATTCGGTCGCCCCTGACTCTCCCGAAACCCTTCAGGCACTGGAGTCCAAGCATCTGGCTCCAGCATCGGCGCTTCAGCTCCCTGACCCCCCCGCTCCTTCCGACCCCACCCCGCATGCCTTGGCCGATGACGTCCTGGCAGCGGTGATGTCTTTCAGGAGCGGTTCGGCAGGCGGCCTCGACGGCCTGTCACTGCAACATTACAAAGACATGCTGTGTGGCGTCGTCGGGGACGCAGGACGGACCCTCCTGACAGACATCACCGAGCTTGTCAACTTGATACTCTCCGGCGGGGTGTATGAGGGCATCACAGATCTGCTCTACGGGGCGAACCTGTGTGCCCTCAAAAAGAAGGACGGGGGTATAAGGCCCATCGCTGTCGGTAACACTATCAAGCGGATAGTACCCAAGATCTTTTGCAGATATATTTAACCAGATCTTGGGCACTTATTTCAACCGACACAGATGGGCTTTGGCAGCAGGGGAGGATGCGACGCCGCTGTTCACGCGGCTCGGACCTTTCTTGCCAATCAGGGAGGTGAGGTGTTGTTGAAAGTAGACGTCCAAAATGCATTCAATTCGGTAGATAGGGGTGCCCTGCTAACACAAGTTAAAATACACACCCCGTCCATATACAAATACTTTTGGCAATGCTACAGTAAAAATTCAAAATTATTATACAATAATCATCTCTTACACTCAGCAGTTGGCTGCCAGCAGGGTGACCCACTCGGACCGGCCATCTTCAGTTTGGCAATCCATCCGGCCATAACAAGCCTAAATTCAAAATTCAACGTATGGTACCTCGACCACGGTACCCTGGGAGGCGACGCAAAAACTGTACTTGAAGATTTAAAAACATTGAAAACTGAATTTGGCAAGATAGGTCTGGACCTAAATTATTCCAAGTGCGAGCTTTATTTACCGGAAAACCTACAATCATCTCAAAAAATAATTATTGAACAAGAATTTAACAATTTAGCACCTGGCACCGCAAAATTCTTAGCGAACAATCACTTCGCCTCCTGGGGTCTCCAGTCCTAGAGGATGGGATCCCCAGCTATATAACTGAGCAAATTTCCAAATTCGAGGAGACTTTTGACAGACTGACAAATCTTAACCCCCACATCGCCCTTACAATCACCCGCTTCTGCCTCTTTGTGCCTAAATTGACGTATGTCCTCCGCTGCGCCCCACTATGGAAACACCCTACTTCCCTTTTATTTCTAGATCACCTCAGACAAAAAACCCTAACAGACTTCCTAAATTGCAGTTTCGATGACAATAGCTGGACGCAGGCGTGCTTGCCTATAAGACACGGTAGCCTGGGGATCCGAAATATATCAGATGTCGCGCTTCCAGCATTCCTATCCTCGGCCTGTGGTACACGTGACCTCTTCGGTAAAATAATTAACCCATCACTTGGTGATGTTGAGGTTACGTGCCTAGTCGATGCCAGGAGCGCTTGGACGCAAGCCTGTCCGGGTCGAAATTCCCCACTAAACACAAAATCCCAAAGGTTGTGGGATGAGCCGCTCTGCCTCCAAAAGCATGAGAGCCTCCTTAACGCCGCAACTAACCCTGCAGAGCGTGCTCGTCTGCTCGCAACCAGGGAGCGAGAGTCAGGGCACTGGCTACATGCGATCCCCTCCAGACAGCTCGGCACGTTGCTGGAAAGGACCACCCTGTCGCTGGCCGTCTGTCTACGACTGGGGTTAAAAACTAACGAGATAAATCGTTGCCGCTGCGGTGCCAGGGTGTGCCAACGTGGACACCACGGCCTGTCTTGCAACTACAGCGCTGGCCGTCTCTCTACACATGCTGCTCTGAATGACGTCATCCGTCGGGCCCTTTCCAGCGCGGGCTTGCCATCTGTTCTCGAACCCCCAGGCATAGCCCGCGACGACGGTAAGAGGCCCGACGGAATGACGCTCATTCCATGGCAGCATGGGAGGTTGCTGGTGTGGGATGCGACATGTGTTCCCACACTAGCGCCATCCCATTTACCAGCGACTTCTTCAAGGGCCGGCGCAGCGGCGGACTCTGCGGAGGGTCTCAAGCGGCGAAAGTATGCCGCCCTCGGGGAGGACTACATATTTGTGCCGTTTGGCGTGGCGACCCTCGGGTCGTGAGGACCTGACGCACGGCGAGTCTTTAAAGAGATTGCGAAAAGACTCGTTGAAGCGTCGGGTGATCCAAGAGCTGGCACCTTCCTCGCCCAGCGCATAATGTATAGTCAGTTCTTCTGGTAGGTGTTGCAGTAATAGATGCTTTTGACAGTTCTTTTGTAAGTTGTTTATTTAATGATTTACAAGGATATAAATGACACGACTTTATTGCACTGATGACGTTTGGATCGAGACCGGTTCGCAGCGCCCCGCCGCCGTGCAGATTATCCTTGTGAATGTGTGCGTGAACAGGCTCGCCTGCCAGTTTAATGCTGATCATCCTCAGCATCGTCCAAGAGAGGAACAATATTTCTAATGGAACGTCGAATAATTCCTCTTGATATCTTGACATCGACAACTCGACTGGCCTCATCAGATCCAGGATAAAGGCAGTGTATTCTTCCTAGTGGCCATTTGAGTGGTGGAGTCTGTTCATCCTTAATCAGTTGGCCAGGTTTTAAACCATCTTGCCGGACACGCCATTTTGTGCGTTGATGCAGCTCAGCAATATTCACGGCTCCATCTGGCCCAGAAGTGTTGACGTGCTTGTTCTATTTTAGCGTATCTGTGCAGCCTATTTGGATTGGCTTCTTGAAGGTCTGGAGCCGGCAGACTAGTAAGGGGTCTTCCAATTAAGAAGTGTCCGGGGGTAAGCGGGGATAAATCATCAGGATTCGAAGACAATGGAATTAACGGACGCGAATTCATTACAGCTTCAATTTGCGCGAATAATGTAGTTAACTCTTCATATGTTAAATGACTATTGCCTACAACCTTTTTCATGTGATTTTTAGCAACCTTTACACCTGCCTCCCAAAGCCCGCCAAAGTTCGGAGCATAAGCGGGTGAGAACCGGAATTTAATACCCTCATTTGCAAAAAAGTCTGAAACTATATCATTATCAATATTTCGTTTTAACTCATGGCTTGCACCTACGAAATTAGACCCATTATCACAATAAATCTGCTCGGGTTTTCCTCTTCTCGAGATAAATCTTCTTAAACTTAAAATAAATGCCTCTGTAGTGCGGTCACTAACTAACTCTAGATGCGTTGCTTTTGTTTTAAAACAAACAAATATGCATAAATATGCCTTAACTATTCTAGCGCCTCGACCTTTCTTTGTACTTATCATAATAGGGCCGGCGTAATCCATTCCTACTACTTCAAACGGAAAGCCAGGCACTATGCGCTGTAAGAGCAAATCTCCCATTATCTGAGCCGCAGCCCTTCCCTGCATCCTTCTGCACATCACACATTGCTTAAAAACCTTCCTAGCTAATGTTCTGCCTGCAATTGGCCAGTAACGCTCGCGTACAGAAGCAAGAAGAAGCTGCGGCCCCGCGTGGAGGAGACGTCTGTGCTCATGCTCAAGTAACAACTTAGTAAAGGAATGCTTTGCACTCAAAATCATTGGGTGCTTTTCATAGTAACTATAATCCGAATTATTTAGTCTTCCTCCGACGAGCATAGCACCCTGGCTATCCAAAAAAGGATTTAAACTTAGCAACGCAGATTTTAAATTAACTTTCTTATTTTTAACTAAACTATCAATGTCTGACTCAAAACATTCTTGCTGCGATAATATAGCTAACTTTAATTCAGCCTCATTTAAATCATCTGCAGTTAATGGATCCTTTAGCCTTTTATCTAAATATTTACAGTTTCTTGTAAACCTGAGAACATACGCATACGTTCTTATTAAAGTAGTTAGCTTAGAAAATCTTTTGAATTCTATAACTTCAATATTATCGGCTTGTACAATGAAAACTTTCAGCTCTGGTAACTCTAGGCTACTCTGTGTCTGACTTGGCCATCCACTTTCAATATTCTTCAAGAATGTAGGTCCCTCCCACCAGAGGGCGTTGTGTTCTACTTTCTCCGGAAATAAACCTCTCGATGCTAAATCCGCCGGATTCTGGGAAGAAGGGACATACATCCATGAGCTGTTATTTAATTTTTCAGTAATTTCTTTTATTTTTGTAACTCTGTGAACAACAAAGGTTTTCAGCTTTGATTGCTCCATTTTGAGCCATCCTAATACAATTTTTGAGTCAGACCAGTAAACTATTCTATTAATAGCACACCTCAAAGCCTTTACGACATTATTACATAATTTTGCTGCCAATACAGCACCGCATAACTCTAGTTTAGGTATCGTAATCGGTTTGAGTGGTGCTACCTTTGTCTTTGCGCACAAAAGTTTCACATGAATCATCGCGTCCTTATCAATTGATCTTATATAAATGCAGCTCGCATAGGCCTTTAATGAGGCATCAGAAAATGCGTGAATTTCTGTATGAATGGGGTCATTACATATAACATGACGCGGTATTTGCAATGATGACAATGTACTTAGCGTATTTACCAACCTTTGCCATGTTACACGCATGTCAGTGGGGATTTCATCATCCCAATTTAACCCTTGCACCCATAGTTGCTGCAATAACATTTTAAACATAATTGTACATACACTTAATAACCCTAATGGGTCAAATATCTTTGACGAATCTGATAAAATTGTGCGCTTAGTTAATTTGCTTTCTTTCTTCTTGCTATCAGGATTGTAACTTATCAATAAATTATCCGTAGACGGATTCCATTTCATCCCTTGTTTTACACTCTGTATTTAATTGAAACTTATCTTGTATTTCATACGTTTCTTTTTCTTTTAATAAACTTGTACAGTTAGTTCTTATTTTCGGTAATTTTAAGCATGCAGAAGCCAGAACACTTTCCACTGAATTTTGTATGTACTTCAGCTCGTCTTCAGAGTCGCATCCAGTCAATATATCGTCACAATAAAAATCATGCTCAATAATTTCTCTTATTTTTGGATCTGCGCACTCTGAAGCCAGCTGAAGCAAACAGCGCGTGCTGAGAAAGGGGGCGGATGAGGTACCGTATGTTATAGTATTTAATTGTAAATACCTCACTCGCTCCCACTCATTTTCACGCCATAATATCGTCTGTAAATATCGCTGCGATTGGTCGACCAAAACTTGTCTGTAAAACTTTTCAATATCTCCGGTTAAAACCAATTTATGTTGTCGAAATCGCAACAATGTTGACATAATGTCATCCTGCACAGTGGGTCCAATCATCAAAATATCATTGAGTGACTAACCCGACTCGGTTTTGGCCGATGCATCGAATACAACGCGACATTTAGTTTTTTCGCTATTCCCACGCAATACAGGTTGATGCGGCAACAAATTACAGGTTTCCGGTCTGTCAATCAAAGTTAGATGACCCAAGGTATGATATTCATTTATAAATTCAACATATTGTTGTTTTATGTGAGGCTGCTTCTCAAAACGCCTTTCCAAATTATTGAAACGACTTCTAGAAACCTTGTAGGAATCTTCTAGCTCTTCTGGCTCACCTTTGAAAGGCAGCCTCACACAAAACCTACCTTCTTTAGTTCTATACGTGTTTGCTACAAAGTGTGCTTCGCATTGTTCTTCTTCAGTAGTGTAAATCTTGTCTTCAGAGGGCAACTCCTCCAGTTCCCAAAATTTCTTTAATGTGCTGTGTACATCGTGACTAAAATTGCAGTATATCTTGTTAGTCGGAATCATAACTGGACCTACAACCAACCATCCCAGCTGTGAATTTTGTAAAATAGGTTGATTGTGTCCTAAACCTAGCCTTTCAGGACTAATAATATCCCAAAACAGGTCTGCGCCGATTAAAACATCTACAGTTTCAGGATAATTGAAATTTGTGTCGGCCAGCTTTAGATTTTGTGGGATATTAATGTCGCTAGTGTCGATTTCAGTGCTTGGTAAATTTCCAGTAATAGAAGGTATAACCAAAGCATAAACTTGTTTTGTGAATGAATTGTTGCAGGATACGAGCTCAAATTTACAGTTTTCTAGTGCATTTATTGTTATATTGTTTATACCTGCAACAGTTAGCGAGCGCACTGCTTGGCCTTGAATGCTGAGCCTGTCCTTCAATGACTTGGTTATGAATGAGGACTGACTGCCACAGTCAAACAGAGCGCGGGCCTCTATTGATTGCCTTGTTTCAGAGTTTACAATTTTTACCATAGCAGTAGACAGTAATACTTGATTTGCCACAGCAGTCGTCATAGAAACAAGATTCGCATTTGTGCTTTCAGACTTTTGAGCTTGGTAATTTCTATGTAACATACTGTTATGCCTTCTGTGACAAATCCTGCATGGACCCATCCTGCATTGATGAGCAAAATGACCTGGACGGAAACAGTTTATGCACAGCCTTTTCTTACCTATCTCTGCGCTTCTTTGATCTATTGTCATTTCATTAAAGGCCTTGCATTGAAAGATCCGATGCTCATCACTGCAAATAGGACAGCTAAACTTTTTTGTTTCAGAAGCAGCGGCGACAAATGTTTTTTGATACTTATCTAATATCTTCAATTGTTTTTCTACATTTTCAGGTTTTTCAACTTTATTCGCAGCTAATGTTTCCAAAATATCGGCTCTGCTTCTTATAAACGTGTAAAATTCGTCTAATCTTGGCAAACTCTGTGTACTGTTTCTATATTCTTCCCATTTTTTGTTTGTCTCCTCATCTAACTTTGATGAAAACATAAATATGATTAAGGTGTCCCAATTATCAGTGGATTCATCAAGGTTATTAAGTGCTCTGAGGTTTCTTGAAATATGATCAACAAGAAATCTCAGCGAAGCGTGTGACTCTTTTGCAATTGGCTCAAGATTACATAAATCCTTTAAATGACTATTTACAAGTTGTCTCTTATTGTCGAACCTTTCAAGAATCAACTTCCATGCAATCGAATAATTTTTAGCAGATGTTCCTAGTGAGTTAATAACCTGAGCAGCGCTGCCTTCTAAAGAGGCGCGTAAGTAATGATATTTATTTATCTCGCTTAACTTTTCGTTTTCGTGAATCAGCGATACAAAAGTATCTTTAAACTCGAGCCACTTGCTATAGTTACCGTCAAAAATGGGAAGTTTTATAGTAGGCAGTTTGACTCCCCCAAAATGACCTGAAGGGTCACAGGCTGAGCTAGCATTCCGCTGAACACCCGAGCCTTGTTCTGAAACAGCGTCATCAAAGGCTGCTTGATGAGACTCATACAAATCTTGGGATAAACTAATCGCAAAGTAAAATTGATTTTCCATTTCATCTCTTTCATTTTGCTGCTCAGCAGTTGCTTCACTACATAGTTCAATGCTTGTCTGAAGGGTGTCAAACTCCTCAAATATTTTTTTAGTAATCAAACGCTATTGAATCAACTTGTCAATGGATGATGGACAATGGTACCTTGAAGGCAAATAACGGTTCAGCACTCACCCGCTCAGCTGTTGTTTACCTCCGTATCACCGCGCAGAGCACAAAGGTAGGTGTCACGCGTTGAGATTGACAATGCGCGTGATCGTTTCTATGCACTGGCGGCGTGAGCTCGGGCGGGGCGACACGACGGTAGGTATCCTAGCGCGGCGGGCCCTGACAGACAGCTGAAATGTTCGGCCAAATCCTTTTAAACTATGTATAAAGGTTCCACATTCACAGGTTCTTGCTATTTACTAAAGGTAGGTTTAGGCAGGCGAAATATTAAAGCAAGCAATTAGCAGTGCAACTTACTAAATAGCTTATTTGTTCGTACAGCATACCTTATGTGGATAGGTATGTTAAATTATAAGTACAGATATGCGAAAAGCTTGCTCCCACAGACAATAGACAGGTAATAAACAGTATAAGATGCTTTGTAAGTTTGTGGGAACAGTGACAGGCTATGTTTCACTTAAATGGCTAAGTTTTAACTAGCTTATTAAATATACAGACAGTAAAAGATGCGTTATTCAGATTGGTAAGATAACAGTACAATTTGTTTACCAATCCGACATTTATTATTATTTCTTATGCTTTCAGGAAAGATGCATGCTAATAGGCAATTTTCAGGATGCTTGATGCCTACTAGCCAGTTCACTATGTTGAAATATATCAGTAAAAGATGTATTTTGCTAATAGGCAATGTAACAGGTTAACTTGATACCTAGATGCCAGTTAATTATAGTTAATTTTGAGCCTCAACGTTATCAGCGCAAACCGAAGCTTGAATGATTTATCACTTCGAAGGCAAATAAGCAAAACAAAGTTTATAAAAAGAGGGATGGATAAAAAAGGAATGGATCACTTTACTTCCCTTTTTCCAGTGTATTGAGATCGCCTTTGTTATCTATCACACTCAAATGTAAATCGCCACGTTGCGCGTTGACTTCTCCGTGTTACGTAACTGCGCAGTTGATTTTCGTTGCAGATCTTCCGCCTCGCAGAATGTTCCCAAAGATACGGTCGCCAAAAAACTTTGTATAGTCAGTTCTTCTGGTAGGTGATGCAGTAATAGATGCTTTTGACAGTTCTTTTGTAAGTTGTTTATTTAATGATTTACAAGGATATAAATGACACGACTGTATTGCACTGATGACGTTTGGATCGAGACTGGTTCGCAGCGCCCGCCCCGTGCAGATTATCCTTGTGAATGTGTGCGTGAACACATAAGCCTGGCTATACAGCGAGGCAATGGTGCCAGCATGTTGGGCACTCTGCCTCTCGACGGCGGCGATTTGAGGGATATTTTTTATTTAATTTAATATTTGTACATCATTTAGGTAATTTTGTGTTTATTTCTAAGTTGTTAATAGACTAATAGTGTGGTCAGTGAAGTATTTTAGGCCATACCTACTTGGAAAAAGATTTAAAATAAAAACAGATCACAAACCACTGATTTACTTATTCAGTATGCGTGATCCTTCTAGCAGATTAATGAAATTTAGATTATGTCTGGAAGAATATGATTTCGAGGTAGATTATGTTAGAGGATCTGATAATGTCGCTGCAGACGCATTATCAAGAATACCTGTATCTTCGGATGAATTAAAGAGTATGAATGAGAGATGTATGAATGTGATGACGAGAGCTCAACATAAGAAAGCGAGAGAAAGAATGGATTTAGAAATTAAGGACACGGATAAAACTTTAGTTGCCGACAGCGAGAGGAATAATCAACCAACCGTTGTTGAAGTTTTGAACAGAAATGACAAAGATATTGAATTTATTGTGAGTACAAGAGAAAATATGCGCAAATGGACAAAACATAATAAAAAGATACAAGACTATTCGAATAGTTATACATATATTCCTTCAAGGTCGACCAGTATTGTAAATCCATTATCTTTATCGACACTGACGCGAGACGCTTTGTCGAAGGAATTGAAAATATTTTGTAAAAGGTTAAATATAAACGAGCTCGTTATAATGAAAAAGAAGGAAAATTATGAATTTATAGATGAAATTGTGAAGGAAATAGGTAGGAGTAAGGGATGGACAGGTCCCAAGTTATGTGTGATAAATAGTGTAAAGAGAATAGTAGACAAAGATACACAACGAGTTATCACAAACGACTTCCATCTTTTGCCAACAAGTGGACACGCTGGTATTAGAAGGACAGTCAACAATATAAAAATGTACTACTATTGGCCCGGATTGGCAGATGACGTAGCGAAATTTATAAAAAAGTGCCAGAAATGTCAAAAACAAAAACATTCCAAACATATTAGAGAACCATTGACAGTAACAACAACAGCATACACATCATTTGAAAAAATATTTTTAGACCTAGTTGGACCATTAGACAAAGATAATGAAGGATTTGTATACATTTTGACAACACAGTGTGAATTGAAAAAAATTGTTGAAGCAGTACCACTAAAAACAAAAAGTGCAGATGTTGTTGCTAAAGGCTTCGTAGAAAGTGTAATTTTTAATTATGGGATTCCAAAAGTAATAGCTACTGACAGAGGTTCGGATTTTATTTCAGAATTGATGAAGGAAATTTGCAAAATACTAGATATAAAACAAATTTTTTCGACGGCCTATCCTCACGAAAGTATTGGCATTAGAAAATTCACACAAAGTATTAGGAAATTATTTAAGGATACAAACAAATAATCATCCAAGCTCGTGGAGTACTTGGATACCGTTTTGGAAATTTGCATATAACACAACAGTACACAGTGAAACAAAGTTTACACCTTTCGAAGTAGTTTATGGTCATACTCTACCAAACAACTTTCTTAAAATTCTTCAGTTGAACCATTGTATAACTTTGACAGCTATCCTCAGATTTAGAATTCAGCGTGCACAATGTGAGGCACGAAATAATTTCGTTATGTAAGAGTAAAGAAATAAGAAAACTAACATATGATAAGACTGTTAATCCAATTAAATACAAAGCAGGTGACCTAATTTTAGTGAAAGTAGAAGATGGTAAAAAAATAGACAGTTTATTTAAAGGACCTTTCATTGTATTAGAAGATTTATCACCAAATGTTAAAATAGACAAAAATGGAAAAGAATATGTAATCCACAAAAATAGAACTAAACCATTTCAATACTAACCAATCTAGCTAATAAGACTAATTTAATTACTCAATTATTTACGCATATGTAATCATAACAATTTATGTTTTTATTAATTAACTTATTTACTCACTATTATTCATTGTAAACAGAATTGTATCACATTATATAGTGAAAAATTCTTAAAAATTTCGGGGGAGATGTGGTGTATGTAAACACCCGCCCTTATATGGTTTACCACTAAGATAAGATTGCATCGCTGTATTAGAGGGCATTCTGTATCTAACCGTGACCAAATATACTCGTGACAATGTAGTCTATTTACACTCTTTTATTCAGTACCGTACCTTTAGTCCCTACAACACAGGTGATTGTTAATATTTTTAATTAAAATATTTATCCATGGCATACTCCAAAGTTCAACTGTAACGAAACTGCGGTGCGGTTGTCATGTCACTTTGATTGTTTGTGCTTCTCTGTGATTTTGTTATTTGTTTTAATAGTCTGGTGTTGTTTAATTTAATTTTTCCTTTGTCGGTTTTGGTGTTATAGCGAAAGCAGCTTGATTAATCCTGAAATATTCGCAAAACGACTATAGATAGTTACCCAAATCAACATCATTCACATTGTAATGCCTGTTTAGGAATAAACAAACATTCTAAAAGCTTCCAAAAATGGTAAGTAATCTATCATCGCTTTTAGCGCTGAAATCTACAATGAATATTGTTATTAATTATAAGTACCTATTAAACATTAGTTATTTGGTATACTTATCAGTATTTTCTCTTGTTCACAGGCTCGAAATGCAGAAAAAGCTATGTAAGTATTGTCAATTTAAGGTTATAAAACATCTGTGTAATTACTTAGATATAACTAAGTGTAATGCTCTCAATGCATGCGTGCACGAGATGCATGTAATGAACTAAACTAGGTACAAACTATGTGGTCTATTTGCTGCCGGATATAGAAATTTATCCATCGGCAAATAGACAACAAAAACTTTTTTTTTTAAAATATTCTGTCTGCTCTGGGATGTTTATAGAGGAACTTGGTGAACAAACCTTAGATAGATGATGAGATGGGACGCCCGCTGAACACAGGTGGGTAATCGGTCCTCTATTATGACAATTTTACCCAATTCCCAGTGCTTGAGCACTGTTCACCGTTAATTCAGTCATCTCCCCTCTCCAAATCACCTTGTTCTTGTCTTGTGTGAATTCTAGTAATGTTTGTTTGAGTTTGAGGTTTGCAAAGTTTTCTTCCTTGATGTTATCCATACCTAGTGTTCACCATCTTAGGTTTGAATACATGAAGCACTCTCCCACAAAGTGCTGACTAGTTTGTTTCAAGCTTTAACAATGATAAGCATCTATTTAGTTTACAGTGACCTGTTACCACACCTACCAGAGTGCCTTAGTTATCTCTACTAAGATTAAGTAAATACTTAGCCTTCTTTTGATCCTTGAGATGAACATCTTCAACTGTCTGCAGTCTTTGTTGTGTTTGCATGACTATTAAGTTGATAGTCACCAACACATAATGATATTAACCTTACATCAAATACATACACATACACACACACCAAACATGGTTGAATGGCTTACTGTTGGAATGTAGATAAGGGGGGCCAAGGGAAAAAATATGGGGCCGGTCCCGCCCCCTTTCGACATTCTGACCCAACTTACTTCATACAAAGTATGTAATAAAAAAGAGTTTTGAATATAAAAATTGCCACTTTCAGTTATAGGCAGTGCCGACTGGGGCTGTCAAAACGTTAATATTCCCTCAGTACCAAATCATCTTATGTAGCAAAATATCCAATGAAACAAATCATCCAAGAAGCGAAATGTCAGATGTCCTATTAGCATTTAGTTTTGTCTAATTAATATGATGTCCATACCGCAAAACATTAAAATAGCAATTAGACTATGAAGCATATTGTCCAATCTTCATAAATGTCAAAAAAGCTGATACCACAAATAGCACATTGTCAAATCTTATAGAGCAGTTAGCCCAAGTAGTGTTATGACCAAAAAGTAAATCGTCCAAATTTCAGATGGTAAGGTGGTACTCAGACTATCTACATTTTAGATGATATAAGACTAAATAATTTTTGAGTTGGTAGAACCTCGTGCAGGTTGGTCCAGATAGCTACCACGGTCTTACCCATTAATCCCATGCCAAATAACGGTGTTAGCACTGTTGTATTATGGTTGTAAAGGTAAGGCAGCCGGGATAATTACTGGCACAAGAGGCATTTCATCATAGTCCTTTGAGCTATTGCCTTGGTGCTGCAGGTTTATATAGGTGGTGGTTACCACTTTACCATCAGGTGACCCACATGCTTGTTTGCCAGCCTCAGTATATAAAAAAAAACAAGATATGCATGCAAAGTAAATAGAAACTAAGTCAGTAGCCACCTATTTCTATAGGATTGATAGATGATAGATGATGATCTTAAAAATACTAGAAAAATTAAACCATAATTAAAAAAAAAACTAAATTTGAAAATGTTTATTTTCCTTATTAGTAAATAAATGGTTAGTTCTGTTGATTTGTTGTTATCTTATCTATAGGGATCATTTTTAGGGTGTAGGCCCCCTCCAATTCCTTCCGTTCCTCTCTTTCTTTTCCTAGATTCAGCCATTGTGTGCTTGCGGTCTCTATATGCGTTAGCTGTAATGTTAACCTAAGAAATAATCACAGACTTGTTGCTCCCCAGCTTAGACTCGCAAAGGTTAGCAATTATTTCAAGGGTCAGTGCATTCTCTACTGCAAGTTACCTCTGGAGATGTTGAAAATGCCTTTTGAGCAATTTAAAAAGCATGTCAAAGCGACTTTGTCGAAAAAGGGATATTACAATGTTCAAGACTACTTAAATGATGGGACTGTATGGGGTTAATCTAGCTCTACACAGTCCTTGGGGTTAATAATTTTGTAATTATGTATTCCTGCTTATTAATTATAGTAATTAATGTTGTCAAGAGATCTAAAAATCAATCTGCGGGAGTTTCTACGCCCTTCTTCTCACACGGTGATCCAATGTAGAGAGAGGCAAAAAATTACGTTTGGTAAGTATTTGTAAATATCTACAGTAATAAAGACATTTGATTTGATTCGTTATATCATTGCTCCAGCGTTTTGTTTTGTTTGGTCTTCCTACCTTTCTCTTTCCTATTGGCCCTTTCCATCTTGTGGTCTTTATCGTCCATCTATCGCCAAGTAGGCGTGTGACTTGTCCGGCCCATGCCCATTTCAATGTTAGCGCTGTGTATGTGCGTATATCACCTCTGTTTGGCGTCGAATTGTATCACTTCGGATTTTGTGTATAAAGAAACATTTTCATCTTTAAAATGTTTCTTTCCATGCCATACAAACAAATAATACATATCAATTATGGCCTGTAACATCTATAGCAGGTGATTTAAGCAGCGTCCGAGAGACATGCTCGCTCGTGACTATACAGTCCGATCCTGGAGCGCCAGACACGTCCACAAGCACGGCACACATGTTGTGTTGCTGCTGATGCTGTGGTGCGTGCGGACTGGGTGGTGGAGCATGTCGTTTCGCTCTTTTTACAGCCAGAGCACCAAAACAGGCCCTGTCATGTGGTGTGCCACCTTCCACGACGACTCCTACTTGTTTTTTTTATTGGATAGGGGCGACCTCTTCGCACCTGTTGGCTTCGATTTGAAACGCGGACATGTCTGGACACGCGACTGGTCTCTTGGCGTATGCGACTTCACTCACTCAGGAGAGTTCGTCGAGGCAAACGAGTGTGCTCCATACGATGCACATATGTCCGAGCAAAACCGGTCAACTACCTCTAGCGGAGTACCGTCCAAAAGATTGCTGGTGGTTCTGCATCTTCCTGCGCTAGCACAACGGTCTTCTTCACGTTGATCGACAGAGAACATCGCGCACGATCTTGAGAACTTGTCCATAAGGCACTGGGGTTCCCCTGCGCTGTGTGAAACAAAAGCCGCGACGTCGGCAAATGGAAGACTGTCTATGTGCAAGTCCTCGCGAAACCGCTTAGACTTGAAAAGGGCGATGGTATAAAGTTTCCCATTAGTCCTCATATGTAGATGGATACCCTGGTCAGCCTCGCCGAAAGCAACTTTCAAACGCAGGGAGAAGAATATGCCGTACAGGTTAAGTGCCAAGACGCAGCCCTGGCGGACACTCTGCGAACCTCAAACGGAGCAGATGTATCGCCATTGAACACAACAGCTCCCTTCATGTCTTCGTGGAATGGCTTGATGAGACTCCAGAGCTTTGGCGGACACCCACCCCGTTCGAGAGCTGTGTATAGCTCCTCTACGTTTTGTTAAGGTCCACAAAGGCGATGAATAGAGGGGATTGTTGCTCTGTACACTTCTCCCAAACCTCACGCAGAGTTAATATCATATCCACCGTAGAACGCTGTGCGCGGAAGCCGCACTGAGCCGCGGGATACACGCGG
Source organism: Argyresthia goedartella (assembly GCA_949825045.1). Lineage (NCBI taxonomy): Eukaryota > Metazoa > Arthropoda > Insecta > Lepidoptera > Argyresthiidae > Argyresthia > Argyresthia goedartella. The sequence continues at coordinate 393,893 of OX463815.1, forward strand.
TCGGCAAGTTTCTGGAGTTTGTCAGACTACTTGGACAAACGCTTTGCCGACGATGCTAAGAAGGGAAATACCGCGGTACGAGTTACAGTCGCCGCGGCCGTTTTTCCCTTTTATAAGGTGACAATATTAGCATCGCGCATGGCACGCTTCCTTCTTCCCAGCATTTGGAAAGGTTGTAATACACATACTCCAGTTATAATATAACTAAAAAAACTTTTAAAATAACTGCATTGTACCGTACTTTATTCAAATAAAATTTAATTGATTCCATTTTCAAAATGTTTTTATTAATCGCGATCGCTTTAAAAATCAAATGGCGTAACGCGACCATCTTTCAAGCTTTTGAGTTCCCTTTTCAATTTCACGTAGAACATTATGTATATTTTGTTTCTTTTATTACCGTTAAAGATATAATTGCTGTACTTCGCAACTTGCCACTTGGCTTCTTTTCTGAGCAAGTCCAGGAATAAAGTAGGCTTGGATTTAATCTTCGTATTTAAAAGTCGATGCCATCCCTCAAGGCAGTTAATGGGGCGATGGCTTTCGGTAGAGCAGTCTAACATGCCGGCAAATGAAGAATTAACCCACTCCCTTTGAAAGTGCCTGACGAACTTAATTATAATAATAATAATAATAATACCTTGGACACTATTTACACACATTGATCTAGCCCCAAACTAGGATTCCCTGTATCTTGGGTACTAGACAACGATACACATACTTATATAGATAAATACTTAGATAGATAAACAACCATGACTAGGGTACAAACATCCGTTCTCATCAAACAAATATTAGCCCCCACCGGGACTCGAACCCGGGACCCTTGGATTCGTAGGCAACGTCACTGCCGACTGGGCCATTCGGTTCGTCTTTTTATTTTTATTATTATATATTATATTTTCATGCTCTGGTGCATGCTCTTGAATGGACTTCCAGCAGTCTGCGAAGTATACTGCTTTTATTGCGTTCGTAAGTGCTATCTCGAAGTCGCACTTCACTTGATTGCAGAAAAAGCCGTTCATAAGTCACTTGCAATTTTTCTGGTAGCAAAGAGAATATTACACCCATTGTAGTCGTAGGTTCACTACTGTTATTCAAATCAACATGCAAAGGTAGCAGCTGATACAACGGCTTTGGGCAGCTCTTAGAAATGCCATTGTGAAAACAAAACTGACACTTAATCTCAGAAGGGCAAGTCAGCTCAGTGCGGGGTCTGCCCCAATATTTTATTATCGTCGCCGTCGCTGCACACCAAAAAGTCTTTAGCGAATAAATCTGGAACTATCACATCTTTTACTTCCGTGTATTGTGTCCGTTTCTGGTGGATATACTTTCTCCTTGTCCTGTACACGGTATCTTTCTTTGAAATGAAGTCCGGAATGGGAAAATTGTCTTTCATTTCACTGAAGAGGCGTTCAATTTTTTTTAACGAACTGGTAGTTCTTACATACATTTTTTTTGCATTCAGAAATGTTCACGTCTATTTCATTTTTATATGGGTTTGCTTTAGACAAATTCTGATGATGATGAAATGGAAGCGGAATGCTAACTTTGTCGTAATATCTGATATTTATTCGTATTTAACGAAATGGAAGCACTTATACACTCTTCTCTATTCATAAACCTCCAAAGAGACGATCCACTTTTATTGACTACATTTTAGGGTTCCGTACCCAAAGGGTAAAACGGGACCCTATTACTAAGACTCCGCTGTCTGTCCGTCTGCCACCAGGCTGTATCTCGTGAACCGTGATAGTTAGACAGTTGAAATTTTCACAGATGCTGTATTTCTGTTGCCGCTGTATCGACAAATACTAAAAAACAGAATAAAATCAATATTTAAGGGGGCTCCCATACTACAAAACTTTTTTTTTGTTCGTTTTTGCTCGATATTGACAATGGCAACAGGTAGACGCTTGAAATATTTACAGAATATTTATTTAGGTATATATCCACTTTAAAAATAAATAATTAAATTAAAATAAAATTAATATTTAAGGGGCGCTCCCATACAACAAACTTGACATTTTTGCCGTGTTTATAGATAATGGTACGGAACCCTTCGAGCGCGAGTCCGACTCGCACTTGGCCGGTGTTAGCTCTATTGTCGACATTACCTAATTTGCGTTTTGGACTTTTTGAATATTTGACATACTTAGACGTATTGTGATAAGTTTTACGTTATAGACCACCTGAAGTCCTGGTCATTTTGCTACATATACGTTATAGACCACCTGAAGTCCTGGTCATTTTGCTACATATACGTTATAGACCACCTGAAGTCCTGGTCATTTTGCTACATATACGTTATAGACCACCTGAAGTCCTGGTCATTTTGCTACATATACGTTATAGACCACCTGAAGTCCTGGTCATTTTGCTACATATACGTTATAGACCACCTGAAGTCCTGGCCATTTTGCTACATATACGTTATAGACCACCTGAAGTCCTGGTCATTTTGCTACATATACGTTATAGACCACCTGAAGTCCTGGTCATTTTGCTACATATACGTTATAGACCACCTGAAGTCCTGGTCATTTTGCTACATATAGGTACGATTCGGTACTCTTGAGGGTTCCTATTACCAAATGTATTTTAATAATGCTGTCTATATCCCAAAATTTTTAAAGTTCTGTTGCAGCATCTCTGGTTTGGAAAGTTACCTAACACGGTTCCCACAACACAGGGAATCAGTGTGGGGCCAGATAATGTTTAAAATGTAAAATGTAGGCGCGCGGATTATCAGGTAGGTTTTATTAGAACATGGCAATAACAATGTTTCCAGGACAACTCTGGCCCGATGGCGGGCGGCACAAGTCCAGGAGTCGGGCGGGCAGCGCGAGCGGCGGCCCTACCTCGCGTCTGAGTGCAACGACCTGCCGCAAGCCGAGAAGTGGCGGCTGCAGATCGTGAGGGAGATCGCTAAGAAGGTGGCGCAGATACAGAATGGCACGTCACTCTCTTGATCAATGGGATACATTCTAAACAGATTTTTTCAAAATACTTTGAAGACACCCGCCTTTTTTCCTTTGGCGCGTGACGAATGTAATAAATATGGGTAGAGGATACTTATATGTATACAAAAAGTGTCCGGTAATATGGTAACCTAAAGTGTCACATTAGAGAGATAATTGGAAGTAAGGATAAATATTTGAGACCATTCATTCTTCAGAACATTGAATGGTAATGTTGTCTTCAATGCGATCCGATGATATTGAAAAAACCTGCCCAGAAAGCATGTCATTCATCACCTAACCCAACCCACATAAATCCACTGCTCGACATAGGCTTTTTCTCTATAGCTATAGCACTTCACACGGACCTTCGCCTACAGTATACATTTGAGATCCTGTCAACATGATGATATTGTCGGACCGATGTGGTCAATTACCCTATTCAATATTCAAGTTTAATCCAGCAAACCTAGAATGGATAGGTTTATATACGAGAAGTAGAAAAAGCTTGCATTTTTACGAATATCTATAATAAATAATAAAAATAGTTTATTGATATAAGCTAGCAACTTTTTTGTATCGTGGGGTCTAGTCAGCTTCTTTCTTTCGCTTATGTACTTTAAAGTAATATTATCTGTATAAATTTAAATTAAGTGGGAAACAATTAATCCTAACATGCACACCAACAGCTGATCAATTAAACCGATTATTCCCACGCGTCCACACTGTCGACGACCAGAAAAAAAAAACCCGTTCGTTCACAGTGTTACGATCGAAACTTGTTATATCCCAGTCGGTCCGCTTTATGCAGTTCATTGCGTGTTGTCGTTAACAGTGTGGACAATCGGGAAAGAAAGGCCCGTTCGTTCACAGTGTTGACGATCTTAACCTTTTATTTCCCTACGTTGCGCTATATGCAGTTCATTGCCGCTTGTCGTTAACAGTGATGACGGTCGGGAAAACAGTGTTTGGCGAACGAAGTTTTTATTTCCCGATCAAATATTAGAACAATGAAAAAAAATATAATTTTGTGTTCGAATTACACTTACTAACAGGGTCGTTTGGCAACCTTCGGTTACGGAATGCTTAAAACATTCCAAAGCGGACCTAAATACTTTTCTTTTATATCACAGATAATCAACGAATTTCCAATAATTATAATATAGCAGAAGTATACCGGGTAATTATGTTGTTAAGTAGTAAATATATAATTTTGTATCACAGATAATCAACAAATTTACAATAATGATTAAATAGCAAAAGAATAAATAGTAACTATATTAATAAATATCTGATGTATCTAAATGTAATTCACAATAATTATCATTATCATTTTGTTTACACACAAAAATATTATCAATCACATTTAAGTCATATATATATATACATTTGTTTTATCTAAGTAATTAATTCCGCAACATTTCAAGGAAATGCCCAACTGCTCAACTTGTATAAGTCTCTAAGTCGATATTTCTCAAGTCTTAAATGTTGTGTATGACCATGCCTAACTGTATAAAAAGAGGCGTCTTCGTGGAGCGAGTGCAGTAAATGCCACAAATTCGTTTTTTTTTTCAACAGCAGAGTTTAATTTGGGATGCCAACCTTTTAACAAATTCGTCGTCCTGTGTTTTTCTCCAAATGCACTCCATACCGGAATAAAGGTCTCCTTCAGCCATTGTTTCTCCATACAAGTGTTTAAACTGTTTTACAGCTGTATTTCAGTCTGTGGCAGTAAGGGAAGTATGGCGCTGAGTGCCACCAAGCGTTTTTTTTGTTGGATCTTTCGAATCTGTGAGTTTTAACTGTCGACCATTAGCCTAAATCGCTTTTTTGTAATGGTAGTAACCACCCTTGACCACGACAGACGGAAAAACTTCATTAGCTGCTTTCATGGCTGCTCTCTCGTAGTCGAATTTGAAAGTCTCCGAATTTCAATCTGGGATTTGTGCTTTTATTAAGTAAATAATATCTTGTAGGTTTCAGCCGTCCGATTACTCATAAGCGCGTACACTAGTGGCATTACATTTGTTTGGTTTGTCTTACTTCCAACGTCCCCATGAATGCTTTAAAGTTGCTCCATAAGTGGAGAACAACTTTTATCGGCAAGAAAATCTTCTATTTGACATATGGTTTTGTCTTGCTCTTTCTGAACAAAAAACAATAATTCTTGGGTCATCGTTGTAGTAAGCCAAAATAAAATATTGGTATTCAGGTGGCACTTGCATATCTTCTGAAGTTATGTTTTATATTTTTGCCAATTTAGCTGCAGAATTTCGGTATCTCTACACACTATTAAACTTTGTTTTTTTTTTATCTCTACACTACTAAACTTTGGTAATTTGCTTAGTAGTTCTGCGCTTGAATCTTTAAGATTTGCGATCTCGGAGTTATATGTTTTCGGTACACTGGAAAACGTCAGCGCAATTATTCTTTGTTTCAATTTGTGTATCGACTCGTCAATTTGGTTCTTCTCGAAATTTGGCGTACATTTATGAGGCGTTTCTTCGGTAATTTGATAATCCTGTAGAGAAAATCATCACTAATTAATTATGAATTCTTAATAGGTGATGGGGGGAACGTAGGTAGGTCAAATTGCTACACAAGATCAAGTTTTACATCAACAATACTGCTCCAATAATTATAAAATTCCTCGGTATGAGTAAAGGGTCACTTCAAGTATGAGTAAAGGTTTTTGCGATGCCCGCTACATATTACGAGAGAGATGGCTAGTTAAAAATCATGCATAGAAGAACGAGTTTTTTCCAATACGGCAGGGTCACAATTTAGCCCAGTTTTAGCCAGATAATCAATACTCCAATTTGTGTGACAGGAGGGTATCCCTGTGCCGCAGCTATGGAGTAATTAAGGTCTCCTCCAGATGTTTTCCATCGCCGTTACAACGTCCATATAATGTACCCATTCATATTCATTTATTATATCTACTAAAGGCAATGCTGACCATGTACCAAATGAGATAAGTAAATTAATTATCTTATTGGCACATGTCAGATCCAGGATTCGAATCTGCATATCCTGCGTGAGAAGCAAGCGTGAAACCTACTAGACCACGGAGCTCTTCTTAAATGAAAGCTGATAACTGAAGTGTGGTGGAGGTATGAGAATCAAAGTAAGTTAAGTTTGTTGCATTTCATTATTCGTTGGGTGCATTTCCAAACCACTAAACCACTTTATATGCCCTACTTGTATAGTATTGGCAACCTCCATGAAGTAAAACCGTATCATGCTCCGTTTTATATAAACAAGCTCTGGTTTGCCACTTGAATTCCCTGCTCTATTTTGTTCCGAGATGACCGAATGACATGCAATGACCGAGGCTATCTCGAATCTGCTGCATTTGTTTTCAAATTAACTACTTACATATATCACCTCAAGACCTCAACTATGCACCCTGCCCTACAGGGCTCTGCTTGGCTATTTCAAGGTCTTTGCAGGTACATCATTAGCATAGGCAGGGGTGGTGTGCATATCTATTGTTTAGTTGCTCTATTATTTGTGTTACCTAGCATCGCACTACCTTGATTATCATTCGTAACAACATAATTTGTTTAAGCTCTTAAACTACTCTGCGCTCAACTTGTTTCCCGATCGTCATCACTGTTAACGACAACACGAAATAAACAGCATGACAGCGGAACGAATGGGAAATAAAAAGTTTCGATCGTCAACACTGTGAACGAATGTTTTTTTTTCCCCGATGGTTTGGTAGGAAATTAATGTTTGAGGGATAGTATGAGTAGAAGGAAGGTATCTGATGTGATAAACAGGTAACATGCACATTTTTGAATTGTATTGCTATAGTTGATGCCAGCTAAGGAGGCAAAAGAGGTCAGTTAAACCTTCACCAAAATCCAATGTTAGTATAGCTATTTCTGTCACATACCATACAAACACATCGCAAAACTGGTATCGCTTAACTATCGTACAAGGTACAAGGCCTACGCTACCAGTATTGATAACTTTTAAATCTAGCGGATTTTCCGAAAAAAACATATTTGAAATACGGTATAATTACCTTGTCCGATTAATTTAGTAGCAAGTAGGGCGTGCAAAACCCTTTTTCCGGTTTTGCTGCCGGGGTTGAGAGACAAAACCGGTGCTAACACCGGTTTTTCCGTTATTACAATTTTATTACATTTTGATTTAAATCAACTTTTTTCGATCGCAGTCAAGAAATATTTAATTTTGAATCATGAAATATATTTATTTATATTTATATTAGACATTTTCAACTCAAGCTAATCTATAGAGGTGGTCGTTTCCCGCATGACAGAATTAGATGGCTGTACTCTCATATTGTTTACAGAAAGTCAAGATATACGACACATCTATAAAAAAGTGGCCTGGAACTAACGAAATTACCAAACATTATCGCAAAAATAGTCCTGGCTCAAGCCGACGAATTAAAAGCAGAGACAAAAAACAAAATATTGACTCTAAAACAGGCTGGACATGGCTTCTCAATACGTTAGATGAATGGATGCCATTGAGGAACAAAAGATACATGAACGTAAATGTACATTCTCCATTGCCTTAAAAGGGTTAAATTATAAAAATCTGGGGATCATTAAAATCACCGGCTCGATGTAAGCATTGGGGATCTAAACGTACTGCGAGCCCATCTTGCTAAATTCAACGTACCTTTAGATGAGGACATCGTATCAGTAATTAATGACGCTGCGAGTGTGGTGGTGAAGTTGGGAAGATACATAAAAGGCCATGGCCAGGTTTGTCTCGTGCACGGCATCCAGCTGGCGGTGTTCGATACCCTGTCTAAAACAAGAAAAGCCCTAACACGAACAGTATGTAGTAGCTTCCATTCAGTCATCCCCTAGACCTCCACAGGAAGACTCCGAATCAGAAAGTGATAATGTGAGAAATATAGTGAGAAAATGACGATTGCTAAGTATATGTAAATATCTACAGTATATATACTTCGTGCATATTTCGCAGAAAATTCTCAGTTTTGCTGTTTTTGACGCTTGTTGTCGTTCACAGTTCATTGACCTCGAGGTCATTGACTTTGACACGCTCGCCTTGGCTTGATGGCCGGCTTCGCCGACCAGCCTAAGCCGCCTCGGCTGTGAATTTTCTGCGAATTATACACGTTTCAAGTTCAATCTCAAGGTCAATAGCCACGCCATTGAACTTTGAACGACATCTTACGGCAAAAAATGGCAAATTTGTCGTTTCCCCACCCCCCCACGGTCCCGAATACTTGAAATGGCGATTAAAAAAAACTAATACTCGAAATCTAATTATTTCCGACGGTTCGCGTATTTTGAAATCATCTACAAATCCACTAATAAAGCACACAAAAAATCAGCATAAGCATCTGAAATGGCCGGCTTTCTAAACGCTTGCCTTGTATTTTTGTTATTGTCGTTGCGTTTTTGTTACTATACTGAAGAAATCATGGAGCCAAGGGCTGGGTCATCCTCCAGTTCTACTGATGAAGACAGTAAACGCCGCCGCCGTCGTCGACGTAGATAATATTTTCCAACCTACTATGGCGGGTTCGGAAGCAATACCCTTTTCTTCATCACAAGAAAAACGAAAAAAGATGATTCTCACCAGCCACTCATAATAATCAATATATTTAAATATGTTCAGAATAAAAAGCGAAAGATTTCACTTCTCAACTTCTCAAATGGACCTCGTGAAATGTCCATGTGAAATATCTGGAATGAGTGAAAGATCCGTTTATCGCGTGTTGAGTGAATATAGAGATAGACGCATAAAATATCTAACCTGTTATCAAGAGAAAAAAGCCGAATATACTGCAGAAAGTGGACGACTTTGATAAGTCGGCGTTACGAAAAATCGTCCATAGTTTTTACATAAAAGGAGACTTACCAACATTAAAAAAAACTTAAAAGCAGTGTATGACGACGACAGACTACCAACACTAAGTATGACGTCATTGTGATGCATACTTAAGGATTTTCAGTTATATACAAAGAAAAATCGCAAAAGTATCGATAATCGTCGTGACATTGTTCTATGGCAATTAAAGTATTTGCAATACTGATGAGACCTGGTTGAACGCAGGTACCGCTTGACTGATGAGACCTGGTTGAACGCAGGTACCGCTTGACTTTTAGTATTTGCAATACTGATGAGACCTGGTTGAACGCAGGTACCGCTTGACTTTTAGTATTTGCAATACTGATGAGACCTGGTTGAACGCAGGTACCGCTTGCAATACTGATGAGACCTGGTTGAACGCAGGTACCGCTTGCAATACTGATGAGACCTGGTTGAACGCAGGTACCGCTTGCAATACTGATGAGACCTGGTTGAACGCAGGTACCGCTTGACAATACTGATGAGACCTGGTTGAACGCAGGTACCGCTTGCAATACTGATGAGACCTGGTTGAACGCAGGTACCGCTTGACAATACTGATGAGACCTGGTTGAACGCAGGTACCGCTTGACTTTTAGACTATACTAACTACGCTAAGGCACTGAACACAATGCCAATACCGAAAGTGACAGTTGTCAAAATGCAAAAGTCTTTCTTAAAGTATCATACTAACCCTAGATTGATTTTTCATAGAGTATTTTAGTTTTTTTGTTGCCTGCGGAATCAACTTTGTTTACATTTTAAATTGTTACATTTTTTAGGACACAGTAAACAGTTAAATTTGCGAAACAGGCTTTGTTTTTGAAGGCCTATCAATTGGAGCCAAAGACCCAAGCTCTAAAGGCAAGGTTGATTGCGGTCCATGTTGGGAACGAAGACGGATTTTTAGAAGAATACCAATTGAGTTTTAAAGCCAAGAAGTCTAGTGATTACCATGGGAATATGTGTGGATGCGGATGTTCATTTTGAAGACTGATTTGCAAAATTTTTTACTAAATATCAACCGAACGATATTAATTGTTTTGGACAACGCCAGCTACCACTCAAGGTAGGTAACAATAACCAAAATACAATAAATATTTACACACTTTGTATACCTCGGCAGGAAATGCTAGAAAAAATCAGATATACAAAATTGGATGCAATCGAAAAATAATGCATTTGGAGAGAAGGAAGTGAAAGCACAATTAATGCAAACAGTAGATGAAATAAAACACTACTTATTTTTTTTTTAACTTTGTTTATTCAATAAATAAATAAAATTCATTAGTACAGTAAAATACAGTTACCATGCGCTGAAACCACAAGATTTAAGTGCGACATGGTGAGATCGCTTAACTACTCGACGCTAAGTACTTTGGATAGAATAGAAACAATGTCTACATAATATCTACATACATATCTACATATCTACTATCCATGACTATATCTATCTATGTATACGTTGCTACAATTGCACTTTATTTTAAACATAACGGGAAAAGTAATATGATTTTAAGATAAATTTTCTCTTGAATATATTATTTAGTAAATTGTCTATAGTTATTTTAGGTATCTTATTTAAAATACTGGGAAGCATGTATTCCCAGGTCCGTTGGCCATATGTATTGTTATAGCGGGGATAACATAGGTAGGCAAATAGGACAAAGTTCGTAGGTTTTTAGGTCAAATTTTTCTAGTTAATGAATCTATACGACCATATTCCTCACACAGAATGGACGATTCCAGTTTATCGTATACAGTTAGTATATTACAATAGTGAAACAAACCTGGTTCGTTCTGGTTGAATTTTTGTTTTATCTTTAGAGGTACTATGGTCTTTAAAAGTCTATGTTGCAAATCGTAAATTTTATTTATGTTAGTTTTGAATGTGCGGCCATAACTACTTAAGCAATAATTTATAATGGAGTCTGCAAGTGATAGGTACAACATTCTCAATATGTTGAATGGTACTTTAAATTTTAGGATTTGCAACCGAGACAATATTGCCCGTTTCTTACATATACACAGTCAGGTCATAAGTTCTGTCACACAATAAAAACTTTTGAATTTAGAACGCTGGCCACAAAAAAGTTTATTGAATTCGAATTTAGAATTTTTCATGAAAATAAAAATGTGTACTTTTTAGAATTTTCCTCATTTTTAAACATGGAGTGGACACCTAAAGAAGACCGTGTCGCAGTTATTGCGTTGCATCGTTGCAGTTACGCGCCAATTCAGATTTTCGACTTACTGAAAAATTTGAATATAAACAAAAGATTCGTTTATCGTACCATAAAACGATACAATGAAGACTCTAGTGTAGATGACAGGTCAAGAAGTGGTCGCCCTCGCTCTGTTAGGACTCCAGCAGTGATAAAAGCTGTGAAGGCGCGAATTCAAAGAAATCCCATACGTAAGCAGAAACTGTTGGCCCTTCAGATGGGGTTAAGCAGGACCACGGTGAAAAGGGTGTTAAATGAAGACTTAGGGCTTAGGGCATATCGAAGAAAAACAGGACATCGTTTGGACGCTCGTTTAATGGACCTGAGACTGAAGAGATGCCGCGCTTTGTTGAAGCGGTACGCGGGAAAAAAGCATCGGGAAATTCTTTTTTCGGATGAAAAAATTTTCACCGTGGAAGAGAGCTACAACAAACAAAATGATAAGGTGTACGCACACAGCAGTGCAGAAGCGAGCAACCGTATTCCGCGTGTCCAACGAGGTCATTTTCCATCCTCGCTCATGGTTTGGTTGGGAGTCTCTTATTGGGGCTTAACTGAGGTACATTTTTGTGAGAAAGGCGTAAAAACGAATGCAGTTGTGTATCAAAATACAGTCCTCAAGAACCTTGTGGAACCTGTTTCTCATACCATGGTTAATAACAGGCACTGGGTATTCCAACAAGATTCTGCGCCAGCTCATAGAGCGAAAAGCACACAAGACTGGCTGGCGGCGCGTGAAATCGACTTCATCCGGCACGAAGACTGGCCCTCCTCCAGTCCAGATTTGAGTCCGTTAGATTACAAGATATGGCAACACTTGGAGGAAAAGGCCTGCTCAAAGCCTCATCCTGATTTGGAGTCACTCAAGGCATCCTTGATTAAGGCAGCCGCCGATATTGACATGGACCTCGTTCGTGCTGCGATAGACGACTGGCCGCGCAGAATAAAGGCCTGTATTCAAAATCGGGGGGGTCATTTTGAATAAAATTTATTACCGTAAGAATCTATGTTTTATTAAGTTCATTTTGATATATAAATGTTTACATAAATAATAAACATGTCTAAATTATTTCATATTGCACATGTGACAGAACTTATGACCTGACTATGTATGTTCGATATGAGGTTTCCAATTAAAATTATTATCTATGATTAGGCCTAAATAGGTATGTTGCCTAACCAGTTCCAATTTAGTACAGTTACAAACTATAGGTATGTTGATATCCGAATGAAAGCATTGGTGTGAGTGAGATGTAATAGAAGGCGTGGCCATTGTGTGCAAGTATGGTGAGTGGATGTGTAATAATTTTGTTTTTTGTGCGTTAATGATTAGACCTACGTCATGTGCCCATTTGCATAACTGGTTGTAGTTCTGTTGGAGTTGTGTCTGAGCTATTGAAATATCTTTGTGTGCAGTAATAAGACAGGTGTCGTCGGAAAATTCATAAACCGAAGCTTCAGTAAATATGTTACACATGTCGTTGACATATATAAGATATTCAGTTGGTCCGGTTATTGACCCTTGGGCCACGCCCTCTTCGGTGAGGATCTTCTGGCTGAAAGCCCCGTTTATGTTTACCGCGGTGAACCTGTTTGTATGATAGTTTTTTAACAATTCTAGGAAGGTTCCCTGTATGCCGTTTTGTTGTAGTTTTGAAAAAAGTGTGGTATAATTTAGAGTTTCAAAGGCTTTGCTAAAATCAATGAAAACAGCAAGCACATGAAGTCGATTATTCATGTGTTTGTTGATTTCATTGGTAAATTGAGAAAGAAGTTGTGACGTATTTTTCTGTGTGTGTGATAGATAAAATGGCGGAAGAAATGGGAGTTACAGTGTTAAGACTCCCGCCCTATAACTGCGAACTAAACCGAATTTATTAACTAAACCTAATTAATTTGGGCAAATATTAAAGGGTTGGCTAGAAATAACACTACATTAAAATTTTAAGAAAAAAATATTAATTACTAAGTAGAATGCGTGGCAGCAATAACAAAATCCTAAATGCTCTCGGAGAAGTGGGAAAGCCCATTCACCCTCCACTGGATAAAAATGTTAATTTGATTTTTAATTGATAATTGGAATTTATTTTGACATTTTATTTTATTTTAGTTTTATTAATTTTGTTGACATTCTAATAATGGATATGTAATTTGTTGATATATTTTACATGTGATTTAATATTTTAATGTACTTACCTACTGTTATTATGGACCTTGAATGAACTAAGTGTGGTATGCTACAAAGCACAAATTCAGTACACTCAGACGTCGGCAGAAGAAAAAGCAGAAATAGTAAACAGTCTTAATGAACATCATGCTGATGCTGACGCTGCATATCAGCAGAAAAGCAATGATAAGACCTTAACATTAGAGGATGATTCTTTAGTCGTACTCACTTTCGACCTTAAACAATTCCTTCCCACTCCGATGAGTGACTCCATCGTCAGGTATGGCATTTTATAAAAAAAAAACTTTGGACCTTTAATTTGACCATTCATGACTGCAAAACAAGACAAGCTACATGCTACATGTGAGATGAAGCAACCAGTAAACGCGGTGGAAATCAAATCGTTGCCTGCCTCTATGACTACATCAAAATGTTGCCGGTTTATGTCACGAAAATCATATTATACTCTGACACTTGCGGGGGTCAAAATAAGAACTCCTATGTCACAGCCATTTTCTTAGTATTTACAAAAGAGTGTTCTTTTATTGAAAACATAGACGTTTCTAATCAACTGGCAATAATCTCTTAGGTGGTGAATATTTTTGATCTTCTTTTTGGCTCTCTCAATGACGGAGTGATCGTAGTCACACTCCATATGTGTGTGACCCGGGATCAGGAATTTGTGGTCTATGTTTTCAATAAATGATTCTTAGAAAAACTAACATAGAAAAAGAAAAGGTATACCGGCCGGACATTCGCTGGTTTAGGTAGACACCAAATAATGAATTTGTGGTGAAATACAAAACGAATTTGAGCGGAGATGAAGATTTCAAAAAGATCTCTTTCCAAAGGACTGGGCGATCCAGACAGATCAATCTAGAAGTAATATCTGAGACAAAAATATAAGCGTAGAGAAAAAGAGAGACCTTTTAGCACTTCTTCCATTTATAGACAAAGATTGTCATGCATTCTATCAAAACCTCCGCACTTCAGAGATTGAGGCCGCCGGAGAAGACCCAGACCTATCCCGCATTATAGGACCAGACCAAAACGCCGATTATGAGCATGCCTAAGTTTTTTGTAATTCTTTCTTAATAAGCAATAAAATATACTATGTATTTAATTGTATTCCATTCGATTTCTTATATAAATTTTCTTTTTCTTAGATAAATTTACTTTTTTCCTTAATCATGGGATTGTATTTGATCTTATTGTTGTGATATTTTGTAAAATAAAAATAACTTTGCCATGACTTATTTTTTATTGACATTGAGAGTAACAGAGTTATATCTGTAACTACCTATGTTATATAAAAAAGGTTAGATAATAAAAGTTTACATTTTTTGCTCTCCTGAAAAGAGCCGTTTTTCATCTAACCCCTTTTTTAGTGGAGGCACTGATGTGTGTGTCGTCGCTGTTTCTGGTTCCACGACACAGGATATCCTAGTGAGGGGCCACAAGCAATGTATGTGCCTGTATGTAAATGTTTATGTTTTGGACGACGGCATAGCCCAAGTTATATACCTGGGCTAATTGTGTGGCGCACAAAAAGAAAATGGAAATGAAAATTAGAGACCTCTACCGCACAATAGACCGAACTACTGACGAATTTATAATTTACTTATCGGACATCAGTGAAATTGATAGTAACAGTTTAGAAAGTGATAGCGACAGTTAATTAATGTTGCATTATTTTTTATAAATAAACCATTACGATTAATTTAACGTGTATTCTTTACCTCTCCATTTAAATTATTCACTACTTATCGGTTACAAAGTAAACACTGAGTGAGTGTCATAAATGCGAAACTTTGCTTTCGCTTAACTTCGGAACTAAATGACCTACAGACTTGAAATTTTGGATTTTAAGTATGTGATTATAGTCGAATAGGGGCCTGAAAATGCGGCGAAATGGTGCCAGTAAAGGATGGTACGGCAGTGTTTGCTTCGCGCTCGACTTGGCGGGGGCACTGCCGTGCCCCCCGATAAGTTGTGAATAATTTAAATGGAGAGGTAAAGAATACACGTTAAATAAATCGTAATAATTTATTAATAAAACATAATGCAACATTAGTTAACTGTCGCTATCACTTTCTAAACTGTCACTATCACTTTCACTGTTGTCCGATAAGTAAATTATAAATTCGTCAGTAGTTCGGTCTATTGTGCGGTCGAGGTCTCTAATTTTTATTTCCATTTTTTTTTTTGTGCGCCACACAATTAGCCCACGTATATAACTTGGGCTATGCCGTCGTCAAAAACATAAACATTTACATACAGGCACATACATTGCTTGTGGCCCCTCACTAGGATATCCTGTGTCGTGGAACCAGAAACAGCGACGTCACACACATCAGTGCCTCCAGTAAAAAAGGGGTTAGATGAAAAACGGCTCTTTTCAGGAGAGCAAAAAATGTAAACTTTTATTATCTAACCTTTTTTATATAACATAGGTAGTTACAGATATAACTCTGTTACTCTCAATGTCAATAAAAAATAAGTCATGGCAAAGTTATTTTTATTTTACATACAAATTTTCTTAAAATAGAATTCCTTTGCATACCCTTAACGAGCAGCATAAAACGATCACGGAAGGCACCTGCAGTCATTTTCTAATATTTCATAACGTGTCCCTATCAGGAAACTTGCAGCTTGTAATTTATTGTAATTAAATACGACGCAGTTCAAAATTGACGTGTACCCACTAACGTATAAAGAATGTTCAACGGCCAAGTCACACAACATTAACTATAATAATAAAGAAATCGCAGTAAGGAACCTTAGACTTGGCACGACTTTGTCTAGATTTCATTACTTTTTAGAGATCAACAAGCAGCTCCATCGAGACTTGGCTAGTTTTTTACCGAATGTTTTTGGTGGGATTTCATTTACTTACACAAATAATTACGAGAATCAGGGCCAAAAAAACATGAATTTTAATTACACTGCAGCAGTTAGGCGTAAAAGTTTGCAACCCCTGCAGTGTCTAGACAACTGGTACTATGATATTCAAGCGATGCCAGTTTGGGATAGGTTTGTATGGTAAGCGACATAATCAGCGAGACATAAGTTACATTTTGCTAAATTGTGGTAAAGGTTGTCAATGACCTCTTTTGTCATAGCAACTGGCAACTAGTATATATACACTGGGCCAAGGCATAATCTTATAGGTATTAAAACTAATCATAGAATCAATATGTAACGGCACAAAGGCTAAGGTCGAGCCACCGCTAACAGTAGCTATGATCGTCTATTCTATCTACCCCAAAATGAGATGTCCCGATTCAGCTGTAAGATTTGTAATTTAAGAATAATAAGTCTGAATTTCTCGTTCGTTGAGAAGTTCGTTAGGCGTACAATAGTCGAACGAAGTTCGGTTCAGGAAGTTACAGTTTCCAGTTAGACAGAGAAAGCATATATGTCCGCGAGCCGGTAATTCGCATCAGTCAGCGGTGTATAGCGCCGGATCGATCGTTGTTATATTTATGTGTGATGGTACCATTTGTTTTTTTGTATATATGGGCGCTTGGAACTTCTTTTAGTGGTCGGACAATTTATAATATTTTTTTGTGATATCGTATAGATATCCGTCGTAGTTTTACGACGTGAGTACTCAATGATATTTCATGTGCTCGCTAGTAGCGGCTTGTGGTGGTTCCAATTATATAATTAGTTCACGGCAATAACGATCCGAAAAGACCGGTTTACACAATTGCGATTTGATTTTCCGAAATGGGTTCTGAACTAGCGGTTACCTCAAAAGGTCCGTAACGTTTTGAAACCTTCAACTCTGCGCAATTTGAGCTGGATGTTATCGAAACGTAGTCATTAGCGCTTTAGGAGATCTAACCCACACCATAGCGAAATGCATACTTCGGTAAATTCCGATCTATGAATTCCACTAGCCACAGCACGTCCTCGACTGAGCATAATCATATATATTTGACTCAGCCTACACATTAGACCTCCAGCGAAATTTACATTTAATTTAAAGATGCAACTTGATTCCAACCTGACCCAAGGCAAAGCAAAACACCTACCCGGTCCTAAACAATGAACTTTAGACTGTAAATTGATCTCTTCGCGCGTCCCCGACAACACTCAAATGTCAAAATATGAACAGGATAGGTTATCTGTGTTGACACCGGTTTAACTTTGTTCTGAATTTGTTATTTCCATCCGTGGAACCTCATCGATCAAACAGTCTCCCTATGCCCTGCCAACCTAGGTTTAGCCGCAACTAAACTCCTGTCTAGCCTAGTCTAAAAACCTAGTGTTATACCACGTCCATTATCGACACCACTCGAAAATGGTTGAGTTTGATTTGAATGTGCTTGTATGTTTAATGACTGTGTGTGTGGGAATTTCAAAACTCGCTACTCGAAAGGAATGAGGAGAGGATTAGCCCGCGAATATCCTAAGAGCCAATCCAGGAACCCTATGGTGAAGGAAAAAGGAATTTAGGGTCGCTCCAAGCCCAGACTCAGACTCAGATAATTTACCTAAAAGTTCTTATCTAACGACCCAAGGATAGTTTTGGAATTTGGGGTAGGTTGATATAAAGGATAGGAACCGAGGTATATCTCGGCGCTTCAGACACTCACGAAAAACCACTGAAACTTCGCAATCACAATTCGTACTAGTTCTGACGCGTAACACGGCAGACAAAACTGTTTAGAACTCGTGAAAGACGACTGTCACAGTAGCTAGACGCTGAGACTGAATGCTCTCCCTTCCCCCGCAATCGTATTTATACACCCCACATGTCTGAAAGAAAAAAATGGCGTCCTTTGCGAACACGTTCTGCCCAAGCGAAGCTTCTTATCACTAACTACACAGGGTCTAATTTCAACCATGCCATGCAGATCCGCCGTTCTACAAATTGTGTGTACGCATATTCACTATGATCAACCGTAGGTTATCACTCAAATCATTTGGTACTGCCGATACACATAATCTGTTGATCGCTGACCAATAAAAGCTTGTTGCGATTAATTAAGCCTTCCCGACCGCTAGGCGCGCGAAGCAAAGACCACTAGAATGCTATTCATACTAGTCGTGTCAGACTCTCCATCTCATACCTCAATCGCAATTGTATATTTGCAATCAACATAATAGCTTTCTCCGTATCGTTCCATAATAACCTTTCATTATTTAGTTATTCACAATTTTATTCAGCGCGCAGCCAAATCGGCCGTGATCCCTACACATCTCGCAGGAATGCGACAAAAAAACCTGACCTGTAACCTTCCTCGAACCATCCCACGCGTCGGCTCATTGTTTTTTTGCTAACTTGCCCTGAGCTACGCAAAAACCCCAAACGTTATATGAACCGATTCTCGTATTCAAAACAGCGCGGCGATGGGCTAGCCCTCTGTCACGCAAAATGAAGTATCAAATGTACTGACTCTCGTGTACCATTACAAATATAGCAACACTCACATAGGTAGTTAAAGTTCATAAATACTTCATTGTACCCTTATTTATCTCAAAAACTAAACTTCCATTCATAAAAAAATATTATGGACGAGTTATCATCATTTGTTTACAAAACAAGTAGGCTCTGGCAAATACTCAACATGCCTTCATAAAAGCTTTTGGAGAAATGTGAAAATTGTGTGTGTTTTTAGACAAATCTTACAGTTTGCATATTTAGCAATAGTATCATGGAAGCCTCAGAGGCACCAGCATTGAAATCTCCGTCTGTGGGGAGTATACGACAGAGTATTGCCGAGAAAATAAGTGTTCAGAATGAACGACCACCCTCCCTGGTGATCAAAGACTCTCCACTACACCATAATCCTCCGGGAAACTCCAAAAACCCCAGCATCTCAACTGTACCTGGAGAGGTACACAATAATCCTCCGGGAAACTCCAAAAACCCCAGCATCTCAACTGTACCTCTCCACAAAAATTCCCGAACACCTTCGATCAAAAGTGAACGACTACCCTCCCTGGTGATCAAAGACTCTCCACTACATAATAATCCTCCGGGAAACTCCAAAAACCCCAGCATCTCAACTGTACCTCTCCACAAAAATTCCCGAACACCTTCGATCAAAAGCGTAACTGTTTCTCTACCAAGAACTGAAGGCAACATTGTAAGTAATCAAAATGAGGTCTTCGCTGATTTAGTACCTCAAGGTACGACCATCAGCGATCATATGGATGAACTAAATGAAACAGTCCAGAAACTTTCCCAATCAACCGGAAGTAAAGAGATCCCTATCCGAAGTAATATCGCCAAGATTTCTAAAATGAGCACACTTCTCACAAACGAAGCAAACGCTTTGCGGGAATCTATAAAGACGCTCTCGAGAGACATCGCACAAACGAAACAGGACCTCGGGATTGTGAAAGAAGAAGATCATGTCGACTTCCCGTACCATCTCTTTTTACTCGAACTAATCGTCAACAAAATCCAAATGAAGTGTGAATGCTTTGACACCGATCAGAAAAACATGGTAATGACAGCCAAGTTTCTGGGAAAGCATCCGATAATCCTATATGACTCACAAGGCGGAGAACAAGAGGACTTCAATAAATTGAATGTCGGTAAATCCACTTTATTCGCCATGACATACGACAGAATATGCAGTATATGCGAATTCTTAATATCCATAGAAATAACAAAACAACCTCCCTGCTCTCATTGTGTCATGAAGATTGGCGAAACGAAAATGGATTACACGAAAGAGTTTTCTGATTTACGTCAGGAGTTATGCAAAAAGTGGGCCGAAGAACAACCTGCAGACAATATCATTTGCACCACATCGACCCCTATGTTCCGAAATCAGTATTACTTGTCCTGTCCTGCCCTTGATGCTCCAGAACCTATAGGAGTGATCGAAGTATCCGTCCGGATGTCGTTTCTGGGAAAAGAGATAAGTACAGTGTTCAATGCGTCTAACAAGAGTCCGGGAACTTCAATCCTTTCTAGAGAAGACCACGGAATCACCATGTACTCTTGCCAGAAGGTAGAGATGAACGAGGGAGGCCAGGTCCTGCTTGACGAGGATGTGTTTAACAAGGTGCTGCCCTGCAAACATAGTTCTTGCCACACCACTCGGTCAATGAGCCCTACATCGCAGTACTCCAATCTGTCGCGGCAGCTGGCCACCAAGAGATACGTCGACCCGCCGAATATCAACAATCGAATACCAGGTACCACACACAAACAAACCTAAACTGAAATTTCGATGAAGGTCATAAATAACAAGACCAGTTATTTATGAAACTGACTGATCATTAAACATTTCAGGTGGCATGCCGAAATACGACGAAATCTGCACGAGGATGAACGACAACGAGTTGAAAATACGGGTCCCGAAAAGTACTCGAGTCGAACGCAGCGGCAAGTATGATAATATTAACGAACTTTGTGAGTGCGAGAGCAACCCTTACAACGCAGGAGAACAAATACAGTTCGAGCTGCCAAGAGACGTCTGTTACCCAGACAAAGCCCACAACACATACAGCTCGAATCTGAAATACACAACCACAAGCTGCGAGCGAAAATGTGATAAGAGAGACAGAAAAGTCTTCAACGTAACACCTACCAACTGCCCAGTACCAGTGAATATGGAAAAGCGACTGCATCCAAACAAAGACGTGTTCATACTTAAAATCGGAAAGAAACTCGAAACGAAAGACAAGAAGACTGATCTCGAAATCGAGCTTGTGACGCCCAAAGGTCCAAATGATGTCTGCCCTGTCCTGAACAATGCGTGCCAACAATGCAGTAATGCAGATCTGAAGAAGAAGGCATCGAAAACTGACAAAAAGAAAACGAAGAAAAACAAAAGTAAAACCAGTTTGAAGGGGAAGAAGAGCCAAGGGAAGGGCGGGAAAGGAAAGAAACAAAAGAGAAAGAAGTAGAAAGTATTTCTATTAAATAAACACAAACTTTTTTAAATGCCATGTTTATTGACTGTCCCCTTAATTAGAGTCGACCTTTCAAAAATAATTACCAGTTAAATATGCCCCCACACTAGTGAATAAATAGAACATCCATCGACATATCAGAACATTGAGTAGACTTTCTGATGAAAATTAAGGTCTAAATGTTTGGGACGTCGATTTTTCTGATTCCTCTCTGAGCCTATGGGCCAGCACTGTGTCTTTCTTACCAGAAGTGAGTCCAGAAACAGCAACGTAACATCAATACGTGTGCCGCGTGTGCGTTCTCCTACCACAAAGGTCTGAACATCGGAATTACGAATGGACACTCTGTAGAGACGCATAGCACCTAGCATTATGATGACCGGAATGGCCGAGTCGGCAGTGACCCTCCCTACGAAGCCAAGGGTCCCGGTGAGGGCAAATATTTGTTTGATGAGAACGAATGTTTGTACCCTAGTCATGGTTGTTTATCTAGCTAAGTATCCTATCCTAGTTTGGGGCTAAATCAATGTGTGTTAATAGTGTCGTACTCTGTTAGAAAATTGTGCTCCCACGGGACCTAGAGATAAATGCGGATTTGAAAAAGAGGCCTAGTTCAATAACGGTTGTAGGATAGGTAGTTTATAGTTGTGCCTAAATTTGCCGGAAGTTTGAAATTTATGCCTTTTATAGGAATATAGTTATTAATTACTAGGGTTCCGTAGCCGAAAGGTGCCAAACGGGACCCAATAGGGTCCAGCGTAGGAGGCTTAGTAATAACTAAGCCTCCTACGCTGTCCGTCTGTCTGTACGTCCGTCGGTTGAAATTCAGTTGAAATTTTCACAGAATGTGTATTTCTGTTTCCGCTACAGCAACAATTAATGAGTTTACACGAGATTTTATAAATTAAATGAGGTCCCCATACAAGAGACGTGTTCTTCGTTTGTTTATTTTCATTATAAGTCAAATTTGATCAGACTATAGGTATTATTTGAAAATTTGAACAACTTCGTAACAAAAAAGTTACGTTTCAACAGTTACCTCAAATATAATTTATTTCGGAACGGGAAATAATCGAATAACCGTAATTTATTAATTAGCCATCTGAGACTACAGCACTTTCTTTTGTTCCTGTCGTTTTGGTCCAGTGATTTAGATTTCAGGATATAGGTCCTTTAAGGTTAACCATTGCGGTAATTTCATATTCTCTCTTTCCACAGCCGGCCTCGGCGAGTTCCGAATCCGCGACCTCAACGACGAGATCAATAAGCTCATGCGAGAGAAGCGACACTGGGAGGTGCAGATCCGATCGCTCGGCGGTCCGGACCATGCGAGAGTCGGACCGCGCATGCTGGACCAGGACGGCAAGGAGGTGCCGGGCAACCGGGGCTACAAGTACTTTGGAGCGGCGAAAGATCTGCCAGGTAACTACTACACATGCGATCTGTCCTGCAAGAAGTTCGCATGACCGCTGGTGGTTATACAGAATGTCTACAACTTGAATCACGGGAGTCTCTCCGCAGCTGTAGATTCTTCAGTTCTGTTGTAAACAAAACACAATGGATGTCTCTGATCAAGTCCTATACCAACAGACCATTACAGAGACAATTCTCTGCCATGAGAGAAGAAAGAAGATGGTGTTGTAATTAACATCATTAGGTGTCCTTTCAACATTTACCAGACTACTTTACTGAGGGTCTTGTTTCTCCGCAGGCGTCCGCGAGTTGTTCGAGCAAGAGCCGCCGCCAGCGCCGCGGCGAACACGCGCGGAACTAATGCGCGACGTCGACGCAGACTACTACGGCTACCGGGATGACGACGACGGACTGCTGATGCCGCTGGAGAAAGACGCCGAGAAGGAAGGTAGGCAGACAAGAAGACAGATCACGAGACACCTAACACCATCTAGCGTCGAGTCTAGATGTCGCCAGTTACTGCACTAGAAAGTGCTAGTGAGCCACAGTGACGCAGACGGCTTTCGGTTCAACGACGACGGACTGCTGATACGGCCGAGGAAATGCGCCGACTAGGAAGGTACGCAGATAAGACAGATCACGAAACACCTCGCGCTATCTAGCGTCGAGTCTAGATGTCGCCAGTTACTGCACTAGATGGGGCTAGTGAGATTCGACGTCGACGGACTGCTGACGCCGCTGGGGAATTACGCCGAGAAGGAAGGTACGCAGACAATACTTATCACGAGACAGATAGCGCCATCTAGCGTCGAGTCTAGATGTCGCCAGTAACTGCACTAGATGGGGCTAGTGAGTTTCGGCGACGCAGACTATTACGGCTACTGGGACGACGTCGACGGACTGCTGATGCCGCTGGGGAATTACGCCGAGAAGGAAGGTACGCAGACAAGACAGACAGAATATCTTTCTGAATTCAGAGACGGAATTCCGGAACACGGCCTCACAATTGTCCTTAAGATCATAATATTGATCCTTAAAATGTCTCTAACTCTCTCTACAAATCATATCAAATCAAAATTGCTTTATTACCGAGATATCTATATATGGTTAGTAAACGTATTTTTTTTCCTCTTCTCTACAGTGGGAGAAGCAGGGCGAGGAAATTCCCACATATTGATTTTAGATCTTATTTATAAACTGGTTGTTTAACTAATACGTAAAAGAATAAATAATTACAAAATTATTAAAAGCGAGTTCTGGGTTGTGTTAGATGAACACCACTGAGAAGTCACAGGATAGCAAAAAACACCGAATTTTGTCTTCCTGGATGGCATCAAAGAGAGTTCCAGTTTTTTATTTTATTTGAAAAATATTTTTTTATTCAAAAGGGTGGACCGCCAGTTTGGTCCCAAGTTTTTAAAATTAGAAGTCGGTTCAGTAGTTTTTTTTATAAATCAACAACACTGGAACTATGATGTAAACGACATGGCGTATCAGTTTTTCTCTTGAGTCCTGGGACAGACTTTGGAGAGGTTTGGTTTACAGATTAGTTTTGACCTGAGGAACAAAATGCACTATGTGTTCATTCTGGGCAGTACTTGGTCCAACTTCCATACATAAATTGTCAATGTCCTTTACAGCATGCTGTGATATCTGAGAAAATGTGAAACGGAATTCTGGTGTGTCCGCTCAAAGAAAACGTAGGGAAAGAAGAGAGTTCCGAATTTATAATCTTAATTCCGGACACTCGTCTGTCACTATTATTTTGTCAGAGCTAAGTTGTATGAATTGCGGTTTTGAATTCAGCAAGCCCTTCCGGTTGTGTCAGGTATGTTTTTCACGGTCTGTAACTACAGAGCTTTAAAATATCAATAAGGCGTCAACAAGACTAAGTATGTATGTTATTGTTGCAGCAATCGCGAGAGCTGTTGCTGAATGGAAGGCGAATAAGGAACAAAATGCGGATCAAGACATTCCAGATGAGGAGAACATTTATCCGGAGGACGTAAGTTATTTCTACAACTACCTTCTAAAATACCTAAATTTACCTTTTGGTCCCACATTAGAATATGTATTTGTACGTATTTTGGGAATGAGGTTCAGTTGCCATTTATTGTTCAAATATTCGAATTGTACAATATTACATGCTAATCCAATGCGCTGTACAAACACTACATATCCATTAAACATGTTCCCTAACTAATCATGCATTAAATTACAGAATCAAACCATTTGATTACAAATTCATTTCAAAATTAAATAAAATAATAATCTGATCAGTTGTGCAGTCATCTTGCAGAACCTGCCACATTCTCGAATTGTGTCCCCTCCATTCATCATTCAGTGGTGCTGCAGCTAACAGTGCGCTGAGGCTATAAAGGGACATCTATTTGTGCCTTCACATCTCTATAACTGCGGCGATGGGCTAGCCCCCTGTCACGCAACATGGAGTATTGAATAACTGGCTAAATGTCGGTGCAACACTGCCTCTGCCCATATGGCCAGTTCACTATATGCTAACTTACTGGACCTATCCTATATCCTCATTCACAGAGCCTCAAGTTAGTGGGTCAAAGTGGTTGCACAGAGGTTCTATCTATGAACGGCCGCTGGATGGGTCTGTATACTACTCTTACCAACGGTATGGCGGCCGCTCTGGTCCGTCGGCCGATCCTGTGCGCGATTTCCCTCTTACCTTCGGCAATTCGAATAAGCTATGGCTCTCTAGCCACCGGATGGGCCACAGTTGCGGCCGTTCCTGAGACGGATCCTTTCTCGTAGACTATTCACACCATGCGTCGGCTTGCGGACGATTTGGGTAGAACAGATCGTCTGAATGACGCTTTACTTGTCCTATCTCCTCCCAGCCGTCAGACCGGCGCTCCCGCTCGGCGTCCCCCGTGGAGGCGCCGGTGGTGGGGGCGGCGCCCGAGCAGGTGCCCTCGCAGGCCGACGTGGAGGCCGCGCTGCTGCGGCGCCGCAAGCAGGAGCTAATGGAGCGCTACGGCTGCCTCGATGTCAAGATGGAGAGCTGATGGCTCCAGCTACCGCTGTGCCGAGGAACTGCCGGGGGCTTCGGGAGGTTTAGGAGCGTTGAGCGCAATATGCCCGGCTTTAATAGAATTAGGGTCCATTTCAGCTTTAAATTCCCTTAGCCGTTAAGTCGGCTGTAGTGCACAACTTCAACTGTCACGAAAAAAATAAGCAAATGCAATTTCCAGTTGCGAGATTCACATAACAATTCCCCGCTTTCTTAAATAAGGTAGCAGGTATGTACGGTGCCTACAAGCTCGTCAAACACGAAATACGTACTTAAATTATAAACAATTGATACCTACGAGTATCGGCAACATATACATATGAACCCTTATAGTATGAGTTATGGTGTTTTCTCCCAAACGTTTGGGTAACCCTTTTTTCAAAAGCTAGCAACACTAGCTTCATTGCTACCAACTTAAACGCGAAGGTAATAAAAGCTAAAATGGGCTCTACCCGTGGTTTTAGGAAGTTTACTGGGAAAATCCCACTAGTAAACTACAAAAAATGTAATATTCCCGTCTGCACATCTTTTGTCACCGAAGAAAATAACCGCGAAAACCATGAGTTATATAACGGTAAAACATCCGTTATTAAAACTATTAAAACCGTATAGGCCTACCCTAATTTGTAACTTTATTTCAAATATATTTGCTGAATTTGCTGTTGTGTTTTAATTGTCAATTGTCTGATAGCCCATCAAAAATAAAATAAAGTAGTTCCAAAGAGCATCTTTGGGATACCTTTGCAAGTGCCTAAAATTTCGTTATCTCATGTACAACTAATCATTATATTATATCATCATCATTATATATAATAAAACTAAGTTGATAAAATGTGCGTGCCGATAAAACTTAAAAAGGGATCCCGGCACGATAAAGGGACTTATATAGTGTGATAGCCCTTTATCCCCCCTCGAACAAGAAAACTAAAGGGCGTGTTTTTAAAAGGTAGTGGCGCCATCTGTTGTCGAGTACTTGAACTTCATTCAGAACAACGATTATTTGGGTTGCATTTCGAAAGGCGCTGCGAGCAATTGCAGCATGTGTAGTAATGGCGCGAAATTTAAAATTCCAATTTCAATAGTCGTAAATTACATTTGTTACTAGAATAAAGTTATAAATTTTTGTGTATTTATACAGCAGTAGCTAACTTATATTTTGGAGTTAAAGCGACATAATTTTAGTTATTCAAATTAGTTCTGAAAACATTTTAAAATTTAAGTTTTTAAATTTCGCGCCTTTACTACGTATGCTACAGCTGCAGAACCTATTGTTACGGCGGACGATAATATCGAGAACATTCTAGAAGGTGTGAGAAAGAAAATATTCTCAAACTTTCTCGAATATCCTAGAGCCTAGTTCTCTGAATATATAAGAGTCCGGTGTCGCCCGCCAGAGTTAGTTGATGCCATGGCTCACAGTAGCCATGGCTCACAGTAAAGTCTTAGTAGGACAACTGTAAACTCAAAGTGGTTGTTTTTAGTCCGTATACCACACGAGCTGATGCCCGCTCAATATGTGGGGACCCGGACATAGCAGGGAGGTCTGACTCCTGGCCATGGGTAATTCCATTTTTTTGCCCCAAAAAAAAGCCAGAGTTGATTCGATTTGAACAGCGAAACAAGCGATTTCGAAACGAAAAGGAAAGAAGTTATTTGTAAGCTTTATTATGAAGTATCACGTGTGAGTATTTTTAATAAGATTTGTAGTGGTTTTTTAGGATATTATTTTTAGTTTGGTTTATCAATATTTTCAGGAGTCTCTTATTTTTGCAAGAAATGCTGATACCTTTTGTGATCCATGTTTTATTTGAATTTTATTTTATTTTTATTCTCTTTTTTGCATGCATATGCATACGTTTATAGTTTTCACTTACGGTTCCTACTTTGAATATTTCAAAGTCTACGATGAAGTCGCCATCGTAATTGTGGACAATGAAAATACAAGCCTTGACATAATTGTACAACGAAGAAGAAAAGGACTACAACGCATTGCAGAGACACACCGTTCATATGAAGCTCTTCAATATCCGTTAATATTTCTGCACGGAGAGGACGGATATCATTTCAATATGAAACAAATTCATCCTGAAACAGGCATAGAAACAAACAAAAAAGTCACTTCCAAGGAGTTCTATGCTTACCGATTAATGATTAGAGACAATGAAATATACAATCACATACTCAACACTCGCCGTTTATTCCAACAATTTCTGGCAGATATGTACGCAAAAATAGAAGCAGAACGGATGCTTTACATAAGACTGAATCAGAAGAAACTACGCACAGAAGAATACACCTTCGAGACGCGATCATGAATGACGACAATATTGACGATATTGGAACAATGGTAATTTTACCCTCGTCATACATAGGAAGTCCAAGACATATGCACGAATATACTCAAGACGCCATGACCTACGTA
The DNA here is from genome assembly GCA_949825045.1 of Argyresthia goedartella. Lineage (NCBI taxonomy): Eukaryota > Metazoa > Arthropoda > Insecta > Lepidoptera > Argyresthiidae > Argyresthia > Argyresthia goedartella. Next base: position 421,872 of record OX463815.1, read on the forward strand.
AGAGAATATGGACGACCTGATCTCTTCATAACATTTACATGCAACTCACCATGGCCAGACATCAAAGAACAACTAAAATACGGACAAACCTCCATGGATCGACATGACATAATAGCCTGAGTTTTTCGACAAAAACAAATAAGATTTATTGAAGTCATCACAAAATACCACATCTTTGGAATCGTTAGATGCTGGTTGTATACAATCGACTGGCAAAAACGAGGATTACCTCACTCACACAATCTCATATGGATACACGATAAAATTTATCCCACGGATATCGACAAAATCATCCAAGCTGAATTTCCCAATCCACAAAAGTGTGGACCATTAAACTTCAATGCGCCATGCCATGCATGAGTTATGGAAAATATACAACAAAAAAAACCAAAACCATACTTAGACGATACAAAAACTGAAGATGACGGCTATCCCAAATATAGAAGACGATCACCGAAAAACGGTGGCTTCACAGCAAAAATACGAATACAAGGCAGAGACGAACTGGAAGTAGATAATCAATGGGTAGTACCATATAACCCACTACTTTCCAAAATATTCCAAGCACACATAAACTTTGAATACTGCAATTCAGTAAAATTCTATTAAATATGAGGAGATGGGTCAGGACCAAAGACAAAGTCAAAGTACTTTATTACTGTACTGTAGATACTGTAGATATTTACATATACTTAGCAAACGTCATTTTTTGCCTCTTCTCTACATTGGACCACTGTGGGAGTGCAGGGCGTAGAAACGCCCACAGATTGATTTTTAGATCTCTTTTAAAAAAAGGTTGTGCTTAACTAATAAAGCAGGAATAAATAATTACAAAATTATTAACAGCAAGGTCTGTGTTGAGCCAGATTAACCCCATACAGTCCTGTCATTTAAGTAATCTTGAACATTGTAATATCCCCTTTTCGACAAAGTCGCTTTAAACTGCTTTTTAAATTGCTCAAATGGCAATTTCAAAATCTCCAGAGGTATCTTATTGTAGTAGAGAATGCACTGACCCTTGAAAGAATTGCTAACCTTCGCGAGTCTAAATCGGGGCGCACATAGTCTGCGATTATTTCTTAGGTTAACATTATAGCTATCGCTAAGTTTGGAAAATGTTGTAAGGTTCTTGCGTACATACATTATATTTTCGAAAATAAATTGACTAGCTACTGTTAGTATGTCAATTTGTTTAAAAAGCTCTCATAAGGAGTCTGTTTGTTTTAAATTATAAATTGCTCGAATAGCTCTTTTCTGTAAAATAAAAATAGTTTGAATATCCGCTGCACAACAAGATACCATAGGACATCACACTATGAAAGTAACTAAAATTTACTAGCCTAGGTGTAGCCACATCCGTGCTTTGTTTGATGTTCATAGCAGCGTAAGCCGCAGAACTTAATTTACCAGCCAATTTACCTATGTGGGGTCCCCACTGCAATTTGCTATTAATGGTTATTCCAAGAAACTTCGTATCATTTACTAATTCTAACGTGCTGTTGTCTAACACTAAACTGGTCTCAACTTGCCTGACATTTGGAAGTGAGAATTTGATACACTTGGTTTTATCAGCGTTTAACAATAAATTATTAACTGTGAACCAATTCAATGTTAAAGACAATACACTAGACCGTTGGCTGAGGGTGGGTGTGATGGGTACTCGAGCATTGGAGGCATCAGTAAACACAGTTTATTAACTTTGGGGCACGAATCCTATACTAGACACAGAATAATGACACTTGACACTGGGAGCACTAGCTACAGTCACACTAAACACGGGGAGTACTAGATACATAATAACCACACTAGACACGGGGACTGGCTAGTCCAATAATGTCGGAGGAGGTGCGCTCCCTACGACTGCTCGTTACAGACTAACCCGCTGACTGGCGCGCACGCCCTTTTTATAGCATGCACACCTAACCTCCTCATTAGTGGCCCAACTAAAGCGAGTGCACGTATCGCTTGTGTCACCGTACTTATAACCCACCTGAGGGGACCTCAGATTAATCTATTTTATTTAGATGCTTGATGTATGAATAAAATTATAAAAATGGCATCGTTTGAAAGGTTTTGAAATCTATTTTTTAAAACAAAATAGTTTACATCAAATACAAGCAGCAAATAGTGCTAATTATCGAGACGAAAATTAAATTACTGAAAATTTGCTGGTGTAGGCAACTTTTAATCCTTCTTGGCGCTTGGTTCATGAAACATTGAATTAACTATTAAATGTTTCATGAACCATTTACATTAAAATTAACTATTGACTGTACTAAATGCTGCATTTCTTTAGCTTTCTAAAAATTCATAGCATGTTGTAATAGCAAGAGTACGTGTCCTGTAATAACGGTTTTGTCAAGTTGGTCGCAGTCGGGATTCGCGCGAAGATATCGCTAAAAAAGTTTGACGGTTGAGCGCATCCCAGTCAGCGGGTATGGACATTTGAGTGGCTACTACCTGGGGTTGTCTAAATTAGGCATGATTTTGTAAAGCTTGTGGGATAAAAAATATGTAAGGGGAGGCGTGGTTTTATAATCATTCATTTAAATTAATGTATATTTATGTAAATAAAATACAAACACTGAAATAATGGCTTGTTTTTTATTTATAACGACCTTTCTACAATAAATTGGGAAAATTCACTGACCCCTGATTTCAAATACGGATTTAGAACTTAATGCTAGGCAAAACTGGACTTAACTATTTTTATTGTGTAACCTTATTTAAAACCAATTCCAACGACATAACTTTCATAGAGAGCTTCCATAGAAAAAACAGCGATATCGTCTAGAACGGGCCGTGACACACGCGCCATTTTGTAGATTTCGGCCATGACACTTGAATGGTTAAAGAGGACCTTTAACAAAAATTGTTGTGAGTTTTAAAATTAATCACATTTATTAGTAGCAAAAAAAGATACATTGACATATCATTTCAGGGTAAAGCCACCGATTCTGCCACATTTTCCGTACTCGAAAATGTTCATTTAATTTTCTCTGAAAATATAACTTGTATTGTTTTTTAAATATGTGTGTCCTAAAAAGCAGTTTATAGTCTTAAATGGCAAATGATTGATTAAAATAAATACAGTACTGGAACCAAGGCATTCCAATGTTTTCTTCAAAATCGGGTGAAATTCGGGTAAAAAAGCAAGCGATTTTCGGGAGAGGTTGACTTTGACCGAATTTTTGTGAACTTTTAGTAATTTTAGATGTGAACAATAAGTACTATGGCATTCCCATATTATTGGCGGGTCTATCATTACGTATTTTGTAAGAATACAAGTACTCTTACTAAGCCTTTTCTGTGTTAAAGTATTTGTACGTAATTTGCAACTTTTTCGACACTACTTTAACGCGACCATTTTCGTAAAGACCAGTTTTTGAATAAAATGTGTCATTTGTGTTTCATTCGACTGGCAACACTAATGCTTATTAAAACAAAAGAACTGAATGTCATCTGTCACGTAGCGTCAGTAATTTTCTTTCTGTTGTGTCATCGTGAGAGGTCATGGTCAGCGTGTCGGGAGACAGTTTTAGTGATATTTACTGTGATGACGACATATAAATAAATAATACACATAATGCACGGACGGTGGCGCGGGGTAAGGAGAGGGGAGCGGGGTGCTACCTGTCATTACTCGACCGGCTTGCGTTCGGGCGTTGTGTGTGTGTGTGTGTCGTAATATATTTGTATTATTTTTCTCCCAAAATACAGACGTTACAAGTGGCGACGAGGATTAATGTATGTACATGACATTCATGTATTTGACATGTTGTGTATTTTGATTTAATTATAAATTATGACTGCATATTTTCTAAAATAAAAAAGGAATATTTCAACGTGTTACTAGGCTTACTATTGGCTTAATTATCAACGTTATTATACTACAATATTCTCATAGTCATATTCGCTAGAATTCTTATTTATTTTTATGTAACACAAAACTAAAACAAACGCGTGCAAATATTTTCAACAACTCGCTGCACATACCTACACGCACGTGCGCCTGAGCCGATTTGACCTTGACCTATTTCTCAAACAACATTGTTGCAAATTTGCTCGATAGGGTCTATTACTTAGATGCAGTAAATAACTGACCGAATCTTGAGATAAACCAAGCAACGGCTAAATAAACAATTCATTTCCAATTCTTGGTACCATGAAACTATTTTTTTTATCTGCCTGATCATTGTGATTGCAGGTTTTTTGGCCCCATTTGTTCAAGTAAATTGAGAAATAGTTCATACTAGGACATTGTACCTGGTATCCAATCTTGGATTGTAGGTCAAACGACCATGTCATTGTAATTGGCAAAAGAAGTGGTAGTTTATTATACGAGACGGCTTCAATATCATTAGTCAAACCCTTAAAGGGTAGTTGTCGTATGATTTATTGTCTACCTATGCCTAGCATCTCGATTGCTAGATAAACAACTATGCGGCAGTTCGTCAAAAGTCGAAAAGTGCCGTGATCCGTAACTGGACATGTTGATTGCCAACTGAAGAGGTGGTGGGTGTGCCGTGGCACACGACCAAAGTGTGATATTGCGTACCTACCTACCTATGCCTAGCATCTCGATTGCTAGATAAGCAACTATTTCTATCGTCAAAAGTCGAACAGTATTTGAGCTGCACAAAGTGCAAACAAAACGAAACAAATAAATTGAGATAGAATAGAGTTTGCTGGAAGAAATCTCTTATTGGAGATAAGCTCGCCTTTTACACGATTTTTTCTATATTTAGATATCTGTTTGTCATGTGAGTACAATAAAGAAATCACGAAGAAATTATGAAGATACAGTAGTTTGTCAAAGTCAAACAGAAACTGTTTTGTAGGTAAAAGGTAGCTTAATTACCCATAGTTACGCTAATATCATGAGACAGGGGTTCTAGTTAAAAATAGTTTTATCACTCATAGCGTGCGTGCCTGTGGAGTTTCTTCTGCCGTTTCTTCTCCACAGATGAAGTCCCTCTTAGCGAAACGGTAATAGTTTCATCTAATAATAAAACAAATAAAAATATTTCTCTAAACTAATTAAAACAATAAAATCATGTTTATTTTAAATCCAATTTATTAACAAGTAATCTTAATACCAAATATGTACTTACACAGTTCACATGTAGCAGAGGGCAATTCAATCTGTAAATTTTAGTTTATTTAGACACGCAATATAGATATTTATGTTCACAGGTAGCCCAAAATGTCTCACCCTCAAATTGCTCCTTTGAAGCGTTTGACTGCGAAGGCGACCCCGTTTCCGTTGGTCTGCGTTGGGAAAAATGGAAACGAGCTTTCGACATATAGGTATTTGTTGGTGACAAATATTAATACACCGGTACAAAAACGGGCAGCACTTTTACATTCAGGTGGATTGCCGTTTCAGGAGATCTTCTATAATATTCCTGGTGCGAATATAGATAAGACTATATTCCCAGAAGATGTCTACACAACTGCAATTGAAAAATTGAATGAGTATTTTGCTCCAAAACAAAGCCGTGTCTATGAAATACATTTGTTCAGGTTATTGAAGCAGGAGCCTGAAGAAAAGTTTGACAAATTATTGATTAGATTACGCAAACAGTGTCAGAAATGTCAGTTTTCTAATGAGGAAGAAAATATGATTGATCAAATAACTGAAAAGTGCGAGTCGTCAAAACTACGCAAGAAAATATTTACACTTGAATATACCGTAACACTTGACCTGATCATTACTTGACGACCCGAATAGCCGAGTCGGCAGTGACCCTGCCTACGAAGCCAAGGGTCCCGGGTTCGAGTCCCGGTGGGGGCAAATATTTGTTTGATGAGAACGGATGTTTGTACCCTAGTCATGGTTGTTTATCTATCTAAGTATAATATTTATCTATATAAGTATGTGTATCGTTGTCTAGTACCCAAGATACAGGGAATCCTAGTTTGGGGCTAGATCAATGTGTGTAAATAGTGTCCAAGGTATTATTACTGAAGCAAATGCTTTAGAGGCTGTTAAAAGAAAAATAAGCGATTTTGATTCAACCAAAATCCAGAGTCATACTATACAGCGAATACAAACAAACAATACCGATTCTGTGCGTGGTATCTGCACTCGCTGTGGTGACAAAAACCATCCATTCAATAATTGCCCAGCTCGCAGCAAAACATGTTCGAAATGTGGATTTGAAGGAAATTTCCGTTTACAATGTAAAACTAGACCGTCCAAAAGGAAAATCGGCCCCGTCCCAATTATCACAAACCATAAATTTAAAAAGCCTAACAATGATTCCCACGAAACTGCTAAGAAGCATAGCAATGTAGATTACATCTTTAATATCGACTGTGACGAAGCTATAGCATGCAATCTGGTAGGAGTAAACATTGACATCCTGATAGACTCCGGTAGCAAATGTAGCATAATAAATGTCACTACTTGGAATGACTTAAAGAGATGTAAGGTGACTGTTTCTAACCAGGAAAAAAATCCGGACAAGACTTTTAAAGCCTATGGGAGTACAAACCCATTGATAGTTTTAGGCGCATTCGATGCAAACATAAAGTTTGGAGCCAAGTCTGAAAATGCAAAATTCTATGTTGTTAAAAATGGCACTAGGAATTTGCTAGGCAAGGATACTGTCATAGCCTTAGGCGTTTTGAGTATAGGGCTGGATATTAATTCAGTTAATAACGCGGTTTTTCCAAAATTCAAAAATGTGACGATCGATATACCTATCGATCCGACAGTTAGACCAGTTTGTCAACCATATCGCCGAGTTCCCATACCGTTAGAAGAGAAAATCGAAACAAAAATACATGAACTAGTATCGTCGGATATTATTGAACCAGTTGATAGCCCACCATCATGGGTCTCCCCTATGGTCCCGGTTCTTAAAAGTGATGGGGATGTTCGAATATGCATTGATATGAGACGTACCAATAAAGCAATAATTAGAGAAAATCATCCACTTCCAACCATGGAACAACTCATCCCCAAGTTCAGGAAGGCCCGTATATTTTCGAAACTTGATATCAAAAATGCGTTTCATCAGATTGAAATAAGCGAGAGTTGTAGGTTCATAACGACATTCATTACCAGTCGAGGTCTTTACCGGTACAAAAGACTAATGTTTGGCATCTCATGTGCGCCCGAGTATTTTCAAAAAATATTAGAGAGGATGTTGTTGCCATGCGATGGTGTAGTCAATTTCATTGACGATATCGTTGTATTCGGATGTAATGAGGCAGAGCACGATACTAGGCTCAAAAAAACACTAAACTTTCTCAAAGAAAATGATGTGCTCCTGAACGATTACAAATGTATTTACAAAGTAGGACTCATCCATTTCTTAGGTCATGAATTTTCTCGTGGAGGCGTTAAGCCCCTGGACAAATATGTTAAAGCGATAGAAACCTTCAGGCCACCGTCAACAATAGAAGAGGTTCAAAGCTTTTTAGGCCTTGTAAATTTTGTGGGTAAATGGTTGCCTAACTTAGCAACTTTAACAGAACCAATTCGACAGTTGTTGAGGTTTAAGTTAGGGAAAAACGCTGATATTGCACAAAGCTGGAAGACTGAACAGTCTGAATCCTTCAATAATATTAAATTGGCTTTGTGTAATATACCAACTCTAGGATATTACGATCCAAATGATAGGACCCAAGTGGTAGCTGACGCAAGTCCTGTCGCTCTGGGAGCAGTTCTTATACAATATGACTCTAATGGGCCACGGATCATCGCTTTTGGCAATAAGAGTCTAACAGAATGCGAAAAACGCTATTGTCAAACAGAGAAAGAAGCTCTTAGTTTAGTTTGGGCGGTAGAACATTTTCGAATATTCTTATATGGCAAGGAAACTTTTCAATTGGTAAGTGACCACAGACCCTTAGAGGTAATATTTGGTACCAATTCCAAACCTTGTACGCGTATCGAGCGTTGGGTACTAAGGCTTCAATCTTTTAAATATAAGATAGTTTATAAGCCGGGAAAAACGAATATCGCCGACCGTCTTTCAAGATTTACTCTATTAGTAGCTTAAGAATATGCTCTATATGCTTTATGGTACCCTATGATATATAATGGCACTCCCCACTCAACCACAGGCAAAACACCCTCAGAGTTGTTTTACCAAAGGAAATTTAGGGACAAACTACCATCGGTCATAGATTTAGAAAATACTGGATTCGACATGGAAGTAAGAGATAAAGATACAGAAATGAAAATGAAAGGTAAAGAGTACGCAGATAGGAAAAGAATGGCTTCAGAAAGTACTATAGGTATAGGAGAAAGAGTTTATGTAAAAAATGTAATAAAAGAAAATAAGATAACATCCGAATTTAATAGCACTCCCCATACTGTTGTCAGCAAAGAGGGAACAGATATTGAGCTAAGAAATGAAGATACGGGACAGCACTATCGAAGGAACATTGTTCACTTAAAGAAAGTAGAAGGACAGTGGAAAGTTTGTGACGGGACCGATGAAAAAGAATCTGAAAATGAAAATGATAGGATAATTAGAATTGATAGGTGTAAACGTGATAATAATTATAAATAAATAAATAATATAATTTAAATAATAATAAGACAAATACTTAATATAAAAGAAAATACATTAAACTCATAGAACCTAATTTATAATAATAAAGAACAGTCAAGGTACTTACTTTAGGACTTCATGTAAAATTATTGAATTAAGCTAATTGCAGATGAGATAACAATTATGCCCTGGTCCCTGCTTGATCAGTGATTGATTATATTCTGATTTTCAATCTTTTTGATAAAAGAGAGATGAGATGACAACATATAAATAAATAATACACATAATGCACGGACGGTGGCGCGGGGTAAGGAGAGGGGAGCGGGGTGCTACCTGTCATTACTCGACCGGCTTGCGTTCGGGCGTTGTGTGTGTGTGTCGGAATATATTTGTATTATTTATCTCCCAAAATACAGACGTTACATTTACCAAGCTAAGCGTTGGATTTTACTGAGATCTATATTGCTATAAGTTTCAAAAACGTAGGCTATTGACTACTATTGATTACAATGTCATAACATAATACAGCACGTTTGCGAATAATCTTTATTTACATTACCGATACTGTTACTTTTTCGCTACTTTTTCGACACTTCATCGACACCGGTGTCGTGATTGTTTTCGTCACCTCCTCTTCGACACCATGTAAAGGCCGGGATACACATAGAATCTTCTTAGAAACTTTTATAGTAGATTTTGTATTTACTGGTATCAATATCTGCAAAATAATTTTTCACTATCTGCATCTACAGTAAAAAGTCGGGAAATCGTCGTGTGCCTATATCTAGTGAACCATGAACACGGCTGTCTAAATACCACTATAAATAATATTTTAATAAATTAACCCAAATGAGAAACTGCTTTGTTAGGGACATCATTCTGAGCAACTTTCATTAAGAAACCGATTTGATCAGAGCAATTTTATTTTTCACTTCCCAGTAGATTGTATAGAGAAGTGAAAAATAAAGTTGCTCTTATCAAATCGGTTTCATTATGAAAGTTGCACAGAATAATGTCCCAAACAAAGTACTTTCTCATTTTGCGTTAATTCATTTACACCTTGCAGAAATATGTATTCAATACATGAAAAAACATCGACCATTTTTTTATGGTGCCTGGGATACTGGGGTTGCATATTCTAAAATTTCACTTGTAGACGTACACCTATAAATCATAATTATGTCCGTCGATAGAGAATTCAATTACAAACAAGAAATGTTCTATGACAAAATGTCGCAAATAGTAGCGTTTCTGAGATAATTTTGTTCGACTATGTAAGTTAGTCAATTTTTTACATACAAAACTGAATTTTCTCAGAAACATATTTACGAAATTTAGTCAAAGAACATCTGTTGTTTGTAATTGAATTTTCTATCGATGGACATATGTTTTCATAGATGTACACGGAAAAAGCGTAAGGGAATTTCAACTGAAGGTATCCCAGAAATGTTCGATGTTCTTTATATAACGTTAACTTGTTTAATTATAGTTATTTATTATTTGAAAAAAGGCAAAAATAAACAAAGATACAATTAAAATAACAATAAATACACGATAAATATCGAATACGAAACAATTTCAGATGAGAATATTTTCTTGGTTCATAATTTTGAGAGCGTGATAGTCTGGTTTTTGTTTTTGAACTTACTTTTTATTACATTATGATTGTGATATTGATTTAATAAATATCTTTTATTCACAGATGCCTCTATCATCGGCTGAAAAGTCCAAAAGATGCAGAGATAAATTAAAACAAAAATTGTGCTCGGTGTAGTCTGAACTTAATGACTTTCCGCTACCATTTTTCATCACTTTTACGCTACGGTGGCGATAAATATTTAGATACTTTCACGTCACGGTCGCGAAAAATTCAGCAACACTTTTTCGCGACTTCTGGCAAAATCGGTGGCTTTACCCTTCAACATATTTTTTAGTCTTGACTGCAATAGATATGTGCCGTCAGCATCAGGATCTATGTAAGCACACAGGATATGTACTCAAAAACTTCTACACATCCCAAATAACCAAGAAATAACCAGAAATTGACATCAGTTTGACACTTTCGCTGTGTAGTAGTTGGGTATCTTTCGTGCTCGCATATATGACATACAATCAACTATAAAAAACTATGAGTATAATTTATACGATGCGTTTACAAAATAGTTTTTGAAATAAATAGTAGTTTAGGTGACTGATACATAATGGACACTAAAACTCGAGGGCGAGTTTCATAATAATATCACTCGAGAGTTTTAATGCCTCATTATGTACAGTTACATACACTAGTTTATCTTTACACACATATCATAAGCTCTCTTTAATGTGTTCAGGAACCGCATGGTTGACCGGCATTGTGGCATTGAGTTGTTTAGCTTGTTCTGTAGTACCAACTTCACAGACAAAGTAGGGTAGGCACGCAAGCGGGCGTCGGCGTTCGAAATTTAAATGTCATAATATGTAGAAAATTTACACATTATGGTCATAATGTTCAATATTTAGATAAGAAATGAGTTTTTACAAAGTAGTTTAACATTATGCTGATCGTAACGTGCGGTTTTTGGACGCAGTAAAGAGGGTTTATGATACGTGTGTAGATTAAATAATCAACAGTGTGTGTGATAAAATATTCTATGGCGGGTTGAGCGTTTAGGGAAAACAACGTTCGATTATGTTTCATAACCGATCACATAATAGATAATAATTTTCGTAATCGATCACGATCGAATATTTTGATAATCGATTAGGCAATCACTATTTTGTTTCCATGCGATAACCTTGAACTTGAACGGCTTGAACCTTCAGAACGAACTAAGTACATATAAATAAATCCGTGGCGAGACCATAATAAATAACCGACTTGTCGTGCGAAGTTTTCCGTACGTTTTTAATCTTTTTACTTTAGTTAAAGATGGATGAGCTATACCCATATTCACATAACAACGAAGTAAAATGATATTTCCAGTGTTACCGCTTTTTGGTAGAAAAACAATAATGATGGGGTTAAGAATGATTTAGTTCATTCTATTGTCTAGAGCAGCGGTTCCCGAATTCTTTTCGCTACGGAACCCTTTTTGGCTCACCATTTTTGTGCGGAACCCTAGATCAAGTAAGAAGAAAACTTACTGTAACATTGTTTTTTTACGTGAGATCACACCATACTGAGGCTTTTCGGCTTGGTGTTCGCATCTTGTAAGTATAGTTTAACTTTAAAAGAAAGACTTTTTAAGATAAAAATATTTATTTAGTTATAACAAAAAGATATTTAATTTAGATAAACTTAATGCGAAGAATGAAATCTTTTCATAGTTTTTGACAAAATAACATTGAAGTCAGGTTTTATGTCTGACAATTGGATTAGGAGGTCTGGTGCAGCATTCAGCCTACTCCTAAACATATTTTTCGTGTAGGCGTAAGCTGAAAACCCAGCCTCGCATCTATAAGTTGACACAAATGGAAGTGACGCCATGATAGGCGCCAAATCCCATATCTATATCTAAATATATCAAAGGTACGAGTAAAGCGATTAAAAATAGCTAGCTAGACTAGAAAAAAAACATCGAAATCTTGAATTTTTGCGGATCCCCTGAGAGCCTTCTACGGAAGCCCAGGGCTCCGCGGAACACCATTCGGGAACCGCTGGTCTAGAGGGAGAATAGCATTAGTCAAGTTTTCTTACCCATTATTACATTATTACTCACAAGAAGTGGTCACAATTTGCTTCTGCTACCTCAAATGGAAATATAGCGTAATGCTATCTAATGTCACAGTAAATTGTGACAAACATTCATCACAAATTCTGATTGTAAAGAATCACTCTAATCAAAATATACAGCTTTTCATTCTATTTAGAATGAATGAGACATCACTACTAAACTGTACATGGCAACATTATTTCAAGAATTGACATTTGATGTTGTCAGTTTACCTCGTTTCTAATGGTGATTGGTGAATATGTTTGTGTTCTGTGTTATAGTTACAACTGACTCACAGGGTAGGATGACATCAAATTTAAAATAATTTAAATGTATGCTTATGTACGTTATTTCCAATTTTCTCATTGACCGAAGAAGAAAATCAGCAGCAACAGCCAGTTGTGATAAAAGTTTTAAGCAAGCTAGCAAAATGAAGACACCCACCGTCAGTTTGAAAACATTGAGCTTAAACACCGTTGTTACCGAGATCTGGAAAAATAATGGCCTTGTTGACAGCTTGGTAAGATCTTCGGAAAGCTTCGTGAAAATACACAAGCTTTATATTTCACGATGTAACACATATTATAAAGAAATTGAAAAAGCCAAAAAAACATTTTACGAAACATTAGAGGGCATACTACAAAAGATCCAAGCCCTAGAAAATGTTCCTGGAAAACTTAAGAATCAAATCGCTATGACATTAATGAAACTAGAAGCCGACATAGCAGAGTTCACATTGGACATTTTAGAACTTCTACATATCAAAAGTAACCTTGGTTACTGCATTCATAAGATGTGGATTGGTTCTGATGGTGAACTTGACCGAAGTGAAACAATCTTGCAGATAGTGCATAACTCATACCTGCAGGTTGAATTCAACTGGGATATTATGCCCCAATACTGTTGTATGAAATCTAATTGGTTGTATGGATTAATGGAAGATATTGTCATGTGTGATGAAAATGAGGGCTTTACAAAAATTAGGAATATGGCTGATTTCATGTGTGGAAGAAAAGTTTTACGATGTTGGAAAGAAGAAACATCTTCAGAAAGAAGTCACCATGAGGAGTTTCACCCAACCAGAGTACAAATATTTGAACATATGGCTGTTCATGCACCGCTCCAAGTTTTAAAATATTTCCACCAAAGGTTAAAGGCACAATTGAGACCGTTGATAGTACCATCAGCTTTAGTTTGGCTGCTATTGTCCAACAAAGAAACACCAGAAAAAATTATTTATCTAAGTACTAAAGTCTCTCAAAGAAATTGGCAGATCATTATTTCAAGATATCATGAATGTATATTCAGGAAGCTGTTTCTGACATACTACAGTGATTATTGCATCAAGTTTTTCATACAACTCTGCAAACTCAACAAGTTGAACATCTGTAAGGGACTGCTGATTCAAGTCATCCGCATGCTATGTGCTCCTAGTTTTGGTTGTAAGTATGACTGTGAGGAAATAGTGTATGCAAACAGCAGACAGACATTCCTTGGCATGTGGCATTCAGCACCAGAATCCATCAAAGCTGACCTGGCCAGAGATTTCCTTTTGTGCCTGGACAGTATTCTTGAAAGAAAAGACTTTGATTTATTGAAGATTCTAATTAATGACAGAGCTTTTAATTCAGAACAGAAAAACATTTACATTGTGCATGTTGCCTCGAAACTGCTGCTGGAACAAGACCTGACTAAGTTGGAGGAATCATCTAAAGAGTATCTTCAATTTGTTGAAAAGAATATTGATGTTGAAATGGTAAAAAGTATTTTAGCTATTTCAACTAAAGCAGCTCCATGTTATGATGCATTGTCCGCTCTCCTTCAGACAACATCAAAGAGTTATATAAAACATGACATAACCAAGGACAGAGTTTTCATGATAGAAGCACTCACAGCGAGGCTGCTGGTACCCCAAAACAATGAAGAAATTAAAGAGAATTATGTGAGTAAATTCCTACAATGGTGCTTTGATGCTGATGAACATAAAATTGAGGATTTCATACAAAATAAATTGTTGTCGGAACTATGGCTCGTAGATATTTACAAAAAATACTTACTTGAAACATCTAGCAATCAAGTCAAACCAACTCAGAAATTATTTGAAATATTAAATGTGGAAGAGCCTATTAAAGTTAAAATCAAAGAGATGGTCAGAAAAGATTCTCAATTGATTAACAAACTGTTAGCCAATTTTACTGTCAAAGACTTCTGTAATGTTTCTCTGCTGTTGAACTGTCTTTTCACAGAAAAGTGCCGAAAAGCCAATTTTCTCGAAAAATATTTGTTATCAAATGAAGGTCTGTTGCTCATGTACAAGTTAATAAACTCAGATTACTACAATGATGACTTGTATGCCAGAAATAGACTATTCAAAACTGTAGAGCATTATACAGAGTTAGCAGAAAACTGGCTGGAAATGTGTTGTGGTACAAGGATTAGGCGGAAACTACGAATGGCTGATGTTCGAAAATATGCGCAGGAACAAAATGTTGCACCGCTTCTACAATCAGAAAGCACCGACCACAACAAACTGATTGTAGAAGCGAATTACAGAATATTTAAAGTTATGGTAAAATATCATTATGTTATTTATAGGAGTCTAAATTACATTGAACAGGGCATCACTGAATCATTGACTGACTTTAGTATTTGGCTTCAAAGTAGGTAGATATTATTCTATTAATCTCAATAAGAATTACTTTTATATTAATCTCAATTAGAATTATTGTTTAATTTCTAAAATGTTGTTGATTTAGTACATGATCCTGCCTGGCAGTGTTTTAAATTTAATATTTAGAGAAATATAAATTTTAGAGAAAAGTATTTTTTTAAAAACCGAAATAGGTATAATGAAGATGGAGAAAGAGTGAATTAGATAGAATTAAAAAACTAACATTGTTACGCAGTTAGAACTTTACTCATTCAAATAGCCCCATGGCATATTTTTTTCCTAAATTGAATTTTCATAGAAGCAAAAAAAATCCATTTCTGAAATATGTTTTGGTCCATTTCGGCAACTTCCCATTATGACAAAGTTCTTAATGACGAGTTCCCTTATTGACAACTTCCCAATTCAACAGCTTCCCAATTATACAACTTTCCATATAGACAACTTCCCAATTTGACAATATTTTATAAATAAATCTAGCCCATTAATGTCCCCACCGAGGGGCACAAGCCCTTTTCCGGATAGTTGTAACATTAAGCCATACCCGTCCACGCTGATTTTATATTCTGAGAGCTCAAAATCATGCCCAAATACGCTGAGTTTCACCTCTCTACTAGGACTTTGCAGTGCTGGTGTTTTATTGCGTTTTTTTTTCGAAAACAGCTTGAGCTCAAATTCTGAAACTTCGATAATTTAGGATCCATAGATGCATATAATTTCAATCTCGTAGGATATCAATAACTAGTTATTGACATTTTGTTTACATAATTTTTGCTACGAAAGTGACCTATTTCGCATTTAATATTTCGAAATCGCCTTAGCTTGGGCTACTAACTTCCTATATCGACACCATTTCAGTTGTGTGTAATAAAAGGTGAATACCCATTCATATATTCTAATAACAAGTGCTCAAATAAGTGCTCTTGGGTGCTCTAAGTGGACTAAAATTTATTTTTACATTTTTGTGTACTTTGAGCACCAATGACTCGGCAGCATTTATTTGTTTTACAGGATGTTATTAAATGAAAGATATCGATAAAAATCACAAGAATCTATATTAATTACATATAATGTACAGTCAAGGACAGATAGAGCCACCCTTTTTGATGAACATTGTAGCGTCCTTATTTCGTAAGTCATAAGTTCTAGGATCGTGTGGCACGGGGTTGACATGACGTGTCCTCGACTGTACATATGAAATCTGTCTAAGCGACATTTAAAAAAGTTTAAATGGTTATCATTCTCCATTTAAACTTTTTTAAATGTCGCTTTTTTTTACTTTCCAATATTATTTATAGCAATTTTTTTATAGTTCCTATTCTTTTTAAAGTATTCCCCCACTATGGCCTGTTTCCTCGTCATAGGAAAAACTGCCAGTTACTTAAAAAAATATCAATAAATAATAGTGGATATACCTACTGATATATATTACACATACATACAAATACAGAATCAGATATAACATGCATTTATCTATTTTAAAACAGATAACGATGTTAGACTTATTATTAATTTTGCATGGTTGTCGGTAAACATGCTTTACATGCACAGGTGACATCCTTATTAAGCATTAAAAGCAAATTTTTACAAAGATCGACTTTTCTCCTTGAAAGGACCTTATGCTTGAGTCCGTCGGGTCAAAATCCTCCAATCGCGAATTTACTTCAAAGTTGCAACAGGTTCAATGCAGCAATCTAACGAGCGACGACGACGGTGGTGACGGTGGTACACGAAAGTATGACGAATTTAACCGAAAGCTTCCGGAACTGGTTTCTTGTTTACGTCAAATTGCAAATAATTAGTTCGGCAGTGCACATCACAGGTATAGTTTGCAGTTTTGTATCTGTATTTCCGTGCTTAAAAAGTCTTATTATTTATGAGTGGGTGTATATATTGTAAACTAAAACAATGGAGCCTGTTGCCGGTGGAAGTGATCAAAATACAGATATTAGCTACATTTCCAGTAGAAGAGGTGCGCCAATACTAGTATATAGAAACAGACAGTACAGAAAATTCAAAGAATACAAAAAAAATGCTAAAGTGTTATGGCGGTGCTCAATAAAATCCTGTCGAGGGTTCCTGACGACTGATGGTAATGAAGATATAATAAAAATGACAGAACACACCTGTGAACCCATAAACAGTGCCCAGGCTGAAAGAAAGAAGTTTTTAGATGAACTTGGGAAAGAAGCTACAGCCACCAACGTACCGATTCCAACATTATTTAAAAGCAAAATGAATAAATTGCTCGATCAAGGATATAACTTAGTAGCCGATGTTCCAAATTTTATTAACATTAAATCTGGTCTTTATAAGAAAAGAAACAAGACTTCTGGAGTAAGCCGGCTATGTGCAAAAACCGCGGGAGAAGTACAAGTAAGTAGTCTTTATTTTCAATCTAAAAGTAGTTTTATTCTACTAACCGTCATAATTTATAAACTAATCCAAAAATTAATTATCAAACGCCGTATTTTAATAATAACGTTATTTTTACTGGCGCGCGGGCGATAATGGGAGGCCTCATTCATCCACATCTATTGTTGCCGCCATGGTGACTATTTTTGACAGTCTAGGCATCTATTTTAGACAGTTAGTTATTAATTAACCCTACTTATTCACATTATTATTAGGTAATTTCTATAGTAAACGAATTGGGAACACATTTAAAAGGTTAAAGTTTTTTTAGGGTTCCGTACCCAAAGGGTAAAAACGGAAGTGGAACCCTATTACTAAGACTGCTCTGTCCGTCTGTCCGTCAGAGGGTTTTAAGGCATCACGGTCTCATGAACCGTGATAGCCAGACAGTTGAAATTTTCACAGATGATGTATTTCTGTTGGCGCTATTTAACAACAAATACTAAAGACAGAATAAAATAAATGCATATTTAAGGGGGGTTCCCATACAACAAACTTCTTTATTTTGCTCTATATTAATAACGGTAAGAGGTAGACGCTTGAAACCTTCACAAAATATTAAGCTGTTTATTCACCTTGAAAATAAATAATTTAATTTAAACAAAATAAATATTTAAGGGTGGTGTTCCCATACAACAAACGTGATTTTTGCCGTTTTATAGATAATGCTACGGAACCTTTCGTGTACGAGTCCGACTCGCACTTGGCCGTTTTTTTAGGTACCTACTCAGTTAACGATAGAGCTCCTATCCCCATCAAAATCTGAACTTCGTTTTTTTACGATTAATACATACAATAAACACTCAGCTTTGTTCGCTCGAAAGTTAAAATAGTTTTATTTATTTTAAGGTACCCAACCAATATTTGGACTTCCTGTTGGCTGATTTCTACGATGGGAAAAATCGAATTCTTCTCTTCGCCACGACAACAAGCAAAGAAGAACTTGCTAGAACACGCCATCTATATTGTGATGGGACTTTTAAATCTGCGCCGAAACCATTTCTTCAGATTTATAGTATTCATGGTGATATCGATGGTGTCGTTAAGCCGTTAGCATATGCTATGCTTCTAAACAAAAAAATGTCCACGTATAAAATATTATTTCAATTACTAAAATCTTCGATACCAGCCATGTCTATAGATTTTTTTACTAGTGACTTCGAAGACGCCGCAGTAAGAGGAATACTGTCTGTATTTCCCAAAGTAGCAGTAAAGGGATGCTACTTTCATTTTAAAAAGGCGTTAAAAAAGAAAGGGAAAGAGCTAGGCCTCAACGATAACAGCATATATCGAAAGCACGTTGCTTTGTGTACTGTACTCCCTTATTTGCCACCGGATGATTTGGATGATGCTTGGCTTTACATTATGAGTGAGAGTCCTCAAGATAAAAACATAACAAAATTTAACGACTATATGATCACACAATGGCTTGACCACAAATTTTGGTCGAACAAATGGTGCTGTTATGGCCAGGCTCATAAGACTAACAATTATACTGAGACTCATTATTCTGTCATTAATAAAGCAATAAATAAAAATAATAAGAATATAGCTATTGTTTTAAGAGTCCTACAGGAAAATTGCAAGAATTACGCTGAAATTCGCGAAAAAATTGGAATTTCTAAATCCCAAAAAAATGCCAAAATAAAGAACCAAATTATAAATAGTATAATAGATGAATATAAGAGTGGCTTTATTTCTCTTGGTCACTGCATTGAAAAGCTGCGATTTTAAGAGATGTTTTTAATTTATTTTATTAGAATATGTAACACCTGAGAAAACGACGGACAGTGGCGGACATAATTACCGCGGCGCGGTCTTTTAGTACTGTAATATTGCATTTTGTCCGCCCAATACCTCAGGTCTCGCCTGCCGGTACACGCAGGCAAAGTGCAACAGGATAAGAGTAATAATAAGAGCACACACACACAGAGCAGTAAGTATGTGTAATTAATAAACATTTTAGTGATTTTTATCGATATCTTTCATTTAATAACGTCCTGTATAACAAATACATCCCAGTAGGCTGCTGAGTCATTGGTGCTCAAAGTGGACAAAAACGTAAAAATAAATTTTAGTCCACTTAGAGCACCCAAGAGCACTTTGGTGCTCAAAGTGGAATAGGATCGGTGCTCTTCAAATTGGTGCTCTTCAAATCGGTGCTCAAAGTGGAATACCTCCTTTTCACTACTTTAACCCTGAAACAAACGTCAGTTATTTCGAGCAGTAGATAATAATTGAAAAAGACTAATTGACTTCAATCAAACGCTAGTGCTAAATTTGTGCAAATCAGCATCATCACCTTGCTGCAACGATGGAGTCTCGAACATTCTCTCTCCTAGAGGGCTGCCCACGAGTAACAAGGGTTAAATTTAAATAAAAAAGAGCTCCTTGGTCTAATGGATGCCACACTTGCTTCTCACATAGGAGATGCAGGTTCGAAACCTGACCATATAGCAATGAGATAATTAATTTATCTTAAGTACATTACCGGACGTTCAGTGTTTCGGAGGACACGTTAAGCTGCAGGTCCCGGCTACTATCGCTACGTGGTAGTGGTCGTAAAACCCCTCCATCAAGCGCTGAGCCAGCGTGGTGGAGTATGGCTTAATCTTACTCCTATGCGGGAAAAGGCTTGTGCCCCTCGGTGGGGACATTAATGGGCTAGATTTATTTATAAAATATTGTCAAATTGGGAAGTTGTCTATATGGAAAGTGGTATAATTGGGAAGCTGCTGAATTGGGAAGTATTCTGGGAGCTCAAAATAAGCTCAAAATCCCTTGAATTTGATATCTAACATTTATATCTAACAACACACTAAATATGTGGATACTCACAATCTGTCTAAATCGTACATTCTTGCTAGGATCACGGTCACGTATTCAATTTGGGTAGTATTAGTAGTATTTTTTTTACACAGCCTATACTGTGTCCCACTGCTGGTCAAAAGCTCCCCCGTTTCGAGTCCACACATGTCTAGGCAAGGCTAGATTAGATTGAGCCACTCTGGTTGGAACTTGTCCACGTCATACAGCCCTGAACCATCTTAAACCAATGAAAAAATGTATATTATGTAATATTTTTAATGCTCCTTTAACAGCTTCAATTTGAGAAAATAAAACCAGTGTTATTTGTAAAAAAAAAAAAAATTATATTCTTACATAAATAAATGGATGACGATGATGAAGGTAATACTATTTACATCGAATGATTATGATGTCCAACCAGTTAAATTAAAGAGAGGGACTGGCAATGGCAATAAAATCGTATTTGTGCATTTAGCAGCAAAACAAAGATGTATCATAATAATCAGACATATTCTAAATAACCCAAACCTTTAAAAAATATTTATCTACTAACCATACAACACCAATGTCATGTCTTGCGCCGCCATTGCTATTCTCCTTCTCTACTTGAATGGCGAATTTAATAAGAAATAAATTTAAGTTGAGTTGTAAGAACAATGGCCTTACCCATGAGACAGATTCATTCTAGCAAGCCAAGCTAAAAATCCAAACGTAATTAATTCTAGTTTCTACATGAGGCAATGCAACCAGGCAAAATCTGTCTCATTTAAAGTTTATTAGTTAGTTTTGATTGGTTAGTTTTTATCTCATGAATCGTTAGTTCTTAATTATTACAATAGTAGCAAAACACCCGATTGCCAGTTCTGAATAGTTTGTGAGAAACAAATTTTAATTTTCAAGGATAGTTGCTCAGTAGAACGTCACCCGTTTCCTCACATCCTCCATCTTGGGCGCCGTCTTGTTTTGCGCGGGTACCGTCAAGTCGGCGGGGACGTCCCGTGGCTGTGGCGACCTGGCCTGTGCTGCGGGCGCGGCGGCGGCGGCCAGCTTGCGACGTAGCTCGCGGACCTGTGCCGCCGTGGCGAGCTGCGCGGCGCCGCGGGAAAGCACCTCTGCGCGGAGAGTGTCGCATTCAGACCTGCCAGCGGAAAAACGATTGTTATTTCTTACTCCATCACGACTGAATAGATTTGGCACACAGATAGCATGTGCCGATCACGTACTAGCTTAGCACGTAAATCGACACAGATAATTTATGAACAAGTTTAAGACTAGTAGTATAAAATATGATTTCATTTTAAGAAATTAGATGAGTATGAGAGTTAGAATTAGATGAGAATGAGTATGAGACTGAGCATGCGGTGAAACCCTATTTTTTCCTGGTACATGACTATACGAAGTGAGACTGAACCAGCGCGCCAGCTTGCGACGTTGCCGCTCCATCACGTTTAGTGACAGGTGTTTACCCACTTGAGTTGTTGCAGTACGCCCCGCAGCCAGCTGTGCGACGTCGCCTCGTACTGCTTGGTGAACCAGCGCGCCAGCTTGCGACGTTGCCGCTCCATCACGTTTAGTGACAGGTGTTTACCCACTTGAGTTGTTGCAGTACGCCCCGCAGCCAGCTGTGCGACGTCGCCTCGTACTGCTTGGTGAACCAGCGCGCCAGCTTGCGACGTTGCCGCTCCATCACGTTTAGTGACAGGTGTTTACCCACTGGAGTTGTTGCAGTACGCCCTGCAGCCAGCTGTGCGACGTCGCCTCGTTCTGCTTGGTGAACCAGCGCGCCAGCTTGCGACGTTGCCGCTCCATCACGTTTAGTGACAGGTGTTTACCCACCTTGAGTTGTTGCAGTACAGCAACAACAAGCTCCGTCTCGTTCAGTGACAGGTGTTTACCCACTTGAGGTGCTGCAGTATGCCCTGTAGCCAGTCGTGCGAGATCGCCTCGCACTTCTTGGTGAACCAGCGTGCCAACTCGCGACGATGCCGCTCCGTCACCGCCTCCGGCTGGCTGAAGCTCATTTAGTGACAGATGTATACCCACTTGAGGTGATTCAGTACGCCCTGCAGCCAGCCGTGCGAGCTCGCCTCGCACTGCTTGGTGAACCAGCGCGCCAGCTCGCGACGTTGCCGCTCCGTCATCGCCTCCAGCTGGCTGACTCGCTCCTCGTAGCTCTCTACGGGCGGGGAGACATTGGTTACAAGTTTAATACATGAATGTTCTTCGTAGACTTCAGTAAATTACGGGGAATTCGCAGCTCGCCTCAGACAAAAGGGATTTGTTACGTTATCGTCCTAGCCCTACAGGTCCTTCGGGACTTTATTTCGTGCGTCTCGACAATCGTCTGTCTGTTCTGATACTGGAGCTCTTCACGCCTAACAAATAACTTCTTTTCACCTTTCAAGTTCACTCCCTTATCTCTGCCAATGGCCGTTTTTATCAAGACCTTTAAATTAGGTCTATTATAAGTATTCCATTCAATATATTAATTTCAGGCACATTGTACCCATAAAAAGACATTTACAAAGACAACAAACAGAAAATAAATAGGTAATAATAATAAATTATAAAAACAACACAATCCAACAAAAACAAATGTAAAGGAGGAGATGGACTCCCCACCGTCGGCACACTCGACTATCCACGTGCTTGCAGACTGACCCACCCAGTGCACCAGCAGCAGCGAGTCCCACCACCCCGCCAGCACGCTCAGGGTGGGGTTGGCGCTGCCGCGACCTGCTAGTGAGGCGCAGCGTTTCCTAATGATCGCAGCGAAGCCGTCGACCCTCGCCTCCGCAAACATGCCTGAGGCGCTGCAGTGCCGCGGCAGCCCCATCACCACTCTGAATGTGTTGTTATATTGGACACACAGGGCGCTTTATGCCCCCTGCGTTTAAGTAGTTAACCCACATGCTGCACGTGTAAAAAGACTGACAGTACGCCCTGAACAGTGTCAACTTTGCTTCCTTACTACAACGCGCGAACCTGCGGGCCAACATATTACAGCGAACAGCCAACGCCCTACGTTCCCTCTCAATGTCAGAGACATCTTTCAAATCCTCGGAGACCCAGTGGCCAAGGTACTTAAATTTCGCAACCCTATTTAGAGGAGTACAATAGAAGTTTTATTGAATTTCATTAGCTATGTAAACTTTTACGCAATTGTGAGTCCTATGGGCCTCCGCATAGGACTTACAAGTGCGTAAAAGTTTACACAGTCCACCAATCGAGGGGCTCAGTAGCACAATGTCATCAATGATTACTGAGTAGTACCCCCTGATTAGCTTATCTCTGGCTTATCTACGAAAAGATTAAAAAGTTTAGGAGTAGTAAGCCCACCCTGTCGTACACCACAATCCAATTTCATATTACTAAATACAATTTGTACGGTTGCGAGTGTGAACTTGCCCATCTTACACTGTTACGCTGATTGCTGTACCAGTATCTAAAAATACAGATAATCTCGAGGGGCAAATCCAATTCACCTTGCATTTTCGTCCACAGTTTGTTATAGTTGACCAAATCAAATGCCTTGGAAAGGTCTAAGAAACAAGCGTAAACTGGCGTAATTCAGGAGGTGTAGTACTGATCAGTTTGCTTGAGGCTAAAGATGGCCCTGGTCGGAACCAGAACTGGCCATCGTGCAGTGCCTTGTGCCTAGTTAGTTGTTTATCAAGCAAGCTATCCAGCACCTTAGCAATAACAGTTGCAAGTGATATTGGCCTATAGTTATTTAACTCGGAAGCATCACCATTTTTATTTTTAACTATCGGAACGACTAGGGTGTACATCAGATCCTTTGGCAGGTAAGAGTGACCTAAACATAAATTGAAGAGCAACGCTAGTAGTACCCTCCCTACATGAAAACCCGCATGCTGCAGGTGCTCTATGCTGAGGTCGTCATGACCAGGGGATTCCCCTCTATCCATCTTTTTTATCACCTCCCTAACCTCCTTGGCGGTGATATTGACACTGAGGTCTCCTATGCGGTCCCCATCGATCGAGCGTCGCTGATGTCGCTGTTCCTAAAGGTGATTCCACCTTAAAGTGACCTCGGAAGGTCTCTGCTATGTCAATGAGGTCATGCACGCCTGCCACGCTCACAGGAAGACTTGGCTTAGGGTTTAATTTGTTAGTGGATTTCCATAATTTTGAGAAGTTCTTGTCTCTATGCTGTTTTGCAATAATAGCCATTGTTATTTGTTTCTCGTTATTCTGACATCATTTTAATTATAATTTTTTCGTGATTCATGCATTTCCTGATATTTATGGGACAAAAAGTGGGTTTTCCTAAGAGAAGCCAGATTTTGTAACAAAGCCAGGCCTGCCTGTGAGCGTCCCCTACGTTTTGGGTTTAGAATTACAATGACTGATGCAACCTCTACTAGTACACCAACAATGCTTCCGTACATTTTGTCTATCATATGTTTGTGATGTAAATAATAAATTCAGTAGGAAAGTCAATAGTTTTTAATTTTTAATTACAAAAATGTGTGTATTTCACGATTTGACTAGCGTCTCTAACGCCCCATTAGAGGCGACTGGTTTGGGTTTTACTAAGCTAAAATTACACTCAAGTTGTATAGGAATGTGGTCTGACGCATCAACATCATATAATACGGAGAATCCCAGAACAATTAGACGTGCGGCACCTATCACTATTGCATGGTCCAGCCAACGCCTACATCCGTGGGCATCACTCACAAACGTATACGTGTCCGGTGCTAGCAGGTCCATGTCGACACAGTACCGACGCGACTGCTCGGCACAAAAGTCTATAAATTTGTTGCAGAATGACTCACCAGGGTGCGCATTAGAATCCCATTGTCTGGCCTGATATTTAAGTCGACGGACTTGTTTGACAAATATAGTCAAATCAAATCAAAATCAAATCAAAAATCATTTATTTCCATAGGATGTTGTTACATCACTTAGATCCGTCATTACATTTTTTTGGGTGAGTTCACTAACACAATGGCGGAATCTGTGGAGAAGAGCTCACCGAAGAAACTCCACAGTCGTCGCATCTTTTGCGTTTCCTTTGTTAAATAAAATATTGTCAAATTACAAAATGAATGCTAATTATATATCGAAACAGCCTGTTACTCAAACAATCTATTCCCATGGACATCTGTCCTCTAAGTAATCAGATATCCTATAGTAACCTTTTTTATACAATTTCTGTTTTATTATTATTTTAAACTTGTCTAAAGGTAAGTTTTTAATATCAGTAGGGACCTTATTGTAATAGCGTATACAATTGCATTTAAAAGAATTACTAATTTTATGTAGTCGGCTTACATAAGCAACCAACTTGTCTTTATTTCTAGTATTAAAATTGTGTATATCACTGTACTTCTGAAAATTAGTTATATTTCTTTTTACATACACAAGATTGTCATAGATATATTGAGACACAAATGTCAGAATATTGATTTCTTTAAACTTTTCCCTCAGTGACACTCTAGGCCCTAATCTATAAATTGCACGAACAGCCCGTTTCTGCAGAATAAATATACTATTAGCATTCGCAGCGTGACCCCACAATAAAATACCATAGGTCATTAGACTATGAAAGTAACTAAAGTAGACTAGTCTAGCGGTGTCTACGTCGGTAAGAGCTCTAATTTTTTTAACTGCGAACGCTGCCGAACTCAGTCTGTTCGAAAATTTATTTATATGAGGATCCCATTGTAGTTTGGCGTCTAAAGTAATGCCCAAAAAGACAGTCGACTGCACAAGGTCCAATCTCTGTCCTTTTATAAATATGTCTGTAGTTACCGGGTTCACATTGGGTAACACGAATTTAATACATTTAGTTTTCTTTTCATTAAGTAATAAATTGTTAACAGTAAACCAGTTCACTATACTAGAGATAGCATTGTTTACCTCGTCATAATTTGATTGCTGTCTTTTAACTTTAAATATCAAAGAAGTATCATCGGCAAACAATACTAATCCATGTTTTGCTTTAACAAGATAAGGTAAATCATTAATATATACTAAAAACAAGAAAGGACCAAGAATTGAACCTTGCGGTACGCCCATACTTATTGAAGACCCAGGTGATCTTTTCCCATTAACATCGACCATCTGAACCCTATCTGTTAGATATGACTCCAGAAGGCCAAGGGCCTGATCTTTTACACCATAATGGCGTAATTTCCTGACAAGAGTGTCATGATGGACGCAATCAAAAGCCTTGGATAGATCGCAGAAGACACCTATTGCATCCATTGCGTCTTCCCAGGCATCAAAAATATTGTGGATTAGTTCAACACCAGCATCGGCTGTTGAACGACCCTTTGTGAAACCAAACTGAGCAATATGAATTAAATTGTTGAGATAAAAATGACTTTGTAATTGATTAAGTATGAGTTTTTCAAATATTTTGCTAAGCGTTGGTAGTATCGATATGGGTCTAAAATTGGTGGGGTCTGATGTACTACCAGCTTTGAATAAAGGTATAACTTTACTTAGTTTCATCAAGTCAGGAAACACACCATTATCTATACATTGATTAAATATACAACAAAGGTGAGGTGCAATACAATCTACAATGGAACTAATAATTTTTACTGATAGACCATGGGCGTCAGCTGTCTTTTTCATTTCCAGGGATTTAAACGCTTTTACAATGTCTTCATTATTTACGTGCCTAAATTTAAAATCTGTTTTACATTCCTCAAAGTTTTGTTTAAGTAGTGTTACCCTATTCAACGAAAAATTAATAGTGATAGGGTGAGTATCGATACCATCGACACCATAATTTGTTGAATAAATTTGCAGGGCCAAAAATAAGATTTCGGTGATATTCGGGGAATCCAAACATGAACTTATATCATACCTATAAGGTCTTAACCGTTTCTACATAAAGTTTACCACAAGGCGTACTGGATTGTTGCCTAGTGATAGGTTCGCTTCGCTCGTTTAATAATGTCTACCTATAATGTATGTTTTATATTTCCGTTTTATAAAAAGAATAAACTGAAAAATTACAAATATTTGAAGAGTTGCCAATCTAGCGACTTTATCGCCAGGAAGGACGACTTTTGCCTTAACCCTAGCGATTATTTTGTGCAATAAATAAATGACTACATATTTATACATAAATTTTTCCAAATAACTATTCAAACTTTAGGGTAGGTAAGTACACTCGTTTTCATAAATTCCAGGATCATCAACGATATAGCATTCTGTGAAAATTTCAAGTCTCATCCTATTATGATTCATGAGAAACACCCCGCAGGCGGACAGACGGACAGCGGGGGCTTAAGGTGATATATCGATTAAATCGACACTTCTTGAAGTTATTTCGCTGCTGTTCAAAAGAAGTTCCAAGTTAAATAAATTAAATTTATTAATATAACAATTTTGGGACTTTTTTCTAGATTATGTAATAACAGAAACGCGATTGGAGGAATTTCGCTCGATAGAAATAATTATTGAAAGTAGGTCTAAATTTATACTTTTTTTGATTTTCTGACATATTGAAATAGCGCAAAGAATTCAAAAATATTTATTTGAATGGGTTTTAACAATACCTAAATTACCTATTGTAGAAATTTTCATAACTATTTTAGTTAATTTTGTTGTCTTTTTTCCCCGCTTCCGTCCCTCTCACACTACGGGTCATTCCGCCTGGAGTAACGGGGACCTTTACACGGACGAGATATCCCCTTAATAATAGGGTCCCGTTTGGCACCCTTTGGCGGGTACGGGACACTAAAGAAAGAATTTGTGTCAAATTCGATGGCCAAAGTGGTTTTTTGCCTTCTGAAGTCTTGTCGGAGTTTCATACAAACTAAGAACTGCGATGCGAATACATATAAAATCACCAAATAATATAAATTGACCAAATCAAATTGTCAAGTAGTGACAGGACAAGAGTTTGCTTTGTACCTCTGTCATACAGATATTGTTTTCCAGCCAGTAATCAACAAACGATCCAAAGAGGATGCAGTTATTGCAGTAGTTCCTGGCGGTTACATGATTCGGGTTATGGTACACCACGTACGGGGTCCTTAGTCCAAAAAGTTACAGTTTTGCAAGTAAGTTACCCCTGGTTTATAAGCCCTGCCGCCAGTAGACCATCATTAAAATATGTATTCGATTGTACTAATTGGGGGCAAACAACGAAATTCTAAAAGCAAATCAATTTTTTGTTGATAATAAGAGTAAAAAGCCGATGTGATTTAAAAGGGGGCAAGGCCATAAGGAGGGAAAAATACGCATAAAAAGTAAGGATATACAAAAAGTGCGCGATCCTCTTCAAATACTTACTAGGGCAACTCAAATTAGGGACAAAGGCAAAAAGTGCGCGATCCTCTTCAAATACTTACTAGGGCAACTCAAATTAGGGACAAAGGCAAAAAGTGCGCGATCCTCTTCAAATACTTACTAGGGCAACTCAAATTAGGGACAAAGGCAAAAAGTGCGCGATCCTCTTCAAATACTTACTAGGGCAACTCAAATTAGGGACAAAGGCAAAAGTGCGCAATCCTCTTCAAATACTTACTAGGGCAACTCAAATTAGGGACAAAGGCAAAAAGTGCGCGATCCTCTTCAAATACTTACTAGGGCAACTCAAATTAGGGACAAAGGCAAAAATTGCGCGATCCTCTTCAAATACTTTAGTAAGGCAACTCAAATTAGGGACAAAGGCAAAAAGTGCGCGATCCTCTTCAAATACTATACAAGTCTATAACTTACTTAGAAACTTAAAACCTAAAAATAGTCATGGCATAGATGACCTACCTCCTAAATTATTAAAACAATGTGCAGAAGAGTTGTCACTACCTTTTTACCACATGATAAATCAATCTTTTACCGAAGGCACTCTTCCAGACTTACTCAAAGTTGCTCTCATTAAGCCAAAACATAAGAAAAACTCTAAACTTGAAACAACAAACTACCGTCCAATTGCTCTCCTACCGACGGCTTCTAAGATATTTGAAAAGGCGATCTGTAATAGAGTCTATAAATTTTGTGAAAAATTTAAACTTTTTAACGAAAGCCAGAACGGATTCCGTAAAAAACGATCTACAACCTTAGCGGTTTACAAATACATACAAACAGCTATAAATATGATTAATGATAAGAAATATGCCATAGGTATTCTACTGGATATGGCGAAAGCCTATGATAGAGTCCGGCACGATATATTGCTAGATAAATTATATGGAATGGGAATACGAGGAGAAACCCATAAATGGTTCGCCTCTTACCTAAGCAATAGAAAGCAATTGGCAGAAATAGAATATTTTAACAAAAATTGTAACGAAATTATAAAAATCCAGTCTGACACTAAAGTTGTAAAAGGCTCAATACCTCAAGGCGGCGCTATAAGTTGTTTATTATTCTTAATTTACATAAATGATTTCCCCAAAATCTTAAATGACCCATGTGTCTTGTTTGCCGACGATATCTCAATCCTTACACCTTGCACAAATAACCTAGAAATAAATAATAAACTACAAACTATCCTTAACAATACTACAAAATGGCTAAGTGATCATAACCTGCAGATTAATTTCAAAAAAACAAAATTAATGTTATTTCATCCACCTCAAAAAACATCAATAGACATAAATTTCACATTTAACAACATCAAACTAGAAACAGTGAGTACATTTTCCCTATTAGGTTTAAATATAGATACAAATATAAATTGGAAAGCACATATCCAAAAACTACGTTCTAAACTATCCAGATTTGCATATGCCCTCCGGGAGGTTAAAAAAACAACAGATTTAAAAACAGCCCTTGTTACCTACTACGCCTACGCATATGCATGGCTTAGTTATGGTATCTTATTATGGGGTAACAGCACAGACGCACCAAGCTTATTCACACTCCAAAAGCGACTCATACGCATACTAGTAAATATACATCCTCAAGACAGCTGTAGGCCATACTTTAAAGAACACAAAATACTCACACTTCCAAGTATCTACATATTAGAAACGTGTAAATTTGTCCGAAAATACCCCGAATTATATACAAAACGCCAAGATCAAATGTCGACAAACCACAACCTGCGACCACGAAAGGGACTGGCGCTACCACCTTCTCGACTAAATATTCACTCAACAAGCCCATTATCAATGACCGCGAAAATTTATAATAAGTTACCAGAACATTTGACAACAGAAACTAAAGACACCATATTAATAAGATCATTAAAACAACTTTTGACCACAAAATGTTACTATAATTTAAACGATTACTTGAATGACAAATTATAAATTAAAAATACATATAGAACTAACCCAGTAACATAATATGTATAAATACTTAAATAATAATAATAATATAAATAAATAATAACATAATATAAATAAATAAAATATTTATAAATAATATATATAAATAAATATAATACATATTAACAATGACATAGACAATTACAGAAATATCACCTTTTCCATCTAGATAAGTACTCAAATTATAATTTAATAAGGGTTATAATTAAAAATAATTATAATACTATAATGTCGTCCTCTCTCATATTGCTGTGCCTGAACAAGGTCCATAATGTTGTAACTTTATAATATAACTTTATAACTGTGGAATGCAATAAATATACTTGATACTTGATACTTGATACTTACTAGGGCAACTCAAATTAGGGACCAAGGCAAAAAGTGCGCAATCCTCTTCAAATACTTACTAGGGCAACTCAAATTAGGGACAAAGGCAAAAAGTGCGCGATACTCTTCAAATACTTACTAGGGCAACTCAAATTAGGGACCAAGGCAAAAAGTGCGCAATCCTCTTCAAATACTTACTAGGGCAACTCAAATTAGACATTTTCTTACGTAACGTAAGAATGTTATTTCTCACTTTTGAGTTAACATGAAGTCACCTAATTTTTTTAAATATTTTTTTTCTCATAATTTTTCGTTTTATGAAAATACTATCCGTGTAACTACAAAAAATGTTGCACATGGTTTAACCTAAAAACAAACGTCAAATCCTATACATTTTTTTCTTTGAACAAATGTTGAACCGGCGTTTATTTTTTTGTGGTAAGGGCCCTATAAGTTTTTCATAGGCCCTGTCAGTCTTGTATGTATTAATATTATATTAACAACTTCAGAAAGGATTAAACACCACCAATTTGTCAAGTTTTTCAACTGTTCTTTTTCAGTCCTATTTTTCATAATTTGAAAACTACTGAACCGATTATGATAAAACTAAACTGTGATAAACTTTTAATCGCTCGCTTCGCTCGCTCGGTAATAACTATTACGTGTAAACTAAAAACTACTGAACCGATTTTGGTACTTGCACACATGTTTCCCTAATTTGGAGAAAATGTAAGCCAATTAAAAAAGAATGGTCAAAATCCGATCTATAGTTTCGGAGAAACACGAAGACGAACTACTTGCAAACTTTGAAATGTTGTAACTTATTTGCAAGACCTAAAATAATAACATGTGTGAGTGAATATTTTGCGTTTCTATTAAGGTGCTGCTGATAATATTAAGGTGGGTCCAGACATGTTATTTTGTCCGTAATGTACCTCCGTATCGTATCAGCGTCGCGATCACGATCCAAGAACGCTAGTGTGGACGCCCGGATCGGTTGCGATCGAGACGCGCCATACCACCGTCCCGTACCGAGCGGGCGTCCCAACTAGCGTTCTTGGATCGCGCGCGACTCTGATACGATATGGGGGTACGTTACGGACTTACGGACAAAAGAACATGTCTGGGGACCCAAATCTTTAAATATATAAGTAAAGAATTGAGAACCTCTACTTTTTTGAAGTCGGTTAAAAAGGCATGCATGTCTATAAAGATGAAAATATTTTTAAAACATTGTTAAGATTTAATTGTGTGATAACAGTGACCATTTTTTGTTGTACGGGTTCACACGCGCAAATTTCAAAATCAAAATCTGTCTAAATCTGGCAATGTTATATTCCGGCAACTGCTATAGTGCTTTTGTCACACATTATAGGGGGTAAGCCACTCACCAATCAGCTGCCTGTCGTCATGCGCCGCCGCGCCCAACTGCTGCTCCCACACCGTCAGCTTCTCATGATGGAGAGCATCCAGCTCGGCCTGCTTGTTTGCAACCTCACGACGCAGCTGAAATGGGAATGTTCATTCATTACCATATCACGAAGCCGGGGCGGATCAGTACTCTATTGACCGGGGGCTGCCCAGTTAGAAGCGGGCGGTAAATGTTCAGTGACCCTACGATGGACTCTCCCACTGACTTATAACCGGTTACTGCCTGCCACTCCCCGTGTTGTTTTCCACGCCGCAGAAATCGTGGGTGAAATGTCCTCTCCACAGACGCTGCATCGCCTGGGTCGCTGTTTGACGACGCAAAGTTGCCAAATATTTACGCCACCCTTACTCCTCCCCAGCTTGACCCGCAGGAATGGCATGTCAATACGTGCGAAGTGATCAGTTCGGCTGCAGATGACTACCATGTTCGGATTGCATGCTATTTACGCCTAACGTAGCCACCAGCTCCGGGTTTATTTTCGTAATTTTCCTTCTACTAGATGGACTGCAGCACAAAGCTGACGATGCCCATTTCACCGGGTTTGATTTCACCCGTCGTTAGCATTGATTGCAGACCAATGCTAACGACGCCGTCCATCCCGTCGCTCTCTCAGAGGGATGTAAAACCCACAATAACACCTGGTTTCGGACATAAGCCGAAAAACGAACGATAAGGCACAAAAGCGAGACCGCCTCTCCTGCCACAGCGGAATAATAATAATATATGTGGCAGTTTCACATTACAGATACTATATAGTTATAAAGTAAATACAAAATACCTAGTATTTTATGTGACTGATACATAATTAAGGGCATTAAAACTCGAGTGTCGTAATAATATCACGCGAGAGTTTTAATGCCTAATGATGTACAGTTACATAAACTACTATGACATTCAGTTGAGACTTTCACTCTCATAGTTGAGAGTATGTAACCATTTAGCTACATTGATCTTGCAGGAGTGGCTGTTGAGAGACTATTATGTCAGTATCCTGTTTACTTGGTTATAGTGACGTGATGCTTGAAAGAGGTAAAATCTTTTAGTGAAAGCAAATTTATGAGGGTGTTGTGTGTGAGGCTGAATTAAATACTCTATCAGCCCTGCGATTTCTTAATATTGAGGGAGTGTAGATTAGGTTTGTGTGTTGTTTGAGGATGGTATGGAGGTCATAGAGCTACCGGACGGTAAGAATGAATATTTGAGGATATGTAGAGGGAGCATGTGGGAGAAAGGTACGGTTTGAAGCTAACCTCAAGTAATACTATAACTCTCTCCAGTCCCAATATAGCTGTTTTACCAGCCCCTCCCCAGCAGCAATGCAGCATGGTATTACAGATTGATACAGTGCAATGTATATGGTTCTGATAAGCTTCGCATCAGCCACAAGCTTCAAATTCTTAAAAACGTTTTTAAGAATTTGAGGCTTGTGGCTGATGCGAGATACCGAGAATAAAGGACCTGTGCAGGTCTCCTCAACTTTACAGGAAACCACTACGATAGCGTTTATTTGCTTGAATCCAAAAATATATCCACGCAAGCAATCGATAGCCAAACAGACAGCGGGATCAACTGCAACGTCAATAGAAGACATTCTTGACATCACTGGATATACGATACGATGGATCCGCAACAGCCCCAACAACATCTAAACAAAAGGCCACACGTGAGCGTATGCGCGTTACTACTTGGACCGTTCCGATAATAGCCGACATAGAAAATGTTGTAATTTGGAAATATAGTGGTCTAATATGGGAATGAAAATATTGGTGTGATTGCTTGGAATGTTTATTTTGAAGTGACAAAGATAAATCTAAATACAAACATTGAATATTAGAAAATATGTCAGAAAGAATATGTCTGAGATTTATGAAGTAAACTTAAAAGAGTCTTCACAACAATGATTATAGCAGTATCTACAACAGCCGCCCTTAATCGATGTTGTGCTCGACAAACAAAAAAAAACTTAAGTTTGTAGTCCTAAACCAACTATACACCTTTCGTGTGTAACAGGCCCAAGTGGCTTAGTTAGGACATCTGCAGGCATATCACTACTACATAAGTATTCGAGAACAACAATATTACAGGATACCTTTTCCCTGATAAAGTGAAATCTGGTATCTATATGCTTCGTCCTGTTGTGGTGTATTGGATTTCGAACGAGGTTGATGGCACTCTGGCTGTCAGAAGCTAACCTAACTGGGGTAAGTTTACCTGTTATTTCGTGAACGAACCGACGTAAATAACACGCTTCCTTTGTGGCGGACGCTAGCGCCATATATTCCGCTTCCGTGGACGACAGAGCGACAGTAGGTTGCTTCCTTGATTCCCAGGATACTGGTCCTCCACTAAGCTTGAAGGTATAGCCAGTATATGACTTCCTATCAATCGGACAGTTTGCCCAGTCTGCATCACAATAGCCTCTTAAAGGTTCTTTACATCTTCTGTAAACCAAAGAATAATTTAAAGTACCCTTCAGGTACTGTAGAACCCTTTTTGCAGCATTCCAATGTTCCTTAGTGAAACACGTATTGAACTGACTTAAATAGCTCGTTACATAAGCTATGTCCGGGCGAGAGTTCACTGTCAAGTACATAAGACATCCTATTAGATTTTGGTAAGGATACTCACCAATTTCACCATCAGTTCTCTTTTCCATTGGTTTTTTTTTGACCAAAGGAGTACTAACAGTCTTACATTCACGCATATTGAACTTATCTAGCAATGTTAAAATATAGTTTGACTGATTTATTTGGATGCTTTCAGAATCATATCTTATTTGTAATCCCAAATAAGACTTCAATATTCCCAGATCTTTGATTCCAAAGAATGTTGACAAATTTTTCTTGACAATGTCAAACGTCAAATCAGATTTATGAAAGACAATAATATCATCGACAAATATACCCAAGATTACGAGTTCTTGACCAAAAAGTTTAGTATACACGCAGGGCTCTGAAGGAGTTCCTATAAAACCTATTTTTAATAATGTGTCATTTAACTTTTTGTTCCAAGCTCGAGGGGCCTGCTTAAGGCCATAGAGGGATTTCTTCAGCAAACAAACCTTGTTTTCCTTGCCTTTTTGTATAAATCCAAAGGGTTGCTCCATAAAGACTTCTTCTTCCAAATCTCCATTTAGGAACGCTGTATCAACGTCTAGATGCTTCATGTTTAGACCCATCTCCGCAGCTAAAGCAAATAAGGTGCGAAGAGAAGAATGACGGATCACGGGCGCAAAAGTTTCGTCGTAGTCAATGACTTTTACTTGATGAAAACCCTTGACGACTAGTCGCGCTTTATACTTCATAATATTCCCATATGCATCCTTTTTAATTCTATAAACCCATTTACAGGGTATAACCTTTTTGGTTGGTCGATCAACTAAGTCCCAAGTGTGAAGTTTGGTCAACGAGCTATACTCGTTTGCCATCGCGTGGTGCCATTTATCAGCATCCTCGGCATAAGTAGCTTCATAGTATGTCGTTGGATCGCTGGCATCAACCGATGATACATTATATGCCAGGAAATCAGGTGGTTTCCTATTTCTTGAGGGGTACCTCTGCTCACGGGCAGGTTGTTCCTCGTCCAAACTTGCTGGCTCCACATCCTCAATAGGGGGACTTTGTTCTACAATAGTTTCCGATGCTTCCGCACTTTGTTGATTTACCGGTCGAGGTGATCCAGCTTCGGGAAGACCACCACTCTGAACACAGTCAAAGAATTGACAGTCTTCGGTCTCAGGATCTCTTTCTTCGAGTAATAATATAGGGTCTGACTGCATTACAGGCTCCACTTGCCTCTGCTTTAACATCGTAAAGCTAGTTTCGAAAAAGGTTGCATCTCTGGACATAAACACATGTCGTGGGGTAGATGGATCCCTAAAAATATAGGTGTTAGGATTTTCAGCATAACCAACAAAAATTGCTTCCTTCGCCTTCAAATCTAACTTTTTCCTGTGACATGACGGTATATGGACAAGTGCTCTACATCCAAAAACTTTCAGATGACCAAGGTCACTTCTACGACTCCACCACCTGTCGATAGGAATCTGCCCTTTTAAAGCTCGATGAGGGGACCTATTTTTTAGATATACGGCGACCTGGAAAGCATCTTCCCAGTATGCTGTGGGCAATGAGCTCTCAGCCAACAACGACCTCGCCTTTTCTACTATCGACCGATGAGTACGTTCGGCACATCCAACTTGTTGGGGACTGTACGGCGTGGTAGTTTGACGTTGAATTCCTTTAGATTCGAGGTAATCAACAAACTCTTTATTAACAAACTCTTTACCACCGTCGGTCCTCACGGATTTGATTTTCCTATCTAACTGATTCTCTACAAAGGTTTGAAAAAGACAGAATTTGTTTTTGACCTCTGTTTTGGAATGAATAAAGTAGGTAAATACCATCCTAGTATAATCGTCTATCAAAGTAAGCATATACTTATTTCCTTGAAAGGAGATTGTAAACAATGGTCCACATAGATCCCTATGGATCAGTTCCAAAGAAGTAGTAGCCCTATTAAAAGCCACCTTCTTGAAAGGTTTCCTTGCTTGTTTACCTTCTACGCAGGCGATACAATTATTTTTATCTACTACTTTAAACTTTACGCCTACCTCGTGATTCTTCAGTTGAGCATGAGCCAATACGACACAAGTGTCCTAACCTCTTGTGCCAGAGTTGATAAGAATTAGTATCCTGACAGCCAGAGTGAACATCCTGTGTTGAATTTGCCGCAGTATCCGGAACGTCAACAATACCATCAAGGACGTATAATCCACCACAGGGCGAAGCATGAAGAACAGAATCACCTGTAAAACGAAAAGTATTATTTTTATAAAAGTTACATCCACTTTTATCAAAAACACATATCAACAGCTTTCTTCACAGATAACAAGTTTGCCTTTAAATCTGGTACAAAGGCAACTTCATTTATCCTATTGACTACGTTTTTGGGTGTATTAATCGAAATATATCCAGTTCCGCAGCATTCAATATGTTCACCGTTAGCAACGGTAACATTACCTTTATCAGATATCGAAATATCTTGAAGCCAATCTCGTCTAGAAGTCATGTGTTTCGTACATCCTGAATCTACATACCAAAGTTCCTTGTTTGAGGTGCCAGAAGTATTTAAAGCTGTAAATCCGACATCACTGACGTTTTCTTTTACCACATTCGCTTTTACTTATTTCTTCCTCAATGGACAGTCTGGCCTCTTGTGTCCAGGTGCCTTGCATTTATAACATATTATCTTAGAATTCGATTTCGTATTGGACTTCTGCGTCTTCGTATGAAAAACGGAATCTAAAGGTGATGCTGCACTTTTGGACATTTCATTAAGTAGTTTTGTCTTGACTAAGTCGGTTGTCACATCTACGTTGCAATTTTCTAGTGCCATTATAAGGGGCTCATATTTTGGAGTGAGGCCTCCTAAAAGTATAGCTGCAAGAGACGTGTCTTCTACTACCTTGACAATGTCTGCCAAATCTTGTGCTGTTGACATGACAGCATTTATGTAAAGCTCTATATTATCATAGTCTGACAGACTCAATCTGTATAGCTTTCTCTCTAAAGCTAATCTTCGTCCCATACCTTTATCTTCGAAGGCTTTTTCCAACGATCTCCAGGCTTCGGCTGCGGTTTTTGCACATCTTACGTGCGTTATTGCTGCACCGTCTATTGTAAGGCAGATCTTGGCCAGTGCTTTTGCTTCGTTTCTCTCTTTGACTGAGGTAGGGGTCGTGTCATCATTATGATAACCACATATTGTTACCCAAAGGTCCTCATGCAAAAGGTAGTTCCTCATCTTGAATTTCCACGTCGGATACCCGTCCTTATTGAGCAGGCAAAACGATGGGATTGAAGTTGGGAATGACGAATTTGACTTCGATAAACCATCCCCACTTTGTTGTGTCATTTTTTACTATTTAGTCACACACAAAATACACAAATACACATTAACATTAACCATGTAACCATTTACCACATTTCGTGCTGATAACGTGTTGTAATTTGGAAATATAGTGGTCTAATATGGGAATGAAAATATTGGTGTGATTGCTTGGAATGTTTATTTTGAAGTGACAAAGATAAATCTAAATACAAACATTGAATATTAGAAAATATGTCAGAAAGAATATGTCTGAGATTTATGAAGTAAACTTAAAAGAGTCTACACAACGATGATTATAGCAGTATCTACAACAGAAAATATAATCAGTCATTAAAGATGCGCCAATCCTCTCCTTGAAGTGATCGAACCTGGAACATGTCATCTTCGGTGCGGACATGGTTCCGTTAGTATACTCCGCGGAGTAAACTCCGACTCCGGGAGACGCGGGAGTTTAACGTTTTCGTTCGCCCTCCGTGGAGTCGGAGTCTAACGATCTCGTCTCATTCCGCGGAGTATAGCCAGGCCAGCGAGTCCGACAGTTCTTGTCTTTCGGATGGTTCCGGCACTTCGGATCGCGAAACCGCTACTACCAACCAATCAATTGATCTACCTTCACAATTGACACTAGTCATTTATGTGATAAAAACATGTATACCTGTTATTGAATGGAGCAGGACAAACTACCATGCCAGTTTGAATGGCTGTGTAAATGGCATTTAGTTCCAGTGGATTTATGAGTGCCACTTTTTTGGGCCACATTTTCGTATATTTATTTGCCTATTGCGATAAATATCTCGATATTATATGTGGCAATTAAAGGTATTGATTTTCTATAAGGGTTTTCTACCGTTTTTGCATTTTCGACAAACTTCTTGGCAATAAGTCACATTTTAATTTCTCATGTACACGATATGTCGGGACGTAATGTGAGACAGAGACGGATAGTTTGCGGAATCGGACGGATGAGGCGCTCGGTTCGTTTTTAAAACCTCGTCGCACCGAAGACGTCCGAATCCGCCGGACACGTGGAGTTGCTATTTCTCTCGCTCCTCGATCGTTGTCGTCGTTCCGACTTCACCGGACTATGGAGTATATTAATTTAGAAAGGTCGGACCGGAATACGTCTCCTGGAACTAGTACGGTCCGCAACGACTCATCTTTATCTGTCATATGGAACACCACAGGGTACAGAACGGCGATCCCGGAACTATACAAAGGAATACCGCAACAACTGTTAAAAGTAATCGCCAAAACAATGATCAGTGCTGGGATAGAAAATACTTAACATAAATATAACATAAACATTTAGATACAGGCACATACATTGCTTCTGGCCCCACATTAGGATACCCTGTGTCGTGGGAACAAGAAACAGCGACGTCACACACATATAAACATCCAAGACTGTTTTTTCTTTACCCCCAGCCGGGGATCGAACCCGGGACCTCTCGCATGGTAGACAAAGCCACAACCGCTGCGCCACAAAAGTCGTCCTGTCCGGATGACCGACAATACTGGAGTCCTGGAATGAAACGGTCTAAGACACCAATGACTATCGCCGATTAACAATGTGCGATACATAATATCGCATTTACGCCACATACCTAATTAAAAACCAGACCGGACAAAAAATATTATTTGGAAACTACCTTGCAGCTTCTCTTCGCAATAGATCCACCGGTGACCACCCACATCTACACACTATGCAGAGTATAGATCCACCGGTGACCACCCACATCTACACACTATGCAGAGTATAGATCCACCGGTGACCACCCACATCTACACACTATGCAGAGTATTAGAACAATAATGGCGGGTACCAGAACATATATGTACAGACTCTTGATATCGCAAAAGCATTATAAAATTAGCGCCAATAAATTTTATAAAGAAATCAATCATGGATTGGAAGACAGTTCGCCTGATTTTCAAAATGTTTATTTCACCGTGTATAACCTAGGGACTAAAAACAGCAGCCCTCAGAAAAGCTAACCGTTCTTGACTAAGAAAATATGAACCCACCCCAGTAGCTATCCAAGACATCAAAAGAATTTACTACAGGGGAAAACAATACCTAACCAAACGAATTAAAAACCACAGGATGTGCTACTTTACACATACATATTGTACGACGCCCACAACAACACCTACCTACTTCACGCCGCATTCAAGTACGAAGCAAAAATAAGAAAGTCGGCCTACCATCCATACCATATACATCTGGAAGGATTCCCTCAAACATTACATTTAATGCATTGGTAAACAACAGTTACTTGACAGAATCAGCACTCAACAGGGACGAAGTTAGGAAGGCCTCGAGTCAAATATGAATAGAGTGTCTCTGAAACGGACAGCAAAACTGAGAGCTCATCGGATAACCTAACCGAACAGGACTCAGGACACTCAACTCAAGATAGAAGAAAAACAAGAACTTGAAGGAAACAACAGCTGCTCTCCAATACCCACATCCTGCCCAGTCCACATATCCTATATTGACTTCAGGCTGAAGAGTCGGTCGATTAAAATCACCTCCTTCCCAATCCTCATGAGCAGGTCTCTCCCCCACATTTCAAAACTTGTGCCCTCTGGTATGCCGGCCGAAAGACCGAAACAGGTTTAGAATTCTGGCTGGAGAGGCACCATTCATTCATTAATTCATTAATTCTTCAACCCAGATGGTTATGTGCACTTTATGAAGATTCACACTGTATAGCGTATGTAAAGCTTTATATGATTCATCTGTACGCGAATACATATCAGCTGTTTCATACGAAGTGACACCCTGTATACCTACAATACGAGTACATAATATATCTCAGAAAGGATACTTACTATGTACGACATTTTGAAGAATATTTGTTGTCGTAATTATATTCTCGATGGATTGGCATATACAGGGTGATTGATAGATGTGTGCAAAGCTTTAAGGAGATGGTACTATAGACAATTATGATCAAATTAAGCCATAGTTGTCTTAGACAAAGTCTGACTATTTTTTTTTAACAAAATTTTCAAGTTTTTTTTTGAAATTACCCAAATTTTGAGAGATTACTGCAACTTTATGAAAAAATAAATGGTATTTTTTTGAATATTTAATTTATTTTATTGCAATAGCCACTCTTTCAAAACACGTTCTAAGCATATCTGCCTTTTGACTTTTTTTTAGAGTCATCTGAAGTTAATAAAAAAAAAACTTAAATTAAAAATACTGTATTCAGACCTCATTTAAAAAGAAAAACAAGTGTGGTTTTTTTAGTTCAAACCATTTCGAAAACCTGCCTAATCATCGTTCTTTCTTTTAAGGTGTCATTCAAGGAGATATCTTACTAATTATTGAAATATGGACCTAAAAACCAAATTGAGGGAGAAAATTCATTTTTTGGGGCAGACTAATTAAAACTATTTTTTTGCTAAATTTGGATGTTCTAAATAATTTTATGTTAATTTTAATAATTATTATGCACATGCAAGAACTAAAAACAAAACTGAGGGGATTAGGTACCCAAACAATAGCTGCCCCACGCCGCCGTGTGACGACGGGTCGGCAGACGGCAGCATAACCAGTTTCCAGGTAGTTCACCCATTAGAAGTAGGCGATAAGTATCTTGGTTTTTGTAGGTAATTTGACCTACTTAATAAGGCAATAAGGTCGTGTTTCTTTCATAAGTATCATTCAATCTGTGTTAAACAGATTTCTGAGCCGGCCGATACATTTTTTATTAGTTGAGTAACTACTGCCCTTTAGAGTTGCCGTTTTGTGTGTTGATTGAGTAAGATTGGATGTTTTTATTTCACTCACCGTGTCCAGTTGTAGCTGTAAAGCTCCCTGCACGTGTTGATTTTGAACTATTAAATTGTGTTAAGTTGACATTTAGTGCGCTCTTACGCTATTTTTGCTCAGTGTGAGGAACTATGGCAAATTTTTCAAATCAAGAATATGCTGATATCATCTTTATGTATGGCAGAGCTGACGGTAATGGAAATTTGGCTCGACGGTTGTATCAAGAGCGCTATCCTAATCGCAAGGGTACCGATGGTCCGAGTGTTTTACAATACATATCGAAGACTTGTCGAAGATGGGATACGCCGAGTGGAACCTAGAGTCAACCCAGGCAGACACGCACCTGGCATCGAAGAAGACATTTTAGCAGCATTTGAAGCGGATCCTACTAATAGTACCAGAGTAGTGGCTCGAAACCTCTACATTTCGCAGTGGAAGGTCTGGAATATCATGCATTAAAATTATAAGTATCCGTTCCATGGCAGAGGTGTACAAGGTCTGGAAGAGCAAGATTCCCAAAGGAGATTACAATTCTGCCGATTCCTCCTCAATGCAGATATTGTCGATCCATGGTTTTTAAAATCAATCATTTGGACGGATGAAAGTAAATTCGATAGACAGGGCATTACGAACTTTCATAACCTCCACAAATGGGCCGACAAGGACCGCAATCCACACTGGAACAAACAGGTGTCCTTCCAGAGAAAATTTTCTGTCAATATCTGGGCAGCAGTAATAGGCAGAACATTGATTGTGTTGTCAGATGTGAGATGTGGGGCCATCTTGCCAGATAATTTGAACGGTGAAAATTATTTAGAATTCTTGCAAAATGACTTACCAATACTGATCGAGGAATCCGGTGCCCCGATACTTGACACCGACCGTAAAATTATTTTACAACCAAGTTGGCTGTCCAGCTCATTGGACTTTAATGGTGAGGGAACATTTGAATAATGCTTTCCCTCAAAGCTGGATCGGCAGAGATGGACCGATTCCTTGACCCGCCCGGTCGCCAGATCTGACCCCGCTGGACTTTTTCGTGTGGGGTCGGGCCAAGGAACTGGTGTATACGCATTGTTCGATTCCAAATCGATATTCGATCGATGGTTTCTGAACGGCCATTTTGAATTTGACGTTAGCTGCCAACCTGGCAGTTTTTTGACAACTGACAGACGAAAGCCCTCGCAATGTAAACGCGTTTTGATTAGGGTGTTGAAATTAAATCGCAGGCAAATGGAATGTATTCGGGTTTCCCTCAGGATTGTTCATATAGCTGAGTGTGTTATTGTTTCTCGAACCAGATAAAGTTCGCATTTTCGTGCCCGATTGTTTTTACCACGTAACATAACCTGTGTTGGAACACTGTGCTAATTGAAGCTGGCCCGCCAGTCATACCTGGTTGGCTGAAGAACCTGTCTACCAAGAAGAGCCTAGGGTGCACCCGGGCCTTGCAGAGAGACAGGAGGTTGACGGGACCGAAGCACAGACCAGGTTAGATCGACCCCAATTAACTTCAGCTCGGTGAATCGCCGACGTTCACGCTTCTTGGCAACTGATCGTTACGCTACCTCGTAGCTGATGGGCCCCTACGAGGTCATTAGGTGCTGAGAAGCCTGAACATTTTGGTAGCTAGAGCGTGGCTTCCTGAGATTTGCAGCCGTCAAGGGCTCCAGGAAGGCACGATTTGGGACTATCAATCTGTAGGTATAGGCGGTTAAGTAACTTGGTTGTTCCTGTATCCACATAGATTGGTAGTATTGTAAGCTATAAGTCTATTGCTGGTAGTAGACAGACAGATATTGAATTGAAATTTGCATTGAATTACCAGTTAGTCAATCTA
Source organism: Argyresthia goedartella (assembly GCA_949825045.1). NCBI lineage: Eukaryota > Metazoa > Arthropoda > Insecta > Lepidoptera > Argyresthiidae > Argyresthia > Argyresthia goedartella. The sequence goes on from OX463815.1 coordinate 465,508, forward strand.
TTAGTGGTCTAGTAATGCTATTGAATGAATGTTTTGGTTAACATAGGTAGTTACATCTATTGATAGCAGGCTATTACATTGTTTTCAGTTTATAGCAATTTATAACTTGAACTAATATTGACTATCTGTGTGTGTTATAATGATAAAGGGAAACTAAATTGTATTTACAGAATTTATATAGATATAAAACTCGGTTCCTATTGTTTAAGGAAAACAACATTGTTTAAGTTGTGGTTTAGGGTTCCCTCGTTTGGGTTGTAGACTGGAGGGTCCAATAAAATTGAGTTACTGCAAATTGTGAGTAAGTATCGTTCCGATCATGTCGTTATCTGAAATCCAGAAGGGTGTTTCTAAGGAACTCAGATGGTTTTCCTCCGCACACGGTCTGATAGACCGTTTAGATAGGCATGATGTGGTATTGGAGCGGTCTATGGACGTTAAGGAACGTTACAATAGGGTGCTCGAATTGTCCGCGCAGGCGGAATCAGTTGATGGTTGCGCACCTGACAGGCTGTCACGGTTGCTAGGGGATGTCGACCAATGTATGGAGATGGCAGCTGCTATCACGCAGAAGGCTGCGGACATACGTAGACAGCGCGAGTCCAGCCATGATGGTGACATTGAAGCACCTCTGCCGCATCAGAGATCGGGGTCCAGGTTACCTGCCATAACTATGCCTACTTTTGACGGCGTGTCCGGTGAATGGATGAGCTTCATCAATCTGTTCGACAGTTTGGTGCACATGCGATCGGACATTACCAAGTCTGTCAAGATGGCTCAGCTGGTGGCAGCATTGAGGGGTGAGCCTAGGGAGCTGGTCGCTCATTTGACAGTTACGGAGGGTAACTATGAAACGGCCAGGCAATTGTTGGTCAGACGTTACCATAACAAACGGAGGTTGGCCGATGCCCAACTGAACCGTTTGTTTAGTATCCCGGTTGTGAACAAGGTCGGGGCCATACAGACGGAGGTTTTGAACCCATTGTTGTCCGTCACCAAGGCTCTAGAGAATCTTGGACTTCCGGTTGGTGAATGGTCGTACCTACTGTTGTACATTGTACTTTCCCGCCTACCCGCTGACGTGCAGACTCGTTTCGAACAGTCTCACGGGAGGTCGGCCGAGGACCTGCCCGCCTTCTCCGACTTGGTCGGATTCTTGGAAGAGGAGGCTCGACGGGCAGAGAATTTGGGGTTGACGGTCACCCATCCTTCGGAGCCACAGAGAGCTGCCGGGAGCGCTGTGAGTAGGGGCCCTCCGACGAGGAAGGACCGCACCAACCGGCAGTCGTATGGGACTGTGAGTGAATTGACCCCACATGGTGAGACCTGCCCATGTTGTAGGCAGATTGGCCATGCTGTGGCCAATTGCAATAAGTTCGGGGAACTTAGGCTTCAGGGACGGCGCCGGATGGCCCAGCAGCGGAGCTGGTGTTTCCTGTGCCTCGGGCCACACATGGCTAGGGACTGCACGCGCACACAAATGTGCGGATATTGTGGTGGGCCCCACAACAATCTGTTGTGCATGAACCGGTCCGGCCAACAGCCTCCACAGGGCCGTACCCAGGGTGACACGGCATGGGGCCCTGAGAATTCGTTTGCGACTCGGAGCGCAACTCAGGGGCCAACGTCCCCACGTGCACAGGGCAGTACCAGGGTGCAAGGCCGCACTCAGGACCATTACATGGGGGGCCCTGAGTTTTCGGTTGCGACTCAGCATCCGACCCAGCGGGACATTGGGTGTGTTGAGCAGGCCGTAACGGGCGGGTGTCATGGGACACCTTCGAGCTATGCGGGTGCGGTTCGGACGCCGCCTCAGTTGTCGCCCCGCTCGTCGCCTCGTCCTCGTCGGTCACATGTGATGTCCCCCCCGCTCATGGAGCGGCCACGGTTGAATTCACGCCCACCCCCCTTTACGGGGAATCGTAGGTTGGGAATGGAACCGGCGCGTGGGCCATTTGTACAATGGGACCCTCTGGCGTATAGCTGCATACCTGATCGGTTACAGGCACAGTGGGGCCCCGGGGGTCCTCGCTAGGAATTTGCGGCCCAACCATTTGTTGCCCCCCAACCGGAGACGGTGGTGTTACCGATCGCCTCTGTGCTTGTTTGGGATTTGGCGGGCAACCCAACATACGTTCGCGCCCTATTAGATTCTGGAGCTCAGGGCTGCATTGTATCGAATGATTTAGCAAAATGGTTGGGCCTCAAGGTAAATAGGTATAATAAATCAATACGGGGCGTGGGGAATGTTACGGTTACGAATGTAGTTGGTCAATCGGTGATCACGTTCTCTCCACGTTATGACATTTTGACAAAAACATCCGTGCAAGCTTTAGTAATGACGCATGTCATGGGCAGACACCCCTTGGTGAAGTTGAATCCGGCCGTTCGATTCCTGACATCAGGACTCAAGTTGGCGGATCCCGATTTTGACACTCCAGCCCCGGTCGACCTGCTACTGGGAGCAGACGTTCTGGGTAGGTTTCTGTTGTCGGATCAGCGAGTTCTTCAGCCGGACGGGTTGATTGCTGTGGATACTAAGTTTGGTCACGTGATCATGGGTCCGGCATTGCCAATGGTTAGGCCTGCCGAGTCAGATGGCATACTTATTGGCTCAGCGTTGTCAGACGTTATCCAACGTTTCTGGGAGATAGAGGAACCTCCCACCGTTCGTCGAGTCGACGCAGACGAAGAAGAGTGCGAGTTGTTTTACCAGAATAGTACTGGTCGCCTTCGTTCTGGTCGTTTTGTAACTCGACTGCCTTTCAGGGCCGATCGACCGCCACTAGGAGAATCTAGGAAGATGGCTGAGACGAGATTGATGTCGATGGAGCGTAGGATGACAAGGGACGCCGTATTTAAACAAAAATATGTTGATTTCATGAGGGAGTATGAGTCGTTAGGACACATGTCGGTATCGGGTGTGGACTGGAGATCTGAGGATCATTGTTTCCTTCCACACCATGCCGTCCTACGAACCCCTACCGGCAAGATTCGAGTTGTTTTTGATGGGTCAGCACCTACCTCGAACGGGATGTCCCTGAATCAGTGTCTACATTCGGGACCCAAGTTGAGTCGTGATATTTCGGATATTCTCACGAGCTTTCGGAGGCACCAGATTGTATTTGTCGCAGACATTCGGATGATGTTTAGGCAAACGGTAATTCATCCGGCTGACAGAAGGTATCAGTTGATACTGTGGCGTGAGTCCACGGCCGAGCCAGTCAAGGTCTATGAGTTAAACACGAACACGTATGGGTTACGGTCTAGCCCGTATTTGGCGATGCGTACCCTGCGGGAGTTGGCGTCGCGTGACCGTGTGAGCTATCCTAGAGCCGCCGCTATCCTGGAGCAAGATTTGTACGTCGATGACGTCTGCACAGGGGCAGCCAGTGTAGAGGAAGCTCTGGACCGACGTGACGAGCTCATTCCATTGCTGGAACGAGGCGGCTATGAACTACGCAAGTGGATGTCCAACTCCCCTGAGTTGATGGCTGGTCTCCCAGATGAGTTTCAACAAGACCCGCACGTTTTTGAGAATCCTGACAACCCTAACATGTTGTCAGTGCTTGGAATTCAGTACCGGCCCGTCCATGATGAGTTTACCTATCGGGTGGTTTTAGAAACACCGAAGGCCTGGACGAAGCGGTCAGTACTGTCAACGATTGCGAGAACGTTCGACCCGAATGGATGGATTTCTCCAGTCACCTTTGCTCTCAAATGTTTTATGCAAAGGCTATGGGCGGCTCAGTTGACCTGGGACACCCACCTCTCAGGTGATTTGTTGACTGATTGGACGCGAATGTTCACCTCGCTATCGGACATAAATAATGTATCGCTGCCGAGGAAATTGGTCCCTGCTGGGGATTACAGGGCAACCCTTCACGGGTTTTGTGATGCCTCTGAACGAGGGTTTGCGGCAGCGGTTTATTTGCGAACCGTCACCTCCACCGGGGAGGTCGACGTGCGTTTGGTTTTGGCAAAAAGCAAGGTAGCGCCTATTCGGACAAGGATGACGATTCTAAAACTGGAACTGTCCGGGGCTGCTCTTTTGACCAAACTTTTGAATCACACTCTAACAGTGTTGCGTGGGTCAGTGGTTTTGGAGGATACGGTGTACGCTTGGACGGACAGCCAGATTGTTTTGTGCTGGCTGAAGGCTTCGGTCCATAACTTAGAGGTTTTTGTTGCGAACCGTGTCTCCCAGATTGTGTCGTCTGAGGTCCCACTGACCTGGAGACATGTACCAGGAGAATTGAACCCGTCTGATTGTGCATCCAGGGGATGTCAGGCTCCTGAACTCGTTGGACACCATTTGTGGTGGGGACCACCCTGGCTTGCCAAGAGAGAATCGGACTGGCCCCACAGCCATGTAGTAGTATCTTCGGATCATGGCCCCAGAGCGGCCGTGCATGTTACCCAGAAGGCTGAGGACCCTGACGCCGGGTTTCTGCTGGACCGGTATAGCTCACTTGACAAGTTGATAAACGTGTCCACTTGGATTAGGAGATTCGCTCGAAATTGTCGTACTCCTCGCGATCAGCGAACGTTGAACCCTATTCTGACTCCGGCAGAGCGAAACGAGTCGCTATTGAATTTGGTCCGGTTGGTACAGTCCTCGAAGTTTGGGGCAGAATTGGAGATTATACGAAGTGGACGTTCGAAATTGAAGGGAGCCGTCGCGCGTCTCAACCCCTTTGTTGATTCGACCGGGTTACTTCGGGTAGGAGGAAGATTGCGCAATGCGAATCTGTCGTATTCGGCTCGTCACCCACTTCTGCTCCCCAAGGGGGGACAGTTAGTTGAATTGCTGGTGACTGATCGTCATATTAAAAACGCGCATGCCGGCTGTAACGCGTTGTTGGCCACGCTCCAGCGGGAGTTTTGGATCTTATCGGCCCGCCGTGTCATACGGAACATCGTGTTTCGGTGCATGCCTTGTTATAGACTCAAGGCTACCACGATGCAACCTCTCATGGGGGACTTGCCCCCTGATCGTGTGAATGAGGTCAGACCGTTTTCAGGTGTTGGTACGGATTTTGCAGGACCGTTTATGGTGAAGAGTTCACGATTGCGTACCGCTAGGCAATACAAGGCGTACCTATGTGTGTTTGTTTGTTTATCCACCAAGGCGGTACATCTCGAGCTCGTTGCTGATCTCTCGACAGAGGCTTTCATTGCTTGTTTGGATAGGTTTGTTTCTCGAAGGGGACTTCCAACTTTGATCCGCTCTGATAACGGCACTAACTACATCGGTGCGGAACGATACTTACGAGAGATAGTCAACTTTTTGAATGTAAATAAAGTGGATATTGGAACGGCCCTCTCCCGTCGGGGTATACAGTGGACCTTCAGCCCACCGATTTGCCCCCACTGGGGTGGGATTTTTGAGGCCGTAGTTAAGTCAGCTAAGACGCACTTGGGGCGTATAGTAGGTCAGACCGCGCTGACTTTTGAGGAGCTCGCGACATTGTTTTGTAAGATCGAGGCCGTTCTCAATTCGCGACCGTTGTGTCCGCTCAGCTCGGATCCAAATGACCTGGAGGCTCTGACCCCAGGCCATTTCTTGATAGGACAGCCACTTAACGCGTTGCCCGAGCACCCCTTCGAGGGAGTGAAATTGTATCGGTTGTCAAGGTATCAGATGTTGCAGCAGTTTACTCAGAATTTCTGGAAGCGTTGGTCGCTCGAGTATCTGCATATCTTACAACAGCGCCTTAAGTGGACTGACAAATCTAGCCCCCCTAGTGTTGGTGACCTCGTTCTGGTTAAGGATGCTAACCTACCGCCACTACGTTGGCGCAGGGGGCGCATTGTTAACTTGTTCCCTGGCAAGGACGGGACCCCCCGGTCTGCAGAGGTTCTAATAGGAGGCTCGGTTCTAAAACGAGCGGTAGCAACGTTGTCTCGGCTGCCCGTAGATTAGGGGACAGGTGGGTGCCTGTCCGGGCGGGTGATTGTTCGATTCCAAATCGATATTCGATCGATGGTTTCTGAACGGCCATTTTGAATTTGACGTTAGCTGCCAACCTGGCAGTTTTTTGACAACTGACAGACGAAAGCCCTCGCAATGTAAACGCGTTTTGATTAGGGTGTTGAAATTAAATCGCAGGCCATCTGGAATGTATTCGGGTTTCCCTCAGGATTGTTCATATAGCTGAGTGTGTTATTGTTTCTCGAACCAGATAAAGTTCGCATTTTCGTGCCCGATTGTTTTTACCACGTAACATAACCTGTGTTGGAACACTGTGCTAATTGAAGCTGGCCCGCCAGTCATACCTGGTTGGCTGAAGAACCTGTCTACCAAGAAGAGCCTAGGGTGCACCCGGGCCTTGCAGAGAGACAGGAGGTTGACGGGACCGAAGCACAGACCAGGTTAGATCGACCCCAATTAACTTCAGCTCGGTGAATCGCCGACGTTCACGCTTCTTGGCAACTGATCGTTACGCTACCTCGTAGCTGATGGGCCCCTACGAGGTCATTAGGTGCTGAGAAGCCTGAACACGCATGAAGAAATAAATACGAGAGAACAACTAATTGAAAGAATTAATGTAGCATTTAACACGATGAGGGGGGAGATGATGTTAAAAATAACCACAACCGAAGTAAGAAACAGAGCTCGAACTAGCATCCGAAATGGCGGCGGATATTTTGAACACGAAAAATAAATAATTAAAATTAATATGGTGTTTTAATTAGTCTGCCCCAAAATATGAATTTTCTCCCTCAATTTGGTTTTTAGGTCCTTATTTCAATAATTTGTAAGACATCTACTTGAATGATACCTTAAAAGAAAGAACGATGATTAGGCATGTTTTCAAAGTGGTTTGAACTAAAAAATCACACCGTTTTTTTTAAATGAGTTCTGAAAACAGTATTTTTAATTTAAGTTTTTTTTTTTTATCAATTTCAGATGACTCTAAAAAAATGTCAAAAGACAGATATGCTTAGAACGTGTTTTGTTAGATTGGCTACACATAATTTCAATAAAATAAATAAAATAATAAAAAATATCATTTATTTTTTCATAAATTTGCAGTAATCCGTCAAAACTTGGGTAATTTCACAAGAAACTTGAAAAAATTGTTAAAAAAAATTAGTCAGACTTTGTCTGAGACAACTATGGCTTAATTTGATCATAATTATCTATACTATCGTCGCCTGAAAGCTTTGCACCCATCCACCAATCACCCTGTATTTTATAGGTGTACACGAGAAAGCGACATTTTAGGTACTTGCAACTTTAGTCACCCATTCGTTAATTTTAGCTAATCAGAATTAAAAACGTATGGTGCAAGAGAAACCTTAAATCTGTTTAGTAAAATACGATTTAAATGTATTTAAGCGGATGATGGAACATGCCACTTAACTAATTTTTATTTTGAGATACATTTCGTTCACGCGGTGCCAGGGTTTGATAGGATAACGACACCATACGACATCAATTTATAGCCAAACCACATTTGGTTTGGCTATAAATTGATGTCATATCTTGAAAATATTTTTGATCAGGTTGGAGTGCATGATGGAACATCAGAGGTAAGTAACTAATACTTGATGTTAGGTTATGTACAAATAAGTAAAGGCTGGCTTGACAATTGCATTAATTTATTGCATTAATTTACTAGAGTTCCTTACCAGAAGGGTGCCAAATGGGACCATATCACTAAGCCGCCGCTAACGGTTGTGGAAATCTGCAATTACTAAAAAACTCGGGAAAAATCACTATTATATCATGCGTAATGTATTGCTGTATTTAGTTTACAGTTACCACTTTTTCTGCATTTTTTTATTACCAGTAGGTAGCCAGATAGCGCATTCCAATATTAAAATGGCTTTAAAAAATTGGGATGGTTTTTTTTTGTCGATGAATTTCGCTTTTCTTTAATCCAGATCGCCATGTGCAATTTATCAAGATTCACACTGTATAGTGTATGAGTAGCTTTGAATGATTCATCTGTACGCGAATACATACCAGCTGTTTCATACGAAGTGTCACCCTGTATACCTATATATCTCACCATAATACACTCGCGAGCATTAAACTGGAATCACTTCATCGCGGGTTGCTCAAGACAAGTTTTTGCCTTTTTTATGCTGTCGTCCAGATCCTGGTCTCCGGACAAAGTTTCCAGTCTCCCGGAACCTTTTATACACCTTCGAGACACAAGACTGACTAAGATGAAGATGTCGAGCAAAGGTACGCTGAGACAACCCTTGCTGGATCAGGATGACGATTTGAGCGGCTTCTGCAGGTGTGGTTTCCATTTTCTTTCAGATTCAGTGCTCCAGTGACGTGAAATATTGGACTGATGACAAATTTTTACGAATGCTCACTTTTTATAGGGTCTCAGGACTTCAAAACAAAACAGTGTTTTGTTGTAAAAAAAATTGTTTTTTGTTTTTACGTTCCATGACATAAAGGAAAAAATCTTTTTCTGTAACATCAAAAAAGGTCGAAAGCTAATAAAATTACCTTTCAATTGATATGCCATAATTTGTAATACATTGCATGAAAAAGGCAACAACTTGTCTTGAGCAACCCGCGATGAAGTGATTCCAGTTTAATGCCCGCAAGTGTATATCTCAAAAAGGACTATATACGACATTTTGTCTAAGAATATTTGTTGTTGGTAATTATATCCTCGATCGATTGGCATATTTTTTATAGGTGTACACGAGAAAGTGACGAAAGTGCCACTTAACCTCAAAGATCTCACCGACACGATATGGTGTCTGAATTTATTAATTGGTTTTGGATTTATTACCATTTATTCGTTGGTTTTGTTGAAAATATGCCGATGTGCAGGGTCAAAGGTCGAAAGGTTAAATTTAACTCTGACGCTGTCAGCTGAAGACTATGACTTTTGAGCGTAAATCAAACTTTAAGTTGTCAATCCCTATGGCTGCTGTGTTTTTAACTTCTAGAAGGATGAAGTATTTTGATGAAAATTTCACCAAGTCAAAAGCTTAAAAAAACTGACTTCAAGTTCAAGCCCTATATCTTCCACCCCGGTCGGGATGAAGTCTGTATACATGAAAAGTCATCATCAAAACTTTTGCTGCAAGGAACCACAAACCAAAACGTCATCTGTGTATTTTTTCTATTTGTTGATTTTTTCAAAAAGCGCTTAATCTAAGGAATCATCGAAATCGGTTCATAGTCGACATGGAGTTACCGCGTAACAAACACAAAAAATAAAGTGTCAAAAGTCAACTTCCGTACATACTTGAAGATAAGACGCGAACGAAAAGCAAAATACTGTGGGATGGGCAGACATTACGTATTTTTCTGCGTATATCGGAACGCGCCATGTGTCAAAAAAAAAACATTTCTGAATGTCTGATTGCTGTCATTTTGACATGATTTTGACCATGTTTGTTTGTAATTTGTAAGCAATTTCTTTTGCTTATTTAAACTAATACATTAAAATTATTACAACAGAGGTTGGAACAGCAGACTGTAAATCACAATGTCCTGGGAGTACAAAGACACGGTAAAACTCATCAAAATGCACAAAGAAAACCCAGTGCTCTGGGACCCAGAAAACGAGCAACATAAGGACTACTACTTACGGGCCAAGCTTGAACGCGATATAGCCAGAAGCTTAAAGAAGACCAGAGGGGAGATCAAGCGTAAACTTAAGTCACTCAGGTGCATGTATTACAGGTCGTATAAAAATGCCAAGCAAAAGGGCAAAAAACAAATGTGGTTTGGCTATAAATTGATGTCGTATCTTGAAAAGGTATATGATAAGGTTGGTGTGCATGATGGAACATCAGAGGTAAGTAACTATTACTTGATGTTAGGTTATGTACAAATAAATAAAGGTTGGCTTGACAATTGCATTGGTTTATTAGAGTTCCGTACCAGACGAGTGCCAAATGGGACCATATTACTGAGCCTCCGCTGTCGGTCTGCCTGTCCCAGTATCTCATGAATCAAAATAGATGGAGTTGAAATTTTCACAGAATGTGTATTTCAGTTGTTGCTCCATCAACAAATAATAAACTAGATGCAATTTTAAAATTTAAAGTGAGGTGTGTTTTGTGGCGTTTTTTCTTGTTACATCATGGTATGGAACCCTTCGTCTGCAAGACCCCAGCTTGTGTTTTTTTAAATGTGTCTGTAAGATGATGTGTAGAGTTTAAAGAAGCTTTGGTGTGGGTGGGTGTATAACTGAAACTTGGCTTGATTTCGATAAAGAGGAACTTCTCTTTTGCAGATGAAAACTACCATAGCAATAAATGAGGAATCTGACAAATCTGATAAGTCTGACCATGATGACAATGACAGTGACGATGATGATAATGAAAGTTATGTAAATGCAAGGAAATCTTGGACACAAGAAGAGTATATTAAACTGATGGATAAGTATAAAGAACATCCTGAACTATGGGACACAAGTCATGAAATGTACCATAATAAATATAAGATACTAACTGCAATAAAATCTATTGCAAGGGACTTGGATAAAGAAGCACCAGAAATTAAAGTTAAGCTTAAATCTTTAAGGACTATATTCTTTCGGGTTCGAAAGAAATTAAAAGATGAAGTAGAAAAGTATGGGGTATTCACAAGAAAGCTATGGTTCGGGTACAGAAGGATGTCATTTTTAGCTAAAGATAATTTCCTTACTAACAGTGATGATGACGAAGACGATGAACCTGAAGCTTATGAAGAAGAAGGTAAAGAATCAATAAATGAAAGACGCCAACCACAAAATTCTGATGATGAAGAAACTGCTCTAAGCTACTGTTGGACACAGAGTAAAGCATGTGAATTTATTGCCATGTATAAAGAACATCCTGAGTTGTGGGACCCTGTACATAAATACTACACTGACAAAAGGAAGCGACAAGCTACACTCAAAGAGTTTGCTAGAACTTTAAATATGACAAGACAGGAAGTGGAGACCAAAATCAAGAATTTGCGAACTCAATTTAAGAGACAACATAATAAGATTAAAATTGCAGAGAAAAATAATGGACGTTACACAGGAGGATATTGGTTTGCTTATCATAAAATGTCATTTCTGGCAAAATTATATGGGTCAACATGTGAAAACTCTGTGGAAGAAAATGATGATGAAAATGACACCGTAAAAGAGGTAAGGAAAAATTGCTATGTACAATATATGTTGTTTAGCCTTACAGTTTTCAAACATTGTCAATGTTACTACAAAAAAAATACACATAGTTTAACCTCAAAACAAACATCAAATCCTATTAATTTTTGGCTTTGACCACAAAAAAAAAAAAGGTCTGTTCAACACTTTTTTACATACATACATAAAACACATTTTTCATAAGAGTTAAGTTAATTATGCATTCTACCCAGGTTGTGCTGAATGAAGATATAAATGAAGAACCTCTGAATTATACTGATGATGATGATGACGATTGTTCAGGCATGAAAGAGTCTTGTTGGTCCCGAAATAATATGATGCAGTTAATGGACATGTACAAAGAGCACCCGGAACTATGGGACAGACATCATGAAATGTATAATAACAGGTATATGAGACAAAGATTGTACAAAAAATTTGGTAGCGCCTTAGGAATGACAGAAACTCAAATACGGGCCAAGTTAAAGGCATTAAAATCTGTTTTCTATCATACCCAAAATAAAATAAGAAAAGCTGTTCAAAGACATGGGAAGTTCTCACAGAAGTTGTGGTTTGGATATGAGAAATTGTCATTTCTGGATAAAGACAACCTCTTAGCATACATTGAAAAGCCAGAGGATGATAATGATGATGATTTAGATCAAATGAGAAATGATGGAGCAGATATGAAAAGAGGTTTTCAAGACTGTTGGACAAAAAATAGAGTTCTGAAACTAATAAAACTGTACAGAATCCATCCAATTTTGTGGAACCCTCATGATGAGGAGTATAAAAACCAATATAAGAAGAAACAAATTTTAAAGCATATTGCGAAAACCTTAAACACGAATCCTCATGCGGTTTCAATTAAATTTAAGAGTTTACGGACAACATTTTGGAGAGTACATAAGGGGATGCCCAGAGGTAAAAAAGAAAATCTTTGGCATCTTTATGACCAAATGTTATTCGTAGCAGATGCTGCACAAAGAGGAAAGTTGCGTAAACCAGATGGCATCTTAGTAAAACAGGTACATATATATGTATGTTATGTATATTATTTTGGATACTATTTTTATAAGTTTGAACAAATTTCAAACATACAATTAGGTAATCAAAAATAAATAAAAAACATTGAATATTCTTTCAGGAACAAATACATGATGAAGATGATGATCACAACGATGATGATGATGTTATAGATGATGAAGATGATGATGGTGTTGATGATGAAGTTGATGCAACTAATGGCGGTAGTATGACTTCAAACAATTCAGCATTTCAAGATGTTTCTATGACAGTGAAGCGAGGATGGAATGAAATTGGGAATAATGAGACTGACTTGCATGAAGATCCTTTGCAGCCTTCACCAGATAAGAAGTGTAAGAAGGAAGAAGACAACATCAAAATTGAAATTGAAACAGAGTTAGATGTTCAAAAAGAAGAGAACTTTATAAGCCAACCAACTAATGATGCCAATGTGTTTGCACAGTTTGTTGCACAAGAAATGAGCAAAATAACAGATGAACGTTTAATAACAATGGCAAAGATAGAGATAACGCAAATTATATTTAAAGCACAAATGGAACAAACATCCAAGTCTTAGATGTTTGTTTTGTGTTCTTAAGGCTAATAAGAATAGTTGAGAATTGAGATATATGAGATTGATAAGAACATTAAAATTATTAATTGTAATGTATGCAATAAGTTTTACTGGAAATAAACAAGTACAGAACTTATACAAACAGCAAAGACAAGGACTATATTTTTCACTCACATCTATTTCACCTATTACTCTCAAACATTGCCTATCAAGTCATTAACTGAACCATGCAATTTCTCTATATCTGCACCTAACTTTGTTACATTTAAAATAAGTACAATTAACCTTTTGGGGCGGTCAAAAGGTTAAGTGTACTTATTTTAAATTATATATAAATAAGTTGGTACACTCGGCGCCACGAAAAAAGAGCTCTCGGAGAAACTGGCGGGGATTACTGCGCATGTGTACAGTCGCGGCATAATTCCGAAGTGCGTTTTTAGGGTTAGTGTGAAAGAATGAGTGTTCAGGACTTTCTTCACTTCTATTTTTTCTCTGTTTGATATTTTGTTGATTGGGATATTAGCCGATGTAAATAATGGACTTTGTGTCAAATAAACTATAGGTACTCTCTATTGACAACATTTGTTAACATCAAGGTTGAAACCTATATATAAATAACCCCCTAGCATAGAATGCCCCTAGTCACTAGGGCCTAGTGAATATAGATACTTGTAGTAATAGTCCTGCACACTCTTTTCTTCCCGCTGACTAATAATTTGTAACAATTAAACCACAATTAAGTTTTTCATCAGACTTCTTCATCAGTATTTCATCAGACTCTTTTTTGATATAACAGTTCACATCGTAAACCATTTTTCTAGCTTGCCTAGTCAGTACTTTATTTTTCGGCATTTTCGACCGGGGCGAAAGATAACGTTGGGTAATATTGTATGCGACTGTACTCAAGAAGCTTCGAGACGTGCTTTCGGTGCGGGCATCGGGAAGCGACTGATCAACGAATCAGGTGCCGGCGCTGACTACCGCCCCCGTCGCTCCTCACTTCCCCGCGCCAAACACTTGTGAAAAGTGACTACTGCGCATTCAAGGACAAAGCTCTTTAGTCGTGGCGCCGAGTATACTGGCCGACAACTGAAAGTCGTACCACTGACGCCAAGTCCAGTCAGACCATTTTTTTTATTAAAAGAATGAATTGTTGTATTTTGCATAGAAAAATGTTTGTAGTGTGAGTGACACATAATATATTTCATATATGGCAGTCAAAAGGTTAAAGGCAAATGCGCATTTTGGTAGCCTTTGCAGTATTGTTTAACCCAGATGTTACTACCGATCGTTAAAACGATCAATTTTGTTTCACAGGATTTGAACCTTATCTTAAAGTTCAAAATCGCGATCCAATTTTCAAAAATCCAGTAACATCTGGGTTAACATCTAGGTCGAACCACGAGGAACAACTTTTACTACAGCCACCAGTCCCACTGCAAAGACCTTAGTACTTATTGAGATATATATTACCTTAACAGGGTGTAATCTTATTTTAGGAGCTGGTTAGGAAAGTAAACATTTAGTACCTAAACAGGGTGTAGTAGAAAGGTGTAGTCATATTTTAAGGGGTGATTGGGAAAATCATTCCAGCTACTTTCAATATGAAAGAGATTTGATCAGAACAACATTGATTTTCACTTCTCCATTCATTTTGAACCAAACCAACAGCTGATTTGTTTGGGACAGAAAATTGGGACAAGAACCATAGTAAACATTGTCTACATTAAAATGAAATTCTAGTGATACCTTAATGAATTATAGCTATTGCAGTGGGTACCACAGTCCATAAACATTGCACATTCACCTTTTAATAGTTACTTACCTTAGAGTTAGTTTGCTTCATCTGTATCAATGTTTTTGCCATTTCTTGTCTCTTGTCTTCAACTTCAGCAAACAATGAGTTTCCTTTAGCAGCTGAAAGTTGAAACATTTTACAAGCATATTAGAATTATTTGTTTTAAAAACATGTATAATTACAGGTTAAATGAAACCTCTTAAGTAGAATTATTAATCTAAAAACATTATTTTTACATCTCATCTCTATAACAAAGAAAAAAAGTGACATGCTTGTGATATCTGCCTGTGGGTGAAATATAATCAGTTTATTAAGAAACTGTATATTTCCAAGTTGGTTCAATAAATAGCAAAGATACAATAGATACCTACCATGAGGCTGGTCTTGTGGGTTGGAGCACTGGTGCAGCAGCGCTCTAGCTTCAGCCAACTCGCCCAAAGCTGCCGCCTCTCTCTCATTAGCTGCCTTCAAGTCCTCACGTCTCATGTTAGCTGACTCCTGAACCTGCTCCATTTCCATATTCAATGTCTCAGCCTTATGCTGCCATGAACCAAGTTCAGCTTGTAAAAGTTCCAATGAATCCTTCAAAGCGGCTGCCTCAGATGCAGCCTTTACTACTTCTGACCGCAATTCATCTAGTTCTGCTTTGTCAACTGGACTGTCAGTCGGGATAGTAACTTTATTAGAAGCCTCCTCTTTCAAGATGCGTATTTCGTCGTGAAGACCTGAGAGTTCGTTGGCGTGACGTTCACAGACCTCTGTGTGTTCTTCCCGGAGTGACGAGATCTCTTCCTGCAGTGTAGCTATGCGAGAAGTGAGGTCGGCACGTCGTCTTGCCTCGTCAGATTGATGCGACTCCAGCTCGACTGTCAGGTGCCCCTGGACGTCCAGAGCAGTTTGGTAGCTCCGTTTAGTGTCGTAGAGCTCCTGCTTCATGGTGTCGTAGGCTGTCGATAAGCTGTTGAATTGTTTCTTCAGCAAGTAATACCGTTCTGTGATCTCTCCATTGGTAACATCCTCAATTTCCGTGAGGTTTGTTTTATTGTTGATGGTTGAATAGTCCATGGTTACTGCACAGAACAGGAGCACAGGTACAGAAATGTATAGACAGAAAAAAAGTGCTAGCAGGATATGATAAATTAATGTTTCGCCGTAAAATGTAAAATTGCAAGAGCAACAAGTATGTATTTTTTCAAATTTCAAAATTTTAAACTCTAACAGTTGTCAAACGCCTCTTCGGTCCGTTTGATTTAGGTACTACTAGTATATTATCTGTGGTTTGATTGAAGCTGACAACTGACATACTATTTTTTCATGCAGAGTTCTTCCGACACCTTTGAATTATAACCTAGCTATAGGGCTCTATTGTACTGTAATCTACGATCGAATATTATATTCAGGCAGCACAGCGCAGCTGATTTCTATTTTTGGTCAGTTGCGGTTTGCATATAGGTATTCAACTGAACTATCGACGTAAAGGTGGAAATAACAGCTGTTTTTGAATATGCGATTATCGTTAGTTATTTTAAATAGGTATACAAGCGTTATTTTAAACAGTTCCGTTATTTCGCTGCGGTAGCACGAAACAACTATTATTAAACCCGATAAATCGCTAGCATGTAGAGTCGCGTAAATCCTAAAACGGAACTTTTATGACAGACGTCACCTAGAGTACTGTATATTGTGGGCATTTATGGGCAAAAAACATAAAATTTGCCTTAATTGTTGTGCCATGATTTTTTCTTTTCCGGCCAGCAGAGAAGCTAAAGGGCTAGTCGCGAATCGCGATGGCATCAAACATAGCGAACTGAGCTCTATACCATAGCCATAAAACCCCATTTAAATATTGTAGGTACCTACCATAGCTATTTTAACGATATAACATTTTAAGAGTAAGCTCAAATTAAAACATACAGTAACCGCATAGCTTAAAGTTCATCTTTATAAGTTCACGCTATAATAACTGACTACCCAAGAATCGTGGTTGATTTTTAAGTGATCGAGAAAGGAGGCTTAGCTCACAGAGAATAAGCTTTAAATTTGCCTATTCCTATAAAATAAGCATTCCTATAAAATAAGCAGTGATTATAGCGTTCAAATGAAAGCATGGCTCACAGACAATAATGTTTAAATTTCCCTATTCCTATAAAATAAGCAGTGATTTTTGCGTTCAAATGAAATCAAGGCTTAGCTAAGAGACAATAAGGTTTAAACTTCCCTATTTCTTTAAAAAAGCAGTGGTTTTCATCATATGAAAGAAAGGCTTAGCTCACAGACAATAAGGTTTAAATTTCCCTATTCATATGAAATAAGCAGTGATTTTTACGTTGAAATAAAAACAATCTAGCTGTTAGGATTTAAGGATTCCAGTAAAAAGCAAAAATAATTCCTTTTTTTTAAATAAAATTCTAAAATTCTACTTCACACTATTTCAAAACACTCACCTTCCTTTCTCTGGAAACAATCACCAGGGTCCAACATATGTTGCGCAGGATTAGGGAAACCCAGAAAACTTAATCTGACCAATTTATAATGTCAGCAACTTTTGTCTTTATTATAACTTGGCTTTGTTTATCCTGTGTCTTTATATTTAATGTATATTCTATCTATATTGCTCCATATTCACAACGACACCCCAAGCTTGTCTCTCGTTACGGAGAAACGAATTCCACGAATTCCGAATTTGCAATGCTTATAATATAATAAAAGTGTTACAGACACTCATGCTAAAACTTTCAAGTATGTTTAAAAGGGTACTTGAATAACCCAAAGTTACTTTGTTTTCTGACATTGTGATTTTAATACCCAGAAAACATTTGACCTTATTCAAATCCACCATCTTAAAAGTGTTCAAATGTACCTTTTATACCAATCCATCGTATTTTTATCAGTTGTTGCAGTAATAAGATCATCAACATATATTATGTCCTTACATATGAAATTGGTGTTTAGTATGGAGAAATTGAAGTTAACTCAATTTTCAGGACAAACATTTTTGTATTTTTTTAGGAATGACAGATCCTAATTTTATAAACTTTGTGTGTATGAATGAGACAACATTGAGCTAACAGAAAATTTTATATAATTTTTGAAAAGTGTCAGCTGTAAAAAAATTTGAAGATTTTACATTTTAGTTATCAAACTGAAAATTTAAAGAAAATTTAATAAGTAGTAGTAAAATATTGTAATTAATTTTAAAACAATAAAAAAAAACTGAAAATATGTAGCTATTGAATTACTCGAATTATGAACTCCTGAATCTGTAAGAAAAATTCGCCAATTTCATAGGTAAGCACCCAATAGTAACAAATATATCTATCTCGATATATCCCCTACATTTAAAATGTACATGCATCGATCAGCTGATGAGTATTGAAAACCACTTTTTAATAAGCTTGTTCAAACGTTTGAAACCAACAGCGTGCAGATTGTTTTAAACCGTACAACTATTAATTTAATTTGTAGACCACGTTTTCCGCATTTGTGCCAGGGTCACCTTCAGGTGATTTCCTTCATGTAAATTTCCTTGTCTAGTTTCCCTTTTAAAAAAGGCCGTTTTTACATCCAAATATATGGTGAACAAGCAAACTTAGCTGATTTGCGAAAGCTAATAATATTCTAAAACTCGCAATTCTTGCTACTGGGGCAACAGTCTGTTTGTAATCAATCAAATATTTTTAATTAAAACCGCGTGCTACTAAACACGCTTTACATTTCAAAGGATTTCCCAACTCATCATTTTTAATATAGTACACCCACTTACAATCTATAATATTTCTGTTCTCAGGTTCGGGTACATTTTCATTTGAGTGAATTAATTTCCCCCCTGATAGCCTTTTCCCATAAATGTTTATCAGATCTGGATTCAAGCCCTTTATATTATTGACGAATAGCATAAATAAAAGTATACCTAGTATAAACTAAAGATTCAGCAGACATCGTTCTCAGAATAATTGTCACTGTTTTCATCATAAGAAACAGTAGATAATAATAATAATAATAATAACCTTGGACACCTTTTACACACATTGATCTAGCCCCAAACTAGGATTCCCTAGTAGTAATAGTAGTGTGACTGCTACATAATGGAGGGCATTAATACTCGATAGTGGGTTTAGGCGTGAGTGGGAGTGGGAGCCGAAGGCGAGTTTCATAATAATATCACTCGAGAGTTTTAATGCCTAATTATGTACAGTTACATACACTAATTTATCTACACACATATCATAAGCTCTCTTTGATGTGTTCAGGAACCGCATGTTCGATCGGCATTGTGGCATTGATCATTGCTTTGTAGTTGTTTAGGTTGTTCGGTAGTACCAA
Source organism: Argyresthia goedartella (assembly GCA_949825045.1). Taxonomy (NCBI): domain Eukaryota; kingdom Metazoa; phylum Arthropoda; class Insecta; order Lepidoptera; family Argyresthiidae; genus Argyresthia; species Argyresthia goedartella. The sequence continues at coordinate 484,337 of OX463815.1, forward strand.
CTTCACAGACAAACTAGGGGCGGCACGAAGGTGGACGTCGGCTTTCGAAATTTGAATGTCATAATTTAACAAATTTTTGTACATTATGGTCATTATCATCAATATTCAGATAAGAAATGAGTTTTTACCAAGAAGTTTATCATTATGCTAGTCGTAACGTCTAGTTTTTGGACGCAGTAAAGAGGGTTTATGATACGTGTGTAGATAAATGTATAAACCTATCACTCCGTCTTAAGTTATGTGAATTCCCATCGTCTTACGATAATGGTATTTTATTTTGAAATTTAGGTGAATTCAAGCGTTCATCTGTTTCACAAACAGATTTATTAGGTTTTAAACCCGATCTGGCAGTTATTAAGCCCATTTGTTTACATGAACCATCTGGTCCATACTTATCAGATAAGCATCTCTTTTACAAAGAGTGCATAGAGACAGAGTTATCAACCGATCAATTTTCAGCCAAAGTTCGTACAACAGATCTATTTCCAGCTATAGTCAGTTCGGGATCAGATTTCCCTGGCCTACTCGACAAGAAATTAATCTCATCAACTATCACATCTCTGACTCTTACAAACTTATCTGCTATCACTTCCCAAACCTTATAGCCATTTGGTTCATAACCGACCGAAATTCCCTTTAAAGATTTTTCATCAAAATTGATTTTCTACTTTTATCAACAAAATAAACAGTTGACGCAAAAATCTTAAAATACTTTAAGTGCGGCTTTTAATTATGCCACAATTCATAAGGCGTGTTGTCTAACTTCAATGCTTTTGTGGGGCTGATATTTACCAAGTAAGTACCAGTCAACACAGCTTCACCCCAGAACGATTTATTCAATTTAGATCCTGCTATCATAGCACGACTTTGTTTGTTCTATATTATGTTATTTGTTAATTGATTTGTTATTGTTCTAATCATACGCTCAGCAATCCCATTTAAAGTCAAAGTTCTTTATTACTGTAAATATTTACATATACTTAGCAAACGTAATTTTTTGCCTCGTCTCTACATTGGACCACTGTGGGAGAAGCAGGCCCTAGAAACTCCCACAGATCGAATTTTAGATCTCTTTTAAAAATTGGTTGTGCTTAACGTATATAAATATTACAATATTAATTATTATGATTATTACGAACTTAATGAAAAATGCACTGGTTTTGGAAAACACTATAATTGCAAACATGAACTGACAATACGTCAATAAAACAAAAGTAGAGAAAAAAGGATAAAAAACATAGACAATAAAAATACTATAAAAAAAGGATGTGCATCTTGCACATTCTCCCCTTCTTTATGTAACTGACAACTTAACAAGTTTTTTGAGGGGACGTCTTAATTTGCCAGCTGCTGTAGCCACTTCTGCCACTCTAACGATCCCGTCTCTACCAGGGTACAAGGCAGTTATTCGGCCTCTGGGCCATGTGCCGCGTGGCAGGTTGGAGTCGCAGACGACAACAAGGTCTCCTTCAGCTATATTTGGAGCAGCACCTCCTCCCCTTCTGGGTGCTAACATGGGTAGGTATTCTGTGACCCATCGCTGCCAAAAGTGATCAGCTAGTCTTACTGCTCGACGCCACTTGTTTCTGCTCGGATTCGTCCAGGAGGGCAGGAATAGGACGGCCGGAAGAAGATCCGAGAAGGAATTGGTTTGGTGTTAAAGCCTCATCAGCATCGGAGTCCAGTGAAACATGCGTCAGGGGTCGCGAATTTACTAGGGCCTCGGCTTCCACCAAAAAAGTGTTCAACACCTCGTCGCAGGGAGCTCGATCGTGGAGAGACACCTTGAGCGCTTCCTTGACACTTCGTATCAGCCTTTCCCAGGCACCTCCCATAAAGGGCGCTGAAGGGGGGATAAAGCGCCAGTTGATAGACTCGTTAGCGGCGTAATCTTCCACATCATCACCGTAAAGGGTCTTTAATTCCCTGCTGCCTCCAATGAAGGCGGTCCCGTTGTCGGACCAGATCTCTACGGGCGTCCCTCGACGCGCGGTGAAACGGCGTAAGCCCATAATAGCTGCATCCGTTGATAGACTGTGCACCACCTCGAGATGCACGGCACGAACGACTAGGCAGGTAAATAAGGCCACGTAACGTTTTTCTCGTCTCCGGCCGACTGAAACTTGTACGGGTCCGAAATAGTCCAACCCAATGAAGGAAAAGGGTCTTTTGTGATGTGCCAAGCGAGCTTCGGGCAGATTTCCCATCGGTGGTTGAAACGTTTTGGCGCGCCTTATTTTGCAAAGCTGACATTCATGAGCTACGGAACGAACTGCGTTTCTGAGGCCGAGAATCCAATATCTTTGCTGCAACTCATTCATGACTAATGCCGAATTTCTATGCTCAGCCTTTTGGTGATATCTGGCGATCAGAAGACGTACTGCCGGATGCTTTCCGTCCAATATCAACGGCCGTTTAAGTTCGTCAGGAACGTCTGGTGTAGCTATTATTCGAGTGGACATCTTTAGTTGATTATCCTCGTCAAGGAAGGGCGACAGTTTGATCAAGCGGCTGTTACGAGGCAACTGCTATTTGTTCTTGATTTTCAGAATATCCTCTTTAAAGGAATCAAGCTGGCTCTGGCGTAGGATGTGGGCTTCAGCAATACGTATATCGCTGGCAGACAATCTTGATGAGTCATTGGGAATATTAGGAGAGGATGTGCAAGTCGGAGTATAGGTCACAAACTACCTTCAAGACGAATTAGATTAAAATCAGGAACTCGTCTACGTAGACTACGCACACGCAGTGATGAAATGAATTGATGCGCCTTTGCAGTTGCACGCACCATTCTCAGCCATGTGCTAAAGCGGCTCGGCTTCGCGGAGAGTGGTGCAGGCAAGTCAGTGACGGTGATAAGATGAACGAAATGTTTATATTCTTCGCGGCCTAGTCCGCTGATATCAATTTGCGGCTCAGCGGGCCAGTCCGAGGAAAGAAGAAAATCAGGACCTGTGATCCAGCGAGATTCTGGAAACAGCACACAGCGTTTTACACGAGTTGCGTCATCGGCTACATTTAAATCACTCGGAACCCAACGCCATTCACTGACAGTTGTGAGCTCCAGTATCTCACCGACTCGATGAGACACAAATGGCTTAAAGGTGCGAGCGTCGCTACGTAGCCAACCCAAAGCCGTCATTGAGTCACACCAGAAAACGCGTTTGCTAGGCTTTAGTCGGTGGGCTTCGCATATGGACGTCGCAAGTCGCGCAGCCATCAAAGCGCCTTGAAGTTCTACACGGGGAATCGATACGGGTCTGAGAGGCGTTACGCGGACCTTACTGCAGATAAGAGAGAGTCTTACTTCACCATTTGAGTATAAAAAGCGCCAATATGCAACAGCGGCAAACGCAGTTTCACTCGCATCCGAAAACAAATGAAGTTCGCATCCTACTACATCGAGCTCACTCAAATTATAGCATCGTGGTATTCGTAAATTAGAGATTGAGAGCAAATCCTGAAAACACAGTTTCCACGCAGCGCTGTCATTTTGAGAGAGCTCCTGGTCCCAATCCAAACCCTTACGCCAAGCATCTTGAAACATGAAGCGACCTCTTATGACTATTGGCGCGAGGACCCCGAGAGGATCATAGATACGCATTACATGGACCAGCACCTCACGTTTGGTAAGCTTTTCTGGCAGCACACCTTGATTTTTGATACCCGTATTAAAACCAATAAGATCTGAGGAGGGTTTCCAAATAAGGCCAAGAGTGCGGACAGGCGTGGACAGGCGACCTAAATTTACGTCAACTTCTTTTGCTATGGGAGCCTCAAGCAAAGACTCCTTTGGCAGCAAGGAGAGTGCCATGAGATTATTCGAAGTCCAGCCACGCATCTCGAAACCAGCATACGAATGAACGGCATAAACATCTGCAGCCAGTTTGGCTGCTTCATTGACATCATCGAGGCTAGTTATGCAGTCATCCATATATTGATCGTTAATAATTATCCGAGCTGCATCTGGATAAGTGTCCTGCCATTCTACTGCGTTTTTATTTTTTATGTGTATAGCAGTAAAAGGGCTGGAAGCAGCGCCAAATATCATAGACGACATACGATACGTCCTAATTTGCTCATTCGAGGTGTCACGCCACAAAACCTTTGCGCGTCTCTGTCTTTCTCGATAATTTTGATTTGCGGAAACATTTCGCGAATATCAGCAGTCAGTGCGACCTTACCTTCTCGAAATCGCATTAAAATCCCTAGTAACGGTTGCAAAAGGTCTGGGCCAGTTAATAACATTGAGTTTAATGACACGCCATGAGACTTAGCAGCCGCGTCATGTACCGTCCGCAATTTATTAGGTTTATTTGGATTTGTCACGCCAAAATGAGGTAAATACCACAGCGGAGACCCTGAGCTAGGAGGACCTGTACATGGCTCAGCATAACCTTTCGACAGCATGTCATGTATATTTCGTCGATAACGTTCAGCATAGCCCGGGACTTTCATCATTTTTTTCTCTAAACTGAGAAATCTAGACAAAGCTAACTTATAACTATCGGGTATAATCGGGTTGTCAGCCTTCCACAATAAGCCTACCTCAAAACGACCACTTGTCAGCCGGTGCGCCGTGCGCTCCACAATTTGTACGGCGCGTTCGTCAGCGGCACTACGTGCTTCCATTTTTGAGATACCAATTGAATCGATTTTGAATTGTTCCCTAATAAGATTTTCTATAACAAAATTGTCACTTACAACGTCAGGTTCGACAAGTGTGGTATGGTTGACAAAATCAACTCGTTTAGTTCTGCTGCAACCGAACCCAAACAAAACCCAACCTAAAGCGCATAAGATTGCCACAGGCTGTGTCTTAGTTCCCTTGCGCATGGCTTTAGCGCAAGATAGATGCCAATTGTCAATACCTATAATTATCATTGGTTTTACGTCCTCATAACAAAATTCGACAGCTATGTCCGACAGGTACGGGTACTTCCGCACGCTGTCGTAGTGCGCAGCCTGTCGTGCAGCGCCTAGGCCGGCGACACACCTAGCTCTCTTAATAGTATGCACTTCGGACGAGTGACGTCCCTGTATTGTAAAATCAACATACTGTACGTTGACATCCTTCCCTAGACCACCTACACAGTCTATATGAATCCGTTGCTCTGGGCCTTGGCAGCCAATTTTTTTTTGTTATCTCAGAGTCAACGAACGTGGCAGATGATCCGTCGTCAAGCATCGCATAGCAGCTGACGGATCCAGAGGGTCCCGACACGATCACGGGAACGACCTTTAGCAAGGGCCGAGCAGAAGGTTCAGCTAGTGACGACGAAGTTGCATGTGTCATAACTTCATGCTCCGGATCAACAGACGTTGGCGCCGCGGGCGCGCTGCAGGTTGAGGGCGCAGACTCGCTGGATGTCGACGGCGCAGCCTCGTCGTCGTTGTCGACATCCACGTCGACGTGTGCGGTGATAGTACGCTCGAATTTCGAGCCGTGCCATAAAACATGATGACGCGTGTCGCAGCCTTCCTTGCTACAAACTTTTTTTAAACATGAAGTTTTATTTTTGTGCCAACCCTTCTTTAAGCATCTATGACATATTTTATTTTTCTTTATAAACTGCCACCCTTTAATAAATAAATAAACCATTGTTGTAGAAAGTACACATTGAATTTTTTTGACAGGTAAATCTCAAAGTGACAAGCATAGAAACTCTTTCACAAAGTAGGTCAGTAACTAACAGACCAATAAGATTGAATACATGCTTCACTTAACATCCCGTCTCGTTTTTCTTATTGGTGATGTTGAGTCCAGCTCTTGTGCCAAGCTCTTTAAGTCGTGGCCAGAATAAGGGCTTCGTCAGGAAGTCCGCCACCTGGTCGACCCCTTTCACTTTGAGAGTTGACAAAATTCCTGTCGTGACACATTCTCTCACAAAGAAGTGCCTCAATCTTATATGCTTTGTCCTTTGATGGCATTCCACTGGAGGATCATGTGCAAGTCGAATAGCTGACTCACTGTCTAGGTATAACAGTGTTCTGATATCTTTGAGTGGCAACATGAACTGCAGAATTCTTTTTAGCCATATTAATTCTCGGGCTGCTTCGCTAGCGGCCACTATTTCCGCTTCGGTAGAGGATATGGCTACTGAAGTTTGCTTCTTACTCTGCCACGCAATAGCTCCTCCTGAGTAGAGACAAATCATTCCAGAAGTTGAATGTCCACTTGTGTTATCCCCCCCATGATCTGCATCGCTGAAGCCTTTCAGGCATTTCGATTTGTCAGATGAATGGTAGGTAATACCAAAATGTTGTGTGCCTTTGATATAGCGCAGTATTCTTTTGACTTTGGCTATATCTCCTGGCAAAGGGTTATCTAAAGTTCTGGAGACTACGCTCACTGCGAATGTGATATCAGGGCGTGTCCCAACTGCTAGATAAGAGAGTGCGCCAACTACTTGTCTATATGGAAATGGATCACTTTCCATCTCGTTTTCTGTAGTAACAGAGTCTTTCACAATAGGTGTTACGGCAGCTTTGCAGTCGTGCATGCCGAATCGCTCCAAAAGTTGCTTTGCATATCCTTTCTGGTCTATGGTAATCGATCCATCATCGTTTCTGGCAATCTCGATGCCTAAGAAATATGAACCAGGTTTTGTCGTGATCTTGAAGTGCTGACGCAGCTCATCAAGAAAAACTTGCGTTTCAGACTCCGATGCTGACGCCAACAATCCGTCATCAACATATAATGCTAGGATTAACTTTTTGTTACTATCCTTGTTTCTTATAAAGAGACATGAATCACTATGGCTTTGCTTGAATCCGATTTTTAGTATGTACTCAGTTATACAGTAGTTCCAGCATCTTGGTGCTTGCTTTAGACCGTATAAACTCTTTATGAGTTTACATACTTTTCCTGAATCATCACTAAACCCTTCAGGTGGCTTCATATATGTCTCTTCATTTAATGTACCATACAGAAAAGCCGTTGAAACGTCAAATTGGGACAACGTCAGATTTTCTTGAGCAGAAACACTCAGAAGTGCTCTTATAGTGCTGGTCTTTGCTACAGGACTAAATGTCTCGTAGTAATCCACTCCTTCTTTCTGCGAGTAACCCTTCACTACGAGTCGAGCCTTATATTTATCAACCGTACCATCAGGATTGGTTTTAACTTTGTAAATCCATTTGCAAGGGATTGCTTTCCTTCCCTCAGGCAAATCTACCATTTCCCACGTATTGTTCTCGTTGAGAGAGTTGATTTCGTTTTCCATAGCTTTTATCCATTTTTCAGATTCAGCACTTTGTATAGCTTGCTTAAATGTAGTCGGTTCTATTAGATCAGTAGTAGTCTTGGCATGACAAATATTGCAAACATAGTCCCTGTATCGACTTGGCTGTCTAAGGTTCGCACGGCTACGAAGTGTTAGCCCTCTCTCATTTTCTACCTCAATAGCGTTCAGTTGATCAGGTTCAGATTCCATTACAATGTCATCTTCCCTTTCAAGCTCAATGTTCTGTTCCATCTGCTCATCTGTTTGTTCTACACTACTGTCAACTATGTTCTCTCCAACTTCATTATTGTTAGCAACTTCTTCTGATCGCTCATTCTCTGTTTCAGGCTTCTCATCATTTTCAACTGCAGGTGATTCTTCCACACTTGGATCCGATTGGGTTTGAGGATTCAACGTAAAACTCCGAAATTTAAGTTCAATCTGGCGATATAGCTCTAACTTCTGACTTGAACTATCTTCCTCAGTTCTGGTCTTGCTTTCAAGCTCTTGATCAGTTCTGGTCAGATTTATTGCCTTCTGCGCTGCTTTCCGCCTTAATATCTGCTTGTTGCTTTATTAGGATCTTCTCATGTGCGCATAACTGTGTTGTAAGGTTCTCTATCGTGCGCTCAGTCTTCGTCATTAGATTCCAGCTTGACTTGAATCCCAAATACTCATTCGGTAAAGTGTCCAATATCTTATAGATCAATATTGCTGCTGGCAACTCATTTGTCTCTTCTAATGCTACATTGAGTTCGTGCCAGTGACTCTTTAACATTGAAATATGTGTAGCCATGTCATGCTTGGTATCCCTCTCGTATCCGAAGAATGTTTGACACATTTCGTAGGATTTGTCTACGATACAACCTCCGCACAGCCGATTTAGTTCATCCCACATATCCTTAGCGTTATCGAAGCGCATCATCTTTGTTACTATGTCGTTTGGCAAATTCGTAGTGATCAAGACAGAAACTATGCTATCTAGTTTATCAAATTCTTGTACTTCCTTTCCATGTTTCGCAATTTGCTCCGATGTTGGCGTACCTTGTAAACTTGCTGGTCTGGATTTTCTACCTTCCAATAAATCTTTAGCACCTGGTACACCCTTCAGCACCATGAAAACTTTGAATTTCCACATCTTGAAGTCATCGGTCCCTGATAAGTTTCCGATTCGAACCTTGGCAGCTTCTACGATAGAATTGTCCATTTTGACGTTTCCCTTGTAGACTAAGTTTTACACGAATCTTGTGTCCTGCTGACACAGTCTTGGTTTCTTCACCAAAATAACTTATTGGGATGACTTTGCGATTGGTTTAAATACTTTTTAAATCTCTGCTACCACTTTAATAAATAAATAAACCATTGTTGTAGAAAGTACACATTGAATTTTATTGACAGGTAAATCTCAAAGTGACAAGCATAGAAACTCTTTCACAAAGTAGGTCAGTAACTAACAGACCAATAAGATTGAATACATGCTTCACTTAACACCACCTATCATTTTTAAAGTCATTTGGACAAATTTCTCACAAACCGTCAAATCGTGAGTTTGTTTACAAAGTAAACAATTTTTATCATTAGAAATCGAAGAAAATGTCGATGTCGAAGGAATGATATATTTATTATGATGGTTATTTTCAGCCATAACATTTATTTTGTCCCTATATCCCCCGCTTGGACGTGTAGGGTTGGGTGGCAAAGAATCAAACGCTCCGCCAAACCTACACTGCAAATCTACCTCACGGGAGAGGAAATCTGCAAACATTTCTATTTTTGCCTGCGAACCATCACATGAATGAGCGTAATCTAACCACCGTGGCCGCAACAGCGGAGGTAACTTGCTCCACAATGATTGGAAAAGTTCGGGCGAACGTAAGTGGTCCGGCTGATTTAACAAGCGGATCACTTCGACGCAGTTGCGTACACTGCCGGCGAAAATAACTAGATCTTTGCTGTCATAGCCTACCTTCGGCAATTCACGTACCGCCGCCACTTCATGCGTCACAACAAGCTCGGGGCGGCCGAAGCGCGCGTCGAGCGCCGCCACAACTGCCTCGGGAGCGCGGGCCGCCGCCAGCAGTCCCGCCACGGCGTCGCGCGCCGCCCCGCGTAGGGCGCACGAAAGCCTAGCTAAATTATCGGTGGCCGAACAGTTTCGAGCTGAATTTTCGTAAACTCTTTTTAAAGCTAACCAATCTAAATACGATTTACAATCGAAAGTTGGCAGAACATCTGCCTTCGTTACATGAGATTGGGGTAGAGTCCTAGTTAGCAACGTTTCGAGTGTGTTGACTAAGCGCGTCACTCCTCCGTCCTCAGGGCGATTCTGAGTGTGAGAGGGATTATTCGCAGCAGCACCAGGGCCGCGCGGCGCTCTCATACCTCTTGATTCGCATCCTGTCGTAGTGCCGACGTACCTGAAAGGTGGGTTAGCATCTCGGTCATCAGGGATGTCACAACTAACTACGTTATCTACCCATTCTTGCACACTAGCACGACTACGTGTGCCGCGGCTGCCACGTTGGCTGCCTTCTGCCTCTATGGCGGCTAATTCAGCCTGCAATTGAGCTTCAGCGACGTGTCGCTCGCGCTCTGCGGCTTGACGCTCACGCTCCACAGCTTGGCGCTCACGCTCCTTCTCTATGTCAGCCAAACGGCGCACATACTGTGCCTGTGCCGCCAGCTGGCGCGCCACGATGGTGGCGGAGGAGCGCGAGGTAGCGGCGCTGGACGGGCGGGAAGGTGCCGGCGGCGCGCCCGCAACAGGGGGCGCAGCGCGAGGGGGCGAGCCCGCGATCTCTTTCGCGGACGGGGCAGCCTCCCCCGACACAACCGTCACACCGTCTCCCACACAAAGCGCCTTTGCCTTTGCGTGTTTTGCGCGTGTTTCCATTATATTTCCCAGTAGAAGGACCACAATATTACGAACTTAATGAAAAATGCACTGGTTTTGGAAAACACTATAATTGCAAACATGAACTGACAATACGTCAATAAAACAAAAGTAGAGAAAAAAGGATAAAAAACATAGACAATAAAAATACTATAAAAAAAGGATGTGCATCTTGCACAATGATTAATAAGCAGGAATAAATATTTACAAAAATATTAACGGCAAGGTCTGTGTTGACCTAGATTAACCCTATACAGTCCCGTCATTTAAAGTGTTTAATATTTATGCTTCGGAACGCACCTCGGTTTTTTGTTGCGCGGATCGACCGCGAGTGAACGGAACATAACTAGCTAGCTGTCACTTTGCACGTGGAAAAATTATCGGCAGCAAGCATCGGGCTTTGGCTGAATGTTATTTATAATAATCACGGAACAATCGTCAAGAAATAAGTACATTTCACGTCATCGTAGTGAGTGCTTCGTGCTGTGAAAGGTTGAAGTGGTTCGGTCACCAATTCGTCGCGTTCGGATAGCGACCCTTGTAGTCGGCAGCATCACAATGGCATCAGCAGCGGACTACGACGCGAGTACGATTCGACTCCCAGCACCCCCCACCCTTGTTTTCCTCATCCCGTACTCCTGCCTCGAATTGAGCTTTCGAATGCCAGTCCACGGCGTCAAGGTCAGTACTACTTGTGACATTCCACTGAAAAACAACCCTACCAAGATTCCACCCCTTTCGGTTGAGGCGTGGATTTAACATTTTGGTAGCAGAGGCGTGGTTTCCTAGTAGGAAATCGATTCACGGACGGTTGTAGGGTTGTTTTTTTGCCGCGTGGTAGTGGGAAAGGGTACCTCAGATTGGTCGGCAATATTTGTTGTGAGTGAGTCTTTTGTGATCGGTATACCACAATTTAGGTTCATTTTCGGTTAGTGAACGTATAATTAACGATTTAGTTAACGATTATTATAAATTTGTAGTCGGAAACTACTGGTTGTGCGGAAATAAAGGATTGAACGGTCATTCCGCGAAGTAACTATTTTGTATTACTTATGGTAGAACGTCGGGTTCTATAGTACTGCAGTGTTATTTCGGTTTACAGAGCAGGGTCAGGCTATTTAAGGGGTATTAAGCTGATTTTGCTGACCTCAGTAGAAGTGCAGGTCATATCGGAAAGGCCACTTCTAGAAGGTTCACGGGTACCTACATTATAGTCCAGACTAGCGGCGTTAGAGAAACAACATGGAGACAGAGCTGACATCAGCCATCTGGAAGCCACCGTGGAGGAGCTGCGGGCCAACAACAAAGAGCTGACTAAGAGCAACCAGGAGCTGAAGACGAGCAACAATGAGCGTGACCAGGAGCTGCTCCTCAACGATATCGAGCTCACCGGGATCCCGGAGGCCAGCGGTGAGAGCCCATCGCACGTGGTAACTGTGGCCGCGAGAAAACTGGGAGTGGAGCTGCAGGAGCGGGACATCGTGTGGGCGGCGCGAGTGGGCCCCGTGCACGGTGCCGTGGATGGCAAGCCTACACAGCCGCGGCCCCTCGTCGCGAGACTCGCGCGCCGCGTCACCCGCGACCAGCTGCTGACCGCCGCCCGCGTCCGCCGTGGTGCCACTACCGAAGGGATGGACCTACCACTGCCCGGCCCGCCACACAAGTTTAGCATTAAAGAACGGCTTACCAAAACAAATAGGCAGCTGTTTGGCCGAGCTCGAGAGATAGGGCTAAAAAAACTCGACTGGAAGTTCGTGTGGACTCGCGAGGGCAAGGTGTTTGCCCGCCAGGCCGAGGGTAAGGCCTGCCATAGGCTGCGGGAGGAGGCGGATATAGCTCGTGTTTTTGGATTTACTAGAACAGTTAGCCAAAAATTTAAATTCTGCCCTGTATTGCGTCACTATTTCAAATTGTGAAATGTTAGTAATGTTATATATCTTCCTTTTGTTTATTAGTCACTGCTTGATTAACATGTTAAACTCAAACTTACACACAACCCTCTCTCACATTATCTCATACATAATTACCTATACATATACTAAAACACAATACGTATCCTATACCTTACAATTACCACACAAACAGACGTTGTATCACTCAACCACGACTCACAAGATTTTAACTATTATTATCAATGGATGATCAAATAATCCAAAAGGAACTTGACTCACTTTCTGTATCGGAGGTTGTTACCTGTAGCCCCGAAGACTGCGTGAAACTTTTGCCAAAAAACTCAAATAAATTAATATTCTTAAATCAAAACATACGCAGTATAAATCACAACTTCAATAGTTTCATGATAAACCTGCAGAGAATAAAACACGAATGTGATATTTTGGTTTTGACGAAGTGCTGGCTGTCATCAAATCACATTATTCCTCCAATAAATGGCTATAACATATATAAAACTCAAACTAACCCACTGCAAAACGATGGAGTCGTAACTTACGTTAGGGAAGACGTCAAGGTTACTGTTGAGGAACCAGATTTCCGAGATGGTAACTGCTTAGTGCTACGATAAGGCAGCGAAACCGCTGTTGTAGCTATATACCGATCTCCATCTTATTCTAATCTAGACAACTTTCATGACTCTCTTAACTCAGTGCTAACCAATCTAAAATCTTTTAAAAACGTGGCCATCATAGGAGATATAAATATTGACATTTGCCCTGAAAACAGATCAGTGAAAGCGCATGACTACATTAACTTATGTGCAAGTCATGGGCTACTTCCTGCGCACTCACTCCCGACTAGAATGAATAAAACCTGTCTCGATCACATCATACTTAAAACGAAATATACTTACCCTTACTCTCGTTTTTAATACCACTGTTACGGATCACGAAACTGTAATGCTTTCTTAGAATCTTAAAATTCAACGAATATACTCCCAAATCAACAGCACTCAGATAAACAACGAGGGTCTCCAAAATGATCTAGCAAATATCGACTTACAACCTATTTACGGTAACAATGATCCTCACCTTGCGATGGAATATTTAATAAACTCCATACATACAGCGCTTGATAAAAACACAATAGTCAAAAAACTGTCAAGACAAGTTATCAAGCCGTGGATAACTCCAGGCTTATTAAAATGCACGCGAAACCGAGATCGGATGCATAAAAATGCAAAAAAACAACCTAACAACCAAATACTAAATATAACCTACAAGCGATACAGGAATTTCTGTAACAAATCATTAAAGAAAATAAAACGCGTTTTGTTACTATTACCTGCTTTTTCTATTATGTTTTTGTCATAATAGAAAAAGCAGGTAATAGTAACTAAAAAATATGGGAAGCCATTAAAACAATTACAAATACAACGAAGTCGAAAACATCAGCTTACGAATTACTCATTCAAAATGATATTCAAAACTCTATTGATAACGTTAACCAATATTTTGCTAATATTGGGGATGTTCTAGCTAGCAAAATCCTCCAATCTAATTTAGATACCCCAAACTTAAATTCAAATAATCCTCCAACTAACTCTTTTGTTCTCCTAGACACTGATGAAGATGAGGTTAATAACATAATAACTGGTCTAAAAAATACCAGCGCTACTGGCTGGGACAAGATTCCAAACAAACTCCTTAAGAACTATCGAAAAATATTGATACCTCATATAACCTACATTTTTAACAACTGCCTTGCTGCTGGAACATTTCCAAATTGTTTAAAAAAGTCTGTAATACACCCCATACATAAGACAGGTGATAGAGACCGTGTCAATAACTACAGGCCTATCTCCATCCTACCATCAATATCTAAAATTCTAGAAAAGATAATTAATATAAGACTTATCAACTACCTTGAAAATAACAACCTACTCTCCAACTGTCAATTTGGATTCAGGCCTGGAAAGTCTACGGATGACGCAGTACATGAATTAACCAATTATGTGGTCGGTGGTCTTGACAATAACAACAAGATTGTAGGTATTTTCCTGGATTTGGCTAAAGCCTTTGACACGGTTTCTATCCCCATATTACTAAATAAACTAGAACTCTTGGGAATACGTGGCAACCAACTGAAATTATTTGAAGACTACCTTTGCAGACGTCAATAATATATAATGATTGATAAATATACAAGCTCTGACCTGCCTGTGCAGATGGGAGTTCCACAGGGCAGTATTTTGGGACCAATCCTATTTCTTATTTACATTGACGATCTGCTCAAATTAAACCTGGTCCACGGCAAGATTATATCATATCCTGATGATACAGCGTTATTATTTTCACACAAGACATGGCATAAAGCTTTTAATGCAGCACAAACTGGTTTTAACTCTGTATTACATTGGTTACGTACAAATTATCTTACTCTTAATAATGATAAGACAAATTACATTGCTTTCACTATAACAAATGCAACACAACCATCTACTGATCATAAAATAGTGTCACACTCCTGCACTGACCCCAAGGTCTGTAACTTAAATTGTCCATATTTAACCAAAATATCGCAAACCAAATACCTTGGTGTAATCCTCGATCAGAATTTAAATTTTCACCAACATATTGACAATACTGCAAAAAGAGTACGTAAACTTATCTACGTCTTCAAAAATCTTAGACACGTAGCGGACCCAATATTGGTAAAGCGGGTTTACCTAGCCCTCTGTCAGTCGATAATTACGTACTGTATTACGTCCTGGGGTGGCGCTGCTAAAACTTTATTGATGCCCTTAGAAATAGCACAACGAGCTGTACTGAAGGTGTGCACTTTCAAACCAAGACTGTACCCTACAAATTTAGTTTATGAATTTTGTGAGGTGTACACTGTTAGGCAACTGTTTATATACTCGGTACTGCTAAGGCAGCACTTCCTTCTAAAGTTCGAACCACAGACCCTGGTCAAGAGACGTAGTGACAGAATATGTCTACTTGTAAAATACAAACATGCCTTTATGAACCGATTTTTCTGCTGCCTCGCCCCTACCCTATACAATAAGGTTAACAGAATTCTAAATATATATCCTTTACCCAAACATATACTCAAAATAACATTATTCAAATGGCTTCAAAAACTCAACTACGACGACACCGAATGTTTACTTAGTACTTTTGCTTAAGATAAACCAGATACAATATAATAAAAACCATAAATACAATATCTTCAAGATACACTCACCCTCAAACGCACACACGCTCATACCATCACACACCCAAACACACACACACACACACGCCCTCACACACATACACATACACACCTTTCACTCATTTCATTACTCACAATTTGAGGACCTACTTACTCTACATAATTCATGTGGCCTCCCCGACAACTATCTATCTATTTAAACTTATTTATAATTTGTACTAAATTAGCCACATGTCTAGTTTTATAATGTGTACCTACAAAAAAAGAGAGCCCCAACTCCTAAGATACAGGTAACACTAGTTTAGGAGTTGGATGTTCAATGCTTCAATGATTCATGCCTATCACTAGACGTAATACCGCAATGAGATGTACATGAGTTTAACTACATAGGTTTTAAGTTGGAGAATAAACAATTTCATTTCATTTCATTTCATTTCATTCATTTCATATTAAAAATAGCTTTTTTTATAATACATTTTTGGGTGTTATTTTTTAATGTGCTTTATGGTGGCATTCTCTAATTGATTTAGTGTGTCTAGTTATAAGGTGTATATCCACAGGGCGACCTTATTAAATATTTTTAGGATTTAATTGTTTTAGTGGTTGCCTTAGTTTTGACAACTTAGTTTTAATTTCTGTGCCCAGCGCTGACGGGCAAGTGCTGGTCCCTGGCTATACTTAGTTCGATAGTGAAGTATAGGACCAGAATCTATTAAATCGGTCAACATGGCACCTTCACCCTTGACGGTACTGCGGAATGGTGTCCGGGAGGAAATGAAATGGCTCGCCCTTACTCATCAGTATGTGGAGCGACCGGACATGGATGATGTCCAGCTCAAGCGTGTGGAGGACGCAATGACACGCGTCGGGAAGGTGTGTCGGCTGGCTGCGGAGGCTGAAGCTCTCGGGCTTACTGATGAAGCTTCGGTGGCTACAGTGAAACAGCTCTGCGCGGATGCTGACCAAGCGATGGAATGCTTGGGTGACATCGAGTGTCGCGCGGAGAAATTAAGCGGTCGCGAAGGAACGACCGTGGGGAGGGTAACGGAGACCCACCCCCGATGGGTGTTGTTGGACGGCTGCCACACCTGGAGATTCCGGCCTTCAGTGGGGCAATTGATGAGTGGCCGGCCTTCATCAATTTATTTGATAGTTTGGTCCACGGTCGGGACGATCTGGACAACGCCTACAAGTTGGCCCAACTATTGATGGCTCTGCGGGGTGAACCGAAGGAGTTGGTCGGTCACCTAACGGTCACGGCGGGCAACTACGATATAGCAAGGTCCATATTGTTGGACCGCTACCAACACAAACGGCGGTTGGTTGATGCGCAGCTAGGGAAGCTGTTTAGCATCCCTAGAGTAACCCGGGATGTTGACATCCGAGTACAGGTGCTCAACCCTGTGCTGGTGTCCACTAAGGCCCTTCAGAACCTTGGTCTTCCGGTAGACCAATGGTCATATATTATTCTATATATGGTTTTGTCACGGTTGCCTGCAGCTGTTCAAAGTCGGTTTGAACAGTTGCATGGGGGCAGTAGCACGAAACTGCCCACACTTGTCCAATTAACAGATTTTTTGGAGGGTGAATGTAGGCGATGTGACACACTGGACACGGAGGCCAGTGTGCAGCGCCAACCCGCGCGGATGCGGGAGGGGCCGCGCCCGACGCCCCCACGGGGGGGTGGGAGGTCGAAACAATTTGGCGTTTTGAATGCCGCGCCGTCGGGTGACGGCTGTGTGCACTGCGACAGTGCCGGTCACGTGACCAGTTGCGCCAAATTTAAGGCGCTCGGGGTAGCTGCCCGCAGGAAGATAGTCTTCCGTCATCGATTGTGTTTCGGTTGTTTGGGGCCGCACACGCTGAGCGAGTGCTCGCGCGCGTTCTCGTGTGAGTGCTGTGGTGGCAAGCACCACATAGCGTTGTGCCTGAATCGGTCAGGCCCTTCGGATGGTCACCAGGGCCGGACTCAGGTTGGTCGGCCACAGGGCCCAACCAGGGCGCTGGACCCAGTCCCCCTCCGGGCAACGGGAGTCACCAACGGGGTGACTGGGGTACCCGCGGATGGGACCCCCCCCCCGAGGGGAAGGGGGCAGCGCGGGGGGTAACATGCGGGATAGCCGGGGTTCGGTCACCGCTGTCCACGGTCAGCGAGGACTTCGGGCCGCTGGCTCACCGCGTGTTACGGGCGGGTGTCAGATGGCACCTATGAGTAGCGTGAAGGCTGGGAGTCCACCACCTTCTGCGCCGTACACCGTCCGGTATGGTCGGCTAACGGGACAGCGAAGGGCCTATTATACGGGTTGGGACCCCTATGCCGGTTGCATATCAGCAGCCGAGTTACTCCGAGGCCGACGGAGGTCTCAGCAGGTTCGGATCCCGCGGAGGTTGCCGCTAGGGACACGCCGCCCACTTATAGGGTGCCGCCACTCCACAGACGGTCATGCTCCCCACCGCCTCTGTGATAGCGTGGAGTTCGGACGGCAAATCATGTGTGGCACGAGCACTATTGGACTCGGGGGCCCAGGGGTGCTTAGTCTCGTGTAACCTTGTATGACGGTTGGGCATTTCGGTAAGGGAGTATCCACATTCCATTCGGGGAATTGGGAACACGGAAGTCGGTTCCGTTAAGGGAGTATGTCGGATCACTCTCTCGTCACGGGTGGATTCATCGGTGAATCTGACGGTCACGGCATTAGTCATGCCTAATGTGATGGGCTCACACCCTCACATACGGTTGTCGCCCTCGGTGCGACAGTTGGTCGCTGGGTTGTCACTGGCTGACCCGGAGTTTGATATTCCGGGCCCAGTAGACATTTTATTGGGTGTTGATGCCTTGGGATACCTGTTATTTATTTAAAATTTGGAAAACCAACAGCTATAAAACAAATTTCTTTAAAAACTAAAATAGAAATAGAAAGCCAATTACAGGTATTCACTTATAGAAATAGAGCAAAAATTAAACATGGGAACACTCAGCATATTTGTCACACTTGCCAATTAAAACAAACAGTGAGATATTGACACAAAAACCATATTAAAAAAAGATAAAATATGCACTAAAAAGTTAAGGGTTAGGCACCGCCTTGCCTTGACAATATTGGTATGAAATATATCTATGTCCAACAACTTGCTAAAACAGTTAACAGTCCTGCTTGCTCGTATCAAAAATGAATTTTGTCTATAGTTAGTTGAGGCTCTAGGCACATTTAATGGAGGGTTGAATCTGAGTGACCTCTGTGGAACAACGAATTTAAGTTTGCTCAGGAGGACCGGACAATCGATGTCATTATTAATCATTTTTAACATATATATAGGTAATCGGCAATATTCCGCCTATTTTGAAGAGGTAAAAAGTGAAATTGTTTACAGAGATTTAGATAGTTATTGGATTTATAGGGAATTTTAACTCTAAAACATAGGTACCTCAGGAACCGCTTTTGGATATTTTCAATACGATCTATATAAGTGGCATAGTTCGGGTTCCATATCTGAGACGCATACTCAAGGTTACTTCTTACAAATGTACAATATAATAGTTTTATAGTTTTGATATTAGTAAAACTCTTAGATATTCGCATAACAAAACCCAGTGATTTCGAAGTTTTATTGACAATTTTATCAACATGACGATCAAAGAGAAACCTTGAGTCATGGTGTACACCGAGATCACGCATTATATTACATCTAGAAAGATCCTGGCCTTGTAAAGTATAGTTTGTGTGAAGAACATTGAATTTACGGGTAAAAGTACAGACGAAACATTTAAAAGGATTCAGCTCTAACTTATAGATACGGCAATAATCTTCTAAGCGAGTGAGATCTGCCTGAAGGGCAATCACATCAACATGAGATGATATAATAGAATAAATTTTCATATCATCTGCGAAACTCAATAGATTTGATGAATTAAAACACGATTCGATATCTCTCACATAAATGATAAACAATAGAGGACCAAGCAGGGATCCCTGAGGGACTCCGCTTGGAACAGGGACCCAACTAGAAACGTAATTGTTGAGGACGACAGCCTGGGATCTATTATCGATATAAGATGAAAACCACCTCGTTAAACGTTAGTGCCAGGTGTCCACGTGTTGCAGGCGACTGGTCTGGTTTCGGTCAACACCAGACTGGGCCATGCGGTAATGGGTCCGGTCATGCCGGCTGCTCCACGTCTAGCGACTAGTAGTCCCTTATTCGGTTCTGTACTCTCGGAGGTGATACAAAAGTTTTGGGAGGTGGAGGAACCACCTACGGTCCGCCGGTTGGACCCGGTTGAAGAAGAGTGTGAACAGTTTTATCGGAACAATACTGGTCGCCTTTGGTCAGGTCGATTTATCACACGTCTTCCATTCCGGAGTGATCGCCCACCACTGGGCAGTTCACACCATGCAGCCGAGACGCGGCTTCTGTCGATGGAACGACGCATGAAGCGTGATGGGATTTTCCGGCAGAAGCACGTCGACTTCATGCGGGAATACGAGTCGCTCGGCCACATGTCGGCTTCGGGTATCGACTGGAAGCGTGAAGACCACTGCTTCCTGCCTCATCACGCGGTCTTGAGGACCCCGGAGGGCAAAATACGGGTAGTGTTCGATGGATCGGCATCAACATCTAACGGCATGAACCTGAACCAGTGTTTGCATTCAGGGCCGAAGTTGAACCATGAAATCGCGGATGTTATCATGCTACGGTCTAGTCCTTATTTGGCGATTCGCACTCTGCGGGAGTTAGCGGATCGAGAACGGTTAAATTTCCCTAGAGGAGCAGCGATCCTGGAGCAGGATCTCTACGTGGACGATATCTGTACCGGTGCAGATTCCGTAGAGGAGGCGCTCGCTCGACGGGACGAGCTAGTTGAGCTCTTACGGGGTGGAGGTTACGAGCTCCGGAAATGGATGTCGAACTCTCCAGAGTTACTGTCTGGTCTTCCGGATGACTACCAGCAGGATCCCCACATTTTCGAAAATCTGGAAAATCCGAATACGTTGTCGGTATTAGGCGTCCAGTACCAGCCGGTGTCAGACATGTTTTCGTATCGGGTCGAGTTGGACTCCCCGAAGGTCTGGACGAAACGGAACGTCCTTTCAACGGTGGCTAGGACATTTGATCCAAACGGGTGGATCACCCCGGTAACATTTCAGCTCAAGTGTTTTTTGCAGCAATTGTGGTCTGCTGAGCTGAAATGGGACGACCCGATCGGCGGGTCATTGAGCTCAGAGTGGGAATCGTTCTTTTCGACCCTCCCTGGCATCAATCGGATTTCACTGCCACGGAGGTTGGTCCCCACCAAACGATACACCGCCACCCTGCATGGGTTTTGCGATGCCTCGGAGAAGGGCTACGGAGCTGCGGTGTATCTGCGTACGGTCGACTCCTCGGGGGAGGTTGATGTGCGGTTGGTCATGGCCAAGAGCAAGGTTGCGCCGTTGCGCACTCGCCTGACCATTCCCAAATTAGAGCTTTCAGGAGCGGCTCTCCTGACTCGTCTGGTCAACCACACGATGACGGTTCTTCGTGGGTCAATAGCGTTAGAAGATACGGTCTAGGCTTGGACGGACAGCCAGATCGTGTTATGCTGGCTGAAGGCTTCAGTTCACAAGCTGGAGATTTTTGTGGCGAATCGGGTTTCGCAGATTTTGAATTCGGAGGTTCCCTTAATCTGGAGACATGTTCCAGGGGAAATGAACCCAGCAGACTGTGCGTCTCGTTCGGACACATATAAATTACTTATTTATTTTTTATTGTTTTTTTTTTCGTTGTATCATTTTCGATACAAGTTGCATTTAAGGGTTAAACCTAAATAAAATAGAATACGTAAGCTGCTTAATAATATAATCCTAAGTCGTCATGATACATGAGCTTGTGATGATGAAACGTTGTAATCGATACCTAAGAATCACACGGTTTTAAACCTTAGTTAGCAGTTTTAACACTAGTCAGGGATACTCAACATTAGGTATTCTTTGGAAAGTTTATTGAATGAGTTTTGCATAGATATCAATTTGATCGTCACATGTTTTGTGTAATACGGTAAAAGGTTGACAACCATTGCTTTTTTATTGTAGTCATCAAAAAAAAATATATAAAATGACCGAATTTATTACAAAAAAGTTATAATTTCTTCGGCGAGCGTGAAACATCAACCTTCTAAAGTGCAGCAAAATAAAGTGCAGTAGTGAAATCTCATCAGAGGAACAGCAAAAATGTTCGTAAGTTTTTTTATTTTTATTGTCCTAACCCTACAGTCTCAACTCAATGGTATCTACGCTGAATTGTAGTCGTCTCGGTACTAGACTAATGTAGTTCTATGGAGACCACTAGAACTCATCACACATAGCGAGCGATCGTATCATTATCTTATGAGGAGACTGCAGGGCGTGGTTAACTCAGTTAGCAGTAGCCGTGCCTACTTTTGTTGGGGGAGTCTCAGGGTTCGAAACCTGGTATAGAGAATCTAAGTTAGACCTCATGTATAGATATAATAATATTAGACGAACCCAATGTTTGTAAATTACGAGTATGTACTATAAGTATTTGTGTCTGTACGTCTAGTATAATACCAACAAAATGAAGGAAAAGGAAATGTTTAGAGAGTGTGAGAGTGAGATTAAATTAAACTATGATATTTGTGATCGTAGTTTTTGTTTGTATTTGACTTTCTTTTTTTTATAACCAGGTCTGACACCGAGAACGAAACCCTCACCCCCAACATCAGCGAGAAGCAGTGGCGCCAGCAAAGAGCAAACTCGTTACTGAATTTAGATTCAGAAGACGAGGATCACCACTCGTATGTATTTTTATGCGTAACCTGTAGTGTGTCTCACTCCTAGTAAAAGATCGTCCCACTCTAAAATATTTTTAAATAAGTTGTGTTTTCATAAAATCAATACTTACATTATTTCCACCACCACTCGGTTGATAACAGCCTTATCTAAATTGCATTTCTAAATCGAGATGAGTAATTTTGATGCATTGTCACTAATATAATATTGTTTATCATTTCAGGAAGGGTACGACTAAATCACCTAAGGAGACAAAGAAACGTAAGGTGGCAGCGGCAAACACGAGCGGTGGAGGTAGTGCGAGTCGCGACGCAAAGCAAAAGAAGAGCGGCGGTAGCAGCACGTCAGCGACAGCATCAACATCGCGCACGTCAGCGACAGCATCAACTCGTGCTACCTCCGGAGGGAAATTTACCCTCACCGAATTGTTTGAGGAAGAAGAGGATGCAACAACGATAGCTGAAGCTAAGGTGAATCTGCTCAAGTCGGTGCTCTGGCGCCGCGTCGCAGGTGGACTATTAAAACGCAGCGAAGTTCTCGAGGGAAACTTATTTGTAGAGTTAAGGGTCTACAATAAAGCTGACATTATAAATGTGAAAGCGCACCAACGCTACTGGAAGGCAGCTGTCAATCTGAGATATCAGGTTGATGACAGCGCACCGGAGCTGGATGCACTCCACACATTTATAAAGTTGGCTAAAGCCAAATTTACCCACGAGGGTACCTTCCAACTCGATAATGTCAAATATGAATAAGCCTTTTATTATTGAAATTGATTTAATGATAAGTTTCAAACTCAAACTCAAACTCAAAACGTTTATTGCGACATTGTGGTGGTATATGGTGATATATATATATATATATAGAATTTGAAGAACCGACAATGAACCCAGTGAGGGCACTGCAATATCTTACATCTAACTTGCACAATAATAAAATATCATAAAATTGTTAACTTTATAACAATGAGATCATTACCTACTATTATCTACAGTATTAGCGTAACATTAAAGTATTATAATTATAAGATTTACATGCATTTGTGTATGTGTACCTGTGTGTGTGTTATGAGTGTGTTTGAGAGTGTGTAAGTGCGTTAAGAATCAGATGAATAAATTTACATGTACGCACATATAAACGGTGAACATTGCATCATTTTAAACATTTTGATTTCTTAAAATACAATCCTATAATTCAACATGCCAGGTAAAGACATATTTTGTGAAGTTTGTGACAAGTCCATTAAAAGTAGAGGGTTTTCTGCACATCTTAGAAGTACTATAAATAAAAATAATAGTTTGGTTGAAGTCAGCACCAATATTTCAAAAATCAACAGTGCATTTAGGAACCGTATTGCTTCGTATCGAGTTCATTCTAATTAACAACTGTTGGAGGGTTCTGAGTCCGACCCAAGTGCAAACCACGACCTACCGATTGAATATATCGCTCACCTGCGCCGCTACGTTAGACAAATCATTGACGCAAAAGTAGCTTCTTATCATACAGTGAAAGTCAACTTTGAGTTTTTTGCTCAATTTTATTTACCAAGAAACGATGCAACAGAAATAAAGTCATTTGCTACAGAAAATATAGTATTTCTTACAAACAATGATTTCAATGACATCTACAATAGAGTTATAAATATAATCTCAACAAAGATTAGTGAATTTCAAGACCGAGAAAGTGGATGGTCTTTTTTAAATAATTTGTACCTAGAGGTAAATGTAAACAAGTACATTCAATTACGAGGATCAAGCTACATTGAGTTAACTAAGTTAATCAAAAATAAACGGGCTTGCATTAACATCAAAAGTTATGACAATTTTTGTTTCTTGTGGAGTGTAATAGCTGCTTTGTTTCCAGCAAAAAAAAATGCAGATAGAGTCACGTCTTACCCCCATTACAGTGAAGTTCTCAATACGAATAATATGATGTTCCCCGTGTCAATTTTAGATATAAAACTTTTTGAAAAAAATAATCAAAAGATAAGCTTAAATGTATATGGTCTAAAAAATAAGAAACATATTATCAGTCCACTGTTTAAAACAGCAAGAAAAAGAGAAACACACATTAATTTGTTATATTTTGAAAACGGTGCGAAATCACATTACTGTTTGATACGTAACCTTGGTCGCTTACTTCGCTCTCAAACAACAAAACATCATGGTAAAATTTATTTCTGTGACGAATGTCTCATATTTTTTAACGACGATGTAAAGCTTAATTCTCACGTTTGTGGTGGTGTCTCTACTCGACTCCCAAAAGAAGGTACCTTTACACAGTTTACTCACTTTGAACGGATGCAATGTTTACCGTTTGCTATATACGCGGATTTCGAATCCTTTTTAGAACCTTTACCTATAACAAATGATAATAAAGGGTTCAATGGAACGATTTCAACTCATAAACACGTACCTGCTGCTTTTGGATACTATATTGTTAGTTCATACAACTCTAAGCTTAATAAGTATAGAACATACCGAGGACCTAATAGCGATAAGATATTTTTGGAATATTTGCAGCATGACGTTTCAAGAACACATTCAATATTAAAAAAGGAAGTCCCTATGGAATTTAACGAAAATGATAATGAAACTTATAAAAATGCAAAATTTTGTCATATTTGCTCTGAAATATTACTAGATGACCGTGTGAGAGATCACTGTCACTTGACAGGGCGTTACCGTGGTGCGGCGCATTCTTACTGCAACATTCGGTTTGTTGTACCTAAATTTGTCCCAGTATTTTTCCATAATTTATCAGGGTACGACAGTCATTTATTTATTAAACAGTTAGGAGAAACCTGTGGTCCTATAAAAGTTATTGCAAAAAATAAAGAAAAATATATCTCTTTCACGAAATTTTTCAGAGATCAAACAAATAATGAATTTGTGGCTGTTCGTTTTTTTGATTCATTTAACTTTTTGTCTACAAGTTTGGATAAGACGTGATAATCTCAATACTGAGGATTTTATTCATTTAAAAAAGGATTTTCCAGAAGGTAAATGTTTTGATTTAATGCGACGTAAAGGTGTTTATCCTTATGAACACGTAAGAGGGTGGAAATCATACAAGGAGAATAGTCTTCCCGAATAAAGCAAATTCTTCAGTACCTTGACTAGTGAACATATTACTGACTTGGACTACCAGCATGCTATAAAAGTTTGGGACACTTTCAATATAGTCGACATGGGGGAGTATACCGACCTATACCTCATGTCGGATGTTATCCTTTTGGCTGATATTTTTGAGAAATTTCGAAAGGCTTGTATGGATAACTATAGGTTAGATCCGACGTTTTACATTACAGCACCTAGTTTGAGCTTTGACGCTATGTTACTTAAAACAAAAGTTAAGCTGGAACTAATTAGTGACTTAGAAATATATCGAATGATTCAAAGTGGTATACGAGGCGGAGTTTGTTTGTGTTCCAATCGTTATGCAAAAGCAAACAATAAATACTTACCAAATTATGACCCAAGTAAAGTTGAAAAGCATTTGCTATACATTGATTGTAATAATTTATATGGTTATGCTATGTGCGGTTATTTACCATGTTCGGATTTTAAAATGATGACTAAAACTGATGTAGACATACTAGATATTCAATGTATTCCTCATGATTCTCAATTTGGTTATATACTAGAAGTAGATTTAGAATACCCAGAGCACTTACATGATCTGCATAATGATTTCCCTTTTTGCCCACAAAATTTTATTCCTCCTGGTTCGAAAACATCAAAATTGATAACAAACTTGTACGATAAATTTCGTTATGTTATTCTCTACACACATTTACAAACGTTTTTGAAACATGGATTAATATTAAAAAATATTTATAGTCATTCCATTCAAACAAAGTCCTTTTCTCAAAAAATACATTGATTTGAATACAGCTTTACGAAAAACTGCAAAATCTCAATTCGAGCAAGACTTTTTTAAATTATTGAATAACAGTATATTTGGGAAAACATTAGAAAATGTAGAAAAACACGTAGATATCAAATTAGTAAATTAATGGAGTGATAATTCAAATCAAAATCAAAATCAAAAATCATTTATTTCCATAGGATGTTGTTACATCACTTAGATCCGTCATTACATTTTTTTGGGTGAGTTCACTAACACAATGGCGGAATCTGTGGAGAAGAGCTCACCGAAGAAACTCCTCAGTCGTCGCATCTTTTGCGTTTCCTTTTTTAAATAAAATATTGTCAAATTACAAAATGAATGCTAATTATATATCGAAACAGCCTGTTACTCAAACAATCTATTCCCATGGACATCTGTCCTCTAAGTAATCAGATATCCTATAGTAACCTTTTTTATACAATTTCTGTTTTATTATTATTTTAAACTTGTCTAAAGGTAAGTTTTTAATATCAGTAGGGACCTTATTGTAATAGCGTATACAATTGCCTTTAAAAGAATTACTAATTTTATGTAGTCGGCTTACATAAGCAACCAACTTGTCTTTATTTCTAGTATTAAAATTGTGTATATCACTGTACTTCTGAAAATTTGTTATATTTCTTTTTACATACACAAGATTGTCATAGATATATTGAGACACAAATGTCAGAATATTGATTTCTTTAAACTTTTCCCTCAGTGACACTCTAGGCCCTAATCTATAAATTGCACGAACAGCCCGTTTCTGCAGAATAAATATACTATTAGCATTCGCAGCGTGACCCCACAATAAAGTACCATAGGTCATTAGACTATGAAAGTAACTAAAGTAGACTAGTCTAGCGGTGTCTACGTCGGTAAGAGCTCTAATTTTTTTAACTGCGAACGCTGCTGATCTCAGTCTGTTCGACAATTTATTTATATGAGGATCCCATTGTAGTTTGGCGTCTAAAGTAATGCCCAAAAAGACAGTCGACTGCACAAGGTCCAATCTCTGTCCTTTTATAAATATGTCTGTAGTTACCGGGTTCACATTGGGTAACACGAATTGAATACATTTAGTTTTCTTTTCATTAAGTAATAAATTGTTAACAGTAAACCAGTTCACTATACTAGAGATAGCATTGTTTTTTACTACTAGAGATAGCATTAATTCAAACAAAACAAAAAAATCATTTGCAGCAGATCTACTGATTGCAAAACCCAATTTCCACAGTGTATCAATTTTTTCAGAAAATTTCGTTGCCATTCAGATGAAACCTGACAATGTACTTTTGAATAAACCCATCTACATAGGTTTTACTGTTTTAGAGTTGTCAAAAAGTCACATGTATGAATTTAACTATGAAGTCATGAAACCATTTTATAAGGATAAAATTAAAATGTGTTACACAGATACTGATAGCTTTCTATATTCAATAGAGACGAATGATGTTTATGCAGACATGAGGAATAAATTTCATCATTACTTTGACACAAGCAACTACTCTGACAATAATATTTATGGAATAATACCTAAAAATAACAAAATTCCAGGGTTATTCAAAGACGAGCTTGGTGGTCAAAATATTGAAGACTTTATAGGTTTACGATCCAAACTGTATTGTATTAAATCAACTAAAGGTGTTACCAAAAAAGCTAAAGGTATCAAAAAGGCTGCAGTTCGTGGTTTAAATTTATCTGACTACAAAAGAGTTTTAGAAACAGGTGAAAAAGTACGACGAAAAAATGTGTATTTGAAATCATTACAACATCAGATTTTCACCAAGGAACTAAATAAAGTTGCTCTTTCATCGAATGATGATAAACGTATAGTTTTAAGTAATAAGATTGCGACAATGTCTTGGGGTCATTTCCAATCTTTGTTTTAAAATTAAATGTTAGTTATAATGTTGGTATGCTGTATTGAATAAATGATCGATGTGGGTGGTCATTGTTTTGTTTATTGATAAAATTAATGTAGATCCTTATATTGTTATAGATTTAATAAATGTTCTTAAAGCTATAAGTTTGTTTTATTTAACACCTTATATATAAACCTTAGATATCAACAACTAATATAATGTGATTATGACGTTTAGAGAGCTTAGTTCCCCTTTTGGTTTAGCGCGTTTGACTTCAAAATCGCTTCCATTGCATATTTATTTGTGAGTCTCACGCATCGGGTTTCATTAAGTAGTTGAGTATAACATTTTGATGAGCAGGTGGAATATGATCCATTTTGTGAAATAATGACTACCGGTGCCTTACACGTTTCATTCACGCCGACGAGATCGAAAGAAATACACGTGTTCGAATACCAGCTTTAATTTTGGTAAGTAAGCTCTGAGTAATGTTCTCGTTCTAATTATATTTTTTTAGGGTTCGTACCCAAAGGTAAAAACTGGACCCTATTACTGAGACTTGGATGTCCGTCCGTCTGTCACCAGACATCTATTTTATAACATAACATAGCGTCACGCCTTTTCCCATACGGGGTGGTAGAGGAACAACTGTGCCCACTTTCAGCCAGTGATTCAATACTCCATTTTTCGTGACAGGGGGGTTAGTCAATCGCCGCAGTTATGGAGCAATGAAGGTTTCCTCACGATGATTTCCATCATCGTTAGAGTGTCCGTCCATTTTATAACACGTATTTTTTTTTCAGAATAATGACAGAGGACACGAACCCATATTACTACGTGCAGAATATGTTAGCTGGATATGACAGCGATGTGCAGGAAGTTCCCCCTGTTCCGGGTTTACTGCTACCTTTATACCTTCTAGTGATAGGTCAGTTTGTAATTTTGTTAAATTTTGTACATTAAAACCTTTACACCTAAGTCTCAAATATTATATACAGTTTAAATCTTAAAATAATTTGTTTTTTATTTTTGATTTAGGTAGGTATATGAGGAGTAACGTTAAATTGATGGACAAATAACGATCGACTTAACTTAACGAAGGACTCCATATTTGATGGACAAATAACGTAGAAACGTTATTTGTCCATCAAATATGGAGTCGAGATAAATGCACTCAAATCATAGTGTCCATAGAAAATAACAAGTTACCTATAATTTTTAAACAAAATTATATTTTTGTGACTTATCATGTTTTGAAAGTTACCATACAAATTATCGTCCAACCCCACAACATATTTCATGTCCTGAAACTGTAGTGCACAAATAAGTCCTACCTTTAAATTCTATGATAAATTGCTGAGAAAGTCATTGTATTCTAAACAGTCATAGAGTATGAACCTTACACTTATTCAAGATGAGGTTTGTAAAATAGAAAAATTCACTGGAACTTCACAAATATAGTTTTAAAAATATAAAAGAAGAAAGAAGGCACGGATCTCTTCTACCAAACTCAATTCGTTGTATTATTTGTGGTCCATCTAACTGCGGTAAAACCAATTTGATGATAGGTCTCTTACTCCATGAAAATGGACTCTGCTTTAAAAATGTTTACGTTTACTGTAAAACCTTATTTCAACCTAAATATTTATATTTAGAACATGTATTTAGTTTAGTTCCATCGATTGGATTCACAAAATATCATGATAAAGAAGACGTTTTGAAGCCACAAAATGCGCTACCTAATTCAATCATTATATTTGATGATGTCGCATGTGAAAATCAAACCAGTATAAGAGACTACTTTGCTATGGGAAGACATAAAAATATAGATTCTTTTTACCTCAATCAAACTTATAGTAAAGTACCCAAACAACTTATACGTGATAATGCTAATCTTATTGTACTGTTCAAGCAGGATGAGATAAATATGAAACATGTTTACGATGAACACGTCAATGTTGACATGGGTTGGAATGATTTTAGAAAAATGTTTTCCAAAATTAGGAGTGAACCATATAATTATCTTGTCATTAACAAAGATTGTGAAAAAAATAAAGGTTGTTATAGGATGAAATTCAATACCTTTATTGTTGAAAAATAAAAGTGTTATTTTGTATTTATGTTTTGAAAACCTACAATTTCTTCACTAATGCAAGTGGTGTTGTGGAGACAAGACACAAAATGCAGCTAGAAAAGACGTTAAAAAAGGAGATTGTTAAATCTGCTGATGCAGTTAGAAGAAAAGTAAAACAGATTAAAGAACTTAGCGACAACAATAATTTAGCTTTACAGGCAATGTTTAAACCAATTACTGATTTATTGAATCAGATTTCTGAAAAACAAGTATCAAAAGAATATACAGATGGAAACACTCGTGCAAAAAAAACACTTAAGCTGAAAATTAAAAAAACGTAAACACAGCAACTCTGATGATCTAACTTTAGATGATTATAATGACAGTGATAGTGATATAGTACAAGAAAAGACAGTGTTTGAAAATCCACCAGAAAAAGACAATTCAAGTGAATCAGAAACCGAAATCAATCAATCTAATGTATCTAATATTTCATACAACACTGCTACAGATACTGATGATAGTCCTAACAGCTCCCTAACTTACTCAATCAGTTCCAATGTTTACCAAGATGTTCCCTTTGGTGTAAGAGTTGTTCGCGGGAAACATAGGTTAGGATCTTGTAGAGTCATAATAAAAGACAAGTTTTTTATCATCAATGGAACCGAGTATGAAGAAACACCCGGTTTGAAAGAATTGTTATTTAAGAAATCTCCTGATATGAACCAAGTTACCTCTGGGGATATGGAAAACTATAAACAATTACTATTGGTCACTAATACGCATCGAAGAGATTTTGATTCAACGAAACCCATTAAATCAAATAAAGGCTTTAGGTATCTAAGTATTATCAAACCACTATTCAAAAATAATAAAAGCATTTCCAGCAGTGTTGAAAATATAAGTAAAGGTGCTGGTTTACCTGTATTGAAGCGATTTAAAAAAATACAGATTACGTTTATTGGGATGATCCAAACGAGTTAGTAGATAGATTAAAATTACTTGTTGCATCTCGTGATGCTGGCAACACTGGTCATGACGGTGAAATAATTTCAATCTTAAGTGAGTTGCATGAAAGTGGAATCATAGATTAAATAAATATCTATAAATATCTTAAATGTATCATTGTGTTATTATCACCCGAGAAGTCAACACCATAAAAATGAATATTGACAAATTTGATCATCACGTACACAAAAGATTGCGACAATCACAAAATAAAGAGGGTGATATAGATTTACATCACGCTCGTCTGAAAGGTCTGAATTCACCTCGAACTAGCGACGAAGCTGTAAATAAGGCATACGTTGATAAATTGATTAAGTTAACACTAACAAGGCAAGAATTCGTTGACGAGCTTGCACATTTAAAAAAAGATATAGATTCATTAGTGGTACGACTTAAGACAAATTACTTCACAAAAGATTAAATTACTAAAATTTCACAAAAAGTATTAAAAGTATAATAATTATGAGCAGACAACAAATTATTGATGAGATTCATAAACAAGCACGTAGAAATTTCCCGCGTAGACATGTGGTGTTGAAAGGAATAGATGATCTATGGCAAGCTGATTTGATAGATGTAAGATCGTTTTCCCATCAAAATAGTGGTTATAAGTTTATTTTGGTTGTCATTGATGCATTCTCGAAATTGGCATGGATAAAACCTCTTATGTCTAAATCAATGATGGAAGTTGCCATATGTTTCCACGATATACTTAAATCTGGAAGATCCCCTAATAATTTGCAAACAGATCAAGGAACGGAGTTTTATAACCAAAATTTTCAGAAACTTATGAAATTGTATAATATTAATCATTACTCTACATTTTCAGTTAAAAAAGCTTCAATTGTTGAAAGACTAATTAGAACGCTTAAAACTAAACTATTTAAACATTTCAGTTTGAATGGTAATCATAAATGGTTGGGTGACCCCATAACTAACGTGATTAATAGTTACAATGCTTCTAAACATAGAACGATTGAATGTAAACCAATAGATGGAAATCAACAAAATACTAGAATTGTTACGAAAAAACATATACAAGTCTCAAAATAAATTACCCCCTCAAAAAAGGAATAACTTTAAGGTAGGTGATCATGTGCGTGTGAGCAAATACAAAAGTTGTTTTGATAAAGGATATACTCCAAATTGGTCTTCAGAAATATTTGTTATTAAAAGTATTAATAAAACAAATCCGATGACTTATTATTTACAAGATAAAAAACAAAACTTGATCAAAGGTTGTTTTTATGAAAAAGAACTTCTTAAAACAAAATACGGTGATATTTATTTGATTTAAAGAGTTCTCAAAAGAAAGGGAAATAAACTTTTTGTAAAATGGTTGGGGTTGAGTAATAATGAAAACAGTTGGATTAGACAATGTGACTTGGTACAATGACATAAATATAAAAGAAAAAGAACCTTTGCATTATCAACATTAATGTGCGGATAATGACAGGTGGAGGACTTGTTAACACTATAATAAATAATCTACCTTTCGAGTTACATCTACCTGGCTATCAGTACTGTGGTCCAGGTACACGCTTAATAAAACGTTTAGCAAGAGGAGAAAGAGGTATCAACAAATTAGATAAAGCATGTATGCAACACGATATTGCATACACTTCTAATAATAGCGAATATCGTAAAAAAGCTGACATTCAATTAATCGACATGGCGAAAAAAAGAGTGTATGCCAAAGATGCTAGTAAAGGTGAAAAAATAGCTTCTTGGTTAGTTAATAAAGTGATGAAAACTAAAGTCAAAGTAGGAGGTGGTGTAAAAAATTTTAAAAAAGTTGTTAAGGGTTTGACAGCTAAACTAAAAAAATATAAACCTAAGAGTAACAAATCTGCAATTAAATACATGTATTTAGCAGCAAAAAAAAGTTTTCCAAAAAATTGTCAAGTAAAACTACCTAGAATTATACCAATACCAAAAACCGGTGGGATTTTACCTCTCATTCCAATATTTGCGGGCCTCTCAGCATTAGGGTCATTAGCTGGAGGTGCGGCTGGTATAGCAAAAGCTGTACACGATTATCAAGCAACTAAAAAGAATTTACACGAATCTGAACGTCATAATAAAATGATGGAATCTATCGCTATTGGTAAAGGTCTTTAATTTGTGGTGATTTTAATGTTAATCTGTTAGAGGATAATAATATTTGTACTAGATTAAAATCTTTATTTTTATGTCACAACATGAACTATCTGTTTTTGGAGCCTACTAGAATAACTGCAACATCTGCTACCTGCATTGACAATATATTTACTAACATTACGCCCATTTTCAAATCGGTCATCAATAAATTAACCTCTGATCACTCTGGTCAGATAGGTATATTCAATATTAAAATAAAAAAGGACCAAAAAGAGGATATTACATGTGTGCCCGTTAGTGACACTCGGCTTGAACACTACAGGAATAATATTTTAGATAAACTATGGGAAATACCAAACAGTGACGATCCAAATTTGTTGTACAACTCAGTATTTAACCTTGTCAAAAATGAATATGATACGGTATTTAAATCAAAAACTATAAAAGTTAATAACAAAGCTTTGTTTAGTGATTGGGCGACAGTTGGAATTCATAGGAGCAGACGAAGATTATATGAACTCTATGAAGAGAAATCAAATAACAAAAATACGGCCTTTCTAGATTATGTTCGTAGTTATTCAAAAATGTTTAAACACGTTTGTGCCGTAGCTAAATCTAATTTCATTAAAAACAAAATTGAATCTAGTAGCAATGTAATGAAAACGACTTGGCAAATTATAAACAGAGAGACTGGAAAGGCCAAAGCTACACATAATAACTTCAAGCTTAAGATAGATAATCAATTGCTAAGTACAGACCTAGAAGTAGCAAAAGCTTTCGAAAATTTCTTTACGGACATTCCAGTTTCAACAACCAAGTCTTTAAATTCATCTCCCGCTGCTGCTGAATCTATACTTAAACAAAACTTTGAGGAATGTAAAACAGATTTTAAATTTAGGCACGTAAATAATGAAGACATTGTAAAAGCGTTTAAATCCCTGGAAATGAAAAAGACAGCTGACGCCCATGGTCTATCAGTAAAAATTATTAGTTCCATTGTAGATTGTATTGAACCTCACCTTTGTTGTATATTTAATCAATGTATAGATAGTGGTGTGTTTCCTGACTTGATGAAACTAAGTAAAGTTATACCTTTATTCAAAGCTGGTAGTACATCAGACCCCACCAATTTTAGACCCATATCGATACTACCAACGCTTAGCAAAATATTTGAAAAACTCATACTTAATCAATTGCAAAGTCATTTTTATCTCAATAATTTAATTCATATTGCTCAGTTTGGTTTCACAAAGGGTCGTTCAACAGCCGATGCTGGTGTTGAACTAATCGACAATATTTTTGATGCCTGGGAAGACGCAATGGATGCAATAGGTGTCTTCTGCGATTTATCCAAGGCTTTTGATTGCGTCCATCATGACACTCTTGTCAGGAAGTTACGCCATTATGGTGTAAAAGATCAGGCACTTGGCCTTCTGGAGTCATATCTAACAGATAGGGTTCAGATGGTCGATGTTAATGGGAAAAGATCACCTGGGTCTTCAATAAGTATGGGCGTACCGCAAGGTTCAATTCTTGGTCCTTTCTTGTTTTTAGTATATATTAATGATTTACCTTACCTTGTTAAAGCAAAACATGGGTTAGTATTGTTTGCCGATGATACTTCTTTGATATTTAAAGTTAAAAGACAGCAATCAAATTATGACGAGGTAAACAATGCTATCTCTAGTATAGTGAACTGGTTTACTGTTAACAATTTATTACTTAATGAAAAGAAAACTAAATGTATTAAATTCGTGTTACCCAATGTGAACCCGGTAACTACAGACATATTGATAAAAGGACAGAGATTGGACCTTGTGCAGTCGACTGCCTTTTTGGGCATTACTTTAGACGCCAAACTACAATGGGATCCTCATATAAATAAATTGTCGAACAGACTGAGTTCGGCAGCGTTCGCAGTTAAAAAAATTAGAGCTCTTACCGACGTAGACACCGCTAGACTAGTCTACTTTAGTTACTTTCATAGTCTAATGACCTATGGTATTTTATTGTGGGGTCACGCTGCGAATGCTAATAGTATATTTATTCTGCAGAAACGGGCTGTTCGTGCAATTTATAGATTAGGGCCTAGAGTGTCACTGAGGGAAAAGTTTAAAGAAATCAATATTCTGACATTTGTGTCTCAATATATCTATGACAATCTTGTGTATGTAAAAAGAAATATAACTAATTTTCAGAAGTACAGTGATATACACAATTTTAATACTAGAAATAAAGACAAGTTGGTTGCTTATGTAAGCCGACTACATAAAATTAGTAATTCTTTTAAAGGCAATTGTATACGCTATTACAATAAGGTCCCTACTGATATTAAAAACTTACCTTTAGACAAGTTTAAAATAATAATAAAACAGAAATTGTATAAAAAAGGTTACTACAGGATATCTGATTACTTAGAGGACAGATGTCCATGGGAATAGATTGTTTGAGTAACAGGCTGTTTCGATGTATAATTAGCATTCATTTTGTAATTTGACAATATTTTATTTAAAAAAGGAAACGCAAAAGATGCGACGACTGTGGAGTTTCTTCGGTGAGCTCTTCTCCACAGATTCCGCCATTGGGTTAGTGAACTCACCCAAAAAAATGTAATGACGGATCTAAGTGATGTAACAACATCCTATGGAAATAAATGATTTTTGATTTTGATTTTGATTTTACATAAAACCATATAAAAAGGTGACGGATTGTTTGTTCGTCAGACAAAAAACTAAGGAAAAGGCTACCATCCAAACCACTATCTAATCTTGATATTATTAACTTCACTTTGGAAATTCCGTTTTTTCGAGGTGTGTTCATGAGGGATGGACTTCCTAAAAAACCATATAAATATGAATGTGCAGTTGTTAACTTAGATAGTTCGGATAGACCTGGGTAGCCTATGCAAAAATAAATAAAAACTGTGAATATTTTGATAGTTTTGGTGATCTTAGACCACCACTCGAACTTTTAAATTATCTACAAAACATTAAAATTTGTTATAACTTTAATCAGTATCAGACGTATGAAACTTCAAACTGTGGGCATTTATGAATTAAATTTTTACGTCAATTTTGGGGTAAATATTTATAAATAACATGTATCTGAACTTTGGTGTTCAGTTTCATCATGTCCTTCACAGTGTCTATGACAGGAAATGATTCTTTTTTATCAACGTACTATTCACCACCTTTACAACTCGATAGTGATTACGAATTAGGTCTTTTGTATTTTTCAACATTCAATTCTATTCCAAATATAGATGAGAAAAACAATATATTCTACTATGGCGAAGACGAAAGCGTTAAAATACCTGAAGGTTCTTATGAACTTGAAGACATAAACGATTTTCTAAAACAAAATGTGAAAGATTGTGATTTAAAAATAACATGCAACAATAATACCTTGACGACAAAGTTGTTTTGTTCAAAGGATGTTAATTTTGAAAAAGAAAATTCAATTGGATCCATTTTAGGTTATGGTAAAGAGATCTTAAAAAGAAATATATGGCATGACTCTCACTTTCCTATCAGCATTTTACCTACAACCACAGTACGAATCGAATGTGATATCGTGAGCGGATCTTTTGTGAACGGAGAACCAAGTCATATTATATATGAATTTGCACCTAACGTCCCGCCAGGATATAGAATTTGTCGTGTAACGATACGAACCTAACCAGAACCTAACAGAAAACAACCAGGATAAAATTTTGTAGCGACAGTTTATTAATTATTTACAGTGAAGACTATAGAAAAATGATACGAAGATGAGGATGGATGAGATGAGAACAGGTTTTTATAAAATATTGATTAGGTATAGAAAAAAAAAGAAGCGGAGGACACGGAGAGTAGGAGACCGGTGGGGTGATGACCAGGATGCAGGTGTATTTGTTGTTGTAGATGTTGTTGAAATCGTCGTTGTAGGAACGGTAGCGGGCGTATTTGTAGTTACGGCTCGCATGATCCCGTTGTAGGAACGGCTCGCAGGATCGCGTCGTAGGCACGGCTCGCAGGATCGCGTCGTAGGAACGGCTCACAGGATCCCGTTGTAGGAACGGCTCGCAGGATCCCGTTTGTAGGAACGGCTCGCAGGATCGTGTTTGTAGGAACGGCTCGCAGGATGGTATTTGTAGGAACGGCTCGCAGGATCCCGGGGTAGTGCGACCCCGGGATAAGGCCTTTAGGTGGTTCTTCTCGCTTAGAAGCTGACGTTAGACTCTCGAATTTCAGAAATGTTCCGCTCTTATACCCTTTTTGGAGAGTTCTAAAAATTATTTAAATTAAAAGCAATTTTTGTGAGTGGCCTAGAGAGAAAAAGTATTTTTGTAAAAGTATTGAAGCAAACATATCAGACCGCTAACGAGTTTGAATGGACATTGCCATGACAACCAGATAAACAACGACGTCAACAAATGTCAAAGTTTGGTTTCAGGCTCGTAATACGGTAAACAACAAGAAAACCATGAAGTAAATGAAGTAACAATGAATATAAAAAGGTAGCGCACCAGCGCGCACGAAGCCCGAGATTGCAGAGTTTCGGAGAAAGCCAAATACAAGGTCACCAAAGGTAAACCCCTTCGCTATCGATTTAGAAGAGGTGATAGTGTGAAAATACAAAGCGAAAATGATTTGTTAATGTTTTCTTATGGTTTAAAACGTTACAGGGTCCTATGAAAATAAAGGTGATACCAAATAACAAGCTGTACAGCTCAGCAAGCATCCAGCTGAAAATCCAGGAAAATGACATGTAAGTAGCATAACACTACAAATTATAGAAACGCCAAAAAATATTATCTACTTTCCTATAATTCATACCAGTGTTAACAATATTACTATTAGAATATTGGATGCTGAAAATAATCTTATAAATTTTCTACAAGAAGGGATCCAACTCTATTTGCATCTAAAGAAAAGATGATCGATTTTAATAAAAAGGCTCTACAACCATCAATTAAATCTAGTTCCAGTCGAGTAATAACAAAAAAAAAACATCTCGTCCACGAAAACTGACGAAGGAAAATAAAAAAATTATTAAAAATCATAAAATGAGTATTTTAAACATCTCCGAACCTCTAACATACGATAATAGTATTGAAAATTACCAGTTTCATTCATACAAACCATACATCACCAGCTATAACAATAATGATGAAATCCGTATACCAGTCAATCAACAAGATCTTTACCTTTTACCATCTGAAAGTTCACTATACATCGAAGGGTCACTTAAGATTACCAACAGTGTTACCAAAGAAATAATGCCAACTATGGATTTTACAAATAATGCAATTCTGTTCCTTTTTCAAGATATTCGTTATGAGTTAAACGGAGTTGAGATAGACAGGGTAAAAAATG
Source organism: Argyresthia goedartella (assembly GCA_949825045.1). Lineage (NCBI taxonomy): Eukaryota > Metazoa > Arthropoda > Insecta > Lepidoptera > Argyresthiidae > Argyresthia > Argyresthia goedartella. Next base: position 522,651 of record OX463815.1, read on the forward strand.
TTGGTGTTACAACAACTATGAAGTCTTTTTTGTCAATGAGTGAGCTATAAAATAATGCTAGCAAAAATTGGGGATGGGGTGTTGATGGTAATAAGGTAAAAGGAGGAAATTTCGCAGTGAACATACCACTCAACAAGATTTTAGGGTTTGCTGAAGACTATAAGAAAATAATGATCAATTGTAAACATGAACTAGTTCTTTTAAGGAGTAATACCAATTTGAACTCCATACTGCTAACTACAAATGAAGTAATAGAAAAATTTGATATTACTAAAATACTATGGCGAATTCCACATATCAAAGTATCAGACAGAGAAAGAATCAACTTATTAAAATATTTGGAAAAAGATCGTTCCATCAATATTGCATTTAGAAATTGGGATCTGTATGAATACCCACTATTACCACATACTACTAAACATACGTGGGCAATAAAGACTTCTTCACAATTAGAGAAGCCTCGCTATGTAACAATAGGATTACAAACCAATCGTAAAAATAATGGATCAGTTGATTCTTCTCGATTTGATCATTGTAATCTACGTGATGTTAAAGTATTACTCAACTCTGTTTATTATCCTTATGAGAGTTTAAACACGGATTTCAATCATGATAAATTCTCTTTAATATATGAAGCATACATAAACTTCCAACAGTCATATTACGGTCGTCGTAGTGAACCGTTACTTAATCCAGCTGAGTTCAAAACTAAAGCACCTTTATATGTAATTGACTGTTGCCGTCAAAATGAAACCCTAAAAACTGGACCAGTAGATGTGCGTGTTGAAATCGAATGCTCAAGTGAAATACCTGACAAAACTAGTGCCTATTGTTTAATAATAAACGATTGTTTAGTAGAGTATAAACCTTTGACGAGCATTGTAAAGAAAATATCATAATGAAACAACACTTAGTGGTGGATTTGCAAGGTTTCAAAGACTATAAAAATAATTTTATCGTTAAAGAATTCGCTTTAGCTACCAACAAGTATACACAAATGTTTCTAGTTAAACCACCATTTGCTTATTCCTCTTTAACACCTTTTGAAAAAAAACATGTAAATTGGATTGAGAAAAATCGAGGTATTTACTGGAAAGAAGGATTTATTGACATGTATGAGTTCAAAAAAGTTATAAAACCATATCTGCAAAACCATGAAATATTTGTGAAGGGTCAAGAAAAATTTCAGTGGGTAAAGGACCTTTGTATCGACTGTAATGTAACTAATATTGAGGAAATGGGTTGTCCTAATTTAAAAACTCTAGGTGAAATAACAAAGAAGAACAATAATAATAATAATAATATTAAGTCTGATGTTACTGTCAGTGATGATGTTTGGTGGGATCATCCTATTGCTAAATTTAATGATTTGATGTGTATAAATCATACTAAAATATGTGCACTGAAACATGTAATACTTATAAGAAATTGGATTGGTAATGATCAATATAATAAAGGAGTATTTTGAACAAACTATCTTTTTTCATTTACCTATCTAACCTGAAAATTAGGCATAGAAAATAAACAAGTATTTCCATTAAACTTGTTATGAGGATGTAAAAATAAATTAATCAATTATTTAAACCAAATAATTTAATGAAGATGAAAAAATGAAAATTACTTGAAAACTAAATTAGGTGATTCTCGTAGACGTTTTTATTTTTACATCCGTCTTATTTATCGATACCCGTAAGGTGTATACAATCAGACAAAGCACGGATGTGGCTCAGACAAAGCACGGATGTGGCTACATCTAGGCTAGTATATTTTAGTTACTTTCATAGTGTGATGTCCTATGGTATCTTGTTGTGGGGGAAAGCAGCGGATATTCAAACTATTTTTATTTTACAGAAAAGAGCTATTCGAGCAATTTATAATTTAAAACGAACAGACTCCTTAAGAGAGCTTTTTAAAGAAATTGACATACTAACAGTAGCTAGTCAATTTATTTTCGAAAATATAATGTATGTACGCAAGAACCTTACAACATTTTCCAAACTTAGCGACAGCTGTAATGTTAACCTAAGAAATAATCACAGACTATGTGCGCCCCGTTTTAGACTCGCGAAGGTTAGCAATTCTTTCAAGGGTCAGTGCATTCTCTACTACAATAAGATACCTCTGGAGATTTTGAAATTGCCATTTGAGCAATTTAAAAAGCATGTTAAAGCGACTTTGTCGAAAAAGGGATATTACAATGTTCAAGATTACTTAAATGACAGGACTGTATGGGGTTAATCTGGCTCAACACAGACCTTGCTGTTAATAATTTTGTAATTATTTATTCCTGCTTATTAATCATAAGAATTAAATTTTTCATATTTGTATTAGTTAAGCACAACCTATTTTTAAAAGAGATCTAAAAATAAATCTGTGGGAGTTTCTACGCCCTTCTTCTCCCACAGTGGTCCAATGTAGAGAAGAGGCAAAAAATGACGTTTGCTAAGTATATGTAAATATCTACAGTAATAAAGTACTTTGACTATTGACTATACTTTGACTATTGACTATACAGCGTGACGGTGAGTCGATGTTTTATTTTTGTTACTTCCATGATTGCGCGATCCATATCGATTCGAGACAATAACAGCGAATAACATTATTGTAGCATTCAAGATTGCTTCAATCGAGCGGAGCTCCGAATAAAAGTGAGCCACAATTAAGCTAATGTATATCGATTTCAGTGAGGAGGGTAAGGTGTGTATTATTGTGGCATTTTGGCTCACGTCGATCGAGCGGAGCGCAGTGGAGCGGATTGAAAGTGAAAGTGGGGCCACAATTAAGCTAATGTATATCGATTTCGATCGAGAGAGTAAGGTGTGTATTATTGTGGCACATGGCGGAGCGGAGTGGAGAGAAGCGGAGCGGATCGAAAGTGAGCTAAAGTGCCCAATAATACACTACTGAGGACCAAGCAGGGATCCCTGAGGGACTTCGCTTGGAACAGGGACCCAACTAGAAACGTAATTGTTGAGGACGACAGCCTGGGATCTATTATCGATATAAGATGAAAACCACCTCGTTAAACGTTAGTGCCAGGTGTCCACGTGTTGCAGGCGACTGGTCTGGTTTCGGTCGACACCAGACTGGGCCATGCGGTAATGGGTCCGGTCATGCCGGCTGCCCCACGTCTAGCGACTAGTAGTCCCTTATTCGGTTCTGTACTCTCGGAGGTGATACAGAAGTTTTGGGAGGTGGAGGAACCACCTACGGTCCGCCGGTTGGACCCGGTTGAAGAAGAGTGTGAACAGTTTTATCGGAACAATACTGGTCGCCTTTGGTCAGGTCGATTTATCACAATTCCGGATTCCGGAGTGATCGCCCACCACTGGGCAGTTCACACCATGCAGCCGAGACGCGGCTTCTGTCGATGGAACGACGCATGAAGCGTGATGGGATTTTCCGGCAGAAGTACGTCGACTTTATGCGGGAATACGAGTCGCTCGGCCACATGTCGGTTTCGGGTATCGACTGGAAGCGTGAAGACCACTGCTTCCTGCCTCATCACGCGGTCTTGAGGACCCCGGAGGGCAAAATACGGGTAGTGTTCGATGGATCGGCATCAACATCTAACGGCATGAACCTGAACCAGTGTTTGCATTCAGGGCCGAAGTTGAACCTTGAAATCGCGGATGTTATCACACGGTTCCGTCGACACAACGTTGTGTTTGTAGCTGACATCCGGATGATGTTTAGGCAGACGGTCATTCACCCTGACGATAGACTGTATCAGCTGATACTGTGGCGAGAGAGCCCAGATCAGCCCATCAAGGTGTACGAGCTGAACACCAACACGTACGGGCTACGGTCTAGTCCTTATTTGGCGATTCGCACTCTGCGGGAGTTAGCGGATCGAGAACGGTTAAATTTCCCTAGAGGAGCAGCGATCCTGGAGCAGGATCTCTACGTGGACGATATCTGTACCGGTGCAGATTCCGTAGAGGAGGCGCTCGCTCGACGGGACGAGCTAGTTGAGCTCTTACGGGGTGGAGGTTACGAGCTCCGGAAATGGATGTCGAACTCTCCAGAGTTACTGTCTGGTCTTCCGGATGACTACCAGCAGGATCCCCACATTTTCGAAAATCTGGAAAATCCGAATATGTTGTCGGTATTAGGCGTCCAGTACCAGCCGGTGTCAGACATGTTTTCGTATCGGGTCGAGTTGGACTCCCCGAAGGTCTGGACAAAACGGAACGTCCTTTCAACGGTGGCTAGGACATTTGATCCAAACGGGTGGATCACCGGGATGTCCTCAGTGGGGAGGAATTTTTGAGGCTGCGGTTAAATCGGCTAAGTCGCACCTAACGAGGATCATCGGTGAGACCTCTCTACGCTTTGAAGAGCTTGCGACGCTGTTCTGTAAAATTGAAATGACACCGAACCCGCGTCCGTTGTGCCCGCTCAGTTCGGATCCAAATCGTTTGGAAGCGTTGACGCCGGGTCATTTCCTGATAGGTCAGCCCCTTAACGCCCTGCCAGAATACCCATTCGGTGATATTAAGTTAGGTCGGTTAACTAGGTGGCAGATGTTGCAGCAGATGGCTCCAGATTTTTGGAAACGGTGGTCCCTTGAGTACTTGCACATCTTGCAGCAGCGCCTTAAGTGGACTGACCGGACGAGCCCCCCTCAAGTCGGTGATTTGGTGCTGATTAAGGATGCGAACCTGCCATCATTGAGATGGAGACGAGGACGGATCGTCAATTTGTACACGGGTCGGGATGGCACGCCTCGATCAGCAGAAGTCAAGGTGGGGGACTCGGTCCTCAAGAGAGCGGTCGCAAAACTTTCTCGCCTTCCTATTGATTAGGGACAGGTTCGGGCCTGTCCGGGCGGGTGACTGTTTAATATTTATGCTTCGGAACGCACCTCGGTTTTTTGTTGCGCGGGTCGACCGCGAGTGAACGGATCATAACTAGCTAGCTGTCACTTTACACGTGGAAAAATTGTCGGCAGCAAGCATCGGGCTTTGGCTGAATGTTATTTATGATAATCACGGAACATTCGTCAAGAAATAAGTACATTTCACGTCATCGTAGTGAGTGCTTCGTGCTGTGAAAGGTTGAAGTGGTTCGGTCACCAATTCGTCGCGTTCGGATAGCGACCCTTGTAGTCGGCAGCATCACGACGGTATCAGCAGCGGACTACGACGCGAGTAAGATTCGACTCCCAGCACCCCCCACCCTTGTGTTCCTCATCCCGTACTCCTGCCTCGAATTGAGCTTTCGAATGCCGGTCCACGGCGTCAAGGTCAGTAGTACTTGTGACATTCCACTGAAAAACAACCCTACCAAGATTCCACCCGTTTCGGTTGAGGCGTGGATTTAACATAAAGTAATCTTGAACATTGTGAAAATTGATTGATTGATTGAGAAAATGTTTCAGAGGCAACCAATATTTTTACAGGAAAACTTAATGAGGTCATCACAAGAAACACCGAAGTCAAACAAACCAGTCGAGCTCAGTACCACATAAATCCTTGGATAACTCCCGGTCTGAGACGATGCATGAAACACAGAGATGGCTTACATCTTAAATGTAGGAAACACCCAAATTACGCAACCACTCACACCATCTACAATAGATACCGAAACTTCTGTGTCAATATACTTCACCGAGTAAAGGCAGAATATGAAAATAAAATGCTAACCGAAAATCACAAAAACCCTAAAGTGCTATGGAAAACAATTAAAAATATCTGCGAAATCTCAACATCTAAAACAAACTCTTCTACCGAGCCATTAAGAAGTAAAAGCAACCCAATCGAATCCATACATGAATGTAACATATACTTTACAACTGTAGGAAGCAGCTTAGCTAATGATATACTGGTAAAAACTAACCAAACAAAAACAAATTTAGCTTCCCAAGCCACATCACCATCCTCACCACCTAACTCTTTTTTCTCTCAACCTACTAATGAATTTGAACTCACAAGCTACATCAAACAACTTAAAAACGACAGTGCACCAGGTCTAGATGGCATCAAAAATCTTCTAGTCAAACACATTGCCCAACATATTGTAAAACCTCTTCTTCACATTTGTAATCTCAGCCTCCTAAGTGGCATCTTCCCAGACTCCTGGAAAGTAGCCTCTGTTACTCCTATTCATAAAACTAGCGACAAATGCAACCCTAGTAACTACAGACCAATCTCTCTACTTGCGGTATCCTCAAAATTACTTGAAAAAATTACTAATAAACGCCTCACTAATTACTTAGAATCGAAAAATTTACTGTCATCAAACCAATTTGGATTCAGACAGGGAAAATCAACCGAAGACGCAATAACCCTACTCTTAAACTCGGTATCTTCCCAGCTTGACAAAGGGCACTGTTCCATCGGCGTTTTCCTAGATCTTGCTAAAGTCTTTGATACCGTTTCTATACCGATTCTATTACAAAAACTGGAAAACCTGGGCATTAGGGGTGTAGCACTTGACTGGTTCAGCAACTATCTTACAGACAGAAAACAAATGACGAAAATTGGTAATTTACACAGTGACCCAATGCCTATAAATTACGGAGTCCCACAGGGCAGCATCTTATGTCCTACCTTATTTATTGTTTATATTAACGACATAGGAACCAGTCTCCCAACCTCTGACTCAGCCGAAATAATATGCTATGCCGATGATACAGCTCTAATATTTAGTAATAAATCTTGGAAAGACACTTTCTCAAAAACCATAAATGGACTATCAGGAATATCTAACTGGCTCTCACGAAACCTGCTCACCCTAAACACAAACAAAACTAAATACCTTTGCTTCCATAAAACAATAGCCACACAACCCGACACCTCTACTGTACAAATTCATACTTGCGATCGCTCTGCTGCAAATTGTACCTGTGACACAATTCAAAGGACTGACCATATACAATACCTAGGCATCACGATAGACGAGAAACTCAACTTTCACAAACACGGACGGAAACGGAGCTAACAAAGACACCCTAAAGCTGGTCTTCATATCCTTATGTGAATCTGTTTCGAGCTACTGCATAGGATGCTGGGGAGGATCGTCTAAATCACACATGCTCATCTTGGAAAGAGCCCAAATGTTTAAAAAACCAGTCAGATACCCCACCACGACTCTATACAAAGACAGTAACTTACTGAGCATTCGGAAATTATTTATCCTTAAATCTGCGTTAGACCAACACCGCATCAACATCAATAGACCAGAATACAATAGCCTTCTAAACCAACGTGTGTTCCGAACGCAACCTAAAGTAGCACAAACAACCTTTGCACAGCGTTTCCCCCTCTTTTTACACCCTATCATTTACAACAGAATTGCGAAAGCATGTGATATAAAGTCATCCACAATTAGAGAAGCAAAACGGAAAATAGTTAGCTGGCTTCACGAGCAAGATTAGGACGACACAGAAAGAATGATAGGAATTAACCATTATATGTAACTAACTCTACGTCTACATTATATACTTATATATTTATATATATTACAAATATGTATTATACTTATGTACTTTTTACTATACTCTAAAAATTTATACTACATAATCTAAATTCCAAATACTTTAATGTTATTAAAAATTATTATGATATCACAAAATAGTCATAAGAACAGTAACTGACTACTTTTAATATCTTTTTTCTCTTTTTCATAAGTGTTATTTTTTATAAAATTGTGTTTCTCGTAAGTGTAAGTTTAATTGCTTTTGTTTTACAAAATTGTGTGCGAAATTAAACAAACTACCAATCAAATGGTAATTCTGCCTATATGCGCCCACGACACAGGCTGCGCCTAGTGTGGGAGCTACCGCAAAAACTACTGTACAATTGTGTTTTTGGATAATAAACATTTTGATTTTTTTGAGTGTTTGTGTGAAAAAGGAATATACCTTTTTCGACAAAGTCGCTTTAAAATGCTTTTAAAATTGCTCAAATGGCAACTTTAAAATCGCCAGAGGTATCTTATTGTAGTAAAGAATGCATTGAACCTTGAAAGAATTGCTAACCTTCGCGAGTCTAAACCGGGGCGCAACTAGTCTGTGATTATTTCTTAGGTAAACATTATAGCTATCGCTAAGTTTGGAATTGTTGTAAGATTCTTGCATGCATACATTATATTTTCGAAAATAAATTGACTAGCTACAGTTAGTATATCAATTCCTTTAAAAAGCTCTCCTAAAAATAAATTATGTTTTAGGGAGAACAATCGGGGGACATTGGGTTGTAGGGATCACTAAAGACGGGATTGAAGACCAAAGCTCAGAAGATGCCTAGAAAACGTTAGGTCAGCTGAGGTCTTGGTGCCACTAATTCAGAAGCATGTGGAACAATCCATACAGATTTCTGGAGGGTGTATGATAGTCGGGGTGAAAATGGATATATCCATAAAAAGGTGAACCCTAGTGACCCAGACAATCCTTTCATTACTCCCAATGGGACACATACCCAGAGGATTGAATCGCAATGGCGGGTTGTGAAGAGATTCTTTGCCAAGGATAACTACAACAACCCGCAAAGTTTTGAATAAATGTGCTTTGAGTATTAGTGGAGGAGGGAAGTTACAAATAAAAAGTTTGCCCCATTCCTAGAATTAATTTTGGCCATAAAAGATTTTTATAAAGTGCACTGCTGCCTTTATTTTCACACAACAACAAATGCCCGTAACCTAGCCACAAACAGATGCTTATTTATACTATGCAGATGCAGTGGCTGCGCCTGATATGGTCCAACACCCACCCTTGAGCGAATACCCATCTTAATTTTACAGCATATATGTTTATCAAGGGTAGTCCCTTTGGTAAGGATATCTGGGACCATATCGCTACCTTTAACAAAACAAAATAATAACTCATTATTAACAACTAAATCATTAAGAAAATGATTCCTAATATCAAACTCAAACTCAAACTCAAAAGTACTTTATTACTGTAGATATTTACATATACTTAGCAAACGTCATTTTTTGCTTCTTCTCTACATTGGACCACTGTGGGAGAAGAAGGGCGTAGAAACTCCCACAGATTGATTTTTAGATCTCTTTTAAAAATAGGTTGTGCTTAACTAATACAATTATGATTTATTTTTATTTAATAAGCTGGAATAAATAATTACAAAATTATTAACAGCAAGGTCTGTGTATAATTTGGTAATTATTTATACCAGTATTATCAATATTTTTAGTCCTAGGCAGGGAACAAATGTTGCTGGTCAGTCGAATCGCGCTCTGTCACTGTCGCTGAGAATGTGCAAAGAGGATGAATACTGTCCACACAGGTCAGTCTCACTGCCATAGCCTTATACTTGGCTTCTGCTGTGGAAAGCGCCACAATTTGTTGTTTGCTCAAACTCCATGAAATCGCACCACCCTGTAACATAAAAATGTAACCAGTACAAGACTTTCTGTCATGATCAGTACTCGCCCAGTCATCGTCGCACTGCCCAGCTAGTCTTGCATTACCATCCTGGGTATGAGTGAGCTTTCAATCATTGGTACCCTGCAAGTATCGCATCAAGCTCTTGACAGCATTCCAATGCGTCCTTCCTTTGGTGTCTTGTTAAATCTGCTTAGCGTATTCACAGCGAAGGAAATGTCTGGTCTGGTACACTTGAGAAGAGAAGAGAGCCTGTAGCTTACTGGTAAGGTCTACGGCTTCTTCTACGGAGTCCGCGAGGCCTACAATCTGACATATTGAGCTAACTAAGTATCTCCTTTATATAGTATTGCCTTCAATTTTGGTAATGTTAAGACCTATATATTGTCTTGCCTCTCCTAGGTCTTTCATTTCCTGATTATGCATCAGCCTCTCCTTGATTGTCTGTTTTATGGTTGCTTGAGAGGTGAACAGTATCAGGTCATCGACCCAGGCAGCAACAAATGTCAGCTTCTCAGCATCTTGGTATACACACGGATCCATCTTTGATTGATTTAGGCCAATATCCCGCAGGACTACATTTAGTTTTTGATTCCATAGCCTGCGGGCTTACTTTAGTCCATACAAAGATTTCTGTAAGCGGCAAACTTGTGTTCCATCTCTGTATAGTTCCGGTTGTTACATGGACGACATCAGGGAACCTCATGTAAGCAACATAACTGCAGCGAACAAAGAGAGTTGGTCTGTCAAAGGAGTTGGAAGTATTGACCTATAAGGTCTCCCAGGCAACAGAACCAATACTCCAACAGCTACTACCTTGCATCTGCCATCTTACACCATCTTCGGCGCCTCCTTAATGGTGTATTTCGCGTGTTCCTTGGAGCTTGAGATTCCGTGGTGGTGGGAGGATAACTTAATAGGATGGGGAGAGGAGATTTGGGTAACCAATGTCGATGGTGGGTGGGATGAAGGGACTCTAAAAGATGGATCTGCTGAAGCTGCAATCAGGTGCATTTTTCGCAATTTATAACAATAATAAAGCTGAATTTGAAATATTACCACGATTTTTAAGCATCTAAGGCACGTTCAAAAACATGTATCATCAGAAATATTGGAAAAGATCAATATGAATTATACGTATAAAAAGTCTCATAAATATTGAGCTGATTATGAACAAAGTACGTAAGCTGACATGGATCTTTAAATCACTCAGATTCGTTATGAATAAGGAACTCCTAAATAAAACATACATAGCATTGATTCAATCAGTGATTACCTACTGCATACCAGTCTGGGGGGGGGACCGCAAAAACCAAATTTATGGATGTGGAAAGAGCCCAGAGGTCTATAGTAAAGGTTATGTACAGTCTTCCTCGCAGGTTTACTACACAATCCCTATATGAGACTAGTCACCTCCTATCAGTTAGAAAACTATACATTCTTAACTTAATCCTGTCTTGCCACAAATCTCTGGTGTATGACCAGTCCATAAATACCAAAAGACGAAACGACAAAGTTGCCCCACCGCAGACAGTTCGCACAGTCTTCGCTGAATGACAATATGCCTGTCAATCAGCCTTTATATATAACAAAGTAAACAGAATTTTATGCATATACCACCTTCAGCTACATACTTGTGAAGAGACTGTTACTAAATGGCTAAATACACTTAACTATGAGGAAGTTGAAAACCTTCTTCAAAGACCTTCTTAAACGACGATTAACTAATATAAGTACTTACCAAACCCCTTTACATACTGCATTCTCACAGGCACTACCTACCAGTATAATAATAGACCCCAAGGTTTGTACAACCGCAGGGCGTTGGTAGGTTTAACTGTTACCATATGTGGATGTTTCCAAACCCGATCCCAAGGTTCATTATAATGCAACCGTAGGGCATAGGAACAGTTACTATCACGCATAGGTACACAAAACACACACACATATACACCCTCACTCAAGCACACACACACACAACACACACACACAACACACACACACACATACACAAAACACATATACCCTTATCTGTTATTATTTAAGAAAAGTAAAAATGCTTACCTTTAACTGTACGCTAGAATCTTAGAAGTTGCGAGTCATTCCCAACACAAGTATTATTATTACTTACTGGGAAGTCTTGTTATATGCTATGTTAACAGTTTCTATGAAATTAAACAACTTTTTGTTGTTTTTTGTTTTGTTATAAATATATTGATAACAGCTTTACAATATTTCCCTATTCATTCCAAATAAAACAAAATTCCAGCTGATTGTAGGTATGTTTAATAATTCATTGTCTTAAAATCTTAAAGTAATTTCGTATTGTAAAAAACCGGTAATCTAATAAAATACGTGGTGTAACCACAGACTTGAATAGTAGGGACAGGGCACGGAGCGCTTGAAAGTGTCGCTACAAAAACAGTACAAAAACGGGAAAATTGGACTGTTTGCAATCAGTCGCGCTTGGACGGTGACAGCCGATTGACATATCGGCAGCAAAAACGAAAATGGTGACCTGCGACGTGAAAAGGTGTAAATCATACCCAAATCGCAAAACACAAAAACAGTGAGTGTCGTATCACAAGTAAGTATTATATTTTCAATTACTATTGGCTTTAAATTGATTATCTATAAAATATTGTTCTCGAAAAAATTATCAAACGAAAATCAACCATTCGACTGACGTAACTTTGTAGCGACGCGCGATGCACAGTGAAACTGCCCGCTTCCTATATTTGAAAAACGATCCGATTTGGTTATTTTTCTATTCGTAACGTCAAGATTACTATTCGTAATGTCATTAGATTACTATTCGTAATGTCATTAGATTACTATTCGTAATGTCATTTGGTTACCCCCCCTATTTCAGTCAGTTAGAGTTTTTAATTTCACTGTTTTCGTTTTAATTTACAAATGTAATTAATTATGTTTCGTCGTATTTACGTTGAAATACAAGGTACACTATCCGCGGTTTCCCATACTGGGTGTCAGAGTCAATGTGCTCACTTTTAGTCTGAAAATAACCAAATCGGATCGTTTTTCAAATATAGGAATATTTGAAAAACGATCCGATTTGGTTATTTTTCTATTCGTAACGTCAAGATTACTATTCGTAATGTCATTAGATTACTATTCGTAATGTCATTAGATTACTATTCGTAATATCATTTGGTTACCCCCCCTATTTCAGTCAGTTAGAGTTTTTAATTTCACTGTTTTCGTTTTAATTTACAAATGTAATTAATTATGTTTCGTCGTATTTACGTTGAAATACAAGGTACACTATCCGCGGTTTCCCATACTGGGTGTCAGAGTCAATGTGCTCACTTTTAGTCTGAAAATGTGCTCACTTTTAGCCAGTTATGATGACAGGGGGTTAGTTGGGCATAGCCCAGCTATAGAGTGATAACACAACACATAACATAACAAAGCGTCACGCCTTTTCCCATACGAGGTGGCAGAGGCACAACTGTGCCCACTTTCAGCCAGTGTTTCAATACTTTTAATAATATTATGTATAACGAAACGCCTGAGGATCCCTCGGTATTTCAATGACCAAAACCAAACGGACGTCCGTAGGTCGTAGCAGCAGGTACGGAAAGTAAATTGTGTAACGGTAATAACGACTCGTAGTTGGTTAAGAAAAACGGACAGTTACTTTTACGGATGACGATCCGTTAAATATCCGCTAGACTGTCACGCGGACACATTTTGACCGATGCAAAATACCCCAGTCTGTCACGCGGACACATTTTGACCGATGCGTAAAAGGCGGTAAATAAGGACCGTTATTTAATCAAAGCGTTTGTCTATCTTGCTCAAACTTCCACTAAACGTTGCCGAAAGAAGGAGAAAGGCATAACATCCTTTGTTTCTACTCTAAAGCAAGCATTAGTGGTTGACCGAGGCAATGAAATATCGCGCCGTCAGTCACGTGCCAGCGCTTATTGAGTGGTGGTGTGGTTGTGGTGATTGCTTTCCAGGATTATTGTATGGGGAGGCATGTTATTGTTATTTATTTATGTGCGATAACGTATTCAGATGTAAATAAACTACAAACATGCTATATTTTTTCCATTTTTCATTTTTTTCTACAATAATTGGAAAAAAAAAATAAAAAAAAAATAGATTTTAAATGAAAATTAAAATATATTGCTAGGCAAAACTGGACTATTCTTTTTTATCCGGTAGCTTATTTAAAAGCCATTCCAACGATATAACTTTCTTAGAGAGCTCCCAAAGAAAAAATAGAGATATCGTTATTTTAATGAAACGGGACGTTAGCGGGCGGAGTTCGCGTGCGACCCCGTGACAGACGCGGCCATTTTGCAATTTTGGGTTTGACAGTACAGAGGATATAGTAACCGGGCACTCCGCAGCCGGCGCCGCGTGTGTGATGAAACTGATGATGGAGCCCGAAGGTGGACCTGGAACGTAACCAAGGGAAGTCTGTTACCAAACGACGCAACCCTTCAGAAATCAGATGTCAAAGTTTGCGAAGTGATTTTTCGAAAACAAACCTTTTCAGTGGATCTTGTTTTAGGGAGTTTGCTTATTATTTTTTGTTTTATTTCAGTGTCTCTCGTGATCCCGAGCGACGCGAGATTGGCGTCGCATTTTTGCGTTGCATTATAACGATGACAATTATATTTTCAAACCACACGTAAGGATTTGTTCCTTGCATTTTTCAAAGGACGACTTTACTATAACGAAAACAGGGCGTCGAAATCTAAAAAAATCTGCAATCCCTTCCCTAAAGGTATGTATAAAACAAATCTGATTATTTTATAAAGAGTGTCCCGAATCTAAACTTCAAGCGGGCACTAGATGAAAGATCAACCTATATTGGGTTTAGTAAAAGTAAATTGAACTAGCCAGCCTAGCTAGCTACCTGCCGCTTATAAAGTATTGAGTAAATACACTGGTCAGCAAATAAACCGGGCCACCCGCTACCTAGGAACTCTGATTCGATTTTCTCAAAAAGTATAAAACTTACAACTATCAAAGTTATACCTAGAAAAAGTGCGTTTCATGGTGATTAAAATGACTACAAATTAATTCGAAAGTACCGTCAACTCACATTGTAATCAAGCAACAAACACAATGCTAACGATTTGCTCTGTTTTCACCAGAGTTTGAAATTAGCGTTCTTTTTCTCTACAATGAGGGTAGTCGGATATTTCTTATCATTTCTTTAGTTTTTGCCCATCGTTTGCTCAGACGCGTGTGTTTTTGCTACTTTTTTCGATTAATAATGGATACAACACCTCAGGAAGCAGCTCAAGCTGTAGCATTACTTCAAGCAGGCATTGCGCAACGTGAAGTCGCTCGAAGGCTTCGAATCAGCAGATCTTCGATGCAACGAGTTTACAGACGATACCTAGAGACTGGAGCATTCGATCGCCGTCCAGGTACGGGCAGACCTAGGGCTACATCAGCAGCAGATGATCGTTATATCCACCTTACTGTTCTGCGAAATCGCCACCTCAACGCAATTCAAGTCCAACAAAGTCTGCGTGACGAACGCTAAGTGGTCATAAGTTCAGATACCGTCAGAAGGAGACTTGCTGAACGGAACCTGACCCCAAAAAGAGCTGCAACAGGCCCAGCATTAACGGTAGCACACCGTCGAGCACGACTTGAATTTGCTCGAGAGCATAGGGATTGGACATTAGAGCAGTGGAGTAATGTACTCTTCACTGATGAGACCAGGGTGAGTCTACATGGAAGTGATCGACGTCAGAGAGTATATCGTCGCCCTGGAGAACGTTATTCTCAGTGTTGCATCGAGGAAACTGTTGCTTATGGAGGAGGATCTGTAATGGTCTGGGGCGGCATCTCGTTAACAGCACATACGGCGTTAGTTTTCATCGAACCGACGGGCCGTACACGTGGACTGACTTCTCATCGCTACATTACTGAAATCCTCGCAGACCATGTGGTACCTTACGCAGGATATATCGGACAGGATATGCAATTGATGCATGATAATGCACGGCCTCATGTTGCTCATGTGGTGACCCAGTATCTACGCGACGTCAGCATTCGTACGATGGACTGGCCAGCTCGAAGCCCGGACTTGAATCCGATAGAACACTTATGGGATGAGCTGAAACGTCGGGTTCGAGCCCGGGTACCTGCTCCAACAAGGCTTCCAGAGCTGCGAATCGCAATTTAAGAGGAGTGGAATACAATTCCTCAAGATTTTATCGTCAGGCTCGTAAGGTCGATGAATACAAGGATGCTGGCAGTTATCCGAGCAAGGGGAGGGAATACGGAATATTGATCAAAAACTTTTTTTTGATTTTATCTTTGTTTTTGGCTTTAATTTTTTTTTCACTTTATCATTACTAACGATTGTCACGACTGGAAAACGACTCTTCTTTGTAAAATCCTTAATAAACACTGAAATATTGATTAAACCCAATGAGTTTCCTTTCATTTTAATCACCATGAAACGCACTTTCTGTAGGTACAACTTTGATAATTGTAGGTTTTTTAGTTTTTGAGAAAATCGAATTAGAGTGCCTAGGTAGCGGGTGGCTCGGTTTATTTGCTGTCCAGTGTAGTTAAAAGTAGGCACAATTGTACCCCGCATGGGAAAAGGCGTGATGCTCCATCAACTCTCTTTGTCTTAATTTAATCAAAAGTTTTGTATTGTGGCCAGTGATTGTGTGCCACAATTTTTATGTGTATTTTTGTCACTGAAGCAGTTCAATGAAAACGCCCAGCAGAAGTCCAATTAAAGAAATACATTAATTATGATAAATTCATCTATGATAAATATATGACAGACTTACGAATCTTTGTAGTGCAAAGGATTATTTATATTTAAAGATATATTTGTGTTTACAGGACGAATACCGAATGGAAGGAGAAGAATTAAACACTCCAAGCCAATCCAAGCCAAAGCCAAGAAATCCAATTGAAGTTAATATGCTCATTTTAATTAAACAGAACAATGTCTATTTTAAAATTACTTATATTACACGTTAGTATTTCTTATGTTCACAGGATGACAACATTATGGACGTGGATATCGGTGATCTGGATTCCATCTTTGACTCCCCTAGAAAAGTGAAATTAAAAAAAACAATAACTGTAAGCTTTTTGATCAATTTTTGTCTGAATTCGGTTGAGATTTCATATGGTAGTTAATCCATAAATGAAAATACTATATTTTTAATATTACTGGATTATTTCCATGCTTAAATAATTATGTTTGTAGTTATTTGTTAATCTTGTTAAGAATTTATAAATTATGTGTTCACTTCCTGTTGCCAAAATGATTATTTGTCAAAGAATGTCATATCCGTTTCTGTAATCCATTTAATTTAAAAAAAAAAGAGAAGACGTGACGATTTCCGGTTCGAGCTGTCAGAATAAAATAAATAAATGTTGGTGGAAACGGAAATCGTCAGGCGTAAAGTAAATATTAAATGGGCGGCGGAAGTTGCTTCAGCGAGGGAAAATAATTATTGCCGAAGCAACGGAAGCGATTTTGAGTGGGAAATTAAGGCTCGAGAGGTCGTGGTTGGATGAGCTCTCGGGCATTCGTTGTCGGAAAATTGAAGTAGAATCATCTAAGTTGTTATTGTGTTGTGAATCTTCTAAATAATATATCTACTTATCAGGACAGTGCTTAGTTTAATTTCCTGGGATTTCTAGAGGCTTAGGCTTTTATAACTTTACTGAAAAACAATAAAAAAAAACACATCAAACAAATCAAAAGACTGCAAAGAAGAAATATGCGCATGAAAAAAAAAATGGACACTTTAATGAGCACCATTTCAGAATTAAGACAGAAAAAGATAATCACATCAGAAATTGAGACCGCTCTAAGTGCTAATGCTAATGCAGGGAGGACTAAGTAATAATAATAAGTCTTGTGTTTTTCTTTTAAGTTTGATATTTGGTGAATTATTTTTTGTTTTAATGAGGGTATATACTTAAGGTTTTAGTTACAAATAAATGTGTAACATATAATAAATTTTACAGATGAAAGCCATGTTTTATTTAAATTATTCCATAGATAATAATTTTATTGTCACAATAATACCTACTATAATGGTATACCTGGTATGGAACCGCTGGATTTCAGACTCCATTTTGCGTGAAATAGTGCTAGCCCGTCGCCGCAACAGAATAATATAAGGATAAATAATCTAACCGGATGTCCCAACGGTGATGGAAAACATCGTGAGGAAATCTTCATTACTCCGGCTTCATTACATTAGCTGCGGCGATGGGCTTGCCCCCTGATACGCAAGATGGAGTATTAAATCACTAGCTAAGTGGGCACAGACCGGCACAGTTGTGCCTCTGCCAGCCCGTATGGGAAAAGGCGTGACGCTATGTTACGCGTGTAATGTATTGCTAAATACTCTATTTTATACACGATGACTTAATCAGTGATATCAGGTACCAATTTTCATAACTTTTTCTATGATTAGATTGATTAGGTATTTTATTACTTATAAATCAAAATCAAGATCTTAAATTCCAAGTCACGCTACTAATGTGTATCTGTGAGCCTACATCCTCTTTCATAATTTAACGGCAAAGACAAAAATTTATATGCCTATTTAATTTTGTTTCAACTTTTTATTAATTAAACTTGAGGTAATTGCGTGAGACCTCGCCCCTCAAGTAAAATTTTAGCTAGATATATTTTATTTCTACTCCTAATCACCGATTAAAAGTCACCGGGTATTTGAGAGTTATCCGTAGATCAACTTTCCTAATATTGTGTCTATACACCACAAATCGGAACGTGACCGAACGTGACGCCGTTACAATTTTTCGTACTGTCTTGGTTCCGACGAATTCCGACAGGGGCGCTATTTTTCTTAGCCTCAAGGGAAGGCCTATCCTTAGTATTTATATCGATGGGTGTAACTGTTTTGAACGTTACTAGCGGGAAAGAGAGTTGCTTATGCGAATCTGTATAGCGCTATTTCATTCTTTTTAGTTGACAGCTAGCAGACCAGAGACAAGCTAGCCGTTCACCTTGGCGGACTAGCAGGGCAACGGTGCCTCACCTTTAAGACCGTCATATTACGATTTTAAGCTGTCCTGTTTAAGGTCTGCTTATCAACTGCACGGAATAAGAATGGTTTCTTAAAACACGATCGCGCGCAGCTAGCAGAGAGAGTGTGGGGCAACTCGAAAAATTAACAGGATCCGTTTCAAGCCGCGAGCATGACGGCTTCCTTCCGTAGGAAGTCTTTCTCGCATAGTCCAATATAAAAACTTATATTTACGAATTAGAAAGAGATATAATACTGTATAGGAACGAGATGGATTTATTTGTGTATATTTTAAAAATGCCTATGGTATAAGAGCTAATTTGCTTGCGAGTAGCGATGTTCGGAATGAAAATCGCAAAACTGGCAACCGTTATTTCTATATTCAAATAAGTAGTTCTTTAGTTATTAGTTGTCGGTTATATTGAGCACCACATCCCTATATAGTCTGTGGTCACAGACTATTTAAGGATTCTATTAACACTACAATCGACGAGTTGCTGTTAGATAGCGCATATCGGACCGGTCAATACTCGCATGTCAGTCAATCAAACAAAACCGGCTGCTTCTGTTGTTTTTGTTTGATTGGTTTTTTGTTTGTTGAAGAAGCCGTCAGAATCTGATCGAATATTATTTTGGGTTTCTTAGAAGTTCAGAACAGAAGCATCTACAATAGCGTCGCGGGTTGTTCTGTCTGTAGGTCCAGGCCGGATCTTGGTTGGATAGAATTGATGGTTGGACTTGGGGTTGGCTACTGAGGAGCCTTTGAAACCGGGTAAGTAGGGTAGGGTAGTGGTCAGAGTGTCGATAAGGGGTCGGAAGGGTCAGAGTGTCGATAAGGGGGCGGAAGCCGTATCAGCAGAGTCCATGCCGCGAGGCACGCACATATTAATTACCTACCTACTCTTAGGTGTAGTATGACATCACAAGCTCGCATATTTTTTACAAATTTTATGAAAAGAAGACAATCCATTACTTGATGCGGTCATTCATTACCTACTTGTTTAACCTGTGCCTCCATCTGGGGTAAGTACTTGTATAAGACACATTGAATTTGGAGGAGGGGGGGAGGAGGGGAGTTCCCCCAACCTACTCTCCATTTTAGGAAACCATTAGTTTTTATGTTATGGAGGTCCAAAGATTGAAGAAAATGCCTACATATTTTGGATTTCGGGGGAGTTGGAGGAGGAGAGGGGTTGGAGGAGGGGTTGCCAAGAGTCGCCTCGCTCCACTCCGCTTTGCTCTGGCTCCCGGGTCTGCTGTAACGTGTGAACCTAACAAACCTATCTTTAGTTTTTAAACAGCAAGTGACCTAAATCAACCAATTTGGGTCTGATGTGACATGCTCGGGGATGCTTCTGCTCCGGCTAGAGGGGTGCCAGGAGTAGAGGGTCGCTACCGAGTCTGCTGTAACCTGTGAACCTAATAAACCTATCATTAGTTTTTAAACACTGCAATTTGCTTCCGTGACTCCGGTGCAACATGGTATCAAAACTCCATAAAGTAGTTAGTAAGTAAACAAAGCCAAAGTCGTCGAGAGGATCACGGATAAAACGCAACAGTAACGAAAGCGCAACAGAACATTCACGAAACACGGAAGGAAACGGAATGAAATGAGCAAGTCATTATGTCATAAAATACGAAATGGCCGACGCAAATTTCTACCATTACAAAAAAATCTTGTAATTTGTACTAAAATCATGTACCAATATCCAACGTTAAAGCTTTTGTGTTTGACATTTGTCGTTTCGAGATTGGCAAAGTTGTAAAAATCGCGTAAACATATTTTATAATTAAAGTGCTAAAATGATGTTTCCTAAATCAGAAAATGGTATCAGAGGATAGCTAAGGACCCCCCTAACCACCTAAGTACTCCAATATTCAAATTTCAATGTGTCTTATATAAGTCCCAACCCTCCATCTGCACCACACACCAGTCCCCAAGGGTCAGCCCAAGTCCAATACAGCCAGGTGCATTTTATTTATTTATTTAGCCATGATACCTACATACAATCCATAATATTTTGAATTTACATTATACAGCATGCAAATTAAGAAGATTCTAGATTTTTTTATGACATTTTTTAGATACCTATTGATTAAATAAATATGTTTATGAATTACCTACCTATTCATTTTGTTTTATGGCGCATTTGGTCAGCTTGACCTGATATAGGCCTCCTCCAATGACTTCCAGTAGTGTCCATCTCTGGCTAACCTCCTCCAAAGAGGGACAGCAATTTCTCTGATATCCTTCCATTAAAATTGGTCTGCCTCTCTTTCTCTGCCCTTCCCTGGTGTACCATTCTATTATTATTTTTGTTTCGCGCATCATATGACCTGTCCATGACAAGGGTACTGAAGTCCAATACAGCCAGGTGCATTACTCATCCTTAAACCCATGGAATAAACCTCCATAAATTTGGAGATATCAGTTTAACCATAGATTTAGCATCACTCAAGAAAATCCTTTTTTTGTTACAGTTTCCTGTTTGGTCAAAAGAAGATGCATATTATCAAAAATGTCTTCCAACTGTGATGCAAGAAAATGTAAGAAAACACAAAGAAAAGCGCAGTATTTAAAAGTAAAAAAAATGCAAGATATAGTGAAAGAAATGGAGAAAAAGAATTTCCTGGAGTACTACCAACTAGGGTTCGAAGATGAAGAATATGAAGGGTTAGATGAATACCGTGATATATGTCGGACAGAGCAGTCTGCTATGGAGCTTTATGAAGATATTCCAGAAGACATCAGAACATTGGCACTGAGAATGTTCTTTCATTCCCCAAAGGGATATGAGTATGTGACAAAGACTTACCAAACAGCATTGCCTCCACTCTCAATACTCTTTAACTGGTGGACGACCAGTGACTTCGAGCCAGGCCTAACAAGAAAAGCCTTTGAGATCTTGAAAGTGAAAACTGCTGGGAAACGACTATTATGTAATGTTGTTGTTGAAAATATAGATCTGAATGGAGACACTTTTTGGGAAGATCACAAGGATCAGGGTCAAATTGACTTTGGTGCTGGCTCTCTTGAAGAAGAAAGAGGCGCAAGAGCAGCTCTCACTTTGACTTTAGTATGCCTGGAAGAGAACTGGAAGATTCCATTAGGATATTTCTTAGTCAATGGCATCAATGGTGAATTTGGGGCTTTCATAATCTTGGGTTGTCTTAGGAAACTGCATGGTGTTGGAATCGACGTGTTGGCTGTGAGTTTTGACAGCTACCAGAGGCATAACTCCATTATCAAAGAACTTGGCTGCAATGTGGAGGATGTGAAGAATATTGAAACTACATTTAAGCATCCAGAGTGTGATAGGCGCATATGTCTCTTTACACAACTGAGTGCTCTGAAATTTTTCATCAGAGTCAGCCTCGAGTCCGCAAGCGTAATTAATAGCAACAGAGGTAAAATCAAAAGAGAGTTCCTGTCGAATCTCATAATATTGCAAAACACTGAAAATCTTGACTTTGCCAAAAAGTTGACTTCACGTCACTTGGAACTGAGGCACAGAATCTTGAGGATGAATCTCACATCGCAAGCTCTGAACTTGAATACGGCGGAGGCTCTGAGACTATGCGACGAGTTGCTGACCTCAAGTCTGTTCCAAGTCACAGAGGGTACGGTGCAGTTTCTGATCTGGTACAACCAAATTCTCGACCTTCTCAGTACCACCGGCCACGGCGACTCTCACTTCAAACAGCCTATCACGGAAGAGAACTGCGCAGAAATTCTCGCATTTTTAGGACAATCCAAAAACTACATACTGTCTCTGAAGGTTCCCAAGGAATGTGCACGCGATGAGAATCTCTTTGTCAGAGCCAGTGAAATCAGCATTTTCGATGCCAAGCACTCATTAGGATTTACTCATCTACTAGCGTGTGTGGAAAGCTTGAGACATCTGATCACCACCATTATCCAAAACCGGAAACTGAAATACCTAACAGCTGGACGACTATGCAGCACTCATAGTCCATTGCATTTGGCAAATGTGAAAGCGATGAGTGAATCCACCGAGACCCACGGGCTAGCATATAAAAAGCAGTACAAGAAACTGTTTGAAACCTTGCGGCTCCGACCCTCCGTTGCGGGAAGTTGCATCTCTGTTGAAAATCTTCCGTTGACCCCATATTCATCCTCCATTCACAACATCAATTTTTCGTCTCGGACGAAGCTACATCAATTATACGGCGACACGTTTGAAGATGAAGACGTCCTTAAAAAACGTGATTGCAAGAACAAGAAGCTTGACGCTGCTGTATTGAAAAATGTCAAAACTTTTGTCAAGATCTTGGACAATGACCATGTCACAGACTCCATCGACCCCATTATAGGGTACATCTCTGGTTGGATAGTAAAGGAAATAGTAAAGGCGCTGAAATGTGACGACTGCACCGATGCGTTGATGATGAACCAACAGAAACACTTCCACAGCCTGATCCCAGTAAAAAACGCCTGCGGGATATTCCTGCCTTCCGAAGACGTGTTCAAAATCTGCCTAAAATCCGAGCAGGTGATTCGAAAGTTCTTCAAGAAGGGCCTCAACTTATGGGTCGCAATTGGTAAGCCTGCTGATTTTTTGAAGTGTCAGATATTGGGGCATTTTCAAGAGTCGAGATACGCCGACGTGTTCGTGGGCATGACGGAGCATTCCATGGAGCAGCCTCCGATGTTCAGCCACCGAGTGCAGATGATTCGCACGGTGATCGACAAGTATGTTGGGGTCAGGCAGTTGGGGATGCCTGATCCGGTGACGGAACGGGAGTTCACCAAGCACCTTACTGCGGCCGAGTTCAAGAAGGCTTACGCAGCATCCACCTGCTCAATTGCCTAAATTATGTAGCCTAATTTTGGTACTTACCTTTCTACTTTCCAATTCCGTTATTACGGCTGAACCGATTTTAATAAATTATACGTCATTAGATTCGTCTTGATAGCGCGAGTGTCACTGGGTACATTAAATAAAAAAATGGCGGATTCTGTGCGCTTAAATGTGTGGCCTAAAAAAGATTTTTCAACATCAAAATTTAAAAGTCAAGTAAGGAAATATGTATATCCTAATCTTGGGCGAGCTATGAATAATACACAATCGTGGTAAACTAAGCATCAAGATTTTTCGTACATAATTTTGTACTAAAAAGCAGATAATAAATAACGTAATTAAAATAATAAACATTCCGTCTGCGGTACACTAAAAAGCACAAAATAAGCAGTCAAGACTTAACTTAATTAATGAGAATGGATAAAATTAATATAGCACAGTGTTAAATCAAATTAAATTTAAATGCAGGCGGAACCAATTAAATTTAATAGAGTGGGTTCCGCTTGCATTTTAATTGAACACTACTACATATAATAATTTTATCGAATCTCAATAATTACGTTAAGTCTTATCTGCTTGTTTTGTGCTTTTTAGTATTTTTAATTATGCTATTTATTCACTTATTTTTGTTATTTAAGATAAGATAAGATAAGAAGAAAAATTTGTGCTTATTCACAACTTTCAATAAATATTTCTAGTTCCTAGACCCATCTCTCTTTATTTCTACTTAAACATGGTTTAGTAAACTTTACTAGGTACCTCAACCATGGACATTAATACCCAACCATCTAGGGCCAAATTTTGCTATTACAATTACAATTCCGCTCAGTGACAATGACACGACGGCAACGGTCAACTTTAACCCTTGTCCAAACGCGAGCCATTCGAGTAAGAAAAGCGACGGCTATTCCGGGATAATGTGGGGTTGGGGATTCCATTTCTATCATTATATTTTGAAAAAAGAGGGGGGAAGTGGTTTTTTTATGGTGGTAAATAGTATACCATTGTCTGGTAAAAATTTGAATAAGTACGTAAATATTCTTGCCGTCATTGTGGAGGTGTCGCACGTGTTCGGAATAGAACTAAAAAGTTCTGTGTTTGTCCCTGTGTGGTGGTAAGTAGTGTTTAGATATATGTAAATCATTGAGACGGACGATGTCCCTCCGGATAAACCTCCTCCCATAAACGACTCGGACTCTCTCTTCCTGCCAGGCGAAGCCGACTCCCAATCTTCCCAAAATACCCAATACTGTGTCCCGCAAGCGAGCTGCGGATATTTCCATTAACCCAACCCAAAAAAAACTATCATCGATGTTTCCTTGTCCCAACCATCCTTCAATCTGGGTTTACAGCAGAGTCTTCGTCACTGGGCAGATACTCAGAAAAAGACAAAGGCCCATTTATTGTAGGTACATGTGGAGCGAATTTAAGAGGAGTTCTCTTCAGGTCTCACAATGAGACCAATCAAGTTTATAAATATACAGTGCTGGAATTGTTGTAGATTTGGCCTTGTCAAAATCCAATTCTGGTCTAACCCCCGCAGTTTCAGTGCTCCCAACCCCACTATAGTTATACCGGAGAAAAAACACAGGACTCCTGCCTGTATTGTTCTGGCCCCCATAGAGCCTTTGATAAGTGCAGCCCTGAATTTCACAGGCAAAAAGCGATCAAGATCATCATGTCACAAGAAAGTGTATCATATAAAGAGGGATCAATTCGTCTTCCGGCAACTAGAAAATCCTTTGCAGATGCTGCTCACTCTTCCCAAGCAGTGCCCCCAACCCCGACTTCAAGCCAATCGATGGCCCCTGCCCAATACCCAAAGACGGCATCATACCACAAAACTGTAGTTACAACGAGACAACCCAGATCTGATCATAGACAGGGAGGGGTATGATCGGAATGCTCACTTCGAAATCACTAACTCTCTTTCCCTAATGAAAATCTTCTCGAACTTCTCTCTACCATTATCAATCTACTGACTAAGTTCAGTGATTGCCACACTGAATCCTAAAAAATCTGATCTTATTTATTGAATAAATAAATATAAACCTGTGTTATTGCCCTTCTGCTCCTTATGTCGATTGTCTGCCGCCCATCCAGTCTCCTTCTCATAGATTAGATGAAGTATTTTCGGAATCCGAGTTCGAAATAGCAGTAGATAATCTAAAGGACTCTTCTCCTGGTTAAGATGGCATCCCGTACTCTTTTATTAGAAACTGGGTCCGAAACTAAAGAATACTTTTTACAATTAATTAATACTTTCTTTTCATCTGGGTCCCCTCCAGAAGCATGTGGAGGTCACAGCTCATTATCCTATATTAAAACCCGGTAAGGATTCTACTGACGCTGCCTCCTAGAGGCCTAAAGCTTTTTCATCTATCTATTCTCTCTAAAATTACTGAACATCTTGTTAAAATAGTTTAGATTGCTTTGTAGAGTCAGAATATTTTACCTGAAACCCAGTTCGGCTTTAGGAAAAATAAATCCACAATGGATTTTTTTTTTTTTTTTTTTAGTATTTTTATTTTCATAGGCTTAACTTAATTACATACATGCAACAATCACAAAAACCCTCAGGATTTATCAGTGATTGGGAGTTCGGAAATTATATAATTTTTATTTGTAAATTAAAAATAGTAGGTAATCATGCCAGGCAAGTAAGCTGCCCATATCCATAACTATTCCTAACATTAGGTGGTGTTCGTGGTCGGTCCGCACACACAACACGCTCCCGCCTGCCCGCATGTGAGGGCCGCCCGCGATCCACATATACAAGAAAAGGAGTAAAATTGAGTGCCTACTTACTTATTAGGTTGATATGTTTAATTAACAATAATTGATAATTCATAGCAACAGAGACAAAAACAATAACAAGCTTGCATCAAGGTAGTAGTGGTATCTATGAGCACATACAAGGAAAAACAAATACCTCATAAACTTATAATATATACTCACAGTCACCACTATTAGCAAAATGTTTTTTGAGATATGACATGAAGTTTTTTTCTTTTAGGTATGTTTGTGTGATATCATCATCCATATCATTTAGTATATTTGGGAGAAGATACTCACTAGTTCTTCTTCCATACACATTATTAAACTTGGGTAAGATATATTTTTCAGTGCAACTTAATTTTCTTAGAGGTTTATAGCGAATCTTAGGATTTAATATGCTAATACAGTTAAACTCTTCCTTAAGAATAGCAATCTTAACTTTTTGGTTAATAGGTAGAATGTTACTATGTTGAAATAATCCAATTTCATTATTTTCATACAAAATTTTAGTTTTTTTAGGTACAATAGTTTTTACAATTTTAGTTGTAATTTATATATATTAATAAGATAAGTTTTATAGGTTCTTCCATAACTACTTAATCCGTAACTAATTATACTATCAGCAAGAGCAAGGTAAAGTGTTCTTAATATTGAATAAGGTAGTTTATATTTTAGTATAGCTAATCTGCTTGCAAATGAGCGAAGTTTATCACAAACATATTTAATATGAGGTCCCCAATTGAGCCTATGGTCAATTATAAGACCTATATACATATGTTGGTGTACAAAATCTATGTTTTTACATTGGCACCGTATGTTGTTTAGATGCAGGCACGTATGCTCGTGAGCGACGATGGTGGGTACATATGAGGTTTTGTTATGCGAAGAGTGAATGTGCATTGCTTTTGTTTTATCCGCGTTAATGACTAGTCCCACATCGTGTGCCCATTTACACAGTAAGTTAAAATTATTCTGCATCATGTATTCAGCCGTAGATAAGTTCTTATGTGATACAACAATACAGGTGTCGTCAGCAAATTGATAAATAGATCCATCTTTGATAACATTGATCATATCATTTACATATAATAAATATTCAGTTGGTCCTAAAATGGACCCTTGGGCAGTGCCCACATCAGTAGGTATTTTGTTACTATAGCTATCAGCTATCTTGACCATTGTATTTCTATTGAAGTGATAATCCATAAGCCAGTCAAGTAAAGGGCCCTGAATACCATTCTGCTGGAGCTTTGTAAATAACGTTTTATACCGTAGGGTATCAAACGCCTTACTAAAATCTATAAATATAACCACAGTATGATTCTTATAGTTTAAATGCTTATTTATTTCATTAGTGAATTGACATAACAGCTGAGAGGTACTTCGGTTCCTTTGAAAGCCGAATTGGTATTGGTTTATGACTTTATTTTTCTCGAGATAGCCTGGCCATACTGACCACGAATATAAGGATAGCTTTTTCTAAAAATGTATCGTTCGTGGGAGCATTCTTAGACATATGCTCCGCCTACGACAACGTACTTCTTCCTGTACTCAGACAATAAATGCTCCAACCGAGTATTCTAGTGAAGTTAGTTAATTTCACCACGAGCTTATTCTCGGACAGATCTGTGTTGATTCTTAACCAAGACCATTATCTGTCTCCGCGGTCAGTATGGAAAGGTCTTCCTCAAGTTTCAGTCCTGAGTCCTCTACTCTATAGTATTTACACTCATGATGTTGATAGATTCTGGAACTCATTCTGGAACATTCTTCAGTATGCGGATGACTTAGCCTCTTTGGCCTCGCTTGAGGAGGCTGCTACCAGAGTAAATTCTGCCATTATGTATCTCGAGGATTTGCTGACGGAGCATGGTTTGTTATTATCGGCCTCAAAGAGCAAAGTTGTTATTTCCTCCAGAAAAAATCCTATCTCGAATGTGCACATTTATAGTAATGGCCAAGTGTTTCTAATTTCTAATTCCGTAAAAATTTTAGGCGTTATTTTAGATTCCAAAATGAATGGTTATGCACATCTTAACTATGTGAATGAATGAATGGTGCTTCTCCAGCCAGGGTTCCAAACCTGTTCCGGTCTTTCGGCCGGCATACCAGAGAGCACGAGTTTTGAGGGGGGGCGGAATGACCTGCTCGATAGGAGAGGAAGGAGCGTGAATTCAATCGACCGACTCTTCAGCCTGAAGCCAATATAGGATATGTGGAATGGGGAGGATATAGGATTTGGAGAGCAGCTGTTGTTTTCCAGAGAGCACGAGTTTTGAGGGGGGGCGGAATGACCTGCTCGATAGGAGAGGAAGGAGCGTGAATTCAATCGACCGACTCTTCAGCCTGAAGCCAATATAGGATATGTGGAATGGGGAGGATATAGGATTTGGAGAGCAGCTGTTGTTTTCTTCAACTTCATGTTTTCCTTCTATTTTCAGGTATTGTTATAGGTTTAGTTTCCTGTCCTGTCGTGTTCGTTTGGGTTATCCGGTAAGGTCTCCGTTTCGCTTTCGCTGTCTGTTTCTTGAATATGGTATATTTGGCTCGATGCCTTTCTGACTTCGTCCCTGTTGTGTGCTGATTCAGTATTTGATGTCATGCTTAAGGGAATCTTTCCAGGTGTAAATGGGTCGGCCAACTTTCTTCTTCTTTGCTTCGTATTTCAATGCAGCGTGGAGTAGGTGTTTTTGTAGGCGTCGTGGAATATGGTATAGTAACACATCCGATGGTTTTTGATTTGTTTCGTTATTGTTTTGCCCTGTAGTAAGTCATGAATTTTGTGGTGTCTTGGATAGCTTCTGGCGTTCTCGAACATGTCTCTGAGGATCAGGCGTTCATATTTTCTTAGTCTAGAACGGTTTGCTTTGGTGAGGGCTGCCGCTTTAAGTCCGTATGTTATACACGGTGCTATAACCATTTTGTAAATCACTATTTTCCAGTCCATGTTGGATTTCTTTATAAAATGCATTAGGGCCTTGGAATTGCCTATGGCTTGCCGGAATCTCTTCTTAATTGTGTCTCTCCTACTATGTCCTGCCGTTATATATGTGCCGAGATATTTTATTTCGTCTACGGGTCGTATTGGAACTCCGTCCAATACGGTCACTTGTGGGCGCTGGGTGTTTATGGGGTCTCTTATAAGAATTTTCGTCTTTGTTTCGTTAGTATCGAGCCCTACTGTTTTTAATAGTGCTTTCAAGTGCGTGACGATTTGGTCAAGGTGTTGTAAATCTTGACAAACGATGATGAGGTCATCCGCGAAGGAGAGAATAAGTGGTAAGACTATTTCTTCATCTTGGTCCAGTTTTATGTTGGGAATTTCTTCTTCCAGTGTTTTGAGGACATCATCCATTAATATTGTAAATAGTCTTGGTGACAGTGGACAGCCTTGTTTTACTCCTTTTCCTTTGTTGATCAAGTTACTTTGCTGTCCGAACCATTTGATGCAGGTCCGTTCATACATGCAGGCTTTTATTATCCTATTGGTTAAAATCTTATTGGTCCTTGAAAGGAGAATATCCTTGAGCACGTTTAGGTCTATAGTATCAAATGCTTTGGCGATATCTAGCGCCAGTACATATGTTCTGTTACCCGCGCGCCATTCTTCGTCTAATACTCTGCGTGGTGTGAAGATGTGGTCATCGGTGGATCTATTGCGGATAAATGCTGCTTGGTAGTTCCCGAGTTCTTTTGTTATCTCGTCTAGTTTGATGAGCAGGTATGTCGCGTATATGCGATATCCTGTATTACACATTGTTATACGGCGATAGTCATTGGTGTCTTGCGGGTTTCTGATTTTGGGGATAGGTACTTGGACCGTTTCATTCCAGGACTCCGGTATTATATTTTCTGTCCATGCTCTGTGCATTGTTTTGGTAATAACCTTTAACAGTTGTGGCGGTATTCCTTTGTACAGTTCCGGGACTATCTGGTCTGTACCCGGCGCTGTTCCGTTACGCATGCGGCTGATTATCGTTTTTATGTCGGCTATTGTTGGACCATTTTCTAGATAGTCAGGGTTTAATGAAGTTTCGTTAGGGATAATCATAATTTTAGGGCCTTCTGATTTCCTTAATTCCTGTTCCCAGCGTGACATTGGGATAAATCGTTGTTTTTTCCACCGTCTCGATTGAAGCTGGTGTCGTCTGTAATAGTGGTACACGATTTGCATGCGTTTGCTTGGGTGTTTTTTTCCTAGGCCTTCAAAAAATGCTTTGCATTCTCGTTTTTCTTCATTATCAATAATTTCCTCAAGACGTCGTCGGCATTCTTTGAGTTGTTTATTGATTATTTGGTCGGTTGGTCGACGTCTTTTAAGGAATTTGGCCTTTTGTAAATTTGCCAGAGCAATTCGGTGTTCCCGCGATCTAACGGGTTTTACTGAAAGTGTTTTTTGGGCTACTGACTTCATAATCCCTGTAATAGATTCCCACGGAATGTCGGGCGTATATTCGTCGTCATTTTCTATAAATTTGTAGTTGTTCGCCGTAAGTTCTTCCATAATCCCGTTATGGTATTTTACTTTTGTGTCATTCATTTCATCTCGTGCTAGGGCGGTGTACGAACACTGTTTATAGTTGAACTTTAAAGCTGTTATCGCTTTGTGCTTAGTTTGGGTTGTACTCTTTGTTGATTCCATTTGCGTGTCGCTAGTTCTTGGAAGCAGGTTTAGTGGGTCTATTTCACCCCAGATTATCTTGTGGTCGGAAATATGCAGGTAGCTCCATTGTCCTCTGATGAAGTTAAATGTGTGTGGCGCATTCGAGATAATTATATGGTCTAGTTGTTATTTTGTTTTCCCGTTAGACCATGTGTCCCGACATGACTTGCGAGCCCAGGTGGTTTCTATTTTTAAGTTTTCGCGGGAACAGATATCCATTAGCATTTCTCCGATGATATTTGATGATTTGTGTAGGAGATTTGTTCCTATAATTCCCTTTTTCCTGTATTCCTTTGTATCGCCTAGTCCGATATGCGCGTTAAAGTCACCTAGCATTAATATTTTGGCTTTGTTTGGTTTCTTTTGAATAATCTTTATAAGTTGCGAAAACGCTGCGGTTGCTCTCGTGGAAGAGCTGGGGATATGTGCGTTTATTACATATAGTGTATTAGTGGCCGATGTTATTGTTGCTGCCATGGTTTCCAGGTCGCGATTTATATTGTGGACCGTTAAGTTCAGGTCCTTTCTAATTAGTATAGCTAAGCCACAGTGTGCGATGCTGGTTGTGCCTGATAGATACCAGAGATAGTGTTTTGACACGTATGTCCCCGATGTCATGTTTGTTTCCTGTATACAGGCTATATGTATGTTTCTGTTTGTCAATTCAGCATCAATGTTGAGTCTCTTAGGTATTTCGGCGCATCCTCTAACGTTCCAAGTAGCAATGCGCATACGCTGGCATGTAACTTTTGGTTTAAATATGGGGCTGTGTCGTGTCATCGTATATCCGGTGTTGTCAGGGATGTCATCTATTGATGTTATGGTTGACCCTGAGGAGGTCATGGGTGTTGCCTTAAGTATCGGGGAAGGTATGTTGTTATCAGTTTGGCTGTCGGTTGCTAGATTCGTGGGTAAAATTTGTGATTCAAGCAAGTATACGCTGTCGTAGTGGTTTCCTGTGAAGTTGAGGTTGATAGATCCCACCGCATCCGCGGGATTCTTGGGCCTGTATGTGAGCGATGGTGTATTTTGCTGGTGGATTGTTACGTTAATTAGAAAGTATTCGGCGGCTGCTGTTATAATCTCCTCTCCAGCCCAAGTGCCGTAATTGCGCAGATTTTTAATGTAGTCATTGAGGGTTTCTTCAGGCTCGGCGATTGCAAACTTTATGTTCTGTTCATCGCAGTTTTCTTCTACATATTCATATTCTTTATTGCACAGAAATCTTATAGAAATAGTAAGGTAACAAAACATTTTATGAGAAAAGGCGAGCTTATCTCCAAAGAGAGATTTCTACCAGCAAACCTAGGTAGGACAGGAAAAATTGTGCAACAGGAGAGTCCTAGTGCGCAATAAAACTGTACACATCTAATTGTTTACAACTAAAACATAATAATTTAATAAATGATATATACTAAATAAAATACAAAAGCAAAAAATTTTATATATATCAAACATATATTACTTATATATATATATATATATATATATATATATATATATATATAAAAGTACCTATCACGAAAGAGAAAGGAAATGCTCTTTCAATCTTGTCTTAAAAGTGAAAATTGAGGGACTATCTCTAATAGCGCAGGGAAGTGCGTTCCACAGTCGGATCGCCGTTAACCTAAACGAGTGTTTGTAAGCGGCAGTGTTATGCCGAGGAGTAGAGAGAAGAGACATCGTGTGGGATCTCCGGTTGCTATGCCTGGAGGAAATAAACTCGAAACGTTCTCGAAGATATGAGGGGTAGCGGGTATTTCGCAAAATGTTGAACAGATAGGAGAGAACGTGCATATCACGACGAAGGCGGATCGGAAGCCACCCCAACTCCTTGCGATACTGTGAGACATGGTCATACTTGCGCAGCCCGAAGACAAACCGAATCCCGAGGTTTTGAAGTCGTTCGAGTTTGTTCAGTTGTTCTTCGTTCGCACCGATCCAGCAAACATCTGCATAGTCGATTAAAGGTAGTAGGAGGGACTGGGCAAGGGTGATTTTAGTCTGCTGTGGCAGGAAGTGCTGCAATCTCCGTAGGGAGTGAAATGACGCAAAGACTCGTCTGCTGACCTCACAAACATGGGGCGACCAGGACAACAATTTATCAAATACAACCCCAAGATTCTTGGCCTTCTCGCTGTATGAGATTATGTTACCATCATACACTATAGGGTCGACGGGCATTTTCTGAACTAGGTTATGAGAGTGACGAGTACCCAAAATCATGGCCTGCGATTTGCCCGGGTTGACAAGCAGACCATAAGAGGTAGCCCATTTCCTGATGTTATCGAGATCAGCATTCAACGCCTCTACTGTCAGATTCACATCACACGGAGAGAAGTGCCGATATATTTGAAGGTCATCTGCGTACAGATGATAAGAAGAGGTAAGAACGTCAGAGATGGAGTTAATGAATACCGAGAAGAGGAGAGGAGAAAGGATGCCTCCCTGCGGAACACCTGCGGAGAGATCACACCAGTCCGTTGAGATCTCCTCAGACTTAATGCGTTGCTGGCGGTCTCTCAGGTAGGAGTCAAACCAGCGAGCAGAGTGCGAGGAGACATTAAGTGACTTTAAAATTTCGACTAGTATATCGAAATCGACGCAGTTAAAGGCGCTACTGAAATCAAGCAGTGTAAGGACCGTAAGCTATACATATTTAACTAGGTCCTTACGAATGTGGGTGTGGTCGAGTGTTAATTGATATAGGTGATTAATTTGGTCAGCAATTGCGTGGAATAGGCAGTTACCATCTCTCGGCATTGATAAGGCTTTCATCTTTTTGGAATGTTGTTGAAAGAAAGAACTTAGAGCTAATTTGATTAATTTGAACTACCTACGTACCTATTGTTAATGGTACGGGTTGTGGCTGTCAAAGTTTGTGCGTATCTTTGCGCACTTATTCTCGGTATTTTCTAAGAGAATTGGAGGCTGGGCCTGGAAGCTATAAAATAGGCGTGAGAGAGACCCGCTTAGGACAAAGTGTCTTTGATTTTATTTTGTTATTGTTCGTCAGCTGCCTTTCGTTAATTGCCTGTTTTCTGCAAGATGGTAAAATGATCCTTTTATGATGTGCAAGTGTTGGCTTTTACTCGCTATTTCTCAGAATATGCAGTAGGCTTGCATTATTGTTTATTTTATTTTGTAACAGGTCAAGATGGGCTGGTTGGACCGGATGGTGGCAAATAGTTTAGTTTTGTTTTATTGTGCTTTGGTAGGTTCCTGCCTAGTTTTGTATTTTCGTATACCTATCACCTACCTATTTGTACGGGACTATGCCTATGGAATAGTTTAGAGTTGGCGTAGTAATTTGGAGCGAGAGCGGTATCTGTTTATGAAATGGTAACCAGCATTACGAAGTATGTTACCTGCCAGATATAAAGTTAGTTTAGATATTAAGTTTTGCTGTTTTATCTGATACAGGGCTATCTTAATCGGAGCAATCTCACCAGGTTGTTGGTCAGCTAGTGAGCCTCTCTGCACTGACATCACCTACTTCAGTTCACTTCATTAGTGCGTAGTAGTGAGGTCCGTGACATGGGTCGAGGTTCAGTCCCTGTGCAAGGCCCTATTGTTTATTGCTCGTTGGAATTCGTTTTTTCTTAGCTCGTTGTCCAGAGAAGGGGCTTGTTGCACAAAAAAAACGTATTTGCTTCGCCGTTTTGCAGCTGTGTTAGTTTGAGGAATGTTTTTTTGTCGTAATTTATCTCTTTTGTTTAACTTTTACTGTCCGGTATTGTTTGGGTTTTAGTGTCCTTATTCACGTGCCTGCAGGAAGTGCATGAAAGGGCCTGCCTCTTGGCGTGGGATAACACCACGACTCGTTGCGCAACTCTAGTTTCTATTGACTTAGTATTTATGATGATATCAAGCACCACGAATGTCTGTGATGAAATGAAATAAATCTGTTTCCCAGGTTGTTGCTGTTAAGAGAGCTTAATTTTATGGGTTAGATTCACTTAAGAAATACCTTAAATAATGAAGATTCTACGTCCTGTGTAATTGTTTGTGTGTCCGGAGAAAGCAATTCATTGATAAGGTTAGGTTACTGCTGAGGAGATATCCCAGTGACATGACACACCTAATGTGCTGGATAGGGTCGGTTAATACTCCAGGATAACGGCGTGTCGTTAGGGAGTACTGTTATATATTGCGTGAGACGTAAACTCGGGGTCTCTTCTAGTAGATTCGTCTGTGGAGATAAATATTGGTTGCATGCGTTAGGACACTGAATAGGAACGGGCTCACCAGGCAACACTCGTTGAGTTGTCTCAGCTATGTGCACCTATTGTGGTACACAATATTGTACACGTATTGTCACAGCAGCGTGGCGTAGCCTATTATCTGGTAGGGCGCAGCTCAGAACCTATCTAATTCACACTTTACGCATTCTACTTTCACACTTGTAGCTATATAGACACTCTCATATCATGTCGCTGATACAAAATCTCCGAAACGCGAGAAACCAGAGACAGAACAAAGGCGCGCGCTGGGTTGTAAACTATTGTTTGTTTAAATGCGTTTGCAAGATGTCGGAGGTCTATAGACACGTCCGTTCGGTCCGGCAACACAAACGCCACTCGGTTATGCACATCTTAACTATGTGATAAAAAAATGCGAAAAGGGTATCAACGTCACGCGATGTCTTTCCGGTACGTGGTGGGGATCCCATCCATATTGTGAAAAGCTGATCTATAATGCCGTAGTGCGCAGCCATTTTGACTATGGAACTTTACTCCTTGAACCTTGTAATAATGATGCGTAGACATTGTGTTTAGGACTCTCTGATGGCTGCTCTTGACATCCATCAGAGAGTCCTAAACACAATGTCTACGCATCATTATGGGTGCCATGAAATCTCCGGCGATCCCCCTCTAAATTTACGTAGACAGTACCTTCCGGACAGATTCTTTTATAAGGCCATCCCACTTCAAAACAACCCTCTTTTACCTAAAGTCAAACTGTTAAGTCGGCTATATTCGAGTTGCAGATATTGGTCCCATAAGGACCCTCCGTGCCTTGTCAAAAGTCTCCGAAAACTTGTAGTGATAAATCAACCTTTTTAGCAATGTAATATGAATCCTCTCTTCAGCACGAACTTTGATGCTCTAATTTATTCTCCTAATATTGTGTTATCCTTTGGAATTACAAAATCATCTCCTGACGCCAACTCCTCATTTATAATGAAATAGTCGCTTCTTCTTGGGCAGACAGGCTCCTCGTTTTTACCGATGCCTCTAAACTTTCAGAGTCCGGTTGTGTTGGTGCTGCGGTCTGGATACCAAGATACAAAATCATTCTGCATTATGAGTGCCCGCCCCCTCTGTCATCTGTATTTACTGGCGAGTTGGTAGCTATTCTGGAAGATATCCTATGTCTTATCTCATAAATTAAATAAATCCATGATTTTTTCAGACTCCCTTAGTTGTCTTCAAGCCATCTTGTCAAACCAGTTCAGATCCAATATTAAATTCCCAGTTATAGTGTCATCTTCCAAACATCAGTATAACCACACAACAAAAAAAAAACATTGAGTTGCAATAGTGAAAACAAAAAGTACTACATTGTTTATCTTTTGGTCGACAGAGCCAGGTATAGGAGATCGCTAGACGAGTACAGCTAAGATGGGCTGCTTTCGCAAAACTAAGGGATGTTGTGACCTCTAACATCCCTCAATGCCTGAAGACAGGTAATTACAGGTAAGGTATTTAACCAATGTGCCGTGCCCACTCTCACATACGTTGCCGAAACATGAATCTCCGATGTTCAATCTCTGATGTTCATAGAGATCTCGTTGAATACTTGTCTTGTCTCGGTGTTTAATTCAAAAGCTTCAGATTCGGAATCAACATAGCATTTGTCAGCTACTTGTGAGAGAAGAGTCTTGTTTGTTCTAGCCATGTGATAGCGAATGGTCGCTGTCAATAGAAACGGACTTGAAATAATACCAAAAGGTACTCTGGCAAAATCTGAGGTGAATTAGATTATCTTCTGTAGCATCTTTCGTCAGATCCTTTATCCACAAAAATCTTGTGACGTCCCTGTCTGGTTCTCGCAGGGCTACTTGTAAGAATGCTTTCTCGATGTCTGCTGTAATTCCTATTTTATAATTTCGGAACTTTAATATTAATCCTGTAAGGTCTTCAAGCATTGATGGTCCACTATACAAGCACTTCCTGAGGCTTTTCATACCTTTGGTCTTTGCAGAGGCGTCATAGACGAGTCGGCCCTTAAGTCCTTGTTTGGCTAAGTGATGCGGCGGGTATGTGGTGGGTGGGTGGAACAGTCTGTTCATATGGAGAAGTATTCGGATCTACTACTTCAATTATGTTAGCCTCTAGTTGTTCGTTCATAATATCATTGTATTCTTCTATGGTTTTCTTATCAGATCTCTTCAGTAAACCCTTCAGTCTCATATCCTAATTTGTCTCTTCAATATTTTATGTAATCCTCGCTATCCTGGCTTCTTACGAGATCGTTTCGTTTTTCTGTCTTCGGATAGGCCACGGATATCTCACACTCCGTCACTACATGCAACTCCGCAACATAACACTACCGCTTATGAGAATGGGTTCAAACTACGAGCTATCAGTCTCTGGAACAAACTCCCC
Source organism: Argyresthia goedartella (assembly GCA_949825045.1). Lineage (NCBI taxonomy): Eukaryota > Metazoa > Arthropoda > Insecta > Lepidoptera > Argyresthiidae > Argyresthia > Argyresthia goedartella. The sequence goes on from OX463815.1 coordinate 559,907, forward strand.
AGCGCCATCAGAGACAGTCCGTCAATTCACATTTTTAAAAGTCGTTTGAAACAACACTATCTTTCTCTTCCATGATAAGAATTAGTATTTATTATATAAGCTCGCCTTTGTACAAAGGTGACCTTATCTATATTATTTAACCCGATGGCCGATAACCTTTTATCAGTACAGAATAGCAGAAAACAGCTTCAAAACTTTATACTTTCATAACGGAAGCAAATAAGTTAAGTAAGTTTTTTGGTTATGGCTTCTACAATGTGTTGCCAAAATAATTTTGCCAATGTCACATGATGAGACCTGCACAATAGGAACTCACGTGAACAGTTAGTAAGTAAGTGAAGTAAATTGACAGAGAATGTGTGAGATAAGGTGAGAAGGAAGTTTAGATTGAGAGGATGAGGGAATTTCGGAGGGAGGAGATCGTAAAGAGAAGTATGTAGTATAATTCTCACTTCCAAATGTCAGGCAAATTGATACCAGTTTAGTGTTAGACAACAGCACGTTAGAATTAGTAAATGATACGAAGTTTCTTGGAATAACCATTGATAGCAAATTGCAGTGGGGACCCCACATAGATGAATTGGCTGGTAAATTAAGTTCTGCGGCTTACGCTGTTAGGAACATCAGACAAAGCACGGATGTGGCTACATCTAGGCTAGTATATTTTAGTTACTTTCATAGTGTGATGTCCTATGGTATCTTGTTGTGGGGGAAAGCAGCGGATATTCAAACTATTTTTATTTTACAGAAAAGAGCTATTCGAGCAATTTATAATTTAAAACGAACAGACTCCTTAAGAGAGCTTTTTAAAGAAATTGACATACTAACAGTAGCTAGTCAATTTATTTTCGAAAATATAATGTATGTACGCAAGAACCTTACAACATTTTCCAAACTTAGCGATAGCTGTAATGTTTACCTAAGAAATAATCACAGACTATGTGCGCCCCGTTTTAGACTCGCGAAGGTTAGCAATTCTTTCAAGGGTCAGTGCATTCTCTACTACAATAAGATACCTCTGGAGATTTTGAAATTGCCACTTGAGCAATTTAAAAAGCATGTTAAAGCAACTTTGTCGAAAAAGGGATATTACAATGTTCAAGATTACTTAAATGACAGGACTGTATGGGGTTAATCTGGCTCAACACAGACCTTGCTGTTAATAATTTTGTAATTATTTATTCCTGCTTATTAATCATAACAATTAAATTTTTCATATTTGTATTAGTTAAGCACAACCTATTTTTAAAAGAGATCTAAAAATCAATCTGTGGGAGTTTCTACGCCCTGCTTCTCCCACAGTGGTCCAATGTAGAGAAGAGGCAAAAAATGACGTTTGCTAAGTATATGTAAAAATCTACAGTAATAAAGTACTTTGACTATTGACTATTGACTATTGACTATGATTAATAGGGCATTCAAAGAACAAATGATCAGGAGTATCGTCAGCCAGGCCACATTCACACAATGATGAATCCCGAATCCTAATTTTGGCGAGATGGGCAGGAATGTCCCAAACGAAGACGACAGATGACAGAAGGGACCGATTTATCTAGGACGTCTCAGAATTATTGATTGAATGGTACCGTAGTGTTTACCTTTTAAAGTTTTTGATATTTGCCATTTATGGCGCCAGGAATTGTCTAGTCGAGATTATGCTACAGCAGCGAGATCATGAGACCTTAAAATGAGAAGGATCACCGGTCCCCACAGCATTCCGTGCTCGCGAGTTAACTACCTCGTAACCAACAATGCCAGAATGACCAGGTATCCAAGCAACAACAATATTGAATAGTGATAGTATAAGGCCTCACGGATTTTGAAAATAAAAGAAAATTTTGATTTAGTTTTAAATTTATAAGCCAAAATAGAATAAAGAGTGCTTAGGGAGTGTATGCTTAATGATTTATTTAAACTTTGAGGGCCTTACCACAAAAAAATAAACTGATGTTCAAAACTTGTTTAAAAACGAAAGTGTATGGGATTTGACGTTTGTTTTGAGGTTAAACGCTGTTTAATATTTTTTGTGGTAACACGGTGAGATTCTGCAAAAAGAATTGCTAAAACATCCGTAGCTTCCCTTGTAAACATGGAAGAGAGAGGTGGAAGGAAGAGAAGGACAAAATTATACGGAATTTTATATTTAATTAAATCGTGTTAATATAACTTATAACGAGTGTCATGCTACGACTACGTTCCGAGGATAGTATCGTCACCAGTTCAATCGCCACACTCATCATGTCAGGTTCAAAATCGCGATTTATATCGATAAATTGTAAATTGGTTTGGTAAATTTAAGCCATGAGGTTAAGAACTATTTTATGACTTTTTTCAGATTACTTTCCAGTAGCTATGTGCAGAGGGAGCATGTTTACTCGTGGAAATAGGATACGAGACAGCAGGGGCTCTTCAATGAAGACTTTGTTCTTACGTTATTTATTGCGAATTAATTACATAAATTGAAAAAAAATGTGGTGCAAGCAAGTTATCCGTTGATATCGAAAGATAAAGTGAATATTGAAGCGATGAAAGCGCCTCTTACGACTTAGTGCGGAAGCGCGTTGTCCCTCTCCATTTGAATTCTTCGTCTCCATGATTGCGCGTGATACGGCTGCTCATCAACAGAGGACGCAGTCGTAACAGGGCGGGTTAATAAAAGCACAGCCTTTTGATAAGATCTCTCATTATTTTATTGCATTTTCACATAATACTCGTACACAACAAATAAATAAGAAATTCCTACAGGTAAGATCATTTGAAGAGTAATTTGATGTCGTCTAGTTTGGCCCTGATTTCGTGTGAGGGGTCCTTTGACAAGTCCGGGGCGTAAGTCTGACAGAGTGTCTTCATTTTGTTCAAGTCTTCAGTGCTTTTCAGATCTGAAATATAAAATAAAAGGTCTTAAATCCGGGTTTTGGTACAGGCCAAGATGGTCAAACGCTGAGTTGTATCGAGAAATCGGCATTAAGTAATTTTCATAGGTCAGAAAAAACTAATGAATGAAAATGAGGTAGCAATGTAGCGATAAAGGTACAAGTTAATACTGATATTTAAGATACGGCATGACGTATAGATTTAATTTATTTATTTATTATTGTTGAACCTCTTGGTTTACTATAATCTCATGTTTTTACAAAGTTGATTACAAATTGAGTCCATGTCCAAAAAGATCACGATTTAAAGTTTGTTCTTCAAAAGGAATGCTTGCGCGATGCAGGTTTATATGTAAATAAGACTTAAGTGCAGTAGCTAGCGACTGCTGTTTCTGTAGTTTCCACATTAAATACGAACCTTTAAACTTTTTGATTAGCAATTCCATAACGCTAAGCGCCTCCCGTCGATGTCTCACTAGATTGCTGTTTTCTGTAAAAGATAAGGAATCATTAGTTTAAAAAACGATTAATTACAAACTACCACAACATTAACATCGAGTTAAATTGAAAAACCAAGCCTTGAAGATTACAATTGTTTAGAATGAAGTCTCTAAAATAAAACTAAACCCTTACCCTAAACACAGCATAATATACCTCTAGGTAGTAGGTCTCATAATTCATATTTACGACGGGAATACTGTCCAGAAAAGTCAATACTTATCGCAATATTGGGTCTAATGAATAAAAAAACGGTCAATTGCGAGTCAGACTCGCACAGGAAGGGTATACCATCGTACGATAAAACTTAAGACTAAAAAATAAAAATAAAACAAAAAAAAATAATCCAATTGGTTTCGATGCCAATCCCCACAGAGTGCGGATCCGACGTCACACCAATTGCGCCACCGATGACAATCTTCCTTCATTGTACGGAACCCTTAAAATAATCATCTGTCATTGAAAGGAAATGCAAGACTCATCTGTCATTGAAAGGAAATGCAAGACTCACTCATATCGATGATAATAATTTTCCTTACAATATTAGAATTTTACTGTGGCGATAATTATGTGAATATAGTACTCACTGAGGCAATAGTCCAGCAAGCTAGCCACGCTGTCCAGCGCAGAGGGCGCTAGCGTCGCGGATTGTTCTAGAACCTGCGCAGCATACAGCAACATGCATGGCGAGCTGAGTTGTGTAGTACTCACTGAGGGTATAGTCCAGCAAGCTAGCCACGCTGTCTAGCGCAGAGGGCGCTAGCGTCGCGGATTGTTCTAGAACCTGCGCAGCATACAGCAACATGCATGGCGAGCTGAGTTCTGTAGTACTCACTGAGGGTATAGTCCAGCAAGCTAGCCACGCTGTCTAGCGCAGAGGGCGCTAGCATCGCGGATTCTTCTAGAACCTGCGCAGCATACAGCAACATGCATGGCGAGCTGAGTTCTGTAGTACTCACTGAGGGTATAGTCCAGCAAGCTAGCCACGCTGTCAAGCGCAGAGGGCGCTAGCGTCGCGGATTGTTCTAGAACCTGCGCAGCATACAGCAACATGCATGGCGAGCTGAGTTGTGTAGTACTCACTGAGGGTATAGTCCAGCAAGCTAGCCACGCTGTCAAGCGCAGAGGGCGCTAGCGTCGCGGATTGTTCTAGAACCTGCGCAGCATACAGCAACATGCATGGCGAGCTGAGTTGTGTAGTACTCACTGAGGGTATAGTCCAGCAAGCTAGCCACGCTGTCTAGCGCAGAGGGCGCTAGCATCGCGGATTCTTCTAGAACCTGCGCAGCATACAGCAACATGCATGGCGAGCTGAGTTCTGTAGTACTCACTGAGGGTATAGTCCAGCAAGCTAGCCACGCTGTCAAGCGCAGAGGGCGCTAGCGTCGCGGATTGTTCTAGAACCTGCGCAGCATACAGCAACATGCATGGCGAGCTGAGTTCTGTAGTACTCACTGAGGGTATAGTCCAGCAAGCTAGCCACGCTGTCTAGCGCAGAGGGCGCTAGCGTCGCGGATTGTTCTAGAACCTGCGCAGCATACAGCAACATGCATGGCGAGCTGAGTTGTGTAGTACTCACTGAGGGTATAGTCCAGCAAGCTAGCCACGCTGTCTAGCGCAGAGGGCGCTAGCATCGCGGATTCTTCTAGAACCTGCGCAGCATACAGCAACATGCATGGCGAGCTGAGTTCTGTAGTACTCACTGAGGGTATAGTCCAGCAAGCTAGCCACGCTGTCAAGCGCAGAGGGCGCTAGCGTCGCGGATTGTTCTAGAACCTGCGCAGCATACAGCAACATGCATGGCGAGCTGAGTTCTGTAGTACTCACTGAGGGTATAGTCCAGCAAGCTAGCCACGCTGTCTAGCGCAGAGGGCGCTAGCATCGCGGATTCTTCTAGAACCTGCGCAGCATACAGCAACATGCATGGCGAGCTGAGTTCTGTAGTACTCACTGAGGGTATAGTCCAGCAAGCTAGCCACGCTGTCAAGCGCAGAGGGCGCTAGCGTCGCGGATTGTTCTAGAACCTGCGCAGCATACAGCAACATGCATGGCGAGCTGAGTTGTGTAGTACTCACTGAGGGTATAGTCCAGCAAGCTAGCCACGCTGTCAAGCGCAGAGGGCGCTAGCGTCGCGGATTGTTCTAGAACCTGCGCAGCATACAGCAACATGCATGGCGAGCTGAGTTCTGTAGTACTCACTGAGGGTATAGTCCAGCAAGCTAGCCACGCTGTCTAGCGCAGAGGGCGCTAGCGTCGCGGATTGTTCTAGAACCTGCGCAGCATACAGCAACATGCATGGCGAGCTGAGTTGTGTAGTACTCACTGAGGGTATAGTCCAGCAAGCTAGCCACGCTGTCTAGCGCAGAGGGCGCTAGCGTCGCGGATTGTTCTAGAACTTGCGCAGCATACAGCAACATGCATGGCGAGCTGAGTTGTGTAGTACTCACTGAGGGTATAGTCCAGCAAGCTAGCCACGCTGTCTAGCGCAGAGGGCGCTAGCGTCGCGGATTGTTCTAGAACCTGCGCAGCATACAGCAACATGCATGGCGAGCTGAGTTGTGTAGTACTCACTGAGGGTATAGTCCAGCAAGCTAGCCACGCTGTCAAGCGCAGAGGGCGCTAGCGTCGCGGATTGTTCTAGAACCTGCGCAGCATACAGCAACATGCATGGCGAGCTGAGTTGTGTAGTACTCACTGAGGGTATAGTCCAGCAAGCTAGCCACGCTGTCTAGCGCAGAGGGCGCTAGCGTCGCGGATTGTTCTAGAACCTGCGCAGCATTCAGCAACATGCATGGCGAGCTGAGTTCTGTAGTACTCACTGAGGGTATAGTCCAGCAAGCTAGCCACGCTGTCTAGCGCAGAGGGCGCTAGCGTCGCGGATTGTTCTAGAACCTGCGCAGCATACAGCAACATGCATGGCGAGCTGAGTTGTGTAGTACTCACTGAGGGTATAGTCCAGCAAGCTAGCCACGCTGTCTAGCGCAGAGGGCGCTAGCGTCGCGGATTGTTCTAGAACCTGCGCAGCATACAGCAACATGCATGGCGAGCTGAGTTCTGTAGTACTCACTGAGGGTATAGTCCAGCAAGCTAGCCACGCTGTCTAGCGCAGAGGGCGCTAGCGTCGCGGATTATTCTAGAACCTGCGCAGCATACAGCAACATGCATGGCGAGCTGAGTTCTGTAGTACTCACTGAGGGTATAGTCCAGCAAGCTAGCCACGCTGTCTAGCGCAGAGGGCGCTAGCATCGCGGATTCTTCTAGAACCTGCGCAGCATACAGCAACATGCATGGCGAGCTGAGTTCTGTAGTACTCACTGAGGGTATAGTCCAGCAAGCTAGCCACGCTGTCAAGCGCAGAGGGCGCTAGCGTCGCGGATTGTTCAAGAACCTGCGCAGTACACAGCAGCATAGCGAGCTGAGTCGACCTCGAACTGACGGGGTATGAAGTGGCGCAGTGCTCGAAGAATTTTGCCTGGTATTTGTCTGAAACGAGAGAAGGAACTAAATTAAAAAACCAAACTTTAGATAGCATCACGCCTTTTCCCATATGGGGTGCCAGAGGCACAGATGCAGAAAGTAGATAATGCTACATATAGTGATGACTGTTATTTAATCATATGCCTCGGTAACAGGGGTAATGTGAACAAGTCTGACTTAATTAAATATTTAGACAAGCTCTGTTCTTTAAAAGTAAAACAAATTGTTATGTTCACATTCCCTTACAGCGACAGCCTGCCAAAATCAGAAAACAACCTTAGATATAAGCTGAATATGACCTTGCATACTATATCATGCAATAATAATATACATGTAATGGATACTAACAATTTTGTTAGTAGAAATAAATATTATTTGACTAAAGGTAAATATTACCTTCCTAGTTATTACAAAAGACAAGTAGTAAATTCGCTGTCCTATTATTTTAATATAACAGCCAAAAATTTGGCTACACATAATGCCTCTATTGAGCATTATACTGATGTTTCAAACAAAACCTTGGAAGCTTTTCCAAGTCATTTAAATTAGGTACAACGACAATAGAGGAAGTCTCTAGCCCGTCAAATAATATTAATAAAGTACATAATAAAAACAGAAAAATTCAATATTGTAAAATAAATGCAAAGTTTACTAATCTGGTCCACCAAAATATTCAAGGTATTAGCAGTAAATTATTAGAGTTTGAATTGTACATGAACTCTTTTAATATTGATATTTTATGTCTAACAGAACATTGGCTAAAAAGCCATGAGCTCATGTTCAATTTCAGTAACCACCAGGTTGGTAGTTCTTTTTGCAGATCACATGCTGTTCGTGGAGGCTCTCTAATATTTCTAAATAAACACATAAAGTTCAAAAATCGTAATGACATAGTATGTTTATCAGTTGAAAGCCACATTGAAGTAGCATGTGTTGAATTGGAGCGCATAATTGTAATAAGCGTTGACAGCCCACCATCAGGTTCATTTGATGCTTTTGAAAAAGTCATGGATGACATATTATTTAAAGTATCAAAATCTAATAAAACTCTAACGATATGTAGAGACTTCAATGTAAATTTATTAGAAACTTACTCCCTTAGCACGAGACTAACTAACTTATTTAATTCTCACAACTTAAAGCCACTTTTCATGGAACCTACTCGAATAACTGAAACCTCAGCAAATTGTATGGACAATATATTTGCTTATCCAAATGAAAAAATTGAACTTAAAAAAATTATAAGTAATTTAAAGTCAGACCATTTAGGTCAATACATTAGACTAGAAATTCAACTTAAAAAAAGTTCTACAAGAAAGATACAATACATACCTGTGACTGCACATCGGTTTGAAAGGTTTAAATTGAATTGGGATAGCAAACTACCTATCAATTACTCTAATAATAACCCTAATGAGTCATATTGTATTTTTTTTACAAATTCAGCAATGCGTTCAATGCAGTATTTACTACCAGATCGATTGTGGTCTCAGACAAACTTAACTTTAGTAAGTGGGCCACAGTAGGTATACTTAAAAGTAGACAAAATTTATATGAATTATATAGTGAAAAACAATGGAATCATAGTGAAGAGTTCATGGATAAAGTAAAAAAGTACTCAAAAATCTTTAAAAAAGTTTGTCAAATTGCAAAATCAAATTATATCAGATCTAAAATAAGAAAAAGTGACAACAAAATTAAATCAACTTGGGATATAATTAAAAGTGAGACTGGAAAGGTCAGTATTAAAAACAATGAATATGAATTAAAAATTAATGATATTACTTCCAAAAATGATATTGATGTAGCTAAAGCGTTTTAATTTTTTTTTACTGACATCCCAATCTCTACTACAAAGTCTTTAGATTCTTCCAAAGTAGTCGCTGAATCTTTGTTAAAAGACTATGTACCTAGATGTGAAAATCAATTCTCGTTTAATTATGTAGAAAGATATTATTAAAGCCTTTAAATCAATAAATGTTAAGAAAACTGCAGACCTCTGGGGTATTTCTGTTCATGTTGTGAAGCCCCTAATAAATGTTATTGCACTTGATTTAGCTTTCATATTTAATGCATCTATTGAATCTGGCGTGTTTCCTGATTTAATGAAACACAGTAAAATAGTACCTTTGTTTAAATCGTGTAGTACATCTAATCCTTCTAACTTCAGACCGATATCGGTATTGCCTACATTTAGTAAAGTATTTTAAAAAGTAATTTTAAATCAACTTCTTACACATTTCAACACCAACAACATGCTCCACTGTAAACAATTTGGTTTTACACAAGGCAAATCAACTACTGATGCCGGTATTGAGTTAATTTCTCATATATATGATGCCTGGGAGGAGTAGCATGATGCTCTAGGAGTATTTTGCGATTTGTCTAAGGCTTTTGATTGCGTTGACCATGGGACATTGATCAGGAAATTACATCACTATGGAATTAGGGATAACTCTTTAGATCTTCTCTCTTCTTATCTAAATAACAGGATACAGAGAGTTGACATTAATGGAAAACGATCTCCAGGGTCTGTTGTTACTATGGGTGTACCGCAGGGTTCCATACTCGGGCCATTCCTGTTTTTGGTTTATAATAATGACCTGCCACATCTTGTCAGAGATAATCATGAGATTGTACATTTAAAATTAAACGACGCAGTTTGAACTTTGACGATGTGAATAATGCAATCTCAAAGGTAGTCAATTGGTTTAGTGCTAATAATCTTTTACTGAACAATAACAAAACTAAATGTATTCGGTTTATACTCCCCAATGTTAAACAAGTCTCGGCTAATGTTAATGTTAAAGGTGAAAATTTAGAAATTGTAGATAGCACGGTATTCCTAGGAATCACCTTAGATAATAAGCTTCAGTGGGGCCCACACATAGATAAGCTATCAAAAAAAACTCAGTTCCGCAGTTTATGCAGTTAAAAAAATCCGTCTTTTTACGGACGTGGAAACAGCTAGACTAGTTTACTTCAGCTACTTCCATAGCGTTATGTCTTACGGTATACTGCTGTGGGGGAACGCTGCAGACATTAACATAATATTTGTGCTGCAAAAGAGGGCTGTTCGTGCAATCTACAATGTGGGTCCCAGAGAGTCACTGCGTTGTAAATTTAAGGAAATTAACATTATGCAGTGCCGTGTCAGTATATTTATGAAAACCTAATGTACGTCCACAAAAATATTGATAAATTTCCTACGAATAGCGACAGGCACAATGTCAACACTAGAAATAGGAATAAACTAGCTATACCTACTACTAGGCTCCATAAGGTTAATGTATCTTTTAAAGGGCAATGTATTCGCCTTTACAACAAAATACCAACTGAGTTACAAGAATTGTCTGTAAATAAATTTAAAAATGTTGTTAAACATCACTTATGTAAAAAAGGTTACTACAAAATATCAGATTAAGTAGAAGACAAGAAAGCTTGGGAAGGTGTTTGCTCCAATTCTGTAAAAAATAACGTATAAAGCTGGAGGTTTCTAGTCGCCTCTTTGCCTCCAGCATCTAAAACATTAAGGTGACGGAATTCAAATTGAGTTCTATATTTCCCTGTACCTTATACATGTGTTAGTTTAAGATTTGACATTCTCCAAATGTTACCTATGTGTTTTTTATGGAAATAAACTCTTTTTGAATTTTGATGCGCCCACGTTTGGCCAATATACATTACTTTACACGGATATTAAAGGAACAAGAGGGTTTAAAGTTAGTGGGCTGCAACTTCGCCGCTTTAGCTGGACGTCAATAAAGTCGGGTTCTACGCAGGTAACAATACGATTATCTAGACACGCGGTAGCGTGTCAAAGCCAAGTTCAAAATAAGAGAACTGGCGATGCAGCGGCCGTGTGTTATATAACATGAACCATTTGGAGCCACTTTTGAGATCAACTTAATTCATAATCTAATAAACATAAACATTTAAAATTTGGTTCATTTATTAAGACCCTTTAGGCTAACTAGAAATCCTCATTTTAAGGATATAGCTATAGATAAAAAACTGAAGAGAAGGGGGGCTATCTCCTGTACCCAAGGCTAGGTATACAGAAGAGAGCAGTGAAGGCAGATACGGACCATTAATGACTCTTTATTGTTGTTAAATATCCAACTATAAATACTAATGAATCTGCCTACGTTGACAGATATCAAGGTTGCTCTAAATTTTCATCTGACAACCTAGTTACAAAGGTCAGCTATGTAGGTATAGGTGCCTACACATCTAAAAATCGGGATTTTTCTCACTGACTGGTGACCTAACATCAAAAACCTAACCCACTTCCAGATAACCTAGCAAGTTGACATTTGGCATCCAGCTTGGTAATTGTATGGTTACGAACCTAAGATAAAGAAATAGTGTTTTTTTTTTCGGTTTGTATTTATTTTTTTACAAAAAAAAGTTTTATTTATATACTAAGCGCCTATATATCTTGTTATAGTAAAAAATCATTTCAGTTTCGAAATCGACTAGAGATAGAGCTAGCGCAATATCGTTTTAACAGTCCTAATTTTATTTGAACCGCTTTGTATAGTGTAGTACAGTCAGAGTCATGTAGTTAGTCGCAGTCAAAGAAGAAAAATAGATCGTAACACATTTACAATTATTATAAAGACGTGAAACGATCTATTTAGCTACCCTGACTGCTACTAATTATTTGATAACCGCTTTATTTCTAATACGTGCATATTATCATTAAATATATAATGTAATCTATCTTTTGACCCGAGTCACGAGGTTCGCGGTTCTAGGTGGGCAAAGGAAGCGCCACGCGTGGGTGGCGGGGGGTGCGGGAGCGTGGGTAGCAACCGCTCAATGAGCGGGGCTGCTGCGCAAGCAAGCGCAAGCGTCGCCGCCATGAGTATAGCCGCAAGTCGAATGTGTGACGTGAGTTGTTCCCACTCGCTCCCGTACCTTGCGAGTGCTGGTCCTTCGGCCACGCCTTGCCAAGCAGTATGTACGCGGCCTCCTTCAGCTGCGTCAGCTGTTCGCGCCGTGTCCGCGCGCCTGCGTTGTCCTCCTCGTCGCTCTCCTTGCCCACTGATGACTCGTCCTGTAGTGTGAAAGTGAACGAAAATGAGTCTAATGAGTCATGCTGTTTCACTTAGGTATTAGAGGCCCTGACTTGGTTTGAGAGCTATTTCATTGGCAGGAGACAATATGCCAAAAAGAGCTTCGTGGTCTAACGGGTTTCACGCTTGCTTCTCACACTGGAGATGCAGGTTCTAAACCTGACCGTGTACAATAGAAAGACTGCTGATAGAGGTGGTTCTTTAATCTTAGTAAAAATAATATTAAGGTGAAACAACGGAAAGATATTCTTACACTTACTGTAGAAAGACAAATAGAGGTTTCTTGTGTTGAGTTGGATAGCCATATTGTTGTTTGTGTCTACAGACCTCCGAAAGATGAAAAAGGCCATGGCAATTTTGAAATATTCGAGAAAATTATGGAGGAAGCCCTCATTAAACTTTGTAATAACAGAAAAAAGTTAATTACATGTAGCGATCTTAATGTAGATCTGCTTGTAGATACAACACTGAAGCGATGATTAATAACTCTGTTCAAATCATTTAATTTATGTCATGTATTTCTAGAGCCGACTAGAATTACACTTACCAGCCAAACTTGCTTAGATAACGTTTTTTGTGACATTCACAAGTAAAAATGTAATTAACAGTTTACCTTCCGATCACAGTGGTCAAACAGTTTCATTGCAAATTACTAGTAAAAATAAGACTGATCCATCATTTTATAGGCCTATTACATCCCATAGACTAGAGATATATATGAAAAACTTAGATATGGGTTTGCCAGTACCGGATTTTGATGAACAGAACCTGAACAAAATCTATTCTGACTTCTTCAACATTATTCAAACAGAATTAAATACAGTTTTTAAATTAAAGAAAGTTAGTGCCAACAACGGTAAATCTAAATTTAATGACTAAGCAACATTTGGAATTCGTAAAAGTAGAGCTATCTTGTATGAACCTTTATGGACAAAAAACCTATAACATTGATATAAAATTTAATGACTATGTTAAAAAATATTCCAAAACTTTCAAGTTGGTTTGTAGAACTGCAAAAACTTTACACATTAATAGAAAAATACAAAATTCAAATAATAGAATGAAAACGGTTTGGCAAATCATAAACTGCTATGCTGCTGATAATGATTTCTGCTTAAAGATAGGTGATGATTTTGTTAAATCCAACGCTGAGGTAGCTCGAGCTTTTGAAACATTCTTCACCAATGCACCCTTACTCTCAACAGAGCGTCTAAATTCATCACCATATGAAGCAGAGACTTTGTTAAAAAACAGCACTAGCATCAGTAATGGAGATTTTAAATTTTATCATGTATATCCCCAGGATATTGTCAAAATGTATAGATTACTTAACTTAAAAAATACTGAAGACCGGTGGGGTATATCAGTCAGTCATTGGTTCAATAATACTTGTTATAGCCCCACATCTAGCTTATATATTTAATAACTAAGTATATGTAAATATCTACAGTAATAAAGACATTTGGAATTTTGGAATTTTGGAATTTACCAATGAGATAATTAATTTATCTAAACTATATTATCGGACGTTCAGTGTTTCGGATGACACGTTAAGCTGTAGGTCCCGGCTACTATCGCTATGTGGTAGTGGTCGTAAAACCCCTCCATCAACCCGCACTGAGCCAGCGTGGTGGAGTATGGCTTAATCTTAATCGTATCCAGGTAAAGGCCCGTGCCCCTCGGTAGGGGCATTATTAGGCTACATTTATAATGTGTCAAAATAGCGAAATTTATCTCGCGAGATTGTAAACTGTCGATAAATTGTAAACTGTACCCGTTTACTGCCTAAAATACAACGTTAGTTTATAATCAAACCGATAAATTGTGATTTGGTAGAAACTGTAATTGCCAGGGAGAATTGGTGGGTCAGGGAAGGTGAAAATTCGTGTTAATTTGACATGAAAAACAATACAAACATTAATTTTAAACCCTGTTGCCTTGTTTACAATTTATCGATAGTTTATAAACTAACAGTTTTTAGAATCTTACGGTGACATATCGCATTGGTCTTCATAACTTACCTTGGATAGAATCAGTTTGACGATATCGTATAGTTGATGGAACCGGTCCGCCCCGGTTGCAGCGAGCGCGTCGCCTGAAATGTAACAAGGTGGGTCGAGGTCACGGTCAAGGTGAATGTTAAAGGCAAGGTCGAATTGAAAGTCACATTGCTGAAACTGCGTAACGTAACACCTATTCGTCTTCGTTATCTTTTTAAATGTGGTTGCAACGATCGATTAATGTCTACCGTCAAGTCTCAGTTCGACAAAATAAAACTGAATCCTCGCCTACTCATCAATGAGGATCTCCAAGCAACAAGCTGTAAACTTCGCCTCAAATCTCGGAGACCCTTCGGGGTTGATCGCGTCCCAAATCTCCGACGGAACCCCGTTAAGAAAAATATTTAAATATATTAATATTCTTACGGTGTGACTATAGATAATTGATGTTTAGCTAGAAAATCTTTGTTAATATAATGTATGTCCATAAAAATATACACAGAATTAACCGTTTTACCAGACAATAGATTTAAGAAAATTGTTAAACCCACCTTGTGTTCAAAAGGCTATCAGAAAATTGAAGATTTTGTTGTTGAAGAATCAGTTTGGTCAACTCAAAGGTAAAAAACCCTTGTATAGTTCCTAAGTATATTATCCTAGATATAAGTATGGGAGTCTCTGAACAGGGCAGTAAATGTAAAAAAAATGTAGCGTTCGAAATGAACTTGCATACCTAAGTCTAATTCGAATAGAAATCTATTTTATTTAAATTTTATTATTATTGTCATCAGCCGAGAAATGGGCAGAGAGATGGATCACCGCCCCCGCTCGAAACACACTCCCGGGTCAAAAGCCCGTACGATCGGCCACACGGCTTCAACCATCCACGCAACTGCTGCACCAAGCTGAACCGACCCCGCGCTGGCCAGGGCCGCTGCGCCCAACTAATGCACAAGTAGGGGTACAGAGACAATCATTTCTGCTGCTGCGGAGCCATTGAGAGCATGGCCCACCTCACGGACGACTGTCCTCTGTGGTCAATTGAGGGCGAACTGCAAAGGGTCTACTTCGCCGGCGAAGAGGCTGCCTAATGGCTGCTCAGGCTGCCGCCTTTGTATCGAAGATGCTTGCAACCAAACGCTAAATAAACAATTAATATCGCTTCAGCTGCTGAAGGTTGCTTTGAGTAAATGTATGGATATAGTGCCCCGTAAATTGTTACGTCTCCATAATAATTTGAAAAGGTTTTTCTCTTTCGTGACTTTCTGACATCCGAATTTTGACTGCAATCCGATGTCACACACCTGTTCGGCCTGGCGAAAAACTAAGAAAGATATTCAGAGTTGAGGGCCAGCTTCCGACCTTTAGAGCCAGTTCACACTATGTCGGAACAACAGTTTTCCGGCTCCGGCAAGATGTCGGATACATATTAGCATAATTATTGCAATAGCTCTGTTCACATAAGGGCGACCCGATAAAACTGTCGGCGCTGACACATTTGCCGGACGTTCAGCCAAGATTTATGTCGGGTCGTGTTCGGCTTCGGGCCGTGCACTCGTCATCTTGATTGATAAATGATCAATTTGATTATGTATAAAAGTCTTGTATTAATAAAGAACAATTGTTGTTATATATTATTAACTATTAGGATTGATATGAGCCACACGGTGTGCTTAATGGTAATAATTAATGGTTGATAGGTAAAGCAGACAACCCGCGTGACCTCAATTATAACTATTGCTACGGTGGCAGTGCACCGTGCAGGTCGAATAGAACGTTCACAATATGTGGGACTCGCAGCTAATAATGTGAACAGTCGGCCACCGGCATAACTGTCGGATCTTGCTGTTCGATCCGACACAGTGTTAACTGGCTCTCAGTAGCAGAGAGGCACTATCTAAAAGAAGAAGCTAAATAGGAGAGAAAAAAAAGAGTCTTTTGGCAAATTCGTTCAACCGACTGTTGGGCATAGGCCTAATCACTATAGCGCCAATCTACAAGGGCCTGTGCCTATTTCAGTGAGATCCCGTCGACTTCATCATTTTCATTCGATCAACGTCCACCCTCCGTGATCCAATCCTGCTGTAGTTGTACAGATCAGATAAGAAGAAAGGACCAACCTAGAGCCGTCATGGCATGTGTTTTGTACACCATTTCTTGTTTCTTGGTCTCGGCCAGCAGCGCCGACAGACAGTCGTCGATGAGACTCTGCGGGATCGGCGCCTCGCCTTCTTGCGTTCTGCGGAACGAGTTATTAAGGCCGGTGATACTGTTCAAGCAGGAATAATTACCAGAGTGAAAAAGTGTTCGAGTTCAGATAAAATGAACCTTATGTATTATTATTATTGTACATAAGAGTCACTGGCAGTTCGATTCGCATACTTTTTCGACGCGTAATTATTCCTGCTTCCTAAACAGTTCATCGAGATTCAGTTTGTAAGTGCGTTCGGAAGATGGTGTCTCAAATAGGTGTTTTTGCCTTATGAATAATAAGAATAATACCTTGTACACTATTTACACACATTGATCTAGCCCCAAACTAGGATTCCCTGAATCTTGGGTACTAAACAACGATAGACATTGTTATATAGATAAATATTATACTTAGATAGATAAACAACTATGACTAGGGTACAAACATCTGTTCTCATCAAACAAATATTTGCCCCCACCGGGACTCGAACCCGGGACCCTTGGCTTCGTAGGCAGGGTCACGGTCACTGCCGACTCGGCTATTCGGGTCGTCAAATGAAGTCTCGCAGGCACTACAGTACGGTAATTGCAGTTCATGTAATTTATTTCTTGAGTTTATTTAGAAAATAAAAAGTTTATGTAGAATAAATTCGTGGAAACCAATCATGATCACAATGTGAAAGTTCAAACGAGTGGTCTAGTGATACGGTTCGCTTCGCTCATGTGTATAAGTTTAAGTATAAGTTTCTCTAAGCTTTTAACATTAGGAGTGAACAGTAAAAAAGCACGACGACAAAGTTATGCGCATGAGAAAATTATAAACAAACGCGAGTTGGGCTAAAGTTCTTATTATGGCTGACAATATGTATGTGCAAACTGTTACGTTTCCATATGAACTATAAACAAACGCGAGTTGGGCTAAAGTTCTTATTATGGCTGACAATATGTATGTGCAAACTGTTACGTTTCCATATGAACTATAAACAAACGCGAGTTGGGCTAAAGTTCTTATTATGGCTGACAATATGTATGTGCAAACTGTTACGTTTCCATATGAACTATAAACAAACGCGAGTTGGGCTAAAGTTCTTATTATGGCTGACAATATGTATGTGCAAACTGTTACGTTTCCATATGAACTATAAACAAACGCGAGTTGGGCTAAAGTTCTTATTATGGCTGACAATATGTATGTGCAAACTGTTACGTTTCCATATGAACTATAAACAAACGCGAGTTGGGCTAAAGTTCTTATTATGGCTGACAATATGTATGTGCAAACTGTTACGTTTCCATATGAACTATAAACAAACGCGAGTTGGGCTAAAGTTCTTATTATGGCTGACAATATGTATGTGCAAACTGTTACGTTTCCGTGTGAACTATAAACAAACGCGAGTTGGGCTAAAGTTCTTATTATGGCTGACAATATGTATGTGCAAACTGTTACGTTTCCGTGTGAACTATAAACAAACGCGAGTTGGGCTAAAGTTCTTATTATGGCTGACAATATGTATGTGCAAACTGTTACGTTTCCATATGAACTATAAACAAACGCGAGTTGGGCTAAAGTTCTTATTATGGCTGACAATATGTATGTGCAAACTGTTACGTTTCCATATGAACTATAAACAAACGCGAGTTGGGCTAAAGTTCTTATTATGGCTGACAATATGTATGTGCAAACTGTTACGTTTCCATATGAACTATAAACAAACGCGAGTTGGGCTAAAGTTCTTATTATGGCTGACAATATGTATGTGCAAACTGTTACGTTTCCATATGAACTATAAACAAACGCGAGTTGGGCTAAAGTTCTTATTATGGCTGACAATATGTATGTGCAAATTGTTACGTTTCCATATGAACTATAAACAAACGCGAGTTGGGCTAAAGTTCTTATTATGGCTGACAATATGTATGTGCAAACTGTTACGTTTCCATATGAACTATAAACAAACGCGAGTTGGGCTAAAGTTCTTATTATGGCTGACAATATGTATGTGCAAACTGTTACGTTTCCATATGAACTATAAACAAACGCGAGTTGGGCTAAAGTTCTTATAATGGCTGACAATATGTATGTGCAAACTGTTACGTTTCCGTGTGAACTATAAACAAACGCGAGTTGGGCTAAAGTTCTTATTATGGCTGACAATATGTATGTGCAAACTGTTACGTTTCCGTGTGAACTTAACACGCCGCATACTATTGATGTGTCAAATTTATTGGTAACAAAACATTCGGTCGTAGTGAGAACAAATCCAAACTTCTGTTTCCGCTTCTTAGAAAAGGCTCACAGGTGTCTCATAATAATAATGAAAAAGTAGTGAGTTTTTTTGCTGCTGGAATACGCTGCTAGACTCGGTATTCACTCCAAGTTAGGTGCACAGTTAGTCAGAGTGAACAGCACGTGTTGTTGCTGCGCATGAGTTGCTGCCGCCGCGCCGCCGCGCCGCGTACTGAGTGTAGCGAGCGAGTAAGCAGCGTCGTCCTCCAACTTATTTATCCAGGTCAGCGAATGCGAACAGCACGTGTTGTTGCTGCGCATGAGTTGCTGCCGCCGCGCCGCGTACTGAGTGTAGCGAGCGAGTAAGCAGCGTCGTCCTCCAACTTATTTATCCAGGTCAGCGAGTGCGAACAGCACGTGTTGTTGCTGCGCATGAGTTGCTGCCGCCGCGCCGCGTACTGAGTGTAGCGAGCGAGTAAGCAGCGTCGTCCTCCAACTTATTTATCCAGGTCAGCGAGTGCGAACAGCACGTGTTGTTGCTGCGCATGAGTTGCTGCCGCCGCGCCGCGTACTGAGTGTAGCGAGCGAGTAAGCAGCGTCGTCCTCCAACTTATTTATCCAGGTCAGCGAGTGCGAACAGCACGTGTTGTTGCTGCGCATGAGTTGCTGCCGCCGCGCCGCGTACTGAGTGTAGCGAGCGAGTAAGCAGCGTCGTCCTCCAACTTATTTATCCAGGTCAGCGAGTGCGAACAGCACGTGTTGTTGCTGCGCATGAGTTGCTGCCGCCGCGCCGCATACTGAGTGTAGCGAGCGAGTAAGCAGCGTCGTCCTCCAACTTATTTATCCAGGTCAGCGAGTGCGAACAGCACGTGTTGTTGCTGCGCATGAGTTGCTGCCGCCGCGCCGCGTACTGAGTGTAGCGAGCGAGTAAGCAGCGTCGTCCTCCAACTTATTTATCCAGGTCAGCGAGTGCGAACAGCACGTGTTGTTGCTGCGCATGAGTTGCTGCCGCCGCGCCGCGTACTGAGTGTAGCGAGCGAGTAAGCAGCGTCGTCCTCCAACTTATTTATCCAGGTCAGCGAGTGCGAACAGCACGTGTTGTTGCTGCGCATGAGTTGCTGCCGCCGCGCCGCGTACTGAGTGTAGCGAGCGAGTAAGCAGCGTCGTCCTCCAACTTATTTATCCAGGTCAGCGAGTGCGAACAGCACGTGTTGTTGCTGCGCATGAGTTGCTGCCGCCGCGCCGCGTACTGAGTGTAGCGAGCGAGTAAGCAGCGTCGTCCTCCAACTTATTTATCCAGGTCAGCGAGTGCGAACAGCACGTGTTGTTGCTGCGCATGAGTTGCTGCCGCCGCGCCGCGTACTGAGTGTAGCGAGCGAGTAAGCAGCGTCGTCCTCCAACTTATTTATCCAGGTCAGCGAGTGCGAACAGCACGTGTTGTTGCTGCGCATGAGTTGCTGCCGCCGCGCCGCGTACTGAGTGTAGCGAGCGAGTAAGCAGCGTCGTCCTCCAACTTATTTATCCAGGTCAGCGAGTGCGAACAGCACGTGTTGTTGCTGCGCATGAGTTGCTGCCGCCGCGCCGCGTACTGAGTGTAGCGAGCGAGTAAGCAGCGTCGTCCTCCAACTTATTTATCCAGGTCAGCGAGTGCGAACAGCACGTGTTTTTGCTGCGCATGAGTTGCTGCCGCCGCGCCGCGTACTGAGTGTAGCGAGCGAGTAAGCAGCGTCGTCCTCCAACTTATTTATCCAGGTCAGCGAGTGCGAACAGCACGTGTTGTTGCTGCGCATGAGTTGCTGCCGCCGCGCCGCGTACTGAGTGTAGCGAGCGAGTAAGCAGCGTCGTCCTCCAACTTATTTATCCAGGTCAGCGAGTGCGAACAGCACGTGTTGTTGCTGCGCATGAGTTGCTGCCGCCGCGCCGCGTACTGAGTGTAGCGAGCGAGTAAGCAGCGTCGTCCTCCAACTTATTTATCCAGGTCAGCGAGTGCGAACAGCACGTGTTGTTGCTGCGCATGAGTTGCTGCCGCCGCGCCGCGTACTGAGTGTAGCGAGCGAGTAAGCAGCGTCGTCCTCCAACTTATTTATCCAGGTCAGCGAGTGCGAACAGCACGTGTTGTTGCTGCGCATGAGTTGCTGCCGCCGCGCCGCGTACTGAGTGTAGCGAGCGAGTAAGCAGCGTCGTCCTCCAACTTATTTATCCAGGTCAGCGAGTGCGAACAGCACGTGTTGTTGCTGCGCATGAGTTGCTGCCGCCGCGCCGCGTACTGAGTGTAGCGAGCGAGTAAGCAGCGTCGTCCTCCAACTTATTTATCCAGGTCAGCGAGTGCGAACAGCACGTGTTTTTGCTGCGCATGAGTTGCTGCCGCCGCGCCGCGTACTGAGTGTAGCGAGCGAGTAAGCAGCGTCGTCCTCCAACTTATTTATCCAGGTCAGCGAGTGCGAACAGCACGTGTTGTTGCTGCGCATGAGTTGCTGCCGCCGCGCCGCGTACTGAGTGTAGCGAGCGAGTAAGCAGCGTCGTCCTCCAACTTATTTATCCAGGTCAGCGAGTGCGAACAGCACGTGTTGTTGCTGCGCATGAGTTGCTGCCGCCGCGCCGCGTACTGAGTGTAGCGAGCGAGTAAGCAGCGTCGTCCTCCAACTTATTTATCCAGGTCAGCGAGTGCGAACGGCACGTGTTGCGTCGTGAGCTGCTTCGCGTTGTACTCTAGGCACACTACTTTGAACGCCAGTCAACACTATTCTCTGGATAAATTTTACAACTCTATACAAAATATGGATGATAGTTCAGTGAATCGTATGAAAACTGAGTGTAGAGTTAGACTTGCACGTGTTGCGGGCGGTTGGACGTCTCTGCCATACTCTCAGCAGCTTGTAGCCCGAGTGTAGCGAAGGTATTCGAGCGGCACTTACTTGCACAGGTCAGCCAGAGCGAACAGCACATGTTGTTTGCCGTCGAATGTCTTGCCGTGTGCGGCGGCGAGCAGACTGCGCATGAGTTGCTGCCGCTCGGCTCCGAGCCCCGATGAGAGGGACTTGCAGATCGTGCGGATTGCGTTCGCTGCCTGTGACAACATATGATGGTCAGTGTATAAACTTACATTGAGTGGGAGAATCACGATATCACCGAAGATTCTCGGACTCGTCTCAAAGTTGAGTGCAAATAACTGTCAAAGATATAACTGACTAGTAGTAGTGAAGCCTTCTCTCTCTATCTTACCTATATCCCGCGAAAAAGAGATCTATAACGGGCTTTTTCAAGTTCATGTAGTAATTACGTAGCTAGAGTATACTAAATGGCGTGACCATATTGAAAACTGAATCTACAAATAAAATAAAAACGTAAACAAAGAGCTAGCAGGCCGATGATGATGATGACGATGATGATGGTGGTGATGACAAGTCGATGGATGGGTCGAATTATTAGATTGTTTGTGTCAGTAAGGGACAACCAGTTGTAGAGATAAACTACAATAACATGGCGCGCCCCTCCACATGTGGCCGGCGCGAGTGACAACACGTACGTTATCGTAGTAGTGTTATCTATTACCGTAGACATAGTAGAACGACCGCTATCGAGAATGTACCGACCGCATAATATTAGTTTATGTGACTGATACATAATGCCTAATTATGTACAGTTACATGCACTAGTTTATCTACACACATATCATAAGCTCTCTTTAATGTGTTCAGGAACCGCATGTTTGACCGGCATTATGGCTCTGCAGTTGTTTAGCTTGTTCTGTAGTACCAACTTCACAGACAAACTAGGGGCGGCACGCAGGCGGGCGGGCGTTCGAAATTTGAATGTCATAATATGTAGAAAATTTACACATTATGGTCATAATGTTCAATTTAACATTATGCTGATCGTAACGTGCGGTTTTTGGACGCAGTAAAGAGGGTTTATGATACGTGTGCAGATAAAAGCCCAAAGTGTATCGCTCAACACGTTAGGTGCTAAACAGTACACAGAAACTGGCCTTCACTCTTGTGCATCCGATTGAACAAAATCTGTATATGCCTCAAAGCCTTATGTTGCTAGTTGGTTTCTTATTTTATAGCCGCTTCAGTGGTCGCAGCTTGGCGCCAAAACAACCGTAGATGGTCACAAAAATAGTCTTCACAAGTCCGCTCGCTGCGCGACGGGTCGCCGTATAAAAACATGAATTATGTCTTAGGACCTAAGACATAATTCATTCAAGACATCATTTTTACGAAATCAACATTAACTAAAGTAAGTACCTATCTGTCAACATGTTTTTAATTAGCACACTATGTAATCAACAAACATAAAATATCACAATGTATTTTTTTAATAAACCCCAAATATAATCAACAAAATTAAATATAACATTCTCATCTATCCATGGCATCGTTATTTTTTAAATTGACACAAAATATAATCATCAAATATCCTCATTTATGCATGGCATTTTCAACATGTTTCTTCTACAAAAGGTATTATAACACAGCCACAGATTTGCAAAACAACCGAATGAAAATGGCTAAATATAAACAAACGAAGTCACAAATTGCGCTCCCGACTCGACTGTCGCCGACCTGAGCCGAGCGCAAGCCGAATGAGCGAGAGCGCCCGATAGTGTACGATAGTGTGCGTGACAGTGTGGGACAGTGTTCCATATATCCCTGAATCTAGTTTTACACGCGCAAATTTACTTAATTTAACGGAAGTATTTTATTAAAAAAACTGAAACCAAAGTGTTATCAAGTTCCTTATCATTAAAGAGTTTTATTTATCGCGATTATGTTAACTGTATAACGTGATTAATATTTTTTACATAATAATATTAGATTTTTTTTTAATTTTCACGCTTCTTAGGTCGATTTCGCTCAAGAAGTATCGATACCAGGTATCAACTGGATGTATAAAATCGATATAAAATATCAATACATTAGAAAAATCGATCTTGTATCAAACATCTCTAAGTCACATAGTGAGCTTGATAGCGTGCCAAACGTAAATTCGTGAAACGTGAACGAACAAGTGTCAGCGCTGACGTCGTTCTATCCACGTACGATTAGCCTAGCTAGTTAGAGCGCGTTTATTGGAGGTATATTACTGTTTACCAAGTCCAGCTCTCTATTAAATAACTATAATTTTTAAACCGGGACAATTTGCTTATCGGCCGGGACGCCGGGACACCATGCTTCAAACCGGGACATGTCCCGGCGTACCGGGACGTATGGCAACCCTATCTTATTCATGATAATACTGCTTGCAGTGTTGCTATTGTTTGAGCTCGTAAACTAACCATTCTAATGGTATAAGTAATGAAATGATTGATAATCAACACGAAATTTTCACCAGAACTAAAGGTAAAATTTCCGATTTACTTACCTATTCAACAAACTTGTGATAATTAATCTTTCGAAAAATGGCACAAAAGCTGTTTTTAGCCAAATCCTTTTGTACAGGTAGTGAGAAGAAGAAAATGAACAATGAACAATGAACAATGAACAATGAACAATGAACAATGAACAATGAACAATGAACAATGAACAATGAACAATGAACAGCTAAACACGCACAAAATGTACTCGCACATCACAACTCGACACATCGCCTGCCGTGACAACACTTGACGTGAGACGACCGGTGTAGAATGACTTCTACATTTTTAGGACATTTTCGGATACTTAAATTAGTTTGAATTAGGTGACAACTTTATAATAAAACCCGCAGGTTTATTGCCTGAAATTTTGCTATACGCAGCTACTGCGCAGTGATCATCGCACAGTCGGGTGCAATGTGTCAAACCACATTCGTATTATCTAAGGCGATCGCTCGCTGACTGTTTGCTTTCTGCTATACTCGGCGCCACGACTAAAGAGCTTTGTCCTTGAATGCGCAGTAGTCACTTTTCACAAGTGTTTGGCGCGGGGAAGTGAGGAGCGACGGGGGCGGTAGTCAGCGCCGGCACCTGATTCGTTGATCAGTCGCTTCCCGATGCCCGCACCGAAAGCACGTCTCGAAGCTTCTTGAGTACAGTCGCATACAATATTACCCAACGTTATCTTTCGCCCCGGTCGAATTACAAATTATTAGTCAGCGGGAAGAAAAGAGTGTGCAGGACTATTACTACAAGTATCTATATTCACTAGGCCCTAGTGACTAGGGGCATTCTATACTAGGGGGTTATTTATATATAGGTTTCAACCTTGACGTTAACAAATGTTGTCAATAGAGAGTACCTATAGTTTATTTGACACAAAGTCCATTATTTACATCGGCTAATATCCCAATCAACAAAATATCAAACAGAGAAAAAATAGAAGTGAAGAAAGTCCTGAACACTCATTCCTTCACACTAACCCTAAAAACGCACTTCGGAATTATGCCGCGACTGTACACATGCGCAGTAATCCCCGCCAGTTTCTCCGAGAGCTCTTTATTCGTGGCGCCGAGTGTACTTTCAATATCAATGCACTTTTAGTGTGTGATTGCTCGCTAGAGGAAGCATTGTTGACCGTTTGCTTCACTCCGCTATTGTCAGCAGAAATTGAGTAATTTTTGTCTATTGCTCAGTGTTTAGAGGATACCCATGACTCCATGTAGTTTCACAGAACCGAAACATGTAGAGTTAACTAAGTTAACGGCTCAACACCTTCCGCAGGCTGAGTTGATGGGTAGGAATTCCCGAAAGAGCAAAAAGGGAGGAAACTATTTGTGCGGGTTTAACACCTCCAGCGTTGAACAATCACTGGGGCCAGCTTTACGCGTACCGACCTGCACTTTGTTGGTCCAGCTGTTGGAAGTCAACGCCAGCTCGATGTACTCTCGTATCGCCGTCAAGTGCAGCTTTATACCCGCCTCCTGGCCCGGGCTGATATCCGTCCAGATCTCTTCGAACATCTCCACTGTTGTTGGGTCTGCAATGTAACATTTTAAAAACTTTTTAAACTCTGACTGACTGAAAAAGAAGGTGTTATAAGTTTGAAGCACAAGTCTGTCTGTATGTGTATCTGTCCGTGATACTCTAGCGGTCAAACGGAGTTTAATGCGTTTTTTGATTGGTTTGGTTCAAAGTTAATAATTTATTGATAAGCGCTGATAATTCCAAGTGTATCAAATTTTCTCTTCCAAATGTGAGGCAAGTTGGGACCAGTTTAGCGTTAGGTTAGGTTAGATGCTGAGAATAAGCTAGGTCCATAGGGTCACGAATGAAGAAGTTCTACGGCGAGGCAAACGATCCCGAGAACTCACTTTGATCATTAAAAAGAAGAAAATAAGTTACTTGGGACACATGTGCTTCGACACGAACCGTACCGACTTCTTCAAGTCATCATGATGGGCAAGGTCGAGGGGAAAAGACGCGCTGGCAGAAGGAGGAAGTCGTGGCTCCGCAACATCAGAGAATGGACGGGAGTGGCCCGCGTAGAACAGCTGATGCGCTCGGCGATGAACAAGAAGGAATGTGAGGAGCTGACCGCCAACCTCCAGTAGTGGAGAGGCACAGTAAGAAGAAGCAGATTAGGTCAAAGAAATTGACATACTATCTGTATCACGTGGTTTTTTTATTTTTCGAAAATATTAAGAAAGTACGCAAGAATCTTTCAACATTTCCCGAAATTAGCGATAGCTGCAATGTTAACCTAAGAAATAATCACAGACTAGGTGCACCCCGGTTTAGACTCGCGAAGGTCCCCTCCACTTTTATCTAAAAAGGGATATTACAATATTCAAGATTACATACATGACAAAAGTGCATGGTGTCGTCTTTCTCAACACAGAACTCGCTTAATAATTTTTTAATTATTTATTCCTGCAGATTATTTATAATCAATCTAAAAATCAATCTGTGGGAGTTTCATCGCCTTTCTTCTCCCACAGTGGTCCAATGTAAAGACGTGGCAAAATATTACGTTTTCTAAACATATGTTAATATTTAAATAATTATGTGTGAAATTATGTGGTTTGGATGACACGTTCAGCTGTAGGTTCCAGTTGCTAACAATATATGCGTGTGTTAGTCGTAAGCCACAAGGGAGGATCGAATGGCAACAAACTTGACCAAAAATGAGTGACGAGGTTTATATGCCGTTGTGTCAGAGTCCCTCAATAGCAGCGTTTAAGTTAAAATGCTGTCGGGTTGTTCACTAGCGCTACCACCATCGCTCATTAGATCTCTAGTAAAAACTTGTTACCCTATATGGTGTCATTAAATGGGCAACATTACTTTCTTTACTGGCGGTTCGATCTTAGAGAGTGCCAGAGTATATTTGCCCTACCTTCGTCCTTCGCCGCATGCTTCGCCAGGAACACCATTGGTGCTATAATCTTCTCATGGTCCTTAATCAACTCGATCTTGGCTTTGCTCATCGCGCGTAGCGTCAGAGCCACCGCGGCCCTCGATATATCGTCCTCCTTGGTCTCGTAGCATGACGTTAGTTTCTTCATTAGCTTCTCTACTGAGGAGTCCTGTAAAAATGAAAAAAAGAATACCAATACCATATCATTAAATAACTCACTCCCCTAAATATTGACAAGTGTCCTGATATGACAGGTGTCAATATTTTTGACAGACTTCATGACTTGACATTTGTTAAGAATTTTGACAGGTATGATGAATTATGACAGTTATCAAGATTTTTGACAGGATTCATGATATCTTGACATGTGTTAAAAATTTGACAAGTATGACGATTTTCGACAAGTATCAAGAACTTTTGCCATCGCAAACCATAGCATAAGCGCTGATCTATCCCAGCGCTTCAGGGCTGCTCTTCCTCACATTCCCGTTTCTGTGAAACGCCCTCCCGAGCAGGGGGCTCATATCTTCCCCGCTCGAGGCTGCAGGTCGCGTCTTAGGTAGGCACTTACTTAATACTGATATGTGTCATGACTTTGACATCTGTTAAGAATTTTGATAGATGTCATGATTTTGCTTTTAAAACTTAAACTTAAAACCTGTCAATAACACGTTATTGACAGGTTTTAAGGTTTTGAGGGGTCATGATCATGATAGACGACATGTGGTATGGTTTTCACAAGTGACAAACCTTAGCATAAGCGCTGATCTGTCCCAGCGCTTCAGCGTAACTCTTCCTCACAGTCGGGTTTCTGTCAAACGCCCCACTGAGCAGGCTGGTCATTATCTTCCCTGCTAGAGGCTGCAGGTCGCGTCTCAGGTTGTGTGTGGCCAGCACCAGGAAGTGGCAGCAGGCGACGCGAGTGCCGAGCTGCGGTGACTTGGTGAGCTCCAGGACTTTGGGGAGGGTCGCCGTCATGACCTCGATATCGATGAACGGCATGCACTGGGGAAGGAGTAGATTTTTGATTTTTATTCGAACATCCGAACAAAACCTAAGGTTCTCTCTGCGTACCATCGACGGCGCCCCCCGCTATTTGAGGAACGCGAGGGGAAACTAAGATGGGAAACAGTGGACCAGTTTGTCCAGAGGCTGGCGAAGGGCATGTTCGCGCGTGCGGATGCGTCACAACACCCGCACATCGCCGAACTGGCGCCGCACCACGCGCGCCCGCCCGACCGCCGCCGCCTGCCACGCGACCTGGTTGCCTAGACGGCGATCACCCACTGCATACCACAGCGCCACATGAAGACCACGGCCCGCAAGGGCTATCCGATGACATGTCCACAGAAGTGGACAGAGGCGATTCTTCGGGAAGAGGTCAATTGACCTGACCCCGACTCCCCACGCCCCAGAAGGGGTGCGTGAGACGACTTGAACGTGAACCTAAGGTCTTCCGCACATGCAGCTATGCGATGATCGCGCGACCCCGGCGCAACTCATATGCCTAAATAAAACAGGTTAAAAAAAAGCGTGCAACTCAAACGAAACTCTAAAATATGGGAAGTCGCAGTCGCATCGTGCGGAAGGCCTAAGTCTAAGACAAATTTCTAACTCTTAAAGTGTCCAAAGCACTTATAGTATAATTCTATGTCGTATATCTGACTCGATAGCGAAACAGATAATAATTTATGAACACTTAAGAGATAAGCTCGACTTTGTACAACATATATATTTTCCTATCTTTCATTGAGTTGTCCAATATAGTCTAAATAATTTAAGAATTTCATTTATTCTTTACAACCACAAATATTGATTTTGTTTAAACTAATGAAATTTCATGGCTTTTGACAGATGTCCAGAGCAAGAGCAGTGCCGACAGTTTAACGCTCTCTAATCTGATGTGGTGACAGAGGATCAACAAATCATTGAATTCCTGACAACCATACATATTGACGAGCGTCATGATATTAACAGATGTGATTCATTCGTGACGACCTCTGTGGCGCAGCGGTTGTAGCTGTGCCTACCACGCGAGAGGTCCCGGGTTCAGTCCCCGGCTGGGGGGTTAAAAAAAACAGGTCTTGGATGTTTATATGTTGTGTAACGTTGCTGTTTCTGGTTCCCACGACACAGGGTATCCTAGTGTGGGGCCAGAAGCAATGTATGTGCCTGTATGTAAATGTCATGACTTTTGACAGGTGTTAAGGTGTTAATAATTTTGACAGGTGTTAATAATTTTGACAAGTATAATCAATTTCGACAGTCGCAAACCTTGGCATAAGCACTAATCTGACCCAGCTCCTCGGCACAACACTTTCATACGAAATCAAAAACTAACCTTGAGTACAGTGTCGGTAGTATAGTGATGTTTGGCCGCGTTCGCTCTCATGTCGTCCAACATTTCCCTCGTGTCGGTGTCCGTGCCCAGTGCAGTGCTGAGGTAGGACAGTTTGGCGCTCTCGAGGTCGCCCGCAGCGTTGATGAGAGCCGGTATCAGGTTGGGCAGGAATGGCTTTAGGCTGCTGCCTGCAGCTGTGACTAGCTTTGATACTGTTTGGAGGCTGTGGGAAAGATATGGTATTACAAATGAGTCGACTAAATTGACCTGCGTCTATTAAATAAATACTGATTGAAGATTCAAATGGATTACCGTAGCAGAGAGCTCAGCTGAATAGGGGGATTTATGAAACTAAAGTATAAAATATGGCAATTTTACCTGAAAATAAAATTGTTATTATACATACTTACCTGGCTTTAAGCCTAATATAGAGAGTAGCATACTTGACTTCCTTTCCGGTGCGACGAAATTAGCCCCAAACAGCTCAGTTCCTGTTTAAAACTCCTAAAATACATGTCCTATCCGTTTAGAACCTCAGCAACATTGCGCGCGTATAGTTTCAGAAATGGCGGCAATTGTAGCCAGCGTTATTGCGCGTGCTAAATTTTCAGGTCATTGGCAACTCAATAAAGAGCTGATCGTGTCTAAGTATGTGTCACGATCATGCAATGCACAGTAATGTGCACAGCAGGCAGCGATTTACCTAGGCTTAAAGCCAGGTAAGTATGTATAATAACAATTTTATTTTCAGGTAAAATTGCCATATTATACCTGACGTTACCTGGCTTTAAGCCTAATATTGAGTAGTGTTTGGTATCGACTGCTGAGTTAAAAACGCCAATGTGATATGAGTAGGAGTTCATTTATGTGTAAATTATGATCATCAAATATACAAGAACCTTTATAATTGTATATACAACATAGAACACAAGTGTTTTGCATAAATTGATAACACAATAGTAGTTACAAATAAAAAATACATTCATTAAACTGATTGAAATAGATTAGATAAAGCAGTGCTATTGGTCGGGCTAGAATTAACTTCTTTTTTGTAAAATTTGTGAAAAGTCCTTGCTGATTTCCAGTTGCCACGACTTAAAATTTGATCAATTGGTGTGTGGTCCAACCAACTAGCAGAGGCGACTGCCGACCGAACACTACCTGGACTAGAATCAATTCCTGCTAGCTTGAGGACGGATTTTATCCACCCTCCAATAATGGTAGGTGTGGCAGGCTTTGGTGTGCCACATGTGCTAATGAACAAGGAATCTAAATTACCTCTGCGAGATTGTGATACTTCTAACAATTTGGTGACCCAGAACACGGGGTCTACGTTAGTGTTCGAGCTACAAGCTAGTAGACGCCAGCCAGACTGTCTGTACGATGAGTTATCCGTCTTAGAGCCATACTTTGGCCACATAACTATTGAGTTATTCTCAATTATGCAATTAGCAGAATCGCATCTTAGCAAGGTAAGGTCATGGACTCTGCGTCCCGAACATAATAGCAAAATAATAGCCACTCTTCTAGATACTTCAAAAAGCGAAAAACTATGTGGAGCGTGTGACGTGAGATAAGCCGTTAAGACGATACAAAACAAAAATGGGGTTTATTTCAAATCCATTTACTCCACTTTAAAGTCATCTACAGATTTGATTTTTGGGTTAACGTTTATTGAGTATTTGATTAAGATTCTCACGAAAGGAAAACGCGATTGAATACAATTTTCTCGATAGAATTTAATTACGAAAATACCTCTAAATTGTTTTATTTTTTCCTGTAATTCTGAAATCCTAAATAATTTCATTGCGGAATTGCATTCAAAATGTAGGTATTATGTATTCGTAAATTCTCCCGAAAAATATTTTTGAAAAAGTAATGTGGTTTATTTTAAAACGATTTTTATGTGGTTTGGCGCCACGTTATCTTAGTTTGAGTCAAGCGCATTGTTTACGCTCTCTTTTTATCCTATGTGGTAGTAATTAACGCTGTCACTTTCGTTTAGATTCGTATTCCCACCCAGTTAGCCCGTGACCTCTGTCCGAGATAGTCCTGTGTCGGTAATCGGTCTCGGAAGTTTTTAATAAGTGAATAAATAACGTTCAGGTTTTAATTACATTGTCGATATGGGGAATAGAAACAGAATCAAACGAAAAGTAAACAAAACCAACCACTTGAAACATCTAAGAGAAAGTGCTCGTCAAATGAGGGAAAATAAAAAGTAAGTATTCATGTCTTTATATTCATCCCATGTTCGATGCATAAAACGTGTAGGTAGAGATATTTGAAGAGACCTACACCATAGAACATATTTTTCTTAGGGCAAACCTCGAAATCACGTAATAAACATCAGCTGTTTCATAGAAGTGCAATACCTACCTAATGGGCGGAAATGTAATGAGGAGCTGGTATTTTTTTCGCGTTTTCATGGTTGGTTCCAAAAAATATTGTCTATAGAATTGACTTTGTGAGCGTAGGTATTTTCGTGGAAAAAATAATTGAAATGTAGAAACTGATTCTGTAAATTATAAATATTTTGAACTTTGTCGCGTCTGCGTCAAATGTTGCTAAAAACCTTTAGTGGTTTGGTTTGCGTTGAATATTTAGATTCAAATTTTATTTTACAGAGCAAATCAATCCGACGAAATGACAGCGCCAGGACTGACATTAGAGCATGCATGCGAAACAGCAGCGATGGAAAACAAAACGATGGAGTCGCCATTATTATATTTAAATTTGGGCGACCACCAATGTCCAACTACCAACTTTTTCGAAAAAAATGGGTAAGCAAACTATATGCCTTAATTAATCTCGTAAAATAAAATTTCTTGATAAATGTTCTGGGAGTCATGCGTTGTTTTGCCGGAAGAAATCTCTTTTTAGAGATAAGCTCGCCTTTGTACATATGTTTTCACTTAATGTATCTTTTTAAATAACTGTGTTCAATAAGGAATTATGAATTAATTAAGTGTAAAGTTTAAACAATGACTTTGTAATTATCACATGAGCGAATAAGTTTAATAAAGCATCTTCATGGAAAATATATTTCAGATAGGAAACCAATAAAAAAAAAACAATTCAAACCTTATCATGTATGTAGCATATTTTGTAGGTTTTAATTATTTCTTACATTGCTACTTTCGTTTTGGTTTTCATTGAATATTTAGATACAAATTTTATTTTACAGCGCAAACCAATCCGACAAAGTCACAGCACCAGAGCTGACTTCGTATACATGCGAAACATCAGCAACAGATGAACAAAATATAGATGCGCCAATGTCATATTTAAGTTTGGACGATCAACAATTTCCAACTACCAAGTTATTGGAAAAAAAAGGTGACTAAATTATTTTGTAACTTATTTTAAGTCCCCCCAAATTATCGTGGAAAATTGCGAATTTCTTGGTCAGACACATAAAACAAATTTTACGTAATTCAGCAGTTTACCGATTGTGGAATGCCTATGGTCCCACTTAGATTTTTTGCAATTCAAATACCTAGTAAAAAAAATTAAAATATTCATAATAAGTAATTTGCTTTCAATAGTTACCGTTTTATTTATTTTTAGGTTAAGCATTATTTCGAGGAGGAGACCACATGACATCGAGCACTCAGTGGAAGTCAGCGACGATGGTGGGCTTCAACTATATGAAATAGAGACTGAAAATAATGATGTGAGTTATGATTTTTCGAAGATTGAATCATGATCAGGAATCTGTTTTTTTGTCATCTATCACATCTGTGGTCAATAACTGGTCTATTTTGTTCTGTAGTTAAGTATAATTCTACTAAAAAAAAACTGAGTGTTACTGAACTAAATATGTGTTATTTATCTTGTTTCAGGATGTAATAGACAGCAGTGTTACTGGTCACAGAATAATTGACATTTTTTTTTTTTGATAAACTATTTGAAATATCTATACAATGAAACTGGTATCAGAAAAACAGTCTTGCCTGTCATCGGAATTTTCATTTGTATGCTTACTATGTAAAAAAGATTTCACCATAAAGAATTCATCAGAAAATTTAAATAAAATGGCAGTTTCGGGGATGATAGCGGCAGGGTGTGGTAATGCTCAACTGAATCAATTATCGGCATCTCTTGATTTATCAGCCATGACTAGTTATAGATACAAAAAAGCCCAAGATGAGGTTTTTGATGAATGGGAAGTGACAGCGTGGGAGGAAATGAGAAAGGCTGGCTGGCGAACGTGAAAAAGAAGCAGCTTTGAAAGAAGGAAGTGTCACCAAGGACGGAATACCCATAATCGATGTCATCTTAGATGGTTACTGGTGCAAACGCTCATACAAGACTAATTATGCCGCATTATCAGGTGCTGCGGCCATCATTGGGAGACGATTTGGTCAAGTTCTATATATGTCTGTTAAAAATAAATATTGCTGCATTTGTGCTAGAGAAGATAAAAGGAAAGAGAAAATGAAAGACCACGAGTGCTTTAAAAATTTCAGCGGGCTTCCGCGTCCATGGAATCTACGATAATTGCTGAGGGATTTAAAAGGTCAATAGATATGTATGGTCTTATTTATGGAAGATATATTGCAGATGGCGACAGTAGCACTTATGCAAAAATTTTGGACACACGGCCATATCCTTCGATCACTGTTGAAAAGATAGGCTGTAGAAATCATATACTAAGAAATTTTTGTAATAAAATGCAAACAATAAAAACAGATACTGCATATAAGTTAGCAGAAAGAAAATTGATAACTACTGAAAAAAATATGAGCACACGCAAGTACATCTGTGATGCCATAGGTTTCCACGGTGATCAAGGTAATAAATCTGAAGGTATCAAAAACTTGCACAAAGATGTGACAGTATCGGTTTGTCATGTTTTTGGATCCCATGGAGAGTGTAACAAAAACATTTGCAGCGATGAAACAGCAAAAGATAACAAAAAGATGTTCAACAGCCAACTATGGCAACGTATTAGATACTTAGTGGGAAATGTTGCGTCGCAATCAAGAAGTCTTATTGAAAATGTAGACAGCAATGTCGTGGAAAGATTTAACGGAGTTATCGCAAAATTTGTTGGTGGAAAGAGGGTGAATTTTGCTCTCAAGCGTTCTTACCAAGCCAGATGTGCGGGAGCAGTTTTATTATTCAATTCAAATTCAAAATATTGAAAACGGTCAGTAAAAATATTCATGATCAAAGTCCTTTAGCTAAGATCAAAAAATATGAAGAAGCAGTAGAAAATAAAAGAGAATACAACCGGACATTAAAAAGAAAAAAAATCGAAAGTTGATAGCTAGAAAGATAAACTTTGATTATGGGGAAAATGTCAGTAAGCCTGACATGGATCCTGGTACTTATGAGCTGGCGAAATCAACGTTTTTGAAAAACCTAGAAAAAACAGAGGAAGAACGCAATGATATAGAACAAAGGAAAATATTGCAAAGTGACAGTGGGGAATGGCTAGAACTACGGCGAAATCTGTTAACTGCCTCAAACTTTGGCAGAGTAGTAAAAAGAGTAAAAAACCGGTCAAGTGCGAGTCTAAATCGCGCACGAAGGGTTCCGTACCACCGTTCAATGGAAGCGATGGTGTGGAGTGAATAGTTTGGATTTGACACAGCAAAATATTGTTTACAAAGTTATTGGTGCGGTTACTTTCACACTCCATGTACGTAACCAGGTGCATCCATAAGTTTGTATGTGGTATTGAAAGAATTGTTGAATGGGAGCCCCCTTAAATATTTATTTTATCCTGTTTTTTAGTATTTGTTGTTATAGCGGCAACATAAATACATAATCTGTGAAAATTTCAACTCTCTAGCTAGCTAGGTTCTTGAGATACAGCCTGGTGACAGACGGACGGACGGACGGACGGACGGACAGCGGAGTCTTAGTAATAGGGTCCCGTTTGGAACCCTTCGGGTACGGAACCCTAAAAACTAATAGTTGTGCTAATATAGTACAAAGCATGCTGTACAGGTCAAACATTGACCATGTGGCCTCCATAAACCATGGAAGGAAACATGAGAAAATGCCCTTACAGGAATTATCTGGCCTCAAGAAATAAAAGGTTGTGGGCTTTTTATCGACGAAACCTACCCATTTCTTGGTGCAACGCCAGATGGCATCACAGAAGAAATGCTGATAGAAATTAAATGTCCCATAGCACCATTCAAAATAGGAATTGAAGCTGCAATTCAAGAAGGGAAAATGCATTTCTGGCGTTGTAATAAAAAAACAGGACAGGTCGAAGTCAATGAAAAATCTGACTGGTATATACAAGCCCAAGGGCAAATGCACATATGTAAAAGAGACAAATGCTTGTTGGCAGTTTGGTATGGCAAAAACAAAATAAAAACACATACAATTTGCAAGGACGACAAGTTTTGGAAAGATAAAATGGAGCCAAAGTTATTGTCTTTTTATTTTGACTGCCTCTTACCAGAACTGGTGGATCCACGGTATACAGAAATCAGACGATCCGTGATCCAGAATACGTAATCAAAAAAACTAATGGCAATGTTCCGAGCAAAGAGAATAAATCATGCAGCGCAAATGTTTCAGATGAACAATTTAATGAAGACGAGAGAACTGTTATGGTAGTCCCAGAAAAAAGTAGGATTGTTATAGATTTTAGTGACTTTTAAATAAATTATATTATATAAATTATAATTATGATAAACGCTGTTTTTTTATTTAAAAGAAAAATTCATAGCAAAATTAAATTTGTCAGATATTCATATTCATATTCATTTATTTGCATATAACATGTACAATACACACTACAGGTGGAAAATGTATGTAGGGTACATGCACCCTGACAGGGTATAACAAATTTATCTACACATACACATAACTTTTACATTGACCCGATCAGCTGTTCACAGGTTAAAGAGACTAAATTTATTTTCCTAATAATTTTTATCTTCGAAGAATTCCTGCAACACGTAGTAGCATTTTTCGGCGAGGTAACATTTTAAACGTTTTTTAAATTTTGTTAAATCTTCTATTTCCTGGAGATTTTATTCTCTTGGGTTAAGACCCTTCCCTTGCTTCATCTCTCAAATTCGTATCTAGGGCCTAGGGTCTCATAGGTGTCGCAGATCGCGATTTTCGAGCCTCTAAATCATTACAACTACTAAATTATAAGAAACAAGCGATATATATTTGTAATATAGGCCAGGATTGGTTCAGTAGTGTAGGTGGTATACAAGAATTTATTCTGAGAATAGGGAAATTTACCGTACAAGTATACTTGTTTATATTTTTGCTCGTTTGCAAAATGCCCCATCAGAAGCGAGTCATGAAATATAAACATATATAGCTCGAGAGTTTTATGTTATCATTACTAAATAAAGCAAAAAACTAAATAAAGTTTGCTAATAATAATTAAGTATAATTAGCGGGAATACTAACCTAAACCTATTATATTTTTGGCGACTCCATGCCTCCTTTATTCTAAAGCTTTGAAACACCGCCGGCCTGCCGCGCCGCCTTACCGGCTCGCTGACCGCTTGCGATGTATTCATCGGGGGGCGCTCCCCGCGTTCTTGGTTAAACCACGCCCCTCGAGCTTTGATTTATTATTTACATATCACCTTAACACCTTAACATCCCAGATTGGTGGCTTACGTTTGGGTGGCTGTTGTAAAGCTATGCCCTTTAAAGTCTGTCTTATTATTATATGTGAACTTAACGGGTTACCTAGAATCGGTCGACAAAATGTTGACACAACAGACTTGTGCCCACAAATAGTACTATAGGCAAGATTGTACTTTAGATGAAGATCTGTTAAAAAACGGGCAACATCCTGAGGCTGCGGCTGGTACATGTTAATCTCATTTTCCCTTGACCATTTCACCCATCGCTTCCAAGCTGGTTTATACGAACTCATACTTGAATTTCTCCAGCTCCTATCCAGGACTCCAATTTGGCTTTGATTCCAGGCGTCTAGCATTGAGGACCACCCTGAATTCGCCACGCTTGTAAGTTCATTTGATGCACTTGCGGTGGTGGTAAGTTTGTCTGTGTGTCTACCAAAACTTGATCTAAGTCTCTCACCTGTAGAGGAGGGTCCAGGGCTCGGGCTTCTAGGTCTGGTCTCCAGAATACCTTTTTCCAATCGGGGACTATTAGAATGTAAACCCCGGAGGCCCGGTTCAAGTGAGTTAACACTCTTGGGATTATGCAAGGTGGTGGGAATAACCACGCCATTTTGTAGTGCCAGTCCTGGCTGAAGGCATTGTGAAACACTGCTTGGGGGTCCATCAAGTCTAGACTTACGTAAAGTGGGACTACGTGCGCGTTCCTGGACGCAAACAGATCGATATCTGGGATTCCCCATCTCCGAAACACCTCCCAAGCTCCGTTGCTCTGCAGATGCCATTCCGCTGAGACTCTTGATCTCGACAAGCGATCGGCGACGTAGTTGTACCGGCCGGGAATGTGAAAGACCGTCATGTGGATATGAAAATGATCTACGACGAAAAGTACCTCGTACGTTAGCTCGAGCAGCTGCTGGGACCTCGAGCCGCCTTCGTTGCGTAAGTACGCCACGACAGTTCGGTTGTCTGATTGAACCAACAGACTGGAGTTTGCTAAGATCCTTCCCTTTTGCTGTAGAACTCGTAGAATTGCTAGCATCTCTAAGACATTGCTGTGAAGATGTTCCTCTTCTGCTGTCCACGCTCCTGACATCATCAGAGTGTCGAGCTGTGCGCCCCAGCCCTTCACAGAAGAATCTGTGGATAGGAAGTGTTCTGGAGGTGGAAAGTGCAGAAGGGACCGCGACATGTAGTTGCGTGCCCACCATTGAAGATTCTGCTGAACCTCTTCCGGTAGCGTTCTTGTAAAGATCCGGTCTGATCTCATTAGCTGGTGGCCTAATGACAATAGGGCGCGTGAGTTCAGGCGACCCCGTGGAACCACAAAGCTGGCGAAATTCCATGAACCCAACAAACTTTGAATTTGTTGCAGACTTGCTTCGTCCGAGGTCAACATCTTCTGGGTTTTGCGCCTCAGAACTTTTAGCTTCTCCTGGGGAAGCCTCTTTTCGTTCTTCCACGGGTCCCATGTAACACCGAGGTATTCTATGGATTTCTGAGGCATCAAAACAGACTTCTTGAAGTTTACCATCCATCCCAGACTTTGCAGGGTTCTCACCACAAGAGAAGTGTGCTCTTTTAGCTGCTGTGGACACTGAGAAGCTATTAAAAATCGTCGAGATATACAATCAGTCGCAAGCCAGGGCAATGATTTCTTAGAGTCTGCGCGACCCAATTCGTAATACTGGCAAAGACCTTTGGAGCTGTTGCCAAGCCGAAGGGTAGGCAAGTCATTTGCCACAATTTCCTTGCATAAATGACCCGAAGAAAGGGTCGATGGACCGGGGCAACTGGTATATGAAAATATGCGTCTGAAAGATCGATTTTGATTAGCCAATCTCGAGGTTGGAGGAAGTCCGGCACCTTGTACATGTTTATTAACCTGAATTTGGTTACATATACATATTGGTTTAACAGCTTCAGATTTACTACGGGACGATAGGAGTTTCCTCGGACACCCTTCTTTTTCACTAGAAAAATGTTTGCAACGAAACTCGGCGACGACGTCACCCGTTCTATGACTCCTTGATTTGACAATTTTATAATCTGATGTTTCATATGAAGAGAACTTTTCGTATGAAACATCTTCGGAATCCTCGACGGGTGTACGAGAGGGGGTCTCCATTCGAAAGGTATCCGATAACCCGTTATCGTGTCCAGAACATATCGAGGAGCTCCCAACTTCCTCCAAACTCTCACCTTTTGTTTCAGTCGCCCCGCCCGAAACGTCTGCAGATAGTCAATAGTTCCTTGTATTACGGC
This sequence comes from Argyresthia goedartella, assembly GCA_949825045.1. Classification (NCBI taxonomy): domain Eukaryota; kingdom Metazoa; phylum Arthropoda; class Insecta; order Lepidoptera; family Argyresthiidae; genus Argyresthia; species Argyresthia goedartella. The sequence goes on from OX463815.1 coordinate 598,727, forward strand.
GTCCAGACTTGCCCCTGGCGCCGCCACGTCGCTGCCGGTCGCGCTCGCTGCGTCGTCCTCCACGAAATGCCTCCCCCCCGCGCTCGCGCTCGCCCTGCGCGGGCGGCGCGGCCCAGGTAGCCCGGGCGGCGGGGGGCGCGTCACCGCTGCGCGCGGGCGCGGGGCGGCTCGGGCCGGCGTAGGCGGCAACGTCATGTTGCGGGAGATCCCTTTGCGCAAGGGAACGCTTTCTCGACGCGCCTTGCGCAGGCGGTCTTATGTTCATAAAAATCTTCCCGGTTCCTCCTTGCTTGTGTAGGAAGTCTGAAAACTGGGAGTCGTTAAAAAGATTATCTACCGAGGGTGGAATTTTACGTAAGGTTTCTTTTATGTGACGTTCGCGAACGAAATTCAGAATTGAATCGCGACGCTGCTGGACGAAGTCCGCCCTTTTTCCGCAGACCATTTGCAACAGATCAGAATGAACCTTATTGTATTCCCCCTCGGAAAATATCTCATTTATTTTGTCACAAACCTGGTTCGCTGTAGTGGGATTCTCTTCACCTCTCTCGCCAAGCCAAGAGATGAACGTCGAAAAACCCTGTTTAAGCGCCTCGTTCTTCATAATCAGGCCGTGTGATATAGCCGCGAGTGATCGCTCCGTTGCCGCCAAAGAATGGTTACGATCGAAGGGCTTGGCAAGGTCATTACACTCGAGTTCAACGAACCCAGGTACAGAATTATACAATTTTTGCGTCTCCGAATACCTTACCTGACTCCAGTCACATGTATCGAAATATTGAAGTTTTTTAATTGTCTCGACTCGTAATGTTTGACTTTTAAGGGTAGTTTCCATTTTCAATTGTATTTTCTTATCGGGGCTACGTAATTCCCTCTCAAGGTCACTACACGGAGACAGAGATAAAACGGAACCATTATCTGAATAAGGCAATATTCCGTCACTCGATTTGTTAACCAAAAGGTCATGCAGTGACGAGACTTTGCCAGCTAAATCTTGGAACGATTTTTCCAGTTTACTTATCCTCTTAGAGCTCTTATTCCCCCGACGTCTTCTTTTCCGGCTGCTCCTCTCCGGAGACGTAGAAGTGGAACTGCTGCAGCTATCACTTGATGAATCACTACGCGGGGCTTTTCTCCGTTTAGAAGATTTACCACTTTTATTTTTATTGAACGGATTCATTTTTCTTACGCTGAACACTTCAACCGTAATAATTCCAGATATAGAAAATAACTTGGAAAAATATATTCAAATTTGGAATATGTTCGCACGGAAAGAAATCCAAAACGCCAATGACCTGAAAATTTAGCGCGCGCAATAACGCTGGCTACAATTGCCGCCATTTCTGAAACTTTACGCGCGCAATGTTGCTGAGGTTCAAAACGGATATGACATGTATTTTAGTAGTTTTAAACAGGAAGTGAGCTGTTTGGGGCTAATTTCGTCGCACCGGAAAGGAAGTCAAGTATGCTACTCTCTATATTAGGCTTAAAGCCAGGTAACGTCAGGTATACCGGGCGCCACGACTAAAGTGCTTTGTCCTTGAATGCGCAGTAGTCACTTTTCACAAGTGTTTGGCGCGGGGAAGTGAGGAGCGACGGGGGCGGTAGTCAGCGCCGGCACCTGATTCGTTGATCAGTCGCTTCCCGATGCCCGCACCGAAAGCACGTCTCGAAGCTTCTTGAGTACAGTCGCATACAATATTACCCAACGTTATCTTTCGCCCCGGTCGAATTACAAATTATTAGTCAGCGGGAAGAAAAGAGTGTGCAGGACTATTACTACAAGTATCTATATTCACTAGGCCCTAGTGACTAGGGGCATTCTATGCTAGGGGGTTATTTATATATAGGTTTCAACCTTGACGTTAACAAATGTTGTCAATAGAGAGTACCTATAGTTTATTTGACACAAAGTCCATTATTTACATCGGCTAATATCCCAATCAACAAAATATCAAACAGAGAAAAAATAGAAGTGAAGAAAGTCCTGAACACTCATTCCTTCACACTAACCCTAAAAACGCACTTCGGAATTATGCCGCGACTGTACACATGCGCAGTAATCCCCGCCAGTTTCTCCGAGAGCTCTTTATTCGTGGCGCCGAGTGTATAATAATATTTTCGTGCGTCGGCATGTATTGTGTGGCTTGGAACGATCATAGAAAAAGGAAAAATAATAATGTTGTCACACATATATTGGCCAACGACGTTTAGCCTGTTATGCAATACTCCATGTGACAGGGGGCTAGCCCATAGCCGCAGCTCTGGAAATCTGACGGTTTCCTCGTGAGGTTCGCCATCACCGTGCGCAGAGCGTACTTTATACATATGTATGTATTATGTGACGTCACAAATAACAGTCTTACTATCATTTGTTGCTCTAAGCATTCAAAGTGGAACGAGTCCAGCCACGTCAGTCGTACTGGTGGCACAGGCCGGAAATTTTTGAAAAAAAGGCCTTTGCCCAGCAGTGGGACATCGTAATGATTACATTAAATAATTACTATAAATAAAACACCAGCGAGACAATAAATAAAACTATGTGTCTAAAATATGGCTGGCAAGTTTCCTTGTTCAGCTGGTAACTTTCGAACCAATGAACCGATTTTAATAAAACATGGCTAGGGAAGTCTTCTACGGACTCTGGACGGATGCAATCTGCTACAGACAGATAGACTCTTCAAACTTATAACACCCGTTTTTTTCGTCAGCGGTCAAAAAAATGTACAGAGTCTCACCTGATATTCCGGACCTCCCTCACGACGTTAGTTATGCCAGTTTCGAGCAGGACCGGCAAGATGGCCGACACGATCTCCCGCCCGTCCCTGCCCTGACTCACGTCGGACGCCTTCACGCACATCTGCGGACAAACGATGCTCAATGTCAGAACCATTGAGGAATTACATCAGCTTCGCGTTCCTGAAATGAGATGAGGTTTAATATTGCAGGCTCGGCCTGCGTGTCTCTTTATTTGTGATGCCCGACTCAGCTAGGTCTGGAACTTTTCTTAGACGCGGTAAGCTTTAACACATTTGTGACACATGAGGCGGTCTGAGACGTCACGTATAACTTGGATATTCGTCACTGAGATCGATTCCGATTCCATAACTAAAGTAATTAAAAACAAGTTTGAAAATAGAACCAATGGCAATCGGACAAGAACTGCCGGTCTTTAAGCCGTCAGCTTTCAGAAATTTGTCTGTTGTGACGCCTTCAGTATTCCACAGAATGAGGTTTCCTCCCTAACGACCATCCGCAACTGAGTAGAGCAAAGACAAAATCCTGGATCCACCGATGGGAGCACAAGCCCACTCACAGTAAGAACATTAGTACGCCTTAACACTTTGCCTCCGCCACCACATATGGGAAAAGGCGTGACGCTATGTTGTTTACCTCGATAAAGCACCTCTTCTGTCCGAACCCTGCTCACTCACACAAAAATCCTGGCTCCGCCATTGCTTTGGGTTCATGCTTTTTCATGATCATGGCCCGCCATTGTTATGTTCAATTTTCCGCTCACTTTAGGCCTCATTCAGTGTCATGCGGTTTCATCACGTACGCGGGATTCACTATGCGTTGACCCTGAATGCGGGTGATGTCAGTATGGCGCCCCGCAACCCGCTTGACAAATACGCAGGACACTGCAAGCGAACCGGTGCCTGGTCGGCCCGTGCAGGTGGTGTGCGGAGTGTGGAGCAGCGAGCGACTACACGTGGTGAGACTGATGTGGGCGCTACTGTGGCAATGTTCACCTTGGTGAGGACATTGGTGGTCACCACCGCCTGGTTCCTGGTCTGCTCGTGCACATCGTCGCACACGCGGAACAGCTGCGCACACAGCTCCGGCAGCACGCGCACGCAGCAGTGCGCACTATCCAGCGTGCGCAGCAGGTCGGAGAGTGCGCAGCAGCAGGACATGCGCACGCGCCACTGGTTGGAGGTGAGGTGCGCGACGATGTCGTCGAGGATCTCCGCGTGGTATTTGCGGACCTGGGATGAACAAAATTGTATGAAAGAAGAGCCCACGCTACTCTGAAGGTGTAACTCCACTCTACTCGTACGTACGTAACGGCCCCGCTAACCCTGCGGGATAGGGTGCGCGCGCACGAGGTAGCAGCAACTCGAAGTGAACTGTCCTGTGTGAACGCGTCGTCACTACGCTTGCTGTCTCAGCGGCCGACATGTCGTCTGTAGTTGCGGTTTGCGGTAGATCGACGGACGAACTTGCAGTTCGCACCTTTACTTGGTACTTCGCACATTTTTGCGAATAAATACCTTTTTACCATGGCCCCCCGAAAAAGTGCATTTTATTTATCGATAACAGTGAATAAAACGCTCTTTTACTCACTAGAGATTAAATGACATTTGAATTTGGAACAAGCTTCAATATATACGAATTATGTACCTACCTACTAAAATAAACGCGCTGAACGTAACTACTACTGGCAGGCAGAATAGAGCTAGTTACATTGACAAAAAAAAAAGACAAACACAACCCGCCAATTTTAGATTGAATTAGGTTATTTTCTGTTACATAACGTGGTGTTTCATTGGAAATAGTACATTTCCCACGAGTTCGCAAAGGCTTATATTCGCCTTCGGCTCGTGCCGTGAACTTCTCGGTACGTAAAAAGCCTTTTCGAACGAGTTAGGAATAGAATTTTTCCGCCTGAGAACCCAAAATCAAGCGGCGAAGGTGCTATTTTTAGCTCAGAAGTTGGAAAATATATTATCTACCTAGTAAAATGAATCACTTAGTCCGGAATCATTTCGTTCGAAAGCAGCAATAGTAGATAATTTGTTGCCTCCAAAATCTCCGAAGATTTACCTAAATACCTACATTTTTTTCTGCGATTGGAAGACCACGAATGGAATTGAACATTGTAATAACCACGAATTGAACATTGTCATAACTATTTTAGGATCCTCTGTCTGCTCAACCAGTGGACCAAACAGCTCAGGGAGTTTAGGGAGACCCACTACTAATCTCAGTGGAACCATGAAGTCATGCAATAAGCATTTGGAAACCCGTATCGTGAACTTATAGGAGTAAAAAGCAATAACTCACAGTTGCTTGACTATCGGAGACTAGCGCCTGCCAAATGCTCGCCATGGAGTTTTGGATACGCGGCGTCGGATCAAACCTGAAATATGTTTATTTACTTTGTGACTATAGGTACTAAATTCAGCCAAAAAAATAAACAAGATGTAGTAAAAAAAAAGATCTGCATTCCTTGAATTGCAATCGATAAATAGGCTGGATAATTTCATACCTCGGATTTTATAGTAGTTTATGTGACTGCTACATAATGGAGGGCTTTAATATTCGAGGCTCGTTTCATAATAATATCACTCGAGAGTTTAATGTCTAATAATGTACATACACTACTTATCTACACACATATCATAAGCTCTCTTTGTTGTGTTCAGGAACCGCATGTTTGACCGACATGGTGGCATTAATCATTGCTCAGCAGTTGTTTAGCTTGTTCTGTAGTACCAACTTCACAAACAAACTAGGGGCTGCACGCAGGCGGGCGTCGGCGTTCGACATTTGAATGTCATAATATGTAGAAAATTTACACATTATGGTCATAATGTTCAATATTCAGATAAGAAATGAGTTTTTACAAAGTAGTTAAACATTATGCTGATCGTAACGTGCGGTTTTTGGACGCAGTAAAGAGGGTTTATGATACGTTTGTAGATAATAACTATTAATAGTCAACCAATCAGCGTCAATATGCTCGACTCCTAATTGTCTAAACTTTTTACCCAATCAAAGATTTCAAATTATACAACCTATTCATCACTTAGAGCTTACCTGTAACGATACAGTCTTGGTACGATCCGAGGTAAATGCACAGCCAGCTGACTGCCGGCTTGAAGGGCGATGGAGTGGAAACCGAACGCAGCTCCTAAACATATGCAAGCGATTGTTAACAAGGAGTTTTGGAAATTAATGCGAGGATTTCGATATAGTAAGAAACTTTTTAGTGGTTACTCGCACCAAGAAGGTTTATATTCCAACTACTTCTAAACCAAGCCACCTGTGACACAAAATATGCTTCAAATCTTCAAAGCTTATGTGAAAAGAGACTGAAGATGTCTGACACCGTCTAATTCGGTATTGGACAAGGAAGCCAATCAAATCTAGGAACCTGTCTGAAGTTGAAATATTGTGTGCCGGCTTGATAATATCAGAATTCTATATTTCCAGAAGTTGTATTTTAGAAACACAGTAAGTTATACTCGTGCTTGGTCCTTGAATTAGTACCTGAAATCTAAGTATTATTATGTATATATCACCGTAAGATTCTTAAAACCGTTAGTTTATAAACTAACGCGTTAGTTTGTAAACTATCGTCAAATTGTAAACCAGACCGATAGGGTTTAGAATTAACGTTTATTTTGTTCTTACATGTCAACCTAACACGAACACTATTCGGGGGCTTCGCTGCGCTCGCCCCCTCTAGCCTTTACCTATGCTACCGCAGAGTTTGCCTTTGTATTCCTTCAAATTTGCAAATCAAGTTTGAACCAGTTCACAATTTAACGGTTTTATAATAAACTTACGCGTAATATCGTAAGCAGTAAGCCACAGTTTACAATTATCGAAAGTTTGTAAACAAACGAGAAAAAAAACGTTAAGATTATACTAATAATGTTTGAATGTTACGGTGACATATACACATTGTCGTTACACGCGTAAGTGTCACCGCTCTCCACTATAAGTTAGGAGAATTGAATTGTTTCTCTGGCAACATTTTTATTTATTTTTTACCTGATGTCAGTGCCCTCTTCTTGTCTGTCGTGTTCCGCGTTTTGTGTGCTTTTTTGATAATTTCGATTAGTATACGGTCTGTCTGTATCATGCCAAGAAGAAATATAAGGATGGAGACGGTCAACTGGGTACATTTCCACGGAAAATTTAAACAATAACAGGCCATCATTGTCGCGCCGTTGCGCCAGCTGTTTCCCGCCGTGGAGACAGCAGGTAAACATGAACACATTTGCGAATCAGGGCAGTTTTTAGCGCTGACCCGCCGCAACCCACAGCCGCTCAAAGCAGATTTTGGCAGACTGTCACCTGCGATACCTAGGTCAGTTTTAAAAACTGAACCGTTACAACAGGTATTGCTACATGTACAAAGGATATTGACAAAGATTATGATAAAATAACAACACAAATATGTAATTTGAGTGCTTTTATTGCAAAAATATACGGAATTAATTGTTACAGAAAAGTATTTTGAGTAGCATTTTGTTTGCGTTCTTGCAAAAGTCTCGATGATACGATACGACCCAATAACGCCCCGAATTTCAAGGTACCTACTTCAAAAGTTTATATGAAGGTTGTACGCAATGCAGCCAAATCATAGATATTGATATCTGAGATATATCCTTAGTACAAAATTACTAATTTAGGTCAATAAAATCCCAGTAACACTTAACCAAACACCTTTTAACTAAAAATGCATAATGCATTGGCTTATCGCCTTCAGATTGAAATAATTCCTAAATACCACATTGCGCAAAATTTGCTAGCCATGTCTTTAACAACCAATATTAATCTTGGTTTTCTTGAAAAAAGACTCGACATGTGACCTATCTGACATTTCTATTATTATTGAAATACGTAATATCGCGGAGTGGAGCGATAGCTTCAACACATTTAGCAGATTTTATTATCGGAAGTTTGCTGATATTACTAGATAACTAATGAAAATGTTGATACTAAGTTATTAACTTATTTATAACATCGACGTTAGTAGGTAGATCATACTTATTTACGTTTTTGAAGGCTATTGAGATCTGAGCTTCTGAGAATGAGCTCCAAATATAATTGTAATAATGTAATATTATTCATTTGACATTTCCTCAACTTTGATATTACTTTACTTTTATAACTTAGATTTCAAGTACTAATCCAAAGACGAAGCACGAGTATAATTAACGATTCAACGAACTTACTTGTACGTGAAGTTCTATCATAAGTACCACCTAGCCACCCGGGTTTCCCGAATGTTGGGAAATGTCAAATACGAATGTGGTTTTATATGGTACACTGAATGACAAGACAGAGAGGGACTGACTGCAGGTAAAAAATAAATAAAAATGTTGTCAGAGAAACATCACCATTACCATAACTTCTAGTGCAGAGTGGTTGTCACCACTAACGTGGGAACTAAAGTGTGTATATGTCACCGTAAGTTTGTCAAAACCGTTAGTTTATAATCTAACGTTTTTTCTCGTTAGTTTACAAACTATCGATAAATTGTAAACTGTACCGTACTGCTTACGATATGACGTGTAATAAAATCGTTAAATTGTGAACTGGTTTAAACTTGAATTGCAAACGAAATACAGGACAACCACTACGGTAGTTTAGGTGAAGACTAGAGGGGGCGAGCGCAGCGAAGCCCCGGAATAGTCTTCATGTTAGGTTGACAAGTAAGAACAAAATAAACGTAAATTCTAAACCCTGTCGATCTGGTTTACAATTTGTCCATCGTTTACAAAATGATCAGTTTGTAAAGTAACGGTTTTGACAATCTTACGGTGACATATACATAACAATACTTAGATTTCAGGTACCCAATTCTTCAGACGAAGCACTTCGAATAATTATGATCCCAACAAAAACATTTTCATGTAAAATGTTGCTAAGACGAGACCATATGGCACGCACTGTCAAAAAGTTATCAGATCTCATGTAGAGCCACATTTCTAACTCTACACCCCCTTACTCTACAAGCATTAACTTTACAACCTCTACACCTCTAGTCAAAGTCCCTGCCGTCACATGGGATGGGCGTGAGGACGCTCCTGGGCGAACATTAGGTCCTTCGAGCCGGATACTACAACTTCAGTACGCGCCAAGTTTCTTTGGCTCTGAGCAAGGGTAACCTCTCTTTCTCGCATAGGGTTAGGTGAGCTACTTGTAAATCACTTCGCGGCATTAATATTTGTGTTTATTTCACCTCAGTGCTAATTATTGTTAGGTCAGGCTAGGTTAGGTTAGACGGGTGATGTACGTGTAAGTGTTTGCATGTACCTTTCTTGGAATTCCACACGGAGTTGTGGTGCGCCAGGTGCATGAATTTGTACAACAGATCCGGCTGGTTCAGGTCCGAGGCCAGTGAGCAGAGCTCCTTGTACGTTGACAGGTTTCCACTGAAATGAGACATCAGTATTTGACATATCAAGCCTCCGTAGGGTTCCGTGCCCGAAGGGTGACCATCCGTCTGTCCGTCAGTGGGCCGTATGTCATAAACCGTAACAGGCATCATTTTCACAGAATGTGTATTTTTGTTGCCACTGTAACGAGATAGCATATCGTCACGCGTGGTCCCAAATGGTGGCAGAGGGAAAGATTTTCAACAATTTTCCGATTTTCGCCGACAGCTGTGGTTTGTCGGTCGAGCTGTGCTTCCAAAGCGAGAGGTCCCGGTATCGAATTCAGGCTGAGGAAGAAGAAACAAGGACATGTGCCTTCTCCAGGGGTTTAAAGTGGCTGCACGTAGCCCACTTGAGCGAGGCCTCTGTGCCTGCCCCCTGCGCCTATTGTTCTAATTCAGGAGTTAGGACCTCCACACCAGCTGGAGTAGGAGGCCTGGATGTTCGAAGCACGTTTTTTGATTCAAGAGTATATTTTTCATGCTTTGGATAGCCAATTTCGCCGCTTTGGGTGATATAAATTATAAGTCACTCTTTTAATAGAGCCTTCTTGTTAATTCAATAATTTGACAAACCTGCGCGTTATTGTGCTTCTGCCACCACGTAGGGGAAGTCGTAATGGAAGGTTTACACGGAGTAAGAGTAAGACACGGCCTTCGCCGAGCAATGAACGAAATAACGTTGATTGTGATGATCACTCAGTCGTTGATTATGATGATGATTATGGTCAGCGCTCTCCCTTACTGCTTGGTATCGTCAGTGACCGCTGTTGTGCTCAGCTGTCCTATGGTCTAACAGCTCAAAACTACATTCTTCAACCTTACAGCCAGCAATAGACTATTATAGGCTGAAATGATCATGACGACATACCCAGTCGGCGCCTTCCCTAGCTGTCCTTCCTCAAACAGCTTGGTATCGTCAGTGACCGCTGTTGTGCTCAGCTGTCCTATGGTCTAACAGCTCAAAACTACATTCTTCAACCTTACAGCCAGCAATAGACTATTATAGGCTGAAATGATCATGACGACATACCCAGTCGGCGCCTTCCCTAGCTGTCCTTCCTCAAACAGCTTGGTATCGTCAGTGACCGCTGTTGTGCTCAGCTGTCCTATGGTCTAACAGCTCAAAACTACATTCTTCAACCTTACAGCCAGCAATAGACTATTATAGGCTGAAATGATCATGACGACATACCCAGTCGGCGCCTTCCCTAGCTGTCCTTCCTCAAACAGCTTGGTATCGTCAGTGACCGCTGTTGTGCTCAGCTGTCCTATGGTCTAACAGCTCAAAACTACATTCTTCAACCTTACAGCCAGCAATAGACTATTATAGGCTGAAATGATCATGACGACATACCCAGTCGGCGCCTTCCCTAGCTGTCCTTCCTCAAACAGCTTGGTATCGTCAGTGACCGCTGTTGTGCTCAGCTGTCCTATGGTCTAACAGCTCAAAACTACATTCTTCAACCTTACAGCCAGCAATAGACTATTATAGGCTGAAATGATCATGACGACATACCCAGTCGGCGCCTTCCCTAGCTGTCCTTCCTCAAACAGCTTGGTATCGTCAGTGACCGCTGTTGTGCTCAGCTGTCCTATGGTCTAACAGCTCAAAACTACATTCTTCAACCTTACAGCCAGCAATAGACTATTTTAGGCTGAAATGATCATGACGACATACCCAGTCGGCGCCTTCCCTAGCTGTCCTTCCTCAAACAGCTTGGTATCGTCAGTGACCGCTGTTGTGCTCAGCTGTCCTATGGTCTAACAGCTCAAAACTACATTCTTCAACCTTACAGCCAGCAATAGACTATTATAGGCTGAAATGATCATGACGACATACCCAGTCGGCGCCTTCCCTAGCTGTCCTTCCTCAAACAGCTTGGTATCGTCAGTGACCGCTGTTGTGCTCAGCTGTCCTATGGTCTAACAGCTCAAAAGTACATTCTTCAACCTTACAGCCAGCAATAGACTATTATAGGCTGAAATGATCAGGACGACATACCCAGTCGGCGCCTTCCCTAGCTGTCCTTCCTCAAACAGCTTGGTATCGTCAGTGACCGCTGTTGTGCTCAGCTGTCCTATGGTCTAACAGCTCAAAACTACATTCTTCAACCTTACAGCCAGCAATAGACTATTATAGGCTGAAATGATCATGACGACATACCCAGTCGGCGCCTTCCCTAGCTGTCCTTCCTCAAACAGCTTGGTATCGTCAGTGACCGCTGTTGTGCTCAGCTGTCCTATGGTCTAACAGCTCAAAACTACATTCTTCAACCTTACAGCCAGCAATAGACTATTATAGGCTGAAATGATCATGACGACATACCCAGTCGGCGCCTTCCCTAGCTGTCCTTCGTCAAACAGCTTGGTATCGTCAGTGACCGCTGTTGTGCTCAGCTGTCCTATGGTCTAACAGCTCAAAACTACATTCTTCAACCTTACAGCCAGCAATAGACTATTATAGGCTGAAATGATCATGACGACATACCCAGTCGGCGCCTTCCCTAGCTGTCCTTCCTCAAACAGCTTGGTATCGTCAGTGACCGCTGTTGTGCTCAGCTGTCCTATGGTCTAACAGCTCAAAACTACATTCTTCAACCTTACAGCCAGCAATAGACTATTATAGGCTGAAATGATCATGACGACATACCCCGTCGGCGCCTTCCCTAGCTGTCCTTCCTCAAACAGCATGGTATCGTCAGTGACCGCTGTTGTGCTCAGCTGTCCTATGGTCTAACAGCTCAAAACTACATTCTTCAACCTTACAGCCAGCAATAGACTATTATAGGCTGAAATGATCATGACGACATACCCAGTCGGCGCCTTCCCTAGCTGTCCTTCCTCAAACAGCTTGGTATCGTCAGTGACCGCTGTTGTGCTCAGCTGTCCTATGGTCTAACAGCTCAAAACTACATTCTTCAACCTTACAGCCAGCAATAGACTATTATAGGCTGAAATGATCATGACGACATACCCAGTCGGCGCCTTCCCTAGCTGTCCTTCCTCAAACAGCTTGGTATCGTCAGTGACCGCTGTTGTGCTCAGCTGTCCTATGGTCTAACAGCTCAAAACTACATTCTTCAACCTTACAGCCAGCAATAGACTATTATAGGCTGAAATGATCATGACGACATACCCAGTCGGCGCCTTCCCTAGCTGTCCTTCCTCAAACAGCTTGGTATCGTCAGTGACCGCTGTTGTGCTCAGCTGTCCTATGGTCTAACAGCTCAAAACTACATTCTTCAACCTTACAGCCAGCAATAGACTATTATAGGCTGAAATGATCATGACGACATACCCAGTCGGCGCCTTCCCTAGCTGTCCTTCCTCAAACAGCTTGGTATCGTCAGTGACCGCTGTTGTGCTCAGCTGTCCTATGGTCTAACAGCTCAAAACTACATTCTTCAACCTTACAGCCAGCAATAGACTATTATAGGCTGAAATGATCATGACGACATACCCAGTCGGCGCCTTCCCTAACTGTCCTTCCTCAAACAGCTTGGTATCGTCAGTGACCGCTGTTGTGCTCAGCTGTCCTATGGTCTAACAGCTCAAAACTACATTCTTCAACCTTACAGCCAGCAATAGACTATTATAGGCTGAAATGATCATGACGACATACCCAGTCGGCGCCTTCCCTAGCTGTCCTTCCTCAAACAGCTTGGTATCGTCAGTGACCGCTGTTGTGCTCAGCTGTCCTATGGTCTAACAGCTCAAAACTACATTCTTCAACCTTACAGCCAGCAATAGACTATTATAGGCTGAAATGATCATGACGACATACCCAGTCGGCGCCTTCCCTAGCTGTCCTTCCTCAAACAGCTTGGTATCGTCAGTGACCGCTGTTGTGCTCAGCTGTCCTATGGTCTAACAGCTCAAAACTACATTCTTCAACCTTACAGCCAGCAATAGACTATTATAGGCTGAAATGATCATGACGACATACCCAGTCGGCGCCTTCCCTAGCTGTCCTTCCTCAAACAGCTTGGTATCGTCAGTGACCGCTGTTGTGCTCAGCTGTCCTATGGTCTAACAGCTCAAAACTACATTCTTCAACCTTACAGCCAGCAATAGACTATTATAGGCTGAAATGATCATGACGACATACCCAGTCGGCGCCTTCCCTAGCTGTCCTTCCTCAAACAGCTTGGTATCGTCAGTGACCGCTGTTGTGCTCAGCTGTCCTATGGTCTAACAGCTCAAAACTACATTCTTCAACCTTACAGCCAGCAATAGACTATTATAGGCTGAAATGATCATGACGACATACCCAGTCGGCGCCTTCCCTAGCTGTCCTTCCTCAAACAGCTTGGTATCGTCAGTGACCGCTGTTGTGCTCAGCTGTCCTATGGTCTAACAGCTCAAAACTACATTCTTCAACCTTACAGCCAGCAATAGACTATTATAGGCTGAAATGATCATGACGACATACCCAGTCGGCGCCTTCCCTAGCTGTCCTTCCTCAAACAGCTTGGTATCGTCAGTGACCGCTGTTGTGCTCAGCTGTCCTATGGTCTAACAGCTCAAAACTACATTCTTCAACCTTACAGCCAGCAATAGACTATTATAGGCTGAAATGATCATGACGACATACCCAGTCGGCGCCTTCCCTAACTGTCCTTCCTCAAACAGCTTGGTATCGTCAGTGACCGCTGTTGTGCTCAGCTGTCCTATGGTCTAACAGCTCAAAACTACATTCTTCAACCTTACAGCCAGCAATAGACTATTATAGGCTGAAATGATCATGACGACATACCCAGTCGGCGCCTTCCCTAGCTGTCCTTCCTCAAACAGCTTGGTATCGTCAGTGACCGCTGTTGTGCTCAGCTGTCCTATGGTCTAACAGCTCAAAACTACATTCTTCAACCTTACAGCCAGCAATAGACTATTATAGGCTGAAATGATCATGACGACATACCCAGTCGGCGCCTTCCCTAACTGTCCTTCCTCAAACAGCTTGGTATCGTCAGTGACCGCTGTTGTGCTCAGCTGTCCTATGGTCTAACAGCTCAAAACTACATTCTTCAACCTTACAGCCAGCAATAGACTATTATAGGCTGAAATGATCATGACGACATACCCAGTCGGCGCCTTCCCTAGCTGTCCTTCCTCAAACAGCTTGGTATCGTCAGTGACCGCTGTTGTGCTCAGCTGTCCTATGGTCTAACAGCTCAAAACTACATTCTTCAACCTTACAGCCAGCAATAGACTATTATAGGCTGAAATGATCATGACGACATACCCAGTCGGCGCCTTCCCTAGCTGTCCTTCCTCAAACAGCTTGGTATCGTCAGTGACCGCTGTTGTGCTCAGCTGTCCTATGGTCTAACAGCTCAAAACTACATTCTTCAACCTTACAGCCAGCAATAGACTATTATAGGCTGAAATGATCATGACGACATACCCAGTCGGCGCCTTCCCTAGCTGTCCTTCCTCAAACAGCTTGGTATCGTCAGTGACCGCTGTTGTGCTCAGCTGTCCTATGGTCTAACAGCTCAAAACTACATTCTTCAACCTTACAGCCAGCAATAGACTATTATAGGCTGAAATGATCATGACGACATACCCAGTCGGCGCCTTCCCTAGCTGTCCTTCCTCAAACAGCTTGGTATCGTCAGTGACCGCTGTTGTGCTCAGCTGTCCTATGGTCTAACAGCTCAAAACTACATTCTTCAACCTTACAGCCAGCAATAGACTATTATAGGCTGAAATGATCATGACGACATACCCAGTCGGCGCCTTCCCTAGCTGTCCTTCCTCAAACAGCTTGGTATCGTCAGTGACCGCTGTTGTGCTCAGCTGTCCTATGGTCTAACAGCTCAAAACTACATTCTTCAACCTTACAGCCAGCAATAGACTATTATAGGCTGAAATGATCATGACGACATACCCAGTCGGCGCCTTCCCTAGCTGTCCTTCCTCAAACAGCTTGGTATCGTCAGTGACCGCTGTTGTGCTCAGCTGTCCTATGGTCTAACAGCTCAAAACTACATTCTTCAACCTTACAGCCAGCAATAGACTATTATAGGCTGAAATGATCATGACGACATACCCAGTCGGCGCCTTCCCTAGCTGTCCTTCCTCAAACAGTTTGGTATCGTCAGTGACCGCTGTTGTGCTCAGCTGTCCTATGGTCTAACAGCTCAAAACTACATTCTTCAACCTTACAGCCAGCAATAGACTATTATAGGCTGAAATGATCATGACGACATACCCAGTCGGCGCCTTCCCTAGCTGTCCTTCCTCAAACAGCTTGGTATCGTCAGTGACCGCTGTTGTGCTCAGCTGTCCTATGGTCTAACAGCTCAAAACTACATTCTTCAACCTTACAGCCAGCAATAGACTATTATAGGCTGAAATGATCATGACGACATACCCAGTCGGCGCCTTCCCTAGCTGTCCTTCCTCAAACAGCTTGGTATCGTCAGTGACTTGCGCCACCGCCCGCTTGCCGCTGCTCAGCTGTTCTATGATCTGACCGACTAAGGCTTGTTGGAGCTCTGGGGACGAGTTCTGGTAGACCAGGCTGAGCCCTTTGGAGGCCACGTCTTGGACTATCTCTATGAACAAATGGATAGATAAAGGTAATTAAAAGTTAACTTAAGTTAATTTGCAAAGAACAATCTTTTCAAATGTTTATTTAAGCTGTGTATTCTAGGAGGGCACAATTTTTTATATGTGTAGCCTTTCTTTAATTCAGGTCAGAGCATGGCGTTGACGGTGCTATGTCGGTACAGCCGGCATTAAAACGAGCCAGGCTCCATACAAAGCAGTGTGTAGGCTGGTCTAGCCAGACTAACCGTCACCCCACAAGACTCGCGTTTATCGCGTCTAAATGTCAAAACTGACACTTCTCCCAAATGTAACACAGACACTATAAAATGCGCGATAAACGCGAATCGCGCAATGTGTGCTACGGGTAGGGTTGCCAACCGTACTTTAATGTAAAGTATCTTACGTTATTTTTAGCCTTCGTTGTTTATACTTTTGAATAGCAATAAAGTACGCGAAAATACTTTATTTCAACATTGCGTTAAATCAATGCGTAAAATGAAACGTAAATTGACAGAGGCCGAGCCAAAAGGAGTTAGCAGTTGTAAAGTCAATCAAGAGATGGCGCTACGTGCGCACAATAATAGAGATTCTCATAAACTGAGAACGCAGCCATAATAATTACATGCGTGCGAGGGATACCGAAAACTGAACATTGTTGGTGTTACTTTTACGTAAATTAATTTGAAAGAAAGCGATTATTTTTTTACCCAGAAATATGGACAGTGAAAGTAGTGATAGTTTGGTTGGTCCTGAAAATCCTCCTAAGAAAGCCAAATTAACTAAAACCAAAAGGATTCAAAAATACAAATATGAGTGGGAGAAAACCTATACTTGGGTAAAAAATGATCCTGATATATATTGTAGTGCTCAAAAGCTCTAGAAGGTAATTCTGTAACAATAGTAGATGTTTTCAGCATAATGGATTATCTAAGAACAGAATTATTGCAAAGAAAGAATGATAAATATTTTGGCTATGCTACAAAACGTAAATTAAAGCCCATTGAAGAATCATCTCCTAACCTGTTTAACACAATTAATAGAAATTTATCATTGTTCATTGAAAAATGTTTGATATATTTAGAAAAGTGGTTTGATTTTAGTAATGATAACTGGCTTAATAGCCAGTGCTAATGCACTAAAGAATATACCTTTAAAGACTAATATTGAATTTAATCATCTAGAACAAGTAATAGAAGGAAAACTAAATTTGCAAAGGCTGAATATAAACATGGACAGCTTATATTCGGAAATAGTTATTTTAAAAGAATTTTATGTTAAATTGCAAGATGATGCAGAATTTTCTGTCAAATTTTCTGTTCAAAAAATGTCCTGACGTTTTTTTTTTATTAAAGAAAAAAATTATGTTATATACTCTCTGTGCCGGCCACTTCAGCATTCACTGAGAGAGTGTTTTCAGTGATGAATGCAAAGTGGAGGGAAGAGAGGAATATGGCATCTTTAAAATTAATTAAAAATTAATTGATTATATATCTAAATCTTGATTTAGACTTTAGTTCATCTTACAGTGCATTCAAAAAGAACCAATCACTGGTAAATTGGGCAAAAAGCACTAAGAAATATGTGTTTATACATTTAAATAAATAATACTTTATTTTATGACACTGTACTTTTTATTTACTATCTGAAAATTAAAAAATACGTTATTTCTTGTAAAAAAAGTTGGCAACCCTAGCTACGGGTGATGGTTCCAGGACCTAGAACCATCACCCGTAGCACACATTGCGCGACCTAGAATCTAGGTCAATAGTCGTCTCATATTATCTGTGATATTAGCTAGGGTCCAAACGATAATATTTTGGTATAATTTCTATTTTATAGCCAGGAATACAGCCGTGACTCCGCCTCAATACCGAAGGTAGTCAACATAGATACTACATAAATGAAACAAAAAATAAGCAAGAGGGTAAAAAACATATAATCAAAATATATACATATGGTATATTGTATTATGTACCATCTGCTAATTTCGCAATGGAAAGGGTTGTTGTAATCAAATTTGCTGGATAGTGATCATGAAAGACTTGGGTGCTGCAATTATTGGCAGTCTTAATATCAGCGGCGTGTATCTTTCGCACCTGAGATTCGCTGACGTTGCTGATCTCCAGACTATGCTCGCAGAATTGCATGAAGCATCCCTGTGGGTCGGCCTAAGATAAACATGTCCAACACAAAGATTATGACAGACACTCCCACAAGCAACGGTATCGACATTACTGTGGATAACCATCCCCTAGAAGTGGTTGAGGAGTATATCTATCTTGGACATTGTTTGTCCTTTGGTCGACAGAGGCAGGTAAAGGAGATCGTTAGACGAGTCCAGCTAGGATGGGCTGCTTTCGCAAAACTAAGGGTTGTTCTGACCTCTAACATCCCTCAATGCCTGAAGACAACGGTATTTAACCAATGTGTACTGCCCTCTCTCACATACGGTGCCGAAACATAGACGCTCACGAAGAAGATTGCGCACAAAGTCACGGTAGCACAAAGAGCCATGGAACGTGCCATGCTAGGCATCAGGCTGTCAGACCGTATCCGTAATAGCGAAATCAGACGCCGAACCAAGGTGGCTGATGTGGGTAAGCGGATAGCATGGCTTAAGTGGAAGTGGGCAGGACACTTGGCAAGGCGAGAAGACGGAAGATGGACCAGATCGGTGACAGAGTGGTGGCCAAGAGGAGGCCAAAGATCGGTCGGCAGACCATCTGCCAGATGGTCCGACGATGTGGCGGGGGTGGCAGGAAAGCAACGGAAGCGGGTTGCGCAGGACCGTGCTGAATGGCATGTTTAACAGTGGGTCCCCTGACAGGCTGATGATGACGATGACGATGATGATTTGTATTAGTAAAGCAAGAGATCTAAAAATCATTCTGTGGGAGTTTCTACCCCCCTTCTGCCACAGTGGTCCAATGTAGAGAATCAAAAGAAATGACGTTTGCAAAGCATATGTAAATATCTACACTAATAATTAAATTTGACTTTGACCTTGACTTTGAATTACACTTTGTTTAAGAATAATAGTGATTTTTGGAGTACTTAAAATCATTGTTTTATTACGGAATATTATTTGTTCAGGCTCCTCGGCACCCAATGACCTCGCAGGGGCCCATCAGCTACGAGGTAGCGTAGCGATCAGATGCCAAGAAGTGTGAACGTCGGCGATTCACCGAGCTAATACTTATGAACGATCTAACCTGGTCTGTGCTTCGGTCCCGTCAACTTCCTGTCTCTCTGCAAGGCCCGGGTGCACCCTAGGCTCTTCTTGGTAGACAGGTTCTTCAGCCAACCATGTATGACTGGCAGGCCAGCTTCGACGAGCACAGTGTTCCAACACAGGTTATGTTACGTGGGAAAAACCAATCGGCCACGTAAATGCGAACTTTATCTGGTTCGGGGAACCACAACACACTCAGCTATTTAGACAATCCTGAGGGGAACCCGAATACAAATCCAGATGGCTTGCGATTTAATTTCAATGCCCAAATCAATACGCGTTACATTGCGAGGGCTTTTCGTCTGTCAGTTGTCAAAAAACTGCCAGGTTGGCAGCAACGTCAAATTCAAAATGGCCGTTCCGAAACCATCGATCGAATATCGATTTGGAATAGAACAATCACCCGCCCGGACAGGCACCCACCTGTCCCCTAATCTACGGGCAGCCGAGACAACGTTGCTACCGCTCGTTTTAGAACCGAGCCTCCTACTAGAACCTCCGCAGACCGGGGAGTCCCGTCCTTGCCAGGGAACAAGTTAACAATGCGCCCCCTGCGCCAACGTAGTGGCGGTAGGTTAGCATCCTTAACCAGAACGAGGTCACCAACACTAGGGGGGCTGGTTTTGTCAGTCCACTTAAGGCGCTGTTGTAAGATATGCAGATACTCGAGCGACCAACGCTTCCAGAAATTCTGAGTAAACTGCTGCAACATCTGATACCTTGACAACCGATACAATTTCACTCCCTCGAAGGGGTGCTCGGGCAACGCGTTAAGTGGCTGTCCTATCAAGAAATGGCCTGGGGTCAGAGCCTCCAGGTCATTTGCATCCGAGCTGAGCGGACACAACGGTCGCGAATTGAGAACGGCCTCGATCTTACAAAACAATGTCGCGAGCTCCTCAAAAGTCAGCGCGGTCTGACCTACTATACGCCCCAAGTGCGTCTTAGCTGACTTAACTACGGCCTCAAAAATCCCACCCCAGTGGGGGCAAATCGGTGGGCTGAAGGTCCACTGTATACCCCGACGGGAGAGGGCCGTTCCAATATCCACTTTATTTACATTCAAAAAGTTGACTATCTCTCGTAAGTATCGTTCCGCACCGACGTAGTTAGTGCCGTTATCAGAGCGGATCAAAGTTGGAAGTCCCCTTCGAGAAACAAACCTATCCAAACAAGCAATGAAAGCCTCTGTCGAGAGATCAGCAACGAGCTCGAGATGTACCGCCTTGGTGGATAAACAAACAAACACACATAGGTACGCCTTGTATTGCTTAGCGGTACGCAATCGTGAACTCTTCACCATAAACGGTCCGGCAAAATCCGTACCAACACCTGAAAACGGTTTGACCTCATTCACACGATCAGGGGGCAAGTCCCCCATGAGAGGTTGCATCGTGGCAGCCTTAAGTCGATAACAAGGCATGCACCGAAATACGATGTTCCGTATGACACGGCGGGCAGATAAGATCCAAAACTCCCGCTGGAGGGTGGCCAACAACGCGTTACAGCCGGCATGCGCGTTTTTAATATGACGATCAGTCACCAGCAATTCAACTAACTGTCCCCCTTTGGGGAGCAGAAGTGGGTGACGAGCCGAATACGACAGATTCGCATTGCGCAATCTTCCTCCTACCCGAAGTAACCCGGTCGAATCAACAAAGGGGTTGAGACGCGCGACGGCTCCCTTCAATTTCGAACGTCCACTTCGTATAATCTCCAATTCTGCCCCAAACTTCGAGGACTGTACCAACCGGACCAAATTCAGTAGCGACTCGTTTCGCTCTGCCGGATTCAGAATAGGGTTCAACGTTCGCTGATCGCGAGGAGTACGACAATTTCGAGCGAATCTCCTAATCCAAGCGGACACGTTTATCAACTTGTCAAGTGAGCTATACCGGTCCAGCAGAAACCCGGTGTCAGGGTCCTCAGCCTTCTGGGTAACATGCACGGCCGCTCTGGGGCCATGATCCGAAGATACTACTACATGGCTGTGGGGCCAGTCCGATTCTCTCCTGGCAAGCCAGGGTGGTCCCCACCACAAATGGTGTCTAACGAGTTCAGGAGCCCGACATCCCCTGGATGCACAATCAGACGGGTTCAATTCTCCTGGTACATGTCTCCAGGTCAGTGGGACCTCAGACGACACAATCTGGGAGACACGGTTCGCAACAAAAACCTCTAAGTTATGGACCGAAGCCTTCAGCCAGCACAAAACAATCTGGCTGTCCGTCCACGCGTACACCGTATCCTCCAAAACCACTGACCCACGCAACACTGTTAGAGTGTGATTCAAAAGTTTGGTCAAAAGAGCAGCCCCGGACAGTTCCAGTTTTGGAATCGTCATCCTTGTCCGAATAGGCGCTACCTTGCTTTTTGCCAAAACCAAACGCACGTCGACCTCCCCGGTGGAGGTGACGGTTCGCAAATAAACCGCTGCCGCAAACCCTCGTTCACAGGCATCACAAAACCCGTGAAGGGTTGCCCTGTAATCCCCAGCAGGGACCAATTTCCTCGGCAGCGATACATTATTTATATTGAGGCCCAACCATTTTGCTAAATCATTCGATACAATGCAGCCCTGAGTTCCAGAATCTAATAGGGCGCGAACGTATGTTGGGTTGCTCGCCAAATCCCAAACAAGCACAGAGGCGATCGGTAACACCACCGTCTCCGGTTGGGGGGCAACAAATTGTTGGGCCGCAAATTCCTAGCGAGGGCCCCCGGGGCCCCACTGTGCCTGTAACCGATCAGGTAGGCAGCTATACGCCAGAGGGTCCCATTGTACAAATGGCCCACGCGCCGGTTCCATTGCCACCCTACGACGCCCCCCGAAGGGGGGTGGGCGTGAATTCAACCGTGGCCGCTCCATGAGCGGGGGGGACATCACATGCGACCGACGAGGACGAGGCGACGAGCGGGGCGACAACTAAGGCGGCGTCCGAACCGCATCCGCATAGCTCGAAGGTGTCCCATGCCACCCGCCCGTTACGGCCTGCTCAACATACCCAATGTCCCGCTGAGTCGGATGCTGAGTCGCAACCGAAAACTCAGGGCCCCCCATGTGATGACCCTGAGTGCGGCCCTGCACCCCTGGGTGGCTGCGTGCTTGTGGCCCCATTGCCCGCTGAGTCGGATGCTGAGTCGCAACCGAAAACTCAGGGCCCCCCATGTGATGACCCTGAGTGCGGCCCCGCACCCTAGTACTACCCTGTGCACGTGGGGACGTTGGCCCCTGAGTTGCGCTCCAAGTCGCAAACGAATTCTCAGGGCCCCATGCCGTGTCACCCTGGATACGGCCCTGTGGACGTGGGGACGTTGGCCCCTGAGTTGCGCTCCGAGTCGCAAACGAATTCTCAGGGCCCCATGCCGTGTCACCCTGGATACGGCCCTGTGGAGGCTGTTGGCCGGACCGGTTCATGCACAACAGATTGTTGTGGGCCCCACCACAATATCCGCACATTTTGGTACGCGTGCAGTCCCTAGCCATGTGTGGCCCGAGGCACAGGAAACACCAGCTCCGCTGCTTGGCCATCCGGCGCCGTCCCTCAACCCTAAGTTCCCCGAACTTATTGCAATTGGCCACAGCATGGCCAATCTGCCTACAACATGGGCAGGTCTCACTATGTGGGGTCAATGCACTCACAGTCCCATACGACTGCCGGTTGGTGCGGTCCTTCCTCGTCGGAGGGCCCCTACTCACAGCGCTCCCGGCAGCTCTCTGTGGCTCCGAAGGATGGGTGACCGTCAACCCCAAATTCTCTGCCCGTCGAGCCTCCTCTTCCAAGAATCCGACCAAGTCGGAGAAGGCGGGCAGGTCCTCGGCCGACCTCCCGTGAGACTGTTCGAAACGAGTCTGCACGTCAGCGGGTAGGCGGGAAAGTACAATGTACAGCAGTAGGTACGACCATTCACCAACCGGAAGTCCAAGATTCTCTAGAGCCTTGGTGACGGACAACAATGGGTTCAAAACCTCCGTCTGTATGGCCCCGACCTTGTTCACAACCGGGATACTAAACAAACGGTTCAGTTGGGCATCGGCCAACCTCCGTTTGTTATGGTAACGTCTGACCAACAATTGTCTGGCCGTTTCATAGTTACCCTCCGTAACTGTCAAATGAGCGACCAGCTCCCTAGGCTCACCCCTTAATGCTGCCACCAGCTGAGCCATCTTGACAGACTTGGTAATGTCCGATCGCATGTGCACCAAACTGTCGAACAGATTGATGAAGCTCATCCATTCACCGGACACTCCGTCAAAGGTAGGCATAGTTATGGCAGGTAACCTGGACCCCGAACCCTGAAGCGGCAGAGGTGCTTCAATGTCACCACCATGGCTGGACTCGCGCTGTCTACGTATGTCCGCAGCCTTCTGCGTGATAGCAGCTGCCATCTCCATACATTGGTCGACATCCCCTAGCAACCGTGACAGCCTGTCAGGTGCGCAACCATCAACTGATTCCGCCTGCGCGGACAATTCGAGCACCCTGTTGTAACGTTCCTTAACTTCCATAGACCGCTCCAATACCACATCATGCCTATCTAAACGGTCTATCAGACCGTGTGCGGAGGAAAACCATCTGAGTTCCTTAGAAACACCCTTCTGGATTTCAGATAGCGACATGATCGGAACGATACTTACTCACAATTTGCAGTAACTCAATTATATTGGACCCTCCAGTCTACAACCCAAACGAGGGAACCCTAAACCACAACTTAAACAATGTTGTTTTCCTTAAACAATAGGAACCGAGTTTTATATCTATATAAATTCTGTAAATACAATTTAGTTTCCCTTTATCATTATAACACACAGAGATAGTCAATATTAGTTCAAGTTATAAATTGCTATAAACTGAAAACAATGTAATAGCCTGCTATCAATAGATGTAACTACCTATGTTAACCAAACATTCATTAGCATTACTAGACCACTAATAGATTGACTAACTGGTACTTCAATGCAAATTTCAATTCACCTACAATGTACCTAGTTGAGTACCTACTATTCTGAGTCACATCTCAGTACAACTGGTCATTTAGGGAAAACTGTAATATCTGTCTGTCTACTACCAGCAATAGACTTATAGCTTACAATACTACCAATCTATGTGGATACAGGAACAACACCAAGTTAGCTAATAACCGCCTATACCTACAGATTGATAGTCCCAAATCGTGGGTTCCTGGAGCCCTTGACGGCTGCAAATCTCAGGAAACCACGCTCTTGCTACCAAAAATTGTTCAGGCTTCTCGGCACCCAATGACCTCGCAGGGGCCCATCAGCTACGAGGTAGCGTAGCGATCAGATGCCAAGAAGTGTGAACGTCGGCGATTCACCGAGCTAATACTTATGAACGATCTAACCTGGTCTGTGCTTCGGTCCCGTCAACTTCCTGTCTCTCTGCAAGGCCCGGGTGCACCCTAGGCTCTTCTTGGTAGACAGGTTCTTCAGCCAACCATGTATGACTGGCAGGCCAGCTTCGACGAGCACAGTGTTCCAACACAGGTTATGTTACGTGGGAAAAACCAATCGGCCACGTAAATGCGAACTTTATCTGGTTCGGGGAACCACAACACACTCAGCTATTTAGACAATCCTGAGGGGAACCCGAATACAAATCCAGATGGCTTGCGATTTAATTTCAATGCCCAAATCAATACGCGTTACATTGCGAGGGCTTTTCGTCTGTCAGTTGTCAAAAAACTGCCAGGTTGGCAGCAACGTCAAATTCAAAATGGCCGTTCCGAAACCATCGATCGAATATCGATTTGGAATCGAACATTATTCTTCATCTCATTACCTTCCAAAAGATACCAAAATTATGTTTCTAACTAAAACTTTATTTAATTTGTACATTGAAATTTTTCGTAACTGAGATTAATCATATATAACATAAGCCCTGTAGTGATTCACAGTGGACTAATTGATTAGGTAATAAATTAATAAATGAAGGCCGTTAATTTCCCCACTGAGGGGCACAGGACTACCCGGATACGAGTAAAATTGAGCCATACGACGACCGGTTTAGCCTAGCGGTTAGTGACCCTGCCTACGAAGCTGACGGTCCTGGGGTCGAATCACGGTAAAGGCAATATTAGTGTGATAAGCATGAATATTTGTTTCTTAGACTTGGATATTTCCTAGTTCATTATTTAAGTAACTTTAAAAAAATGGTACTTGTTCGATTTCTGTAAGATTGGCCTCCGACACATACAAACATATGTATTTATGTATTAGAGGCCAATACATACATACATACATACATATGCTCACGCCTATTTCCGGGAAGAGCGATAGGCAGAGATCAAAGACCTCCACCTGCTACGATCCTGGCATAAATCTCTCGCTTCCTCAACATTCATGCAAGCGCGCCGGTTACGAGTACTTCGTATTTGCCCCTTCACTAACAATTCACCGATTTGGTCTTTATAGGACCTTCTTGGGCGTCCCCGCCCGACGGCTCCTTTCACACCCGCTGTATAAATCTGTTTCGTCAATCTCCTTTAATTCATCCTTTCACCGTGACCAAACCATCTAAGCTGGCCCTTCTCTATCCTTGTCACTATATCTTCTTTCAATCCACAGCGTTCCCTTATTACTTCTTTCTTTGTTCTTTCTTTCATCTTTCACATATACTTCTCAAAGAGCTTTAATATTTATTTAAAAAAAAAACTCAATCACCCTGGCTCACTGCGGTTTAATGGACGGTTTTTACGATAATTACTGCCAAGTAGCGATACTAGCCGGGACCTATAGCTTTACGTGTCATCCGATACACGATACGTATTTAAGAAAAAATTATTATCCTACTGGTACATGGTGAGCACCGGATTCGGAGCGGATCTCTATACAAAAGGGAAATCAATCTACAAAACTACAATAAAAACAGATGAATGCAGGCCGGCGAAGGCCGGTAGGATGGCCTGCTCGTTCGCCCGATAAGTCCCGTTTAGATAATTTTTTATGGGGCACGATGAAGCAGTTCATACCACGCTCATCAGCACGGAAGCAGATCTTATAGATCGGTTATTAAGCTGCGCTAACCCCATCTGAAGTGACCCAGAAATAATCAGAAGAGCTACGTAGCAAATTGTTTCGGTCAGCATTGTCCCTTCAGCAACAAGGGGACACTTTGAAAATGTAATGCAATATTCTGTTTTAGTTGCAGTTATCTAGATTGAGTTCCCTTGTTTGAAGAGTTTAGGGGGGGGGGGGGGGGGGGGGGATCACCACTCACCGCTGTTCTCGGACAAGAAGTCCATGAACACGTCCTGCAGCTCCTGCAGCCGGGAGCTGATGGGTTGTCGCTCGGGGCAGTTCTTCAGCAGAGCGAGCAGCCAAATGCTGGTTGCCTGCAATGCCGACACAAGTTCATTCAGCACCATAGTACTCCACTAAGCCGACTAGGCGTCACATATAGGTACATTTATCAGTTGGATTATCTTCGATTTTTCAATCCTCAGATAAAGTTTATTTGCGTGTTTATCTCAGGAATTTGACAGAATATATACCGGTGAAATGTCTGTTTATCTGAGAATTGAATAATCGCCCCTCAAGTCTATTAAACAGTGCAATTGGTATTTTGCTCACACGCATCCGGCATCCGGCATCCGGCATCCGGCATCCGGCATCATATCGCACCGGCCAGACAGAGAGGTCGTGCCCACTTACCTGTCTCGAGTGCGGGTGCGGAAACTTGCCAATACTGAACAACTCCTTCAGCAGAAACTCTAGCAACTCGTCGTTCTCTATCAGAGCATCCGCGTCTTTCACCTTTGCTGCACCCTAGAAGGAAGTACCATGGTTTTGTAGCAATGCCGACTTTAGCACAAGGGCACAAGGAGCACGTGCCCAGGTCCCCCATTCTCGCCTCGAAAGGCCGCCTCGTTTAACAGATCGTATTGGTTGCTCGGGTTGCGTCGGGAGAGCGGCCTAGTGAATTATGGCCTAACTGGAACGTTCCTTTGGCCCGTACTATAGTCCCCAACGCCCCGAGCATGGTCTAAGACGACCCTGTTTGTACAGCCATACAATAAGAGTTCCAAGAAGGAGTTTAAAAAAACACGGTATAATGGTAAAGTGGAAGTCCCTTTGGCACGCTGCAAGCACGAAATCCAAAAGCTGCCGCGGTGCTGCGGCCCTGTCACGCTAAATGGAGTATTTAATAACTGAACATGAACGTGAACATTTTTATACAGGCACATACATTGCTTCTGGCCCCACACTAGGATACCCTGTGTCGTGGGAACCAGAAACAACGACGTCATACACATATAAACATCCAAGATCTGGGTATTTTTTTCTTCTATCCCCAGCCGGGGTTCGAACCCGGGGCCTCTCGCATGGTAGGCAGAGCTGTCACATATGTGAGCACAACCACAGACCATACATGGAAGTAGTCCTAGGCCTTAAAGA
Organism: Argyresthia goedartella; assembly: GCA_949825045.1. NCBI lineage: Eukaryota > Metazoa > Arthropoda > Insecta > Lepidoptera > Argyresthiidae > Argyresthia > Argyresthia goedartella. The sequence continues at coordinate 626,111 of OX463815.1, forward strand.
CCCCGATATGTATTCGAATCAACCGTGTCAATTATTTCATATAAAATCCATCTGTCATTTAGAACGGTCATAGCAAATACACTCTTATCTATGAGCTATAAGAGCGACTGAGCAGTGGTGCAGAGCACCTATCGTATGAGACGCGAAGTAGGTGTATTTGCAGCGTCCGGCTACTTCGCGCTGGCGCAATGTGTGATATGATTCGAAAGCTATATTATTGTAAAGTAACGCCTACCTCTTTCGGCAACTCGGTCCATTGGTCCCGATTCTCGTTCGAATTCACTCCCTCCACACACAGGACTAAAGACTCTCCAATTTGGAGATGAATCTCGAACTCTTTGCTCTGAAAATGAATACAAAGCAGTATATACATAAGTGGAAAGTTATCGTCAAAAGTTTATTGAACAAATCTGGTGCTGCAGCTGTGCTGAAACTTTTTTCAGACGATCACTTAGCAACTTGACACATGTTCTTATTCAAAACTGTTTCGATATTTTGGCTCCTAATGCATTATCGAACTGGAGAAAGAAGAAGCAAATAGACTCGTTTCAGATTTGTATAGCGTCGTCTCCGTCACTCATTATCTGTGTGATCTCTTTCTATAGTCCGACGCGCAATATTCACCGACGGGCGGCACCATTTTATTATTATTATGAGCCCATGTCCCACTGCTGGGCACCGGTCTCTTCTCCCCTCTTCTACTCTATCCGATACCGGGCGGTCTCGCTCCAGTTCTTATCCAACAATGAATAAATAAATATTTATTCATTGTTGGACACAGCCCGTACAGTCTTGGAATACGATCGCAATATCTGGATTGGTGGCGCGCTCTCAGGGTAATTCATACACCTGCGAGGTGCAAATATAATGTGCTGGCTCAGTTACACTAGGGGACAAGTTTCCCCTAACATGTCGCTGCAACGTAACGATGACGCTGCAACATTGCACAGTGTCCCGAAAGGGGCTCACGATATTTTTAACCGCCGACGAAAAATATGAGTGTTATAATTTTGAAGCTTGTGTCTGTCTGTCGACGGAAGAAAAGATTAAACGCGTTTTAAAAAAAAATATTAGTAGTCTTAATTGCGACGGTTGGACTGATTTCTGTAAATGCCTGCGATAACTTCTCTCTCTGCGACTCTAATTAGTATGTAATTACAAACACAATGACAACTGATTAACATTTACAACTCTTAGCCATATTTTATTAAGGCTAGTATCTAATCGCATTTCAAAAACACCGATTTTTACAGCAAAAAAGGATCAGCAATAACACTTTTTATGTTTTAAGTATTTTTTGTTGTTCTTACATGTTCAACCTAACACGAAGGATAAAGAGGCTTCGCTTCGCTCACCCTTCACCCTTCACCTAAGCTACCGCAGTATTTTGCCCCGATATTTGATGTGCAAATCACTATCATTGATGTGCAGTTTAATATTTCCCTTTTATTAATATCGGTTCATTGGTTCAAAAGTTATCAGCGTATCAAGGAAACAAGTATGTCAAATTTTAGACTTAAGATTTAATTTATTGTGCCGGGGGTGTTTTGAATTTGAACTTCATAGTTATATAGTAATGTTATGACTCACATCTTTAGCCATCTGCAGGAATCCCTGGACAATCTGCTTCGCGAACGGGCACTGCTCACCAATGCACATCAGTCCGAGAGTATAAAGCGCTTTCTCCTTTATCTTCGACGACATCTTAGCGTTCATTACAACACGGAACAGCCTGTAAATAATTAAAGGATTTTGTTTAATTATTTGCCAAATTAAGTAAAAACTACATTAAAAAAACACACAAATAACTAAATGTTCACCGAAATTTAACACCCTATTTTACACTAAACTACATGGGGTCACCTCGCTCTGCTCCGCTTCGATTCCAGGTTGTATTATAAAGTTGTGCCCTAACAAACCTAACTTTAGTATATGGACAGAGTGACCTTTAGCAACCAATAAGGTTCTGTCTACATGGGAACTCGGTGAACATTCAGCATATTTGGGAGTAAAAACTGATATTGACAAACAATATATTTGTTGCCGTAAATATATAGTAAAATATTTAAATAATGAACATCTGCAGCTAGATAGAACCCAGTGTATATAGGTGTATGTATTTATGTATGTTCCACCGTAGCACCTAAACCACTGGGCCGATTTTAATGCACGAGGTCTCAATACAATTCCTTATCATAGTCCGGGTGACGGACGGACGCGCTACATTGTAGGCTTCTCTAAGATGCCCATCCCTCTCCACAACCGCGAATATCGTGACCACATCACTCTCGACATGCTCCACGAAAGGTCTTGAAACATTGAACGGGTTCGCCTACGAACGCTTGACGGCTTCCTTGGAAGTCATTTTCCGGACCATGTGACCTAACAGTTCTTTGTGTGTGTGTATTTAAGTATGTTCCACCGTAGCACCAAAACTACCGAGCCGATTTTGATGAATGAGATTTATTTATTTATTTATTTATTTACATAATCTATTTGTGCCATTACAGCAAAGCCAAGTCGACACAAATATACAAAATACAATACAATTCAATTATTACAAATTAATTTACCATAATTATGTCAAATATAATAAGTTAAATTCAATCGTATAAATGCAGTTACCATATTATCATTATATCCATAAACATTCGAGAAAATAATTACAAGACTACACTATCATGCAATCTTCTCACAGAACCTTCCACATTCTCGCACAATATCCCTCCATGCATCACCAAACAGATCATTCAATGGTGCTGCGGCCAACAGTGCATTGAGGCTATTCCGTGCCCGGACCAGCGGAGACTGCAGGCGCGCCACCGTGCGGTGCGAGCCGCCCGCTAGCAGCTGGTGCCTTCGAGCGCGTAGGTAGTTGTCAGGCACGTAAAGCGCGCATACGGCACTGACAAGCGCTGCGCAGTCACTGTCGCCTCGCAATAATCGACACACAGTCAGAAGCTGTTCGGTGTTACGTCTCACCTCTAGTGAGTTAAATCCAAGCATACCTAAAATAAAATCGGATGGATAAAGGTAAGGGTAGTATCAAAATTTCCTCTTATATAGGTATCTAAGAAAAGCTTTGTGTACCTTCTCGAGCATAAGGACGTATGAGCTTTCGTGCGGATTCCAAACAACCGAGCTAGATTCAAGTTTGGTTCTCACTAGGGCCGTGTATAGAAGCTGGACCACACCCAAGTTATGGAATCCCTTACTATTCCGTATCACAAACCCTAATCTTCTGAAGCATTCCTTGGCTAAAGTGCTCACATGCTCATGGAATGTAAGTTTAGGGTCGAACGTAACACCGAGGTCCTTCATCGAATACACTCGAGTCAGAGACTCAGTGCCGAGTGTATACGTCGCGCTAATAGGCCGTGGAGAGCGCGTGAAGGACATTATACAGCACTTTTCAGTATTGAATAGAAGCTTGTTGTTCACACTCCAACTATGAACCGCGTCTAAATCTTCCTGTAGTAGCCTACAATCATTCACTGACTTCACGGGAAGTACCAGTTTCAGATCGTCCGCGTACAAAAGGCAATTGGCGTGTTTCAGTTCAGATTCCAGGTCATTTATCATGATGATAAATAACAACGGACCAAGGATCGAGCCTTGGCTAACACCTGACCGTGTGTGGTACGGCTGGGACTCATAACAGCCATGTCGCACGTATTGTTGGCGGTTCTTCAGGTAGTCAGCGAAGAGAACCAACAGCCGTGGGGCAAATCCAATGGCACACAATTTCTTCATTAGGACGTCGTTATCGACTCTATCGAACGCCTTGCGGAAGTCCAGATAGGCGACGTCCACCTGACATCCCCGATCCATGCTCTCTGAGACCAACTCGACTAACGTCAGTAAGTTGGTGGTTACTGAGCGACGACTCCTGAATCCGTGTTGCGAGTCACATAAAAACGGCGCAATCTGGGGCCAGATTTTACCGTATATGATTGACTCGAACAATTTTGCCAATGAATTCAGGATCGCAATCGGTCGATATTGATTTACAGAGGCAGTGTCACTAGACTTGGGCATAGGACTGACTCGAGAGAGCTTCCAGCTGGTAGGGTACTTCCCTTGCTCGAGAGCTAAGTTGAAGATGTGACCCAACGGTATAACTAGCTGATTACTGTAGGCCTTTAAAAAGTAAGGAGGGACGTTGTCCGGTCCAATTGCGAGATATCAATCCATTCGTTATTATGCTCCGGGTGGCATAAGCTACATTGTGACCCTCTAAGATGCCCATACCTCTCCACAACCGCGAATATCGTGACCATATCACTCTCGACATGCTCCACGACAGGTTTGCCGACATTGAATGGGTTTAGTTGCGAGCGCTTGTTCAGTTCCCCGGGAGACATCTCCGGCAGCGGCAGGGCGGTCAGGCGCGCCAGCAGAGCTATGTTGGTGCACGCCACGTTGACTAGTTGCGATTGCGGACTGATGAGGAAATTCGCTGGAATGGAATAATAAATATATTAATGTCCCCACCGAGCGGCACAGGCCTTTACACCGGCCGGATACGAGTAAGCTTCAGCTATGCTCCATCAGGCTGGCTCGGTGTGGGTTGATGGAGGGGTTTGACGACTGCTACTACCATGGAATGGTATAATACAATATATTAAAAGAAAGTTATGGCGCACACAAGGTGGACCTTGGCGTCCAGGTTTAGCCAGTAATGCTAGCCTTCATATATCATGATAATCAATAAACCATTTCAATAGCAATAGGTTGGCGAAGAGCAGGGAGGATTTTGGAGAGCTGATCGCCGCCCCACAATAATAGAAAAGACGATAAGAATAACTAATAGATTGGGGAATAATAAAACGAGCGAATAAAGCAACTAATTCAGCGAACGACGATTAACAGCGGAATTACCTGAAATGAGCGAAAAAATACTGAATTTTCGCTCACCCCCTTTATCCATCGTGTTAGGTTGAACATGTAATAAAAACAAAATCCAACGCTCGTTTTTTAAGGTTCCGTACCCAACGGGTAAGAACGGATCCTAATCCTAATCCTGCGAACCCTATTACTAAGACTTCGCAGTCCGTCCGTCCGTCCGTCCGTCCGTCTGTCACCAGGCTGTATCTCAAGAACCTAGCTAGCTAGAGAGTTGAAATTTTCACAGATTATGTATTTCTGTTGCCGCTATAACAACAAATACTAAAAAACAGGATAAAATAAATATTTAAGGGGGCTCCCATACAACAATACCACATACAAACTTATGAATGCACCTGGTTACGTACATGGAGTGTGAAAGTAACCGCACCAATAACTTTGTAAACAATATTTTGCTGTGTAAAATCCAAACTATTCACTCCACACCATTGCTTCCATTGAACGGTGGTACGGAACCCTTCGTGCGCGATTTAGACTCGCACTTGACCGGTTTTTATTTAATGTTATACGAATAAGGGTTTCCAAGTTGCTCTTTTTCAGATTTCTAGTCGCGCAGTATTAATACAGTATTTTTGTCAATTAAAAACTGTATTCACGGTGATGCGTTTAAAGACTACCCTAATAGATGTTCCATGAGTGAGTATGAGTAGGTATGAGTATAAACTGAGCCCCCTCGGCAATGCATGCAATGCGGACTTCCGAACTCTGCATGTGTTTCATAAACCAACAGACATTATACGTACCGAGACACAAAGCGCCTTCCTGACAAGGCTCCCAGCTGTCAGGCGAGAAGCCTTTGCCGCCAAACTGCTTGCCGCGCTTGGACGCACTTATGCACCTGAAAAGAAAAAAGATAAGATAAGATAAGAAATTACTTTACTTTGTTAGCTGGAGTCACCATCATATCAGGTCTGGAAGCTTGTAAGCCTACGAAAAAGTATTATTAACGTTGTCAACTTTCGAACATACACAACAGTGTCGGGAGCATGTATATTTGACGCATCGAAAAATTGTTCGAGATCAGATGAAATTAACCTTATGATTATGACATTGAACATATATGAGTCACTGACTTTAATTGGAATACTTCACAAAATTGTTTTCGGTTTACAAATAGCCCATGTTTTAGTCCAGGCCATATTGCACCTATGTTCCAGCCAAATCGGGTGAGTATTTTGGCGTGACGGAGTAATAAAACAATAGATTATATGAATTGCTTTATTTTTGCCATCATTTTTAGGGTTCCGTACCCAACGGGTAAGAACGGAACCTGTATCTCAAGAACCTAGCTAGCTAGAGAGTTGAAATTTTCACAGATTATGTATTTCTGTTGCCGCTATAAGAACAAATACTAAAAAACAGGATAAAAGAAATATTTAAGGGGGCTCCCATACAACAATTCTTTCAATACCACATACAAACTTATGGATGCACCTGGTTACGTACATGGAGTGTGAAAGTAACCGCACCAATAACTTTGTAAACAATATTTTGCTGTGTAAAATCCAAACTATTCACTCCACACCATCGCTTCCATTGAACGGTGGTACGGAACCCTTCGTGCGCGATTTAGACTCGCACTTGACCGGTTTTACGTATATCATGTCGAATAGACCACGGGCTCAATAAAACAATAAAATACCATATTTTATTGCCTAAAATCGCGGGTTCGAATTGACAGCAGACAGTTTGGCGCGAAAGCACCCGTCGGCTATGCGTCAACCTCTTCTCCTTCTGTTGCTTGGAAAGGGAAGGTAGACTGACGCATAGCTCCGTCCCTTACATTGAAGTGTCACAATGGCATGCAGGACGTTACTTCCGCCGATGGGTGTTTTAAAACACATTCCATTTCAAAACAAAATAAAATATATACTAAATAAAATAAAAACATGCAATATTATGCTTTTAGGTCTCGAAATATTATTCAATGTGATAAATATTTCTACAAAAGCTTCTCTGTTATACATAAACATTTGCAACTAAAACAGAACATTTACAATTACCTCTCACAGATCTGCGCAAACGCAGCGGCGTACCCGCACTGCGCCTCCAGACTCTTGTTGGTGTTGGCTTGCTCCACAAAGTCCTTTATTTCTTTGTCGATGGCGCGCTTTTCCGCTGTGTTTACTGAAATTAATTTTATTACTTAATTATTTATTTTTTCACAAGGCTTTCAAGTCGAGGAAGCAGGCAGAAGAGCTCTCACGAGGGGCGGCGGTTGCCCATACATATTTTTGTCTAGACGTGACAATCGTCGCATATGATTGTTTTTCTGTCCATAAGGTTGGTCCTGTAAGAATATTTCTTGCTTTGAGGTCTTTGGTCTAATTAAAACTTATTGAAGTGTATTTATTTTCTGGTTATGTTTATTTTCCTATTGGTAAATCTCAGAACATTTTTTTCTCCAAAATCGTACGTATGTTTATTTTACCACTTATTTATGGAATCCCGCGGCCTCCCTATGGAGGGGTGACCCACCTGTTGAAAACCACTTAACTATAGTAAAGACAAGTAGGCAGATATTTAAAATAATGCAAACAGATTGCCGATCCCACAGGCAACATACAAAATACTCTATGAAAAAGGATCTGTGGTTAGTTTCGACGCCTTTGGAACTGTCACTTCATACATTTGTTTGTTTACATTGTTTCAATTACCTACTTGTCCTGACTATAGTGTTGATAAATATTACCTGTTATAATAGCATATATCAGCGAGGCAGTCTCTCGGATTTCTTCCCTAGTGCTGTTGGTGAACAGGTTCTTGAGAAAAGGCAGCAGCGAAGTGTATTTCGGCGCCATTTTCTCGGGCACGCACCCGATGATGTCCAGGAAGCATGTTAGCGGCATTATATCTGAAATGCGTTGTGTGTCACCCTTAGATCACCAACTAAAAACTAAACAATAACTGTCTAGCTCAAGGGACTCCAACACAATTTTGGGGAGGGCCAGGTTTAGTATTTTTGTAACCGTAGCGGGCCAAAATCAATGCCCAATGCCAAAGTGAGCTTTAAATAAATTCTACATTCAACTTGCACGTTATTTTGTAAGTGGGTAAATATTGTTTATCTACACACGTATCATAAACCCTCTTTACTGCGTACAAAAACCGCACGTTACGATCCGCATAATGTTAAACTACTTGGTTAACTAACTACTAACTAACTTAAACTCATTTCTTATCTGAAAAATTACACATTATGAACATAATGTGTAATTTTATGTAGCAGTCACATAATAGTAGTTTATGTGAATGCTGCATAATGGAGGGCATTAAAACTCGAGAGTGGGGCTCGTTTCATAATAATATCACTCGAGTTTTAATGCCTAATTATGTACAGTTACATACACTAGTTTATCTACACACATATCATACGCTCTCTTTGATGTGTTCAGGAACCGCATGTTTGACCGGCATTGTGGTTCTGCAATTGTTTAGCTTGTTCTTTAGTACCAACTTCACGCAGACGGGCGTCGGCGTTCGAAATTTGAATGTCAGTACCAACTTCACAGACAAACTAGGTACGGCACGCGAGTGGGCGTCGGCGTTCGAAATTTGAATGTCAGTACCAACTTCACAGACAAACTAGGTACGGCACGCGAGTGGGCGTCGGCGTTCGAAATTTGAATGTCAGTACCAACTTCACAGACAAACTAGGGACGGCACGCGGGTGGGCGTCGGCGTTCGAAATTTGAATGTCATTATTTGTAGAAAAACTACACATAATGACCATAATGTGTAGTTTTCCAGATACGAAACAAGTTTTTACCAAGTATTTTAACATAATGCTGATCGTAACGTGCGCTTTTGAACGCAGTAAAGAGGGTTTATGATACGTGTGTAGATAAACTACTATTAAATACCAACAAACTTGTAAGTGTACATTATTCATAGTCGATAGTTAGATGATCGAATAACTGACATAGAACATTTTTAAAACTATTTGCGCAATATTTATATCGATGTGTTTTAAAGTTTTGACCAGGTCGCGGGCCTGACGAAAGACTTATGCCTGCCGCATGGTGGCCCGGGGGCCTTACGTTGGACGGGCCTGAGTCTAGCTAATCTGGGAAATGACTGAAGGCCTTGCCATAACAAGGTGAAATACGTCCCAAAAAGTGTAAATTTTCTGAGTCCGGTTATTAAATCGTTGGTTTTCCTGTTTAGCTCTGTCAGTCTGTCACATCGGAATGAAAAAAAGCGTGAACCTTTTAAAAGTATGCGTTTACTAATCAACAGGCACGACAATGAGACTTCACAAGTAGATCCAATGTATGGGACATTAAACGCCAACGGCACAGAAACTACGTGCATGGGTGGTTTTATTGTGGATTTTCGTTCAAACATACACATACTCGCGCCTTTTTCCCAGAAGAGGCAGAGGGTAGTCAGAGCACAACAACCTGCGGATTTGTGTTGGAAAATAAGAGAGACTCATATCATTCCTGCACTAGCTCTCAACTGCTGAGTAATCATTATGAGGTAAGGATCCAAAACTTCAGTATGCAGCAGATTCTAGTAGAAGTCATCAGCATCAGCCCACATTCACCCACTGCTGGATATTGGCCTCCTCTTTACCATGTCATCTTCTCCGGCCCCGAGCATCTCGTCTTAGAAGGACTTGGAATACAATGACTGCTGATGTCATTCTTTTATTCGACCGTGAGTATTGGCGCTATAGACATGAAGCCTATGTCCAGCATTGGATAGAAGTGGGCTGAAGCCTTTATGTCCATTTCGACCACTGCCCATTTTGTGTCAATGGAAACTTGTCGCCCATGAAGACAAGGCTCATAATGACCACGTCCCAATTCGACAACATTTAGGCTGTGAGTCAAGGGCGAATAAGACCATTTTCTTCTTAACCCCGAGGCCCATCACCTTCCGAAACGGTGGTCTTTTTTATATATAAAAAAATTGACTTGTTATTTATTTTATCTACACACGTATCATAAACCCTCTTTACTGTGTTCAAAAACCGCACGTTAGGATCAGCATTATGTTAAACTACTTGGTAAAAACTCGTTTCATATCTGGAAAACTACACATTATGGTCATTATGTGTAGTTTTTCTACATATAATGACATTCAAATTTCGAACGCCGACGCCCACCCGCGTGCCGTCCCTAGTTTGTCTGTGAAGTTGGTACTGACATTCAAATTTCGAACGCCGACGCCCGTCTGCATGAAGTGGGTACTACAGAACAAGTTAAACAACTGCAGAGCCACAATGCCGGCCAAACATGCGGTTCCTGAACACATCAAAGAGAGCTTATGATATGTGTGTAGATAAACTAGTGTATGTAACTGTACATAATTAGGCATTAAAACTCTCGAGTGATATTATTAAGAAACTCGCCTTCGGCTCGTTTCATGAACCCACTCTCGAGTTTTGATGCCCTCCATTATGCAGCAGTCACATAAACTACTAATAAGTAAGTATAATTTTGACGTTGAATAAGATAATTTATGTATTTATATTCAATAAAAAAATTGAGTCTGAGTCTGAGTTCCATTTTACCGTTTATTACTTTAACCCTTTACTCTCTCTCCTTGGGGCCTGCACACGTAAGTTATATTGGCAAAAAAGAAAAAGAAGAGCTCCTTGGTCTAATGGGCTTCACGCTTGCTTCTCTCACAAGAGGTTCAGGTTCAAATCCTGACCATGTGCCAACGAGATTATTAAGTTATCTTAAGTACATTATCGGACGTTCAGTGTTTAGGATCACACGTTAAGATGTAGGTCCCGGCTACCATCGCTGCTTGGTAGTAGTAGTCATAAAACCCCTCCAGCAACTTATGACGTAACCTCACTAGTATCCGGGTAAATTCCTGTGCCCCTCGGTGGGGACATTGATGGGCTAAGTTTTTTTTCGTTGGTGAAATGAAAGTAAAATGTTGTCGAATTGGGAAGTTGTCGAATTAAGCAGTGGTTGAAATGGATTTAAAAGGGCTGAAAATGATGTTTTTTTTTTATTTACATATAAACAGGGACGTACACGGCTTCTGGCCCCACTCTAGGATAACCTGTGTCCTGGAACCAGAAACAGCGACGTCCCACACATATCAACGTCCAAGGCATGGGAATATTTTTCTTTCATTCCCCGCCAGGATTCGAACCCGTGGCAGCTTGGGAGGCAGAGGTCGTCTGTTTATGATGATCATACCTGCACTGGCGCTCAGTAGCTGAGTGATCATAGTCAAGTAGTGATCCAGCACCTCAGTGTCGACCAGATTCTCGTAGAAGTACTTCGTCAGCAGCGGAGAGGTCGCGTTGGGATGGTTCGAGCAGTCCCGGAGGTTCGCCTCGTGGTTGAGGCACATTCGGAGGTAGCGGAGAATCTGATAATATCACTGACATGTTTAGTATTGTTGTTAATATATTTATTTTATTTTATTTTATTAATTAAACCATCCAATAGAAAAACCATAGAATAGAAATAAATAAACAATAGATACCTTATAGAAAAAATAAAAAACACAATTATAGGTTTTCGCCGACAAAAAGACACAATAAACAAATAAAACAGTTAAAGCACTCTTAAATAACAGAAGTGGTTCGCATTATACATATACACAGTCAGGTCATAAGTTCTGTCACACAATAAAAACTTTTGAATTTAGAACGCTGGCCACAAAAAAGTTTATTGAATTCGAATTTCGAATTTTTCATGAAAATAAAAATGTGTACTTTTTAGAATTTTCCTCATTTTTAAATATGGAGTGGACACTTAAAGAAGACCGTGTCGCAGTTATTGCGTTGCATCGTTGCGGTTACGCGCCAATTCAGATTTTCGACTTACTGAAAAATTTGAATATAACCAAAAGATTCGTTTATCGTACCATAAAACGATACAATGAAGACTCTAGTGTAGATGACAGGTCAAGAATGGTCGCCCTCGCTCTGTTAGGACTCCAGCAGTGATAAAAGCTGTGAAGGCGCGAATTCAAAAAAATCCCATACGTAAGCAGAAACTGTTGGCCCTTCAGATGGGGTTAAGCAGGACCACGGTGAAAAGGGTGTTAAATGAAGACTTAGGGCTTAGGGCATATCGAAGAAAAACAGGACATCGTTTGGACGCTCGTTTAATGGACCTGAGACTGAAGAGATGCCGCGCTTTGTTGAAGCGGTACGCGGGAAAAAAGCATCGGGAAATTCTTTTTTCGGATGAAAAAATTTTCACCGTGGAAGAGAGCTACAACAAACAAAATGATAAGGTGTACGCACACAGCAGTGAAGAAGCGAGCAACCGTATTCCGCGTGTCCAACGAGGTCATTTTCCATCCTCGCTCATGGTTTGGTTGGGAGTCTCTTATTGGGGCTTAACTGAGGTACATTTTTGTGAGAAAGGCGTAAAAACGAATGCAGTTGTGTATCAAAATACAGTCCTCAAGAACCTTGTGGAACCTGTTTCTCATACCATGTTTAATAACAGGCACTGGGTATTCCAACAAGATTCTGCGCCAGCTCATAGAGCGAAAAGCACACAAGACTGGCTGGCGGCGCGTGAAATCGACTTCATCCGGCACGAAGACTGGCCCTCCTCCAGTCCAGATTTGAGTCCATTAGATTACAAGATATGGCAACACTTGGAGGAAAAGGCCTGTTCAAAGCCTCATCCTGATTTGGAGTCACTCAAGGCATCCTTGATTAAGGCAGCCGCCGATATTGACCTGGACCTCGTTCGTGCTGCGATAGACGACTGGCCGCGCAGAATAAAGGCCTGTATTCAGAATCGCGGGGGTCATTTTGAATGAACTTTATTACCATAAGAATCTATGTTTTATTAAGTTCATTTTGCTATATAAATGTTTACATAAATAATAAACATGTCTAAATTATTTCATATTGCACATGTGACAGAACTTATGACCTGACTATGTATACATATACACCCTATACGTTGCTAGATGACGTGCTAGGTAACATGTCACATTAAAAAAGAAAAAGGAAACCGGAATAAATAACAGAAATTTTTATGAATGAAACCTTAAATAGTCAAAATTTTGACGACCTAGCTAGTGAGCTAGACAGTGGTCGGTACCAAAGACACTTGCTGTCTCGCTCTCTCGCTAGGTTAGGCTCGCTATATCGCTCACTCACCTCGGCAACAAGTCGTCCGCTGTTGCGGTCGGCTACAGAAATGCAACTTTAATCTCACAGCTTTCGTACCACTATATTATATGATACAGCTATGGACTGAAGCCAAGTCTATTCACGATAATAAAAAAATCCTCATTAAAATCCGTCCACCTGTTTGATTGTTGGGGTGAGAGCGAGACAAACCGACACTTCAAACCTTACTAATAAACTAGTTTACTTGCTTTACTTTAGTTTACTAGCTTACTAAAAAATTAGTTAAACCGTGAATAACTTCTTTTATTAGTAAGGCCGCTAGCGTTTGTACTCATTTTTATTTTGCATTCGATTGTTGTGGTCTTGAAAATACGAACTTCTGTAAGAACGGGGGCCGGGGCAGCCATCACGTATTAATACGAACTTCTGTAAGAACGGGGGCCGGGGCAGCCTTCACGTATTAATACGAACTTCTGTAAGAACGGGGGCCGGGGCAACCTTCACGTATTAATACGAACTTCTGTAAGAACGGGGGCCGGGGCAGCCTTCACGTATTAATACGAACTTCTGTAAGAACGGAGGCCGGGGCAACCTTCACGTATTAATACGAACTTCTGTAAGAACGGGGGCCGGGGCAGCCTTCACGTATTCATTCGTTTTAACACAATAGCTGGCGTGTGAACATGGCTCTTTTTGTGTTTTAATGAGGAAGATAACGGTTTTTTTGTAGATGGCACTGTGTCTTTGATACTTGTGAAACATTGTCAACAGTAATGTTCTATTGATATCTATATTTACCTAATTAACGAAACTCTTTGCTTAACCCCTCAGTCACCACCGGCGTTAGCTAACGCCACTTTTCCGTTATAGGTATGGCGGCGGGTTCAACATCGCGACCCGTCCCTCTACCGAACTGCCCGCGGTTCTTGAGAAGTTAAACTTACTTTACTTACTTGTTTTTTAGCTTCGGATTAGTGAAACTCTTTGCTTACTTACTCTGCGTTGTTCTCAGACACGTAGCGCCCTCTACGTGGAACGAATGTGACAGTTTTATTCCCCATTACGCACGAGAAACGGCTGAACCGATTATGATTTAGCTTTTGCGCCGGTCTGTCATTACCTGCTGGAAGGTCCCCGGATGATACTGCAGCACCTGGTTGTTGACCACAAACCGGTGCTTCGTGTTGCTGCCCCTCCTCCTCTTCTGCATCTGCTCCCACACGTACACCACCACGTCCTTGAAAGCTGGAGGTCGGAGGGATGTGGCGGCGTCCGCTTTGTGGCTGTGGATTGTAATCCACCGTGTACGGTTGATGAAACGGTTTAATTAATGGCGACTAAGGGCCGGGCCACACGATACGGTGCGGTGTCGCTGCGGTGTGGAAATTGTTTGGGCGGACCAAGCCACAGCCAAAGCAACTTGCAACTACAACACTATGAGAAATATTGTAGAACAAACACCTGCGGTAGCTTCGGCGAGGTTTCATAGGCGAGCGCGGCGAAGCCCCCGAACGAATGGTCTTCGTGATAGTTCGACTAGTATACGAGTATAAAAAACAACGTAGTGCTGAATAAAAATTCAACCCTTTCAGACCATTTTGAGTAATGGTCGGCCAGATCATGAAATGTTTGGCTATGATCAAGTTTATGATCTGCATCCGTAGCATGTCGAGGGGCTTGTCGCGAAATGTTCTCTCTGTCCCCCTCACCCCCCGCGGGGTCGGCGGGATCGGCGGGGTCGGCGGGGTCGGCATGCTACGTCGGTCGGGTGCTGGCCACGACATACATACCGACTGGAGATATCCTTGTCCAAGTTGGCAGCAGTGGGCTCTATGGTCGAGGTGACGTTATTGACGACGTCTTCGATCTCGTTGGTACGTGACGTGCCGTACAAGCATTTTAGCGCCTCCGTTGACACGTCGTCTTGACTGTAGAGAGGTATAGGAAATTGATTAAAATAAAAGATATTCTATTATTCTTTTAGGTGCTTAATGTCATGATTTTTGTAATTATATTGTTTAAAATAGTCATTTTTGTGCGTTATATTGAGAAAAGTATTTATTCTGATGATTTTACTTTATCTAATGTCTTCTTTTTTAAGGCAACTCAACGAGTAGTCATTCTGGTGTCATCGTGAGCTAATATAAATTTTATTATTAAAAATTAAACGTCTTGAAGGCCGGAACTCTGTCTTGTTCCAGCATTCACTGTCACAACTTAGTACTAGGAACCTATCCGTTTGTATCATGATAAATATTCTTGTGGGCAATAAACAGTTAGCCTATCACCCAGAGTCTGTAAATATACAAGTGAACTATCCATGGAATGTTATTTTATAATAACCTATGAAATCTGCGTTAAGAAGAATATTACATTTTCACAATTTTTTTAGGTATGACTAATGCTAATATTATAAAAACTTTGTATGTGTTCATATAACATTTAGCTAACAGCAAATTTGATTTATTTTTGAAGTGTCAGCTGTAAACAAATATTGCGATTCTTATATGAAAAAATGGAAGGACGAACTGATTTTGAAGAGTAAATTTTAGTTATCAAAATGAAAATTAAAAGTAAATTTAATATGTAGATGTAAAACTTTGAAATTAACTTTTAAACAATAATCAAAGCTTATTCCATATAAAAATAATGGAAATAGATATTGAATTACACGAATTATGAACTCCTGAATCTGTAAGAAAATTTCGCCAATTTCATAGGTCATAGGTCATAGGTCATAGGTCATAGGTCATAGGTAAGCAAGCACCCAGCACCCAGCATGTTGAAGAGCAGCGGCCGGATTGTATTGTCTGACAATGCTTTTGTTTTAAGCTAAAAATGCGTTTGTGTGAGTGACACGTGCCAGCGATACGTGTGAGAGAGAGAGAGAGAGAGCTCAGCGCTTCAAGCCGAGGAGCTCCCATTTACACACATCATTCACACCAGTCACTCACACAAACGCATTTATCAGCTTATACCAAAAGCATTGTCAGACAATAAGGAAACACATTTAAATGAAACGTGTGAAATAATCGCGTATTGATTAAGAAATAAGAAATGAATTTTCAATTATAAGGATGAGTGTAAAGTTCATATATAATTGATAGTGACCAATGTACACGCTACACGCGTTCTGTTGTCTGTTTCGTGGTTCACTTACCTGTCGCCGCTGGCCAGCAGCAGCAGGTACCGCGCGGGGATGTAGTCGGCGGGGAACACGCGCGCCGAGTAGCGCATGGCGATGTACCGGATCATCGGCTCCTCACTCTGCAGGTAGCTGTGGACAAGCAATCCGTCGAAGGGTTGCGAGCCATCGTACAACAAAAAAAAGTACGAACCTGGTTTCGCCACCGACAACGATGGTGGGTGCCGCGATATTAGCGTGATATTTGACTTGTGATTCGCAAGGGCAGAAATGTTCCGTTCTAGAAGGGTAGTATTAATTTGTAGTTATACTATATCGCATTATGACTAGCCATAAGTCAAAGTAGCTTTATAGCTAGTTAGACATAACGCGATGTAAGTTAGAGGAGAGGAAGACAAAGAGATTCATAGACATGTTGAACTTTTGTCAAATAACGATGATAAGAGCTAATACTGGTTCAAACACGTCTGTCTCTTGAACGAAAATGATTTGATCAGAGTAACTTCGTTTTTCACTTCTCCATACAAATCACCTGACTGCCCGGTCCAAAATATAAACATAAACATTTACATACAGGCACATACATTGCTTATGGCCCCACACTAGGATACCCTGTGGCCTGGGAACCAGGAACAGCGACGTCACACACATATGAACATCAAAGACCTGGGGTTTCTTTCTTTACCCCCAGCCGGGGATCGAACTCGGGACCTCCCGCATTGTAGACGGAGCCACAACCGCTGCGCCACAGTGGTCGTCGTCGTCGGTATGAAGGAGTGAGAATAAAGTTGCTCCGATGAACTCGGTTTCATAGTGAAACTTGCTCAGTGTGTTGTCCCTAACCACCCCTTAAAAGATGACTACACCTTTTTGTTACACCCTGTATGATTGTTCATGTTCCACTTGCGTTCCGTTTGTGAGCTACCGCTACCGTGTACCAGACAGACACATTTCAAGCTTATGACACCTATTATTTTCCGTCGTGGGTTTGAAATAATAATATGATTACGATGAAGATAGACTGACTGGTCCAACAAAGCGAAGAGCGCCAACGCCTGCGGCTCCTGTAGCGTGCTTTTCTCAGCGTCGTCCACTTCCATGCTCTCTGGCGCCGACGACGCGGGCGCGGGCACCGACGCGGGCGCGGGCACCGACGCGGGCACGGGCACCGACGCGGGCGCAGGCTCTGTGGGGGACACGTCCATTGGCTCGCCTTTCTCTGTGCAATAAAGGGGGCGTCCATTAATATCATGAGGAGGGGGGAGGGGGTCCAGCCGAAAGGTCTCGTCAAATATCACTTATTTTTTTTTCCCTTATTTAATATGCTTCTTCATTAAAATAACGCATATTAGTCTTTAATAAAAATAATGAAGCAAATTGTGTTTTTTTTAATAAATCCAACGTACGTACACTAATAATACAAAATTTAAAAATCTCACGTGAGATTTTGGTTGAGGTGGGGGGGGGGGAGCCAAGTCTCACGACATCTCACTACGGGGCCGAGTAAATGTCAAAAACTTCTCACGAGATTAATTGACGTCCCCAAATGTGATGGTTTTAAAGAAAAAATAAACATACCTACCGTCAAGCCTTTTCCCATACAGTGTGGCAGTTATTAAACATAAAATATGTCATCCCATCTATTAATAGAGACGAAGGGTTCCTCGATAAGTGCGAGCAAAATGGGTCATTCCGGTGCACTTAATAATAGTCACGAAATGACTTGAATGTGGAACACAATTTAATTCTAAAGTTTGGACGCTATTCGCTTCGAAAAAGTCCTGGCCGGTAGTAAAAAGTGCGCCCGCCGACGCGGCTTTGGTTAACCAAATAAAAAAAATATACGCGGGAACTATTATAGACAATTTTCGTTTGATTCTCACAAACTGAATAAAAGATTACTTCTAGAAGTGAAAGTGAAATATTAACACCAGAAAGTAAACAATTAAACGCAAAAACTGTCATAAACTATTTATTACCAAACAAAACGAGAGAAAAATATCTATAAGCCTATGAAAATTGTACTGCATGAAAAAATTAAAAAGAAGCATTCATTTTCCGATACTGTATTTTTAGCATATATTTAACATTTGGCAAAGTCTAAAAAACCTTCTACTGTATGGAGCATATTCAATGTTAAAAAGGACCGTTAATACCAAAAACAACATTCAGATTAAGACTTATTCCAAATTGATTGCATACTCGTACCTATCTAAAGAGACTTTCTGAAGGGCACAAATCAAAGAAATCAAAAGTGCTTACCAGCCAAAATGTAGAGACTTTCTTGAATAAGGCGCCTGATAACAATTTTCTCGCTATAAAAGTAAGTATTTATTGGATAAATGACATAAAACTCTGGGTAAGCTTACATTACCGAAGTTGGGTGCGTGTTTAAAATGTTAGTTACCAATGCTAAGTACTAATATCCAAAGAACTAATTCATATGATTTATTGTTATAGGTGGCCTTAATTTCCGGAATCCACGGAGCATGTCGCGGACGGGAGCTTTTTAAATACAATTGTTGAAGTGGAGAAACACTAAGAACAGCTTCTGTTGGTTAATTTGACAGACACTAAAACAAAAATTGACCGCTTGTTCACCATTCGTGGACAATATAAAAATATCGAGGACAGATACGAAAATTGCGCCGAAACGATATGAAAATATTTCAAGCAATAATTGGGAACAATAACATCTCCGAGTTGCCAGAAGTAATAGCAAATTATTTGAAGCTGCCAGATTCTCATCTTTATACACTGACACTGTTTACGCCGGACTTCTGCGACTCTTGTAGCATATTCATGAGCAGATTTAACCACCCTGAAACTCCCTGGCGGATGGAAATCCAGGTGTCGCGGAAGGATGTGTCGAGGACTCAATCGAAAAGAAGGCAAAAAGTTTCAAGCGCGTAGTTGAAATTATTAAATTACGGCTTTCCTCAGTTGATCCACCGATTCAACCTTTGTCGCCGCGCCCATACACTTCAAAACAGCATGAAATGTTGTCTGTTGAACATGCCAGAAAAAAACATTGTTGGTTTGTTTGTTATGTTTCTGTCAGATTTCAACAGATGGCGCTGCATGCCGAACATGTCAAGCCGCTTCATGTCGGTAAAATCGTGCTTGAAGTGTGCTGTCAATTGCGGAAGATCGCGGACTCAGCGATCTAAAAATAACTTTCTGTACGATTCATTTTATTTCCTCGCAGTAGTCGTGAAAAGCACTATGTAATGTCTCGGCCAAAAGTCGCCTGCGGCTCGGTCTTATAATTAACTCGTCCATCTATAGCTCAATTTGCAGCCTCTACAACAATGTACTACATAGACTTTACCGACGTCGCGCGGCAACAGCGTGATTTTTATACGCAAAGGAAAGATTCATAGGGTTATGGGTTTATGGTTACCTGCCGGATCGATCTTATAAGCCACAGCCATCTCCAGCAGCGCGTCTCTCAACGCAGTCCTCATCTCGGGCACGGCGTCCGGAATCTTCTTCACCAGCTCTTCGAGCAGGGCGAACTGGCTGCTGATGCTGCTCGGGCACTTGGTAGCGAGTCTGCCTGTGTGGGTGGGCGGCGGCAAATACATGATGATGATAGCTCGTCTTTGTACATTTAATTTACATTTTTATTACATTTTTATCCATTGGTTTTGTGCAATAAAGTATGTAAGAATGCTAATCTATGGGAAATATTAAACTGCAAATCAAAAATACTGATTTGCACAGCAAATATCAGGGCAAAATGCTGCGGTAGCTTAGGTGAAGGGTAAAGGGGGTGAGCGAAGCGAATTTATAATTCGTGTTAGGTTGAACATGCAAGAACAACAAAAAATACTTGAAACATGACTTAACTTAAGTACACATAAAAATATATTTATAATGTACCTATATATGTGTTGTTGCCGTTTGTTGGAACGTTTAGTCAACTCGTTAAACGAAGGACGGAACTTTAGTGACTTGGTTAAACGACGGTATTTAATTAACGGCCTAGAGAATTAGTTAAGTGTCTGATGTAACCAACTAACTGCGACTATATTTAATATAAATAAGAATACTATTTATCTATATAAGTATGTGTATCGTTGTCTAGTACCCAAGATACAGGGAATCCTAGTTTGGGGCTAGATCAATGTGTGTAAATAGTGTCCAAGGTGTTATTATTATTATTGTTAGTGAGGGGATATTGCTTAAAAACATCGATTACTGAAATGAATCGATACACTCTTCAAACATTTGTGAATTACAAACATAAAATATTCAAAACACAAAAAGTGTTTTTGCTGATCCTTTTTTGCTGCTGTGCAAATCAGAGTATTTTTGATGTGCGATTAAATACCAGCCTTAATCTATTAACAAGAAAGTAACCATACACAATGATATATACAGGTATACACATACATTGCTTTTGCTCTCTCACTAGTATACCCTGCGTCGGTGGGAACCAGAAACAGCGATGTCAAACATATAAACATCCACGACCTTGTTTTGTTCGGGTTCTGTACCCGAAGGGTCCAAAAGGAGCCCTATTGCTGTCACTCACGTGTCCGTCCGTCCGTCGGTCGTCTGTGACACAGGTTTTACAGCCAAACGGTTAAAGTAAAAAGTCTTAAAATTTCAGAGTTAAACATCTTGTTGACCCAAAGCCGTACAAATTGACAAAAATATTTTAATCTTTGGGGGCTCCCGTAGAGCTAAAGGGGGCGCGAAACAAAAATTTGACCTGCCCCATCGAGTTAGGTATCGTTGTTAAGAGCTCGTTGAGTAGTTTTTGTTTTTTAATATTTGAACACAAAAGAATAAGCAGCCACTAGTCCTTTTTTTTTACAAAATTTTGTCCGAAAACATTTTTAAATTCCCATTCACCTGATGATGATGATGATGACCTTATAACAATGAGGTATTTTTTGCTTCCCCTCCGGCTGGATTTATGGCAAAATCAAAACAAATTAAAAGTTCTTTATTACTGTAGTATATTTACAAATACGCTTAGTACAAGTAATTTGTAGGGTTACATAGCCGAAGGGTGCCATACGGGACCCTATTACTAAGCACCCGCTGCCCGTCGGTCTTTCTGTCTGACTGTCCGTCCTGACTGTAATAGGCAGAGTTGAAATTTTCACAGAATGTGTCTTTCTGTTGTCGCTACAGTGATAAATAATGAACTACTCGAGGTTTTATTAATTAAAGGGGGTCCCCATACAATAGTCATGTTTTATCACCCCCTGCGATATTACAAATGGCTTAAGTTTAACTGTTTATGAAATCAACAAAACAGTTTTTTGGTAAAAAAATAAAAACTTTTCATCCCAAATTTACTAAATGTCCATCAAAAGTGTACACCCTATTTTATACTAAACTACACGGGGTCGCCTCGCTCCACTCCCTTCGCTTCTGCTCAAGGTTGTGTTATAAAGTTGTGACCTAACAAACTGTAGTATTCGGACAGAGAGTGACCTATACGGTTCTGTGAAACTACGCGGGAGCACTAATTTTGATAAACCTTCAGTAAATTTCGTAGTCAAAACTTATTATTTTGTAAACAATATATTTTTTGCCATAACAAATCATAAATCATCATTCAAATGTGAACGCAGAATTTGCGGTTTATCACATGGTTGTGGTGACGCAATTTGCGGTTTATCACATGGTTCTGGGTCCGAATTCAGTTTCGGACAAAATTTTATTTTATTTTCGTTTTTGTTTAATTATTTATAGTTTATGTTAGGTTAGGTTTTCTTGTAAGATGGTAAGGAACACTTCGTGTGCGAGTTAGCCCGCACTAGACTGGTTTTCATTTTGCCTCTCTGCACAAGTCCCACTCGTGAGCGGCTGCTGCTCGGGGGGACTACTGGGTCTAGTCTGGTTTCTCAGAAGTTATGTTCATTACAACTTTTGTTTCTTCTTATTTATTTCTTATGTAAAAAATTAGACATCTTATTGGCACTTATATTATAGATAGTTGATATATTATACGAAATTGTAATATTGATTCGATGACTTTCATACTGTACATTGTGGCATAAAAACGTTGAAAATTGAAGAAATTCCATCCCCATAGAGTTTATTGGTGCTATCTTCTCTGACGGGCGTATTTCCGAAGAGTTTCCTTTTCCTGTGCGACATTCAGCCATGAATCACCACTTGAAAGGGAAATTTCCTTTTTCAAACTCAAACTATAATTTAGTTGATCATATTGGATTATTTTATTATTTCATCTATAGTATCTAAGTAAAATTGCATTAATTTTGCCTACTCGCAATAAAACAATTGAGCTTGAGTTTGAGTTTCTCTACGTTGGACCACTGTGGGAGAGGAGGGCAAAGAAATTTCTACAGATTGGTTTTTGTTCAAACTTTGACGGACATCCGCACTCAAGCTGTCGCATTCTCCCGCACAGGAACCGACAGCACCAGTATGACATTTAAGCGGCACTTAATTTGAACAGCATACTGCCATAAATCTCACATACCTAAGCACAGGTAAGCCTTGGGCTGCTGGTCCACATTCTCCTCAGATCTGATCAGCTTGAGAAGACCTTGCAAAAACACCGGCGCTACTTTCTTGAGTTGGGTCTCGTCGCCGCTGAAACAATACAATGATATAGTAGGCTTCGTCTTAAAACCGTTTGTGTTAAAATTTGGGGAATAATACGAGCGAATAAAGAATTGATAGAACAAATTACCATGAGCAGAGGAATTACGTGAAATAAGCGAAAAAAATACTGAATTGCGCGACAAAATTAGTGAATTGCGCGATAAAATTACTAAATGATTCAGCCAACGCTTATGGGCTAAATAAAGACTGTCTGTTGCAATTTCTTCGGACCATTGTCCGAAATGACTCCTATAAATTTTAGTACTTTTTCACCGACGTTTCGGACACCATCAAAATTAACGGTTTTGTACAGTCAGATAAAAAGGTGCCAAGACGAATGCAACAATAACTGATTGCAGAATTCCGGCTAGTCGCTTGGATGCTACCTATCAAAGAAATACTACCAACTTACATAAATGCATAAAAATGCGGCTTAGAAGTGTATATTAAGGTTTAGAATGAAGGATTTTAGGTTTTTAAGATGTTGATTTTTATACCTCACCCTTTTATTACCAAGCAATAAGGTTGAAAACCGCCATCCAAGTAAGGCCATACAGTAAGGGGTTAATATACATTTTGAATAACGGAATTTAGTTTTTAACACGCTTTTATTAGGTTCACCTGTAACCAAGGAAGTAAGTAACTACAGATCGATTAACTAAAGCTGTAAATAAGCGCGCGGCGGCGTGACGTTGCACTGCATGGGCATCAAGAATAGTCTGTCTCTCTCGCGCGCGGTCAAACTTATGAGTAAAAAGGAGAAAGTTATTCTTTTGCTTAAATATAGAGAGAGGTTTTTAGATTCGTATCATGTGTCAATCGACGCGCGTTATTGAGATTGTTTACCTATTTCGAGGTTAGAATTAAATAATTCATTTTTAAACATTCTCTATAGTGAAATTGCATTAGTGTAAATACTGTGAACGTGCCAGTTTTAGTTAACCGATCTGTATGTAAACAAATCTTGCAGGTTAAATTTGACCCAATTCCCGGTTTCTGATTGAGCTAAAATTTGGAATAATTATGTAAGTTTGGTGTGAATGCAATATTATGTAAGTTTGGTGTGAATGCAATATTATGTAAGTTTGGTGTGAATGCAATATTATGTAAGTTTGGTGTGAATGCAATATTATGTAAGTTTGGTGTGAATGCAATATTATGTAAGTTTGGTGTGAATGCAATATTATGTAAGTTTGGTGTGAATGCAATATTATGTAAGTTTGGTGTGAATGCAATATTATGATAGCATCCAGCTAAACTGACGATGAAGCTGGATGGTGGTCAAAGGAACTCTGTAGTAAAATAACGCAATCCTACCGAGTTTGGGCTCTTCAGAATCGTCTCGGTGAGTGGTGAATGGATTAGTGAGGATATCGAGCTGATGTGATGGTGGGACCTTTAGGTGGATAGTGGAACTCTTCAACGGCTGCTGGCTAATTCCTCGAGTTTGGACTCATTTGATTTGTTTTAACGCGACAAATAGATGCGTGTTTATTAGTTTTTTAAGCTTCATAATTATTTAAGTATATGAGCTCCATGGTCTAATGGGTTTCCATGGGTTTCAGGCTTGCTTCTCACACAGGAGATGCAGGTTCGAAACCTGACCATGTACCAATGAAATAGTTAATTTATCTTAAGTACATTATAGGACGTTCAGTGTTTCTAATGACACGTTAAGCTGTAGGTCCCGGTTACTATCGCTACATGGTAGTGATCGTAAAACCTCTCCATCAAGCCGCACTGAGCCAGTGTGGTGGAATATGGCTTAATCTTACTCGTATCCGGGTTAAGGCCCTCGGTGGGGACATAAATGGCAAAATAAAAGTATATTGACATTGATTTTATTGTTGATTTTTATAATAAATATACGTTTTGAATGATGGATAGGTATCAGTTATGTTTTTAACGTGAAAGTCTTTTATGGCCTTAGAGTGGCACAGGTCCACAAAGCAATTTATGGTTTTGGTATCGCTCCATTTCTACAAATTAAACTTATTACTTTGAAGTTTATTATCTGACTGAACAAAACACCATCAATATAATGATGGTGTCCGAAACTTCGGTGAAAAAAGAATTAGAATTTAAATGTTTAAGTATTATTCTTTTTTCACTGACGTTTCGGACACCAGTGTCGAAAGGTTTGACCACAGATATCGAGAGATAGGTTGAGGGGCGTGGCACGTGCGAACAAATGTAGCTCCGACAGGTTCGATATTAAAAATTCTCGGTAGTCACCGGGCGACCGCAGTGATGAATTCATCTCCGTTGTTTTTCTAAAATGCCGACCTGTGCAATACTAACGTGCAAAAATAGAAGCGAGATTGTGAACTCCAAGAACGCCGGTGTCACATATCACTTGTAAGTCTCATTCTAACTATTATTTCTTCTTAAAACACAAGAAATAAACATTATTACGAAAATAAATCGTTCGCGGAAAATTCGTCACGAATTGACATTAAAGTGACAATGTCATGTTGTTCTCGCTAAGTTTACTATACATTGCTTGTTTTGTATCTTAATTTCACTACTTATTGCGAAGCTAACACGCAATGAATATTTCACACTTATCTAAGTACGAAAGCAAAGATGCATCGTGATACGGAGGCGAACTGTTACACGCACTCAGAGACGACATATAGTGATGGGGATACTGATAGGAGAATTATGTTTTTGAATCGATAGATTTTATCATTCCGCAATTACTAATATAGTTAATGTAATAATATAGTTATTTTATTACTCATAATACGTAAGTTTATTGTTAGTTATTCCAATGATTGCCAAACAGGCAGTTTAGATTTTAAGTTTGTTTAAAACCTCGCCCGACGAAGGATAATGGGGTGTTATAAGTATTGATCGGAAATTCCGATGCTTTCAGTCAGGTCCGAAGAGTTCCCAGTTATTCTACTTTCAGAAACCTCTTTGCCTCTCTTTCTAGCTGTAAGGATTCTGTTGAAAAAAAGAAGAGAGGCAAACGGGTTTCGTATGTCGTATGTCGTATAAATATGTCGTATTTACAAACAATTTACTATTTTATTTATAGAACCCGACATTGTATACGACTGTATATACCAGTGTCTATAAATTATAATCGATCGATGATACACGCTGTCCTTGCATTGTCCCAACACTAGCTCGACTAGCTAATATACCTGCGGTAGTGTGGGTGTGTTCGGACGATAGGTGCACGACATTGCACTGACCAATAAAAGCGGAGGGATTGATGTACGAGTGGTGTAAATGTATGCGTGTTCTAAGTTTTCGGCGACACTGGTTCCGATACAAGCTTAGCGCCAAGGGCCTATCTCTCGATATCTGTGGGTTTGACAATATCAGAATTGTATATTTCCAACAGTTGTATTTTATAAACTCAATTTTGACTTTGACATCACATGAAAGTATTTCATAGAATTCATGAACAAATTACCGTTTTGACAGTTCCTAAAAAGTACATATTTTGATATGAGTCAAATACCGTATTCAGTAATTTTGTGAGACCAGTATTTCCAGTCGCGCTCAATCTGTCGCGCAATTCAGTAATTTTATCAGGCATAATTAGTATTTTTGACAACCAACACTGTATTACGGCGTATGTTTAAATACTGCCCTTTAAATTTTAACTGCGCTTGCCATTCAGAGCCTTGTTACACAGTGTTACAATAGATTACTAGGAGTTCTATTCCTCACAGAATTTCTATCACAAACCTTTTCAAACGTTTGAGCAATCAGAGCGCGACTATTGGTGTCAGAGAGCTGTCATTTAAAGCGGCTGTCATTAGTAAGACGTCAGTTTGAAAGAAATCTATATAGGGCAAGAGATAACAGACAGTACTGTTTACGATGCGCATTTAGTACGCACACTGCAATCATTGTATACTCCCTGGTTTACATTGTAAGCACGCAAATAGCCCGCATTCTCCCGCAACCATTATAAACCGGCGAAAGCGCGCTTACGTCATCCATCTGTCAACTGTCATATGTCATGTCACCCTCCAACAATAGAAATTGTTTATCCTCTACTTTACAGTACTTTACCACCTCTCGCGCCACGCTAAAATTAAATTAAAGCTAAAATTTAAGATATTCCAAGAATTATTCTCAATTCAATTCAAATTTCACAACAGATACCAAATGTCAATTTGCCGTTTCCACACACACTGCACTACGTCTTTGTCCGACCTATACCGCGCTCACAACGCAAATAGCGCTCGTAAGCGTATTGTATATAAACCGCACCGAAAGCCGAGCTATTGCAGCCTTATCAAGTAATACTGAAAAATTCATGTATTGCCGTGAAATTCCGAATCTGGACATTGGCAGAAACATTATAACGATGGTAGCAATTATATAATAAATTGTTGTTGACACCTACGAACTGCAATCGCTTTAAAAAAATAACCTTTCAGAACATCGCATGATAAAGTGTCAGATAATCCTGTTGTTATCACATCACATGTTAGAATTAATGATAAGGCTACATATATGGGCTTACAGCTTACATGTACTGACACTTACTATAGTATGTGGTCTGAAGGGCTCATGTAAATATGCAGAGGAGCTGTAAGCGGCAACAAGCGGTTCCTGAACAAGTTTCACGGTCACTTTCAACTTTTATATTTCTGAGAATAAAGAGTACGCTTACTTTGTGATAACGTTCAGAAGATACATCAGGGACAGGTTGCGCAGGCGAGAGTTGGAGTTCACGTCGAACAGAGAAGAAAATACCACCTGCAAAAAATATATACCTACAGTATGAAAATGATAACATGGCGCATTAAAACCGTCGATTGATCAAATGAATCGATCCACCCTTCAAACATTTGTGAATTGAATGCATAATTTAGTCACGCCTTTTCTCTTACGCGGTGGCAGAAGTATATCCCTGTCAATCAAAGTGCGGATAGCAGTGATGACGATGACAACTCTTCTATCACTTCAACTGAATAAATAATTTTGATTGTTTTGGTGATATACCTAGTATTTAAAAAGTAGATTTTACGAAGTTTTAGGTTATCTGGCATATCACACATTAATGAAAATAATTATCATTGTGCCCAGTCCACATCGACCCACTGCTGGGTGCTTGTTACGGTCCTGTGCCGACCGCACCCAGCGAATTGACGACATCGTCGGACCATCGGACAGGTATCAGTCCACTGACCGATGCGTTCCCTTAGCCGCCACAAAACAAACCAAACCAGAATCATTGGGATACATCGAATATTTTATCGATAATTTTACCGATAATGCTCCAAATAAACTTTTTTTTTTTAGCCTGGCACACTATGTCCCACTCCTGGGCAAAGGCCTCCCCTATCTCAGAGCATTCCTCCCTGTGCTGTGCCGCCCCCTCCCAGTTCGGCAGGAACCTGTCCAGGTCGTCCCGCCGTCGACGCCTCGGCCTGCCTCTATGTCGATGACCAACAGTGGGCAGCCATTCGGTGGTCAGTTTGGCCCATTGTCGGGGGTGCATGCGGCACACGGCTCCGGCCCGGTCCCACTTCAGCCTAGCGGTCTTCGCGACAACGTCAGCAATGCCAGTGCCAAATAGACGTAACGAAGTAAAATTCTTTCGTACCTGCACGCAATGCGGGAACATCACGCCGGGGCCCGTAGCTTTGATTAAGTACTGGATCAGCTTAAGTCGCAACCTAGTACACGCCGGTACCTGGAAACAGGATTCATTTACATTGAAAAATAAACAATACAAAAACCTACCTTTGTATCTTGCAAATATGCCACTGAAGTAGTAGGAAATATGTATAATAAAGAAAACGGAAAAGAAAGCTCGTTGTCACGTTTATCTGCGACAGAAAAGGGCATCCTCGGCCATGTAGCCCATGAATGTCCCCACCGAGGGGCACGGCGCCACGCTGGCTCAGTGCGGGTTGTTGGAGGGGAGTCGGGCTTGTGGCCAGCCCGACCGTCAGAAGTTATCAAGCTGCCCTATCAGGGCCTCTGACACAACTTTACGAGTACTACCAACTAGTAGCGATAGCAGCCGGGACCTACAGCTTAACGTTCATCCGAGACACGGAAGCGTCCGAAACAAATGCCGCATAGAACGGACACCCATCTAGTGCCAGTCTCGGCCAGATGTTGCTACCCGCACGTTCGTTTCCGATGTGCGAACACCGCTAGGCCACTGACGCTTCGCTATCTCATATTATTAATATTTAAATCTTGATCTAAGCTGCTGCCGTTGGGAAGAAGACGCCAGCGTCTCTCTTTCTCGCATGGGGTAAGATGGGATTGAGAGAGAAAGAGGGAGAGACAGGGGTGACAGCTTGCCCAGAGCCAAATAAAGTTGTCAGTAGCAGTATTACCTTACGGTCGTCTGCCGGCACCTTCATCCCTCCCCACGTGCCGAGGTACAGTGAGTACAGCGGCCCCACCACACCCGGCAGTGACCAGTCCACTGAACTGAGAATATACACATCAATATTTATACATATACATTCACAAACTACTGGATCAATGGGAGAAAGGGACTGGCGATTGCGGCGCAAGGCATACATTTGAGCGATACGGCATAAAGATGCGTCCGCAGATGGTAAGCAATCTGAGCAATATGCAAGTAGTAATTACCAGTCCCTTTCATTAATATTATTTCTGGCCCCACACCAGGAATGACCAGGATACTCTATCATCGTGGAAACGGTGTGTCAAACATTAAACATTTTTCTTCCTCTTCAGCTGGAATTCGAACCCGGGAAACTCTCGCTCGTTAAAATAGCGTTTGATTTGACGTTAATCCTGCTTCCCAACAGTTGGCACCACGGTGCAATAATGAGTATTATATACAAACCTACTTCGCGGTATATTATTACGCGATGTAAGTTTGCATGGAATGTATATGAAGTATGCCATAGCTACACACTGTCGACGCGAATTCGATAATACAATGTCACCTGTTAACTCTAATCAGTGGACTGTTGGCAGCATTAGCGACACTGAACCGCGAGTCGGCGGCCGCCACAATGAGGGGCAGAAGCGTCTCAGTGCCCGCGAACAGGTCTTTGCTGATGAAGCTCACGATCGACAGCTTCATCTGGTAGACAGAAACAGGAGTTTCATACGTAAGTAGTTGAATAAAAATGTAATCATGAGAGAATCGAGGTCCGGAGGGAAGGGGTATTTCTGGTAAGACTAAGATGTATAAGTCTTATACATCTTAGTCTTACCAGAAATACCCCTTCCCTCCGGACCTCGACTAGAGTAGACGCGTGCAAGCCCGCAGTTAATTGTTCCATAATTATACAAGGGCGTACCCAGGATTTCAGCTAGGGGGGCAGCTCATACCTGTTTCGAGAAGATGGTCGGTCAGGTATATTGAAACAAAAAACGTTGGCGTTTATTTTATCTTCTGGGGGGGGGGGGCAGTAGCCCCCCCCCCCCCCCTGGCCCTACCTGGGTTCGCCCAATTATAAGTTTTAATTTAAAGTTTTTAAAGTTAAATAATCTTTGCGAAAAATTATGAGCGCAGCAACCACCAAGAGCTGTCCTCACTTGTCGCCGCACTACTATGCCGAGCACCGTCGCCCCGCCCAGCGAACCAGTTCCTGCTCATCCGCCCTGCCCACCATTGTCCTGCGCGTGAGTTGCCCCGCCCCCTTGTCCTATCACGGTGCGCGTTAATCCAAGAACCGCCCACAATGCGCAAGCAACATCTCGCTGATTGCTGCGGCCCTGGTACATTACCGCCACCCGCCTGACCCACCAGGGCGCTCACATAATAATAATATAATAATAATACCTTGAACACTACTTACACACTTTGATCTAGCCCCAAACTAGGATTCCCTGTACCTTGGGTACTAGACAACGATACACATACTTATATAGATAAATATTATACTTAGATAGACAAACAACCATGACCAAGGAAACTATCAGACCAGGGACTTATCAAACAAATATTGGCCCCCACCGGGACTCGAACCCGGGACCCTTGGCTTCGGAGGCGTAGGCAGTAGGGTCACTGCCGACTCGGCCATTCGGGTTGTCTATCACAGCTCACAGGATCTTGCTCGTTGCTAGTGACGGAAGCCGGTTCAGTCACGTACTCCGCGCTTGTCATCTCCGAGTTTGCACATCTTGATCGCGGAGGGCGTCCCGTATCTCACGATGGCATGCAAAATATGCAATCTCGACATTTCCACCAATGAATTTATGAATTGCGTTGCCTGTCAGTGCATATTACACTACAAATGCGCAGTCACGACTGAGGCCGACTTCAAGCGAGTACTAATGGAAATGTGCTGATTGTAAATCACTAAAGGGCCAAACCTCGCCGCCGCCACCTGCCCGGTTAAACCCCCCCCCCCCCCCCGCCGCGGTATCATCTGAAACCACCCCAAGCCAGGCTTCAATGATAAACGTGGATCTCGCGGCACTATCCACCTACGTGGACGCTAACTTCGAATCCCTACGCAACGACTGGAAGTCGGATATCGACGCGGCCCTCGCCAACATAATATTATAAAAACGGCAGTGTCGTCGAAAATAAAACGGGCCATAGAATCGGTGAAGGAAGAGTTTAGTGCCACTACTGATTTCCTTGCTGCTGAACAGGCGGAGTGCAAGAGCGAGCTGCTAGCCTCCAGCAAGAAGTGTGTTGAGCTTGAAAGGAAAATCACCCAGCTTCAGCATGATATGGGAAAGCTTCAGCACCGTGTGGTTGCGTCCGAAAAACTCTCCCAGAGCCACAATCTAGACCTTCATGCAGTGCCCGAGCGAAACAACGAAAACGTCGTGCAGCTCTTCAAAGACCTGTGTGAGGTGGTAAAAGTACCGATGACGGAAACTGAAATCAGATCCTGCCGAAGAATAGCCAAACTGGATAGTACCTCGTCGAGACCCCGCAACATACTTATCACCCTGCCGTCTGAGCGTCACCGTGACAATATAATATCCGCGGTGAAAACATACAACAAAGAATACCCCTTAGCTCACAGCAGCTCGAACCTAATCGGCTTATTAGGAGCAGACGGGCCGATCTTCGTCGCGGAACATCTGTCGCCAGAGGGCAAAGATCTACACGCAGCCGCGAGGAAATACTAGGCCCATGGTTACATATTTGTATGGGTGAAATTTGGAAGAGACTATGTTAGAAAAGCCAAGTAGTCACCGCACATCCATATTAAGGACAAATCTGCTTTGGACAAACTGCCCTTATTTAACTAAATACCTATACTCGTTCGTGCAATTACCAAACTATTAGCATATTGTCGTGTTGCTTTAAGGTGTTCGAGTCATTCATCTTCGACGAGCTTTACAATCACGTCATTCCACAAATTGTATACCTGAGCAGCACGTTTTTTGTAAGGTGTAAATCCACAGTGTCCAATGTGATTGAATACACCAACTATATTTGTCAGGCTTTTAACAATCGCTGCCAAGTAGATTCAATTTATACCGACTTCCGGAAGGCCTTCGATGAAGTTAACCATCGCATCCTTTGTAACAAACTGTCCTTGCACGGTGTACACCATAAATTTCTTCGTTGGGTGGAATCTTACATTAGGAATCGTAGTTAGATCATAGCGCTGAAAGGACACTTTTCGAGCCTAGCTGATATACCTCCTCAAGCTGGTTGGCGTTCATAGGATGCTTATCGACGATGCGCTTGTAGCTGCGCAGGCTCATGCCGGGTGGGACTTGGAACTCGCTTTCTCCATCACTTGGTAACGCCCTGAGATAAAGATGAACAATTACTCACAACTTACAAGTGATTCCATTGAGCGCATCTCAAGTTCCAAAGGCAACAACACTGCACAACACGATAGCTTTTAAAGCGAACGCTTTTAAAGTTTTCTTACGGTACTTTAGAAGCGTCGACATATTTCAAAGTCAGGAAACTACAATGTGTCATTGTACTTTCCTGTTAGAAAGTGGAAAATAATAATTCAGAATCGTAAAATCACTTGCATATATGAGTTATTTTTGATAGAGACAGCATGTGGTAAGGATAGGTATATGTCCTTTAATTTATTATGGATTGAACGTTACTAATTTTCAATCATTATTATTATAAAAAAGTAATGAACATATTGTATATAACCTTACCTGTAAGGCAGTAACAGGATGTCGGTCGCAAACTTCAGGATGAGTGTGCTCACTTTGGGTTTGTGCTTCAAGTTGAAGTCGGCCTCCTTGATATTACCCAGAAGTGGCATTACCAGCATCAGAAGTCTGCAAAGAAATATTATTCCTGAAATACAGGTGATTCTTGTATTGAAAAAGAAACCGTGCTTATGCTTATTAAAGTATAGTATTACATATTTGTAGTATCTGTGGTCTTCTGTATTTTTACTGTGTATACATAAGTATTATGGGTTAAGCTGTTGATTTAATTCGGTAAACAGCATTGTAATAACATTCATTAACCTTTACTTTACTTTACCTTTAAATTCAATATACCTTTTCGCGTCGCTGGGGACTGTCCCACACCATCTGATAAAAGTGACATTTATTTTATCTAGTTCATTATGAATTACAAATTGTAACGTTTCGAATGGCCGCCTTAAGTATGGTCATGGTGTGATACAGTGTAGTGACAGGCGAAGAAGATTAAGAAGTTTTACTGCAAAAATAAAATGAATGGGTATTTTACTGGTCCTGGTGCGGCTGTGGCTTGTTCTCCATGGCCTCGAGCAGGGACGGGGCAAGCGCCAGCTGCTGGTCCCGCTGCAGGCGCGGGTAGCCCATCGTGATGTAGATTATCGAGAAGTTCTGAAATTAACATAACACGCGTTGTTTCTCATAAAGTTTGACGACTTCTGTGGCGCTGCGACTGCGGCTCTGCCTACTATGCGAGAGGTCCCGGGTTCGATCCCTGACTGGGGAATCTCGAAGTAACAAAAAGTAGGTAGAATGGAATATTGAAGAATACGGTATTTGACTGCTAGTCAAAATAGATACTTTTTAGGAACTGTCAAAAAGGTAATTTTGTTCACAAGCTCTACGAAATACTAGCATGTGATGTTATAGTCAAATGCTGTCTTTTAACACAAAATTGAGTTTATAAAATACAACTGCTGGGAAAATACAATTCTGATAATGTCAAACGTTTTTGTTGAAATTAGTTCAGCTTGAGACACGTTTTTAGATTTATTTGACTACCTTGTCAAATACCGTATTGAGACAGAGCCGCTATTTTCTCCGCTAAAAGTTTGTCTCACAACATAACATAACATAACATAACATAGCGTCACTCCTTTTCCCGTACTAGGTGGCAGAGGCACATTTGTACCTAATTTTATCCAAATTCAATTCTCCATTTTGCGTAACAGGGTGCTAGTCCATCGACGCAGCTATGGAAAGTGAAGGTTTTCCCAAGATTTTTTCATATCCGTTAGTAAGAACGGCAAATGTACTTGTAAATTATCACCCCCGGATGCGAACCCGCATCTCTGCGTGAGAAGCGAGCGTGAAACCACTAGACCAGGAGCTCTTTCCACGGAGCACCGAGCGGCTTCAATATTCCATGTTAAGTGCCTTGTTATTCAGAGATTGTGAGCGACCTACACGTGTTACAAACTTCGTTTTGTGCTTTAATGAAAGCTTATTAAATGTACTACAACAATTGAATATAACTTTTGTCATAGAACTAGAAATATTTTGGTGCGCTTGGGAGCAAAATTTAAAATTCCCAAATTTCGATGAAAATGGACCTTATATAGTTTATAGAGCTGCAGCTGGGCTGGAATGCTAATCTGTGTTAAAATTTTCGTCGGAAGTAGAATTGGGAAATAATGTTATTTCCAACCAGATGTTAGACCAGTGAATATGAGTTTAAAGTAGTGTCTACAACTGAATGTGGTCCTACCTACATCGAGTGATCCTTTTGGAATATCGAGTTCCGTGATCATGCGACTAGTCGTCTAGATTCAAAATCCGCTAAAACATCCCCCAAATTTTCACTGGTAATTGGACTTAATTACCAAAGCGTAATGCTCAAAATAAGGGGGTATTCTTAACGGGTTTTGAAACTAAACGACTTGACTTGCTAATTTAATTAACTTTCTAGACTACTAAGTATAGTTGTCGGGAAACACACGGTTTATGATTTTAGAGCAAAAAGTACCAACATTTTACAGTTTTTCGAAGTTGCAAATTTGGATTTAAAATGCCCTCACAGGTCCAAACAAAATACTAAAAAACCAGAACTAC
Source organism: Argyresthia goedartella (assembly GCA_949825045.1). NCBI lineage: Eukaryota > Metazoa > Arthropoda > Insecta > Lepidoptera > Argyresthiidae > Argyresthia > Argyresthia goedartella. The sequence goes on from OX463815.1 coordinate 661,009, forward strand.
ATCATGCTTTGCGATTTTAACGTTAAATTCTACTGAGCTGAAACAGTTTAATATCAAAGTTTAAAATGTGTATTTTATATAATTTTATTTGAATTTAAATGATTATATATTGTTGTTAATTTCGTCAGTATCACAGCTAAATAAATAAATGTCTGAGTAGTGCGGTCACTACAGGGTGTCAAACAGTTCACCAGGACTGACCGTGATGAAGCTGATAGCCTTGGGGTCGCTGTAGAGCTGTAGCAGCGTCTGCACCGGCAGTCGCACCTCCGAGCGACATTTGACTCTCTTGTTCACATGGACCAGCAGTTCCATCACTTTTGTGCGTACCTGGAATCAGCCATGAAACATTTATTAAACAGATGATTTTCACAAACCTGTGTAGTTTCTCGATAAAAGGATCCTTGACTCTTAAACTAGGTTCGCCATGTTTTTAGGTCAGAGCTCTTCTACAATCAGGCCGTCTTGCAGGAGACTTTTGCAGCTGCTAAATAGAGTTAAAACACTAATTAAATACAACCCTGCTAGGTTAAGTGGGAACAGCTAATAACCTTGCCATAAGTGGCGTGCATCCCTTAAAGACACAAAGGCACTTCCTACCCCAACATAAATCCTTCATCTGCTATTGTCAACCTTTGTGGCGCTGCGGTCGTGGCTCTGCCTATCATGCGAAAGGTCCCAGGTTTGATCCCCAGCTGGGTCTACAGAAAAAAAACCAGGTCTTGGATATTTATATGTGTGTGACGTCGTTGTTTCTGGTTCCCACGACCCAGGTCCTAGTGAGGGGCCAGGCCTTTGTTTATGTTTATTCAATTTAAAAAAATATACTTTCAAAGGCAACAAATTGTTTCTATTTAATTAATAACTTCAATACCTTCGTGGACATAATCGTACAACTACAAACAATACAAATACTAAATAAATAGGTAGGAACATACTTATATTCCCGCGCGAACCGAAAATGCTACGCTATCAGCTTGGAAAAGCAGCACAACCCCCTGCCTTTCAAGAAACCTATGGAACCACCCCCAGATTATGAAATACCCCGGAACTCAGGCCTTAAGCCTTTTAACCTGAAACATATGCAGGAACTATCACTACATTGTGATGGCATATCCTTATCGCAGGGGCGCAGGGCTCGGGCGGGGCGGGCTGATATGGAGCCACTTGACCGTTTGAAATGTTTTTTATGGTAGCGGTTTACGGTAGCGCCGTGATGCACATGATTTGTTTTTATTTATTGATATTGAAGGTCCACGTAGCTCTGCCAAAGAGCACCGTGTGCAAGCGGTTGCTTTGTGCAACAAGGATGGGCTGACGATGGACGAAGCTCTGTCTTCTGTGGTTAGGAAAATACTGCAGAACATGGTTGGGAACGACATGGAAGCCGGGGTCGACTTCAAAATGACAAAGTTTGCTGCATCAAAATTGGTATCAGAAGTATTCTTCCTTGTGACACCAATGACCGAGAATGGCTTCTTGGGGCCAAGTTCGGTGACCTAGACTTTGTAGACATCATAGCAAAGAAGCTGCATAGCTCTCGGGTGGCAGAGTGGCTTCCGGGAAAACAAGAGGATCTTCCTATCAGAAAACATACTTATAGGGTTGACCTGGGCATACAGGACCGGCCGCTCATCAGCAGACAGGACATGCCTTTGGGTACCCGTCTGCTAATGGGTGAGCCGTCTGAGTTTTCCGAATCATGGAGCATGTGATGTCGACACAGGGCACTCTAGACTGACTTCGACCTAACCCTGGAGCATTCTAATCCACGCCAAAGCAAGTCATAGAACACTACACAAAAATAATAAGTTTTAAAAATGAAAGACACAAATGTCACATGAACACACACACAAATTAGAATCTGTCAATTGAACCTGCACCACTGCAAAGATGCAATGGTTCAACTATGTTCAACCAAACCACAGTGGTCGAAAATGTAGACAGCCCTGCTACAAGAGCCATAATGTCGACGCAAAACGCTACACGGGGCTGGGCTGCCTGGGTGGTGAACTTTATTATGACCATTCAGGTGAGCTGGCTGCCCCAACATGTATTTTAGTCAGCAATAAAATCAAAGCATTAGGCTGTTTTTCTGCTACATGTTCCAGAGATCTAGTTGCTATAGAGTTTAATTTGTTGGAAGCCGGCGGAGGAAGCAGGAAGATGGCGCTCATATCTAGCTACATGCCGAGCGAGAAATGGGATGTCTTATAAATGTCTTACATTGTCGAGAACTATAAAGGTAAAGACGTTTCATTTATGTTATGTTGTGATGCTAACTCCCATAATGAGGTGTAGGGTAGTACCGATACTAACAGGAAAGGAGAACAATTATTAGATTTTATCACAAATAATAATCTTGATATAAAGAATGCAGGTAATGAACCAACATTTATAACAAGAACTCTCAGAGAGGTCCTTAATATAACATTAACATCGGGTGACATAGGCAAAAGAGTTAAAAATTGGAGAATGGCTGAAGAGAATACTCTGTCTGATCAAAGGTGAATAACCTTCCTACAAGACTATCAGTCTGAGATACTAAAAATAAGAAATCCTCGGAAGACGGACGGGATCATATTCTGCGACATCATGGGCAGATGGACTCCAGCCCAACAAACATTTAGAACTAGAGAAGAATTAGAAGAGGGGGCGAATGAATTGGAAAAAAACTCTGATATATGCATACCACCAGGCATGCCTCCTTAGAAGAATCTTGGAAGGAAAATGTCAACTATGGTGGAACAAAGACCTGAAGAAGTAAAGAAGTAGAACTCGGAGAGCTATGAGGCAAGCCCTTTCAAGGGACAATGAAGATGGCTGGGCTGAGTATAGAAGGGTCAGGAATGAATATAGCAAAACAAGACACAGAGAATGTAGGAAAAGCTGGCGCCAGTTCTGCAAAGAGATTAGCACATACTCAGATGCGGCTCGGCTGGTGAAACTACTAGGGCTGGTGAAACTACTAGAAAATGACAAAACATGCCAAATGGGAAGTTCGAAAATAGATGGAAAACATATATCTGAACCCCAAACAGTGTTGAAAACCGTGTTGGAGACACACTTCCCGGGCTACGAAGAATATAAAGAAAGGAACATATTGGGTCAGCAGAAAACATGGGCCACCAGAATCGGGCATAAATTCATTTACACCATTCAAATCTGCCGGGCCTGATGGCATTTTGCCTGTGCTTCCACAGAAGGCCTAGTTTTATTAGCAACCATCTTACAGAACTATTTAGGAGCAGCATAGCACTTGAGAGTAAAAGCAGCATTCATACCAAGACCAGGAAAAAAGTCTTACCAGGAAGCAAAGTTGTTCCGCTGCATAAGTCTTTCCTCCTTCATATTGAAATCACTAGAGAACATGCTGGACAGACATTTAAGAATAAAACTCAATGAAAATAGCTCTCCCCTCCATAGCAAACAGCATGCATATATGGACGGGAAATCAACAGAAACAGCTCTACCCAACCTAACGCTAAAGGTGGAGAGAGCACTAGAAAACAAAGAGTTTCTCCTGGGCTGTTTTTGATGTAGAGGGAGCTTTTGACAGGGAAAACTTCCAAGCAATAGAAGCATCCCTGAAGCGGGACGGAATAGATGAACAGTTAGCAAAATGGGTGGTAACCATGCTCAAAAAAGGGTGATCACTGCATATCTTGCTGGGACTAACTACTCAATCAGAGCAAATAGAGAATTTACACAAGGCAGATGCTTATCACCACTGATGTGGTGTCTACTTATAGACTCCCTTATAAATTGAATTGCCAACATGAATAACCAACAGGTATATTCAGATTAGAGATGAGATTATTGGTTGTTTTTTTATAGGTTAATGGTTTAGTTGATAAAAAAAAAAAGATTATTTTGTTAGTCGAAAATATTAGTTGATATTTTTATTCAAGTAACACATTCAACCATTCACCTCACTAACTGAAATATCACTTCCTTTGTAAGAATAAAAATATCAACAACAGTAACTATGTTAAACTATGTTTTATCGTAAGAGAAATAGAGCATACAATCAATAAGCGGCAAAAATAATACTTCCATTTGTTTAGAATAAAGTATCCTCAACTGTAATGAGTAAAATGTATGCTATGTTTGTATATAGGAAAGATAGAGCATACAATTGATTAAATTGCCGTACCTAACTATATGGACCCTGCCTTGCCACTCCTAATTCGACCCGAGTGAGAGAAAGCGCGACTTTGTCAATTCACCTGTTACTCTGACTGAAGTTGATATGATATTTTTATTCGCTAATGTTAATTTTTAATAATGTTAATGGATGATGGTTATATTCCCGCCCGGAGCGGACTCTGAGCGAGGAGTTGATATGATATTTTTATTCGTTAATGTTAATTTTGTTTATTGAATATCATGGTTGATTTTAAATATTGGTTAAATTTATTGGTTGATGGTTACATTCATCACCTATAATTCAGATGATGGGGCTATTGTTATAATAAGAAAGCTAAATATGATATGAAATATTATGACGAATGCAATAGGAAAGGTCTTACCATGGTGCCAAGAAAAAGACCTTGACCTAAACCCAGAGAAAACAAAGCTACTACTCTTCACAAATAAACGATAAAACACTGAAATTCTTCCCATTATTATGTTGAAGGGCACAAGCCTAGAAGTAGTATGTGAGATTAAAAAACTAGGAGTGACCTTTGACTGGAGAAAGAAGTATGACTCTCATGTAAAGTCACAGTGCGCTAAGGCCACTAGACTCTTATTCCAATACAAGAAAGCTGGAGGGAACAGATGGGAATGAAGTCAGAGATCGTCCATTAGATCGTCTATTGGCTAAGATTCTGCCAAGGATTCTATATGGATCAATTGTATGGTGGAAAAGAACAGAACTAGGAAGAGAAAAGAGCTTGGCAAGGTACAATGATTGGCATGTCTTATGATCACAGAAGCCATGAGGTCTACACCAACAACATCCTTACTAACAATGCTCAATCTAAAGCCATGGCATGTAGAAGTAAAACGGACAGCAACTGAACAATGGCATAGAATGAAAAAGAACAATGGAAAGGCAACTCCGTAGACACAGGCCATGTTTCCATTGTAGAAACATCAGGTGGAAAGTTGGCAATGCTATTGACAAACAACAATCTGATAAAGAAAGAAATATGATTCTATATGATTCGCTTGGGGCCTTAATGGAATGCGCTGATGCACTAAGGGAAACAGCAGAAATACAAGGTAGGCCCTTCGTAAGTAACTTGATAGCTTGATTTTCCATTTCGTGCTTTGATATAATAGTTTACTTGATCATCTGATTATTTAGGTATGACCTGTCTACAACTTTATTTTCATATAATCTTGATGAAATTCCATTTTTAACATTTCTAAAGAAAAGCCACAATCTGGCTAACCGTATGTGTAAATGTACCTGTTCATGGGGAGACGACAGTTTAAGCAGCACAGGACACAAAAACCTGCCCAGACTGTTCTCCAGCTGTTCATCCGAGTCCGCATTCCCCAGCCTCAGGAACACACGGTCCAGCAGTACTGCAACCAACAACACCACATAGATGACCAAGCGTTTTCCAGTGCGAAAGAGCCGGCCAAAACAAATGGTTAACCTAGAGTTTTAAGGAAATCGGCGGATTTGAAAATTAAGCCGGCTTATACTTACGTAAATCGTTTGTGGCACTGCCCCCGCCTTCAGTTACATCCATTTCAGACATTATTTTTGGGGATTATAAGCCAATTTCGTATAAGAAAAATGGTAGCGAAATCGAAAATAAATGCCCAACAAAAGCAAAGCGAAAATGACAACTGTCACTGTTTGACAATTTCGTTCCGAAACGTGATATCTTAGTATCATGGATAAAAATAAATTATATAATAATAAAATGAACCCACGCCCGACAGATTGCGGGTAATATAATCCGAAAAACCGCATCGAAAATGGCTAAATGGTTTCTGAGAAGCCCTCAAGCGTCAACCATCCTGGCTGCTGCAGCGCCCCCTAGTAGTCTAAAAGCGTAAACTCTAAAGTTTACGCTGGGCACTCACGGGGATTTGAGCGGATGAAAATGGACTGATTAATTTGGACTGACGACAAAAATATTTTCCCACTTATGGCTTATGGCTTTCATTTCTGGAACGACGAGGCCGCACGCAGACGGGCTTAACTACAAATCGGCTAGAGAATTTCTCACCGCGTCAGTTGAAAAGTATTATTTCCTCATAAGACTCCAAATGGATTCGGATTGTTATGAGGAAATAATAGTTTATTGCGGCTATTCTCCAATTGTTGCCATCTAATCAGCAGAAAACCCAAAAAATGGACGAAAGAATAAAAATTTCATGCCGTTTTGTCTGTAGCGGATGCTAACGATATGGTCACACATATATAAAAACATACATATACATATGTCCAAACACTCGAATAAAATTTCGCTTTTTCAGATACTGTCAGGTAAAAAAAATATGTCAAAGATCTCATATTAATTTGATGAGTTAGCACTGTAAACTATTAGAGAATAAATAGAATAGAACCGATAACACCTTTAATCCAGTGTAACTCAATGTATGATCCCACAAATATGATAGATATTGCAAGTCCAGTCAGACGAAAGCGCTCGAATACTTATAATACTCTTTGGCGATGAAGCTCCGACTAATGGACAAGGACTGATGCCTGAGACTGATGCACGCGCACTCACGACCAGTTTTGGTCTGATTAAAATGGACTGAAGCTAGCGGATCCGCGGGTTATCACCAGTTGAAAATTTTCATTTACAGGATTTCACACACACACACGGTCAGTTTTTGTCGTCAGTCCAATTACCGGGTTCAAATCCCCGTAAGTGCCTAGCTTATGAACCTACTCTGAAAGTATACATATGTATAAAACTAGCAGTTTAATGCAAAGAACCGCATAAGAATCGATCCAGTAGATTTTGCCTAAAACGAGTAGGTACCTACTTGACACAACTACAAAGCTGTATTAAATGGAATAAATCGTCAAAAAATCTCAAGGATAGCGCGTCGTTCTACTGAAAGAAGGCAAGAACAACTTTTCTAGGGAAAAGGGCTAATTAATACATTCGCTGCTGAAAGTCAAGAAGTAGAAATAAAACCGGTCAAGTGCGAGTAGGACGTCGGACCCGCACACGAAGGGTTCCGTACCATTCTACACGGACAAACGTAAAACGACTCTATATTTTGTACGAGTACATAAACCTTTTTAATTCTTAATAATAAAATATGAAATACTGGGTAAGACTACATTCAAGGCCGTACGTCGAAACATTGAAAATGAGTTTTGTGTGGTACTACATGTTAGTGTTGAACTATGCACTCAGGTTAAAGAAACTCTTTGCTCATTGAAAACGGAAGTAAATAGAAATTGAGTAACTTATTTACAGAAATAAAATCATATAAGATAAAAACTTAATATAATTTATTATAATTCGAATGATCAATTATTAATCTTATAATAATAATAATAATACCTTGGACACCATTTACGCACATTGATCTAGCCCCAAACTAGGATTCCCTGTATCTTGGGTACTAGACAACGATACACATACTTATATAGATAAATTTTAATACTTATATATATATTAATGACAAATAACTAAGCACAAAACTCAGTACCCGCAATTAAAGATATTTTCCGATGATATCGGGAGAGTCCAGTCCGTTCAGTTCACAGATAAATGCGATAAATGATACAAAATGGCTAAGAAAATGGTCATACAAATAATCTCTTGCATGGGTACTTCTTTTAATTCTTAAAAACCCGTGTGTTTTATTATTTTTTGTTATAGCGGCAATAGAAATACACCCTCTGTGAAAATGTCAGCTCTCTACCTATTTCGTTTGATACGGTAGAGTCCGGTGACAAACATACAAACGGACGGTCGGACGGACAGCGGGGCTTAGTAATAGGGTCCCGTTTGGCACCCTTCGGGGACGGAACCCTAAAAAGGATGAAACAGCTTTACACAGCTTTTACAGAAGCATGGAAGCAAATTCCGGTAGAAGCTTGTGTAAAGTTGATCACTTCCATGCCCAAGAGATGTCGTGCTGTCATTTCTGCCAAAGGACATGAGACCAAATATTGATACGTACCGGAATCCTACTAATATTATATGTAAAGTGAAAGTAGCGATGTTTGGATGTTTGTGTGTTTGTGCCTCAATAACGCTAAACCAGCTGAACGGATTTGAATGAAATTTAGCACAGAGATAGTTTATGGTCTAGAATAACATATAGGATACTTTTTATCTGAAGGAGGGTAACGTTATCTCGGTAAAATATACTTCCTAGGAACACGCAGATGAAGTTGCGGGCATCACCTACTTAGTATTTTATAAATGTGTTACGAATTTTGTGGAATAAAGATAATTTCAATAATAGCAACATATTTTTTATTTCTTCTAAGCAAATGCAGTCCATATCTTTTTTAAGTTTATACTGTATGCAATTAGGATAAACCGAATAAAAGATTAGGAACTGACAAGTTTTATTGATAACATTTCGTTTTAACATTACACAATACTTACACAAATAAGTATTTTAAATTGTGTAGCAAGCTCCAATAATATTCCGATAAAAAATATAGAGAGCTTTATTATTTTAACATGCATTCAGTGACTGTAATTAAATGACCACCACTGTATGTACTGAGCAAATAGATAGCAACTTCCGCTAACACTACTCACTCTCGCATTCCAGGACGAGTCGTCAGTGGGCAAGGAGAGCGACCAGGAGCACAACGCAGGCGCGGGTTCACGGCGCGAAAAGCTGACGCAGCTGAAAGGGGCCGCGTACATACTGCTTGGCAAGGCGTGGCCAAAGGACCAGCACTCGCAAGGCACGAGAACGAGTGGGAACAAACAACTGACGTCGCACACTCCAGGACGAGTCGACAGTAAATTTAAAAATGAGAGCTGAAATTCCGGAATATTTAAATTTTGACGTGACAAAATGAGGGAACACATGGGCGTACCCAGGTAGGGGCAGGGGGGGGGGCTGCTGCCCCCCTAGAAGATAAAATAAACGTCAATTTTCCTGGCAAGTGGGAATTAAAAACGTGTATGTTCTCGAAACAGGTATGAGCTGCCCCCCCTAGCTGAAATCCTGGGTACGCCCTTGAGGGAACATTGAACGACTGGCGTTTCCAATCTATTATTTAAAATTGTCTGAATGTTGGGAAGATCCCTATTTAAATTGTAGCCTAGTTCATAAAAAATAATTTCTCTAGCTTTATCTACAACATAGTAACAGTGAGGTAGAAGCCCAAAGTGCTTCCCCTCGACTCCCCCCTTTCGTTTGTTTTTCGCAATATGTCGTGTATAATGAAGTCCTTAGTGTGCGTCTCAAATCTGATTGAAATTCGTCGAGAAACAACGCTACAGCAAACTTTTCCCCTTCCCCTCCTAATTTTTCCCCCCAATCAAAAATTGCGACCATACTTAAATCCGTAGTTGACTCCTTTAATCTGCATATTCTGCCTCTTGATGCGCCCCAATTCCAAGCTCATGGCTCTCCCTCGCTTCTGGTTTTATGATCATTTCCTATTCGGACAAGGTCGCCATACACGATCAACTAAATTCTCCTTTCTCTTATCATGACCTCATCTATCTTTCTTATAAGATAAGGCCTCTCAAGAGCAAATTCTTTTATATACGGAACTTTAAATATATCGACCTTGAATCTCTCATGTCTGATGCCACGTCGATTGTCTGGTCCCCTGTCACTACCAGCAAGACTGTTGATAGTAAAATCGCCATTTTCTATAGTCCTGGATCTCTATGACAAGAACGCACCTACAAAAAAAGTGAGAGTTAAACACCTCCCTGCCCCTTGGCTGACAGATACTATCAAGTGTCTGATGGCCAAGCGGAACAGAGCCAAGTGTAGATACCGCTAGAATCCGACAGATGACAACTTCCTCTCTTACCAATGTATTCGCCATCGTTGCAACAGTCTCTGTCGCGACGCTAAACGTCGGCACATTCAAGAATGCATTGAGAGCTAAACTCCAGCTCAGGTGTGCATATTCCTAAGAATGCTTGATGTAGGTAAATGCCGCGACCTAGGTACTAATCGGTGTAAGATAAGATATGTACCTACAAATGGACGGCTGTCTAGCCCATAACTAAACGCCTCTGAGGACATATTTTAATGAGCAATTCCCAAATCGATGGATTGGTCGGCAAGGGCCGGTAGGACAGCCTCCTCGTTCGCCAGATATGACACAGGATTCCCAAAATGGAAATATTTTATTATGGAATATTATTATTCAGTTTGATAGCTTTCAGACTACACCAAATTGTGTTTCTAGCTAATAAATAATATTTTCATTGTTTTATTATCTTCGCCCATTCACCCGCACTGAGCCAGCTTGATGAATTATGGCTCAATCTTACGCATATCCATAAAAGGCCTGTGCCTCTCAGTGGGGAAATTAATGTGGGCCACATTTATTTATTTACTAACTTATGACTTCACGGTTCATCACTAATATCTAGGTCTTATGATTAAGCTTAGCTCCGAAAAGTGAAAATAGGTATCATGTAATGATTAAAAAAAAAGTTTATTATTTAGAATCGCAATTTTGGTGCCGTCTGAAAGCTAACAAAATTAAGAATATTATTCCTTAAGATCATAATTCCATTTCGGGAACCAAATTTTGTGGTAATCTGCAATTACTAAAAAAATCTCGAAAAAATCACTATTATTTCTTAAACAATTTTAGTTAAAGTTAACACTTTTTCTGCAACTTTTTGTCACTGGCAGTGACAGACTATGTGTCTGAACATCACTAGTCAATTTCACTACGAAAAAACGTTCCATTCCGAAGTCATAATGTGTTTTTGCAGTTTGTACCCAGATATCGCATTTCAATATTAAAATGCCTATAACAATTGGAAGGGGGAGTTATTTTTTTGTCGATGAAATTTGATGTTCTTCCCAGATCGTTATGTGCACTTTATTAAGATTCACACTGTATATATTATGTATTTAAGTTTAGCATGTACAAGTATATTATATAATGTTTATGTAAGCACTCGTATATTTAGTTTATATTGTTTTATATTAGTTATTTAGATATGTATAAATTATAATTATATTGTTGTGCACATGGTCTACCCCTGCTCAGGAATCGACCTATCTCATCCTTATTTGGTTTGCTGGAAGAGATCTCTTATTCAATGAGATAAGCTCGCCTTTTTACACTGTAAGTCGTGTTGTCTGCATAGGTATTATTTGTGTGCAATAAAGAATTTGTGAAATTTTGCGATCGATTTTTTTTTCATTAAATCAAGAAACTTATGTGCCAATTTTCATTAAATTTGGTTGAAAAATGCGACCTCTAGGCGGGAACAGACATCCGGCCGGACAAATGCAATGGCCTATCGCGAAACTGGACGCTTGGCTCGCTTCGCTCGCTCGCTCATTCGCTTCGGGGGGATAAAAAAGACGGATTTTATTTATATTTCTGCCTCTGCGAATCACTAAATCATCATGATTCAAATATCAAGCCAATTTCGCGGCGCCCATCATCGTTGTCAGTGGCTCAGTAATATAATATACTCTGGTATCGAACACAAGTTATTTTATTTTTTTAAGGACTTAAAAACTACAAAAACCGTTTGGCGACCGGTAACTAAGGAAACAAATCATAAAAGTGACCAGCAGCGCCATTAGTTCCAATTTGATTACATAAGAACTGACTCAAAGTAAACCAGTTAATAATTCACTTTACTAACAGTTCCTTTTCAGTACATCCGTGTGGACATGAACTTAGCCTGCGCGCAGAAAGACCGGTGTGTCGCGTGTGGCGATTGATCTGGTGACGAGACTATCCTCGATCCTGGATCCTTCCGGAGTTATCCTTTATTTCCTTATATCCTTTCCCACTGTCCTTTATTTCCCACATAAAGCACTGCAGAAAGCACATCAAGATGCGTCCTTTGCAGTTTTCGTTTCATTAGGCATTAAAGAATTTAACCAAGAATTACGCTGAAACCTGCGAACTAAAAATAACAAAACGGATCTCTCCCATTCCCATTGCACCCCATTTATGAAGTTGCAAAAAAAGTTTTGAATATCGCGCCGGATTGAAACCACATTGCAGCTTGCTACAATGCATTTATGCGAAAATCAACAATCCGGAAAATCAACCTATTAAAATAGCGTATTAATTCCATTCAGTCGTCAAAAAATATAATACAACAATATTTCAAGTTATATCTGTCGAAGTTCTCCACGTTTTTTATATTATAGCTTTCTTTTGGGCTGATCTTCCAAGTTCTCAAACTTACACTTCCGGTCTCAAAATTACTGCTTTACAAAAAGCTTTCACATTAGCCTCAGGACTTTCCTGCAGTGAAAAAACCGCACTAGTAATTTATGTCTCAAATTCATTAATGTAATTCGTAAATATGTTTTACAACAATAAGTTTTTCGATATTTGTCGCGCGCGAAGTTAATTTCGAACTCGTATTTATGACGTCACATCCGCACGCCGCGCCGGCGCCGCTTTGTCTGTCGGTAAACCGCAAAGGGGTATAAAACCGGCGGCTCCTTTGAAAGTGCCGCCATTTCGTTCAATCTCTGTCTAGGCGCTTCTTGGTTGCGCTGTTGCACGAAAAAATATCGCGAAAATGGTGGAACCGGGAAAGGACCTGACATACAAACTCCTCGAACTTATCCAGAAGACCGGTTATCCGATTATCCAGCACAATGGTCAACGCAAGTTCGGTCCGCCGCCCGACTGGACGGGGCCGCCCCCGGCGAAGGGCTGCGAAGTCTTCATTGGGAAGCTGCCCCGAGAGATCTTCGAAGACGAGCTGGTGCCGTTGTTCTCGCGCGTCGGGAAGATCTACGACATGCGCCTCATGATGGACTTCTCCGGCTCCAATCGAGGGTATGCCTTCGTCACCTACAGCAACCGCACGGACGCTGCTGCTGCGGTCCGGCAACTCGACCAGTACGAGATCAGACCAGGAAGAAATATTGGAGTCGTCAAATCCGTTGATAACTGCAGGCTCTTCGTCGGTGGGATCCCGAAGAACAAAAGCAAGGAGCAGGTAGCCGAGGAGTTGGCGCGGCATGTGGCCGGCATCGTCGACGTGATATTGTATAAGAACTGCTTCGATCGTCGGCTGAACCGCGGGTTTGCGTTTGTGGAGTTCACGTCGCACCGTGCGGCGGCGATGGCTCGAAGGTCGCTGGTGCCCGGGTGCGCGAAGCTGTGGGACCAGGACGTGATGGTGGACTGGGCGGAGCCGGAGCCGTATGTCGATGAAGACCAGATGAAGAAGGTACTGTGCTATTTCTTTACCTTTGTGATGTAATTGTCTTGAGATGGGCTGGTAGAGCCGCTCATTGTTAGGGTTCAGTTGGTACCTCAAAAGGAACTTCGTTGTCTGTCTTCAAAAAGGTTCTCATTTGTTGTTTTTTTGTTTGTTACGCGATAACTCGTTCAATTATGAGCCGATTTTGATGATTCTTGTTTTGATTGGTAAGTCATACTTTAGAGGCGGTCCGATACAGATTTTATCAAAACTGATTCAGCAATTTTCGAAAAAATCGACACAAAACCGCGGCGGCTCCCGCGCAGTTCGACGACAGATCGGCGGCGGCGGGGCGGCCGCGGCGCGGGTCGGGCGCGGCGCGGGGCGGTCGCGGCGCATAGGAGTAGGGAATAGGAACAGAGACAAACCTTTGAAGGAGCGTGCAAAATTATTACCTATTTTAGTAGGGATGGCAAAAGAGAATAAAAATAAATTGCTGAACGTGGCTGTAGGATTGCTTATGTGATCCTGCAGCTCTGGCTACCCCTTAATGGGAATATAGCCATGAATAAGCCAAACAGGAAAATATTTCTACGTGACTAAATAACCCAGGGGCTGATGACACGCACACATACGCCGTATGCTTGTAGTAGGGTTACCTACGACGCCCAGTGGTCTAGGATTCGGCCTCCATACTCATAGGAACTTAATGTCTGGAATAATTATAAAAAATATGTAATGTCTCCGGTATACCTCCCTATATGTCATATTAAAACATGGAGTGGATTGGTTGCTCTACAAGTGAGAAAAATAATTTTGATATTTTTTTTTGTATGGGAGAAATCGGTCAGAGTGTCGATAAGGGGGCGGAAGCCCCATGGCATGCTGAACATAATGTCATACAATTCATGCTCTTTTCGGTGCAGCTTTAGAAGTATTTTGAAATTTTTAATTTTTAGTATCAGCTTTATCATTATAATCTTTGACTTAATGAGATACCAGCCGATCTCTTTGAGTGTTGACTAATGACAGTTTTATTGTTATTGATGTATTTTGCCTTATTTTTTTTTTACTTTTCTGTATCAAAAGTATAAAATAAAATAACTTATAAACTTTGTTTTTGTTATTATTTGCATTTCTATTATTCTTATGGTATTTTCACTCTCAAAGAGATCGGCTGGTATCTCATTATGTCAAAGATTATAATGATAAAGCTGATACTAAAAATTAAAAATTTCAAAAGTTAACTACTTCCAGAGCTGCACCGCATGCCATGTATAATAGATTTCTCCCATACAAAAAAATATCAACATTATTTTTCTCACTTGTGGAGCAACTAATCCACTCCGTGTTTTAATATGACATATAGGGAGGTATACTGGAGACATAACATATTTTTTTATAATTATTCCAGACATTATGTTCCTATGAGTATGGAGGAACAAATCCTAGACCACTGCGACACGGTGTGGTTTTAATGAATCTTTGTCTCTGTTCCGATTCTTTAACATGTGTTGGGCGGGAGCGCAAAGGTACTAGAATTCTATCACCTTTGATCGCACCGCCCCACTGTGGGCGGGATTTTGACTCTAGAGGACATAGCCACTTTGGCTTAAGTGTCAATTTTTCTTATTGATATAGCTTTAGTTAATACACAGCCAATTTTTTTAAACCAAACTATAGGTATTATCTGGTATTCATTTACTTCTAGTAAGACTCCTTGGGATGATTGAAGTATGAAATATATTTTCTTATCCTCGTATTGTTAATAAAAAATTCCAAACAGTACAGTAACCAATCATTGTACTAATTCAAAACGTATTCCCCCACAACAAGACCATGTACCTTCTACGAATCTATCTAACTACCTACCTACTACTATCACTAGGTAGGTATCCCACAACGCATCTACTCGGACAGCCTATTGGGTACCTACTACTACCTACCTACCTACTTACAAACAGATCTACCTTGCTACTAGGAAGTACAAGGTAAAAGATGGTAGAATATGTTAGGTATTTCAAGAGAACCAATTCTAGTAGGTAAATCAGTTTGTTTGTAGGGTAATAGGATGTTCGAACAGGTGCATCGTCGTAGCGATACCTAATATCACTTGTTATCTCCTGTAAAACTCGACATTCATGGGCAGTATTGGGCAGTTAGGAGTTTTGGACAGGTGGAATTAGACGCCACGGATTTTCCGGGCCACAGAACACTGACGAGTTCCGGGCACATCGTCCGCTTACCGCCCTAGGGCATCATAGGTGATTAATTTAAAATCGCGGTCCAATTTTAGGGTTCCGTACCTCAAAAGGTAATAAGGAACTCTTATGGGATCACTCGCGTGTCTACAAAAAGGTGGGGGTAAAATGACGAAACGAAAAAAAAAACAAACGCCGTAATCTAATAAGTCGTGTAGGGAATCGCTGAAAAGAGCTTTTTATAAACTTTTCAATAATATTTCTTTTAAATTTATTTTTGATAACTCCAGAATAAATGATCAAAAAAATGCAAATAATGACCATTCATCCCCCCTTATCTCCGACACTACAGTCTAAATTTATGAAAAAAAAAATAGAGTATATCGCCTTTGCG
Source organism: Argyresthia goedartella (assembly GCA_949825045.1). Classification (NCBI taxonomy): domain Eukaryota; kingdom Metazoa; phylum Arthropoda; class Insecta; order Lepidoptera; family Argyresthiidae; genus Argyresthia; species Argyresthia goedartella. Next base: position 676,899 of record OX463815.1, read on the forward strand.
CATAAGTGTCCATATGTTTGTAGGTTAGAACTGATCGTGTAAATCCCTTTTATGTATACGTCGCGCCACACGTTATGAGCGGTGGTTTTGAATGCGCAGTAGTCACTTTTCAATACCTGGGGGGTTACCACAATATTTTCCGATTCAAATTAGGTTCAAAACAAGAAAATCACCATGGCAACCTTTCTATTCCAATTCGTCTTAATGGGCTTTATTTACCTAATACGAAGACTTGTATTAAGACGGTCACGGTAATTTTGCGGATCAAATTAGGTTCCTAATCTGAATCGGCATAAGACGTGGTAATGGTAACCCCCTGTACATATGCGCAGTTTATTTTACAATAAAATTTTAAGTAGTACAAATCAAGGAGATCTATTCCTAGGCGATCAGGTGGAGTTTTGGTCTATACATTTACATTTTGGTTCCGTATATAGTTCCGTGGTGAAAATTTTGTGTAAAAAAAAACATTATTCGGCATTTGTTTGTTATTCTCGTCAGGAAACCCTTGATTTGAAAGTACTACTCGCACTTAGCCTAATTTTGCGCTAAGAAGCTTTCACATAGACATTCTTCATGGTCGGCTCACAGTTGATACGAGTGCACCAATAAATAGTTTACGATAAGTAGGTTATAATTATAACGTGCCTATATAAACAAAAATATCCTATTTAAGCAGCGGTGTCGGTGTCGTTCAATTAACCATAACAATCGTATGAGCTTTGTTATGTTGGCAGATGAATACTTTTGTTTATTGTGCAAACGTGTCATTTCTTACCTACCTACGATACGTTAGGAGTATGACAATATTGTAGGCATCAAAACTGAAGATACTATTTTTCCATGACGAGTTGGTAATCATTGATCTTGACTCCATTTCAGGTCAAAGTACTTTACGTACGTAACTTCATGATCCGCACAACACCGGAAACTATCCAATCAGTCTTCGAAGCAGCAATCAACCAAAAGATCGAGAAGATCAAAAAGATATATGACTACGCCTTCATACATTTCCACGAACGATCACATGCAGAGCTTGCTATGAGCAAACTCCAAAACGCGGATGTAGATGGCGTTAACATCGAGATAAGATGGGCCAAGCCAGTCGATAGAGAACTGTACCGGATTCAGAAGCTCAACAAAGGAAACGCTAAATTCAACAACGCTTTGGACCTGTCACAAACTCTGCTATTATACAAACAGCACTTAGAGAAGCGAGAATATGCTAACTCTCTAAAGGAGGATGAAGGCATCAGCTCAGGGTATGCCGGGGAGTCGCCGCGTGATTCTCCGACGGATATTAAACCTCTGGAAAATACATATGCTGAGTCGGACTACATTTTGGCTCCGGCTAAACTGGATTCAATGTGCAAAAGGTAGAGTTTAAATCATTTTTCTTTATTGAAGTAGGTTGTGGGTTAGGCTAGTCCAATGTTACGTGACATGGCACAACTGGCCTGTGCCAGCGCATGTAGGAAAAGTGTCGATGCTGCAAGTCATGAACTTAGAGCAACAAAATTATTTCATATTTGGGCTTAATCACTATCTGGCCATACTGTCTCGTCGATGTATTGTATCGTGCGTGGGTAGGTTGTGGGTAAACCTTCTACGTATCCGGCTAGCCAATTTCTCATCACGTATTGCGGCCACTGATTCTACTATAGTTGCCACCACCAGAAACCCCAAAAAAATGGACGAAAGAATAATTTAAAAAAATGTCGTCATGCCGTTGGGGCTATAGCGCGTGCTAACGAAAGGTCACACATGCGTACAAACATACGCATAATCTCGAAAAAAATAATTCATATAGGCATCTCATATTTGTTAAATGAGTTGAATGACTGTCTGAGAATGAATAGAATAAATCATTTCATTGTTACTGCAGCCGCCAACGTGTGGCAGCTCCGACTGAAGCTAGCGGATTACGGTGCGCCCAGAAAATCTGTGATTTGTCGTCAGTAAAAAAATCCATACAAGATTTCACACTCAGGGTTTTTGTCGTCAGTCCAATTTCAACAGTTGTAATCCCCGTGAGTGCACGGCACAAGTCAGCATTACATAGTTTTCCTCCCTACTTCCAGGTACATGTGGGCGCCCCCCGCCTACGACTACCAGAAGCTGCTCGACGCTCACGGCACGGAAGTGTGGGTGTGCCGCGTGGAGTTGCCACAAGTGGGGCTGCCGCTGCTCAGCGCGCCGCGGCGACTGGGCCCGCTGGCCACGCAACCGTGTCTCACTAAACACTCCGCTTACATCGAGGCGGCGGAACATGCGCTCCATTCTATCAAGGTGGGTTTCATTTGTTATTTGCCTCCGTTGCAATTGTGAACCGTGTTACCGGGCTAGCCAATCGTCACTAATTTGACCCCTAAAATCTTGGTGGCTAGCAAGTTACAGCAAAGGCCACCCCGGAATTTTCATATGGCTAGCAAGTCCAGTAATAAGCCATTAATAGTGACCGGCTCCAGCTCCAGCCGGCGGACAAAGTCAGTCAAAAGTAAAAATGTATTTATTACTGTAGAGAGAAGGGCGTAGAAACTCCCAGAGATTGATTTTTAGATCTCTTTTAAACATTGGTAGTGCTTAACCAATACAAATATTATAACAGCAAGGTCTGTGTTGAGCAAAGTTAACCCCATACAGTCACGTCATTTAAGAAATCTTGAACATAATATTCTATTTTCGACTTAAGGCGCCGTCCATCCAAAGGTCCCCGTTACTCCAGGCGGAAAAAATGCAAAAACGTAGCGCTAAACCACAGAAAAATTGTTTAAAAATAAACTGCGCTATTTTGTTAAAAACTTTTTTAGGAGATTTAGCGAATACATAATATCTACATTTTGAACGCATTTCCACATTGAAATTAGTTAGGATTTCGGAAATACAGGAAAAAATAAAACAATTTGGAAGTGTTTTCGTAATTAAATTCTATCGAGATAATTTCATCCAATCACATTTCCCTTTAGTGAAAATCTTAATCAAATACTCAATAAACGTTAACACAAAAATCAAATCTGTAGATACTTCATGGTGGAGTAAATGGATTCGAAAAAACCCCATTTTTTTTTCGTATCACCTTAACATGCTTTTTAAATTGCTCAAATGGCAATTTCAAAATCTCCAGGGGTTAGTATGTTAGTAAGTATGTAAAAAGTTCTTTAAAAAGCTGTTCGTTTTAAATTATAAATAGCTTGAATAGCTCTTTTCTGTAAAGTAAAAATAGTTTGAAGATCCGCTGCTTTATCTCACAATAAGATACCATAGGACATGACACTATGAAAGTAACTAAAATATACTAGCCTAGATGTAGCCACATCCGTGTTTTGTCTGATGTTCCTAACTAGGGATGCAACTATACGTCGTTTTGCCGATACGATACCGATACCGATGCGCTTATAAAAATATCGGCGATAACGATACCGATATCGATACGGTTATTGAATAAAAAATGAAGGTTGAAATAGAGAAAATACTGAATAATAGGTTATTTTTTATTAGGTAAAATAAATAGGTAAATATAAAGGTTGATACAGTTTTAGTTATTAAAATTAACATTTATCAGGTTTTTATTTAAAAACAGAGCGCGGGGTTTCCCCCAGGCATAGTTCGTGCCTCGTTTGCAACGAAATAGACGAGACAACCCGCGCGTTTACATTACATTTTTAAAGCGAGAAATTTGTGAAGTATCGTTGTATCATCATTATCATCAAAAGTAAAGTATCATCGGCCATATAAATATCGCCGATGCCGATATATCGGCAAACCTGAAATATCGCCGATTTATCGGTATCGGTATCGTATCGGTTGCATCCCTATTCCTAACAGCGTAAGCTGCAGAAATTAATTTACCAACTACTTTATGTGGGGTTTCCACTGCTAGCTATTGTATCATTTACTAATTCTAACTTGTTTCTGTGTCTCACTAAGCTGGTCTCAGCTTCCCTGACATTTGGAATTGGAATTGCCTAGACATTAAATTTAGATTTATCGTTGTAGTCACTGACTTTCTTTATTTTTTTTTTGGGTTCTGTTCATTAAAATCCGGTACAACTTTATGGGATGTTAGGCCTATAAAATGATGCATCAGTCTTATCCTTACTATAATAGCAATTGGGAATGAAACTGTTTGACCGCTGTGACGGAGGGAACGCATATATGACTTAAATTATTTGAATAAAGTTATTAATTGTTGTTTCATTTATGTATCTACAAGCAAATATACGTTAATATCACCACAAACAATTAAATTTTTTTCTGGTATTACAAAGTTTAGTGAGGGCATCCTCCATAGTTTTCTATTTTTCGAAATTTCCATGGCCCTTTTCATCCCTCGGAGGTTCCTGTATACACAATAATATTATGCATATCTAGCTCAACACAGGATATTTGTCTTTCTATTCTATTGTTTTAAGACATCATATTTTCCTTTAACCAGTGTTCTGTATTACAAATAATATAGATGTCAGATTTTTTTTGAAATAATTCTTATACAAGTTCTTTGCCAGGTAGCCCCTAGATGTTTTGATGGGTAATATTTAAGTGGGGCCTACCCTTGACATATTTACTGGCTCTTGTATGCTAGAGATTCTCTAATTGTCGTAGGAACTCATTTAAATTACTTGCAGATTCCAATGTTGCATGTGTAAGAAAGGGGTATCATATGGATAGGTATAACTAACCAAAGCTGCTATTACTACTATAATTCTTGTCCTATAACTTAAACATCTACTAAATTAAAGGGTAAGCTAGCCAGGCTTTGATTATTGGTTCCAGGTTTTCCCTTAACTTGTTACAGAATCTGTCCATTGCCCCTATAACCTATGATGGAACTATAATCTCATAGTACTAAGGCCAAAAATCTAGGAGTTTTCTTCGATAACCAATTTTCCTGGTCAGCGCATGTCAGCGAGGTCAGTAGGCGAGTCTTTGCCACTTTTCACTCCCTCAAACGACTACAATACTTCCTGCCTCGTCAGACAAAAATAACGCTTGCCCAGTCTCTTCTCCTTCCCCTGATCGATTACGCTGACGTATGCTGGGTGAGCGCGAATGAAGAGCAACTGAACAAACTCGAGCGACTTCAAAACCTCGGGATTCGGTTTGTCTTCGGCCTGCGCAAGTATGACCACGTCTCGGAGTATCGCAGGGAGTTAAAGTGGCTCCCTATCCGTCTTCGTCGGGATTCTCATATCCTCATCTGCCTCTATAACATCTTATTAATCCTCGCTATCCTGTCTTCTTACGAGATCGTTTTGAATTTTTGTCCTCGGATAGGCCTCGGAGATCTCACGCTCGATCACTGCTTATAACTCCGCAACACAATACAGCCCAGCCGCATATGAACATGGGTTCAGACTACGAGCTATCAGGCTCTGGAACAAACTTCCTAGCGCCATCAGAGACAGCCCGTCACTTTCTATTTTTAAAATCTCTTCCATACTAGATTTATGTAGGTTTATTGCTTTGATATATATGTAGTATAATTTTGTCTATTTGTATTGATATTATGTATTTATGTACATATTAGTAATTAGTTTATTATTTTAATATTTTTAACGTTGTGCACATAGGTCTACCCGTTATTTCATGTATTCTGTCCATATTAGGTTTGCTGGGAGAAATCTCTTTTTAGAGATAAGCTCGCCTTTGTACAACTAGTTTCCATTTTGAAGTATCTGTATCTTCTGTTTTTGTGCAATAAAGTATAAAGATAAAGATAAAGATAAAGCTAGTTGTCTAGTCATACATATAGTAAGGAGATTGTGAAATAAGAAAGTTAATTGAACAACAAGTTAATATTTTATTTAGATATCGTACAACGTTAAACACACTGGAATATATTTAGTAAAGATAAGCTTATTGCCAACATCTACACTTAATTCAATATAAACGTTCAGATAACATCAAACACAATAGAAAATACTCATCTTTGGAAAAGAGGCCGATAGGGGTGGAGAGAGATGCTTTTCAACCGAAATCACCAGCAAACAAAAGTGCGGGCCCGCGCCCAATCATCTAGTATTTAACAACTCTGCCTCGCATCAATGCTGAAATACCAACGTTGTTCGCGCCGTGAACGCTGATTGGTTGCTTTTGCATTCCACCCTTATTTGACTACCAATTTACTAATTTTTAAATGACTTTACAATTATCTAATTATCTCTAAATTCTTATTGTTAATTATAATAATTACTATGATACAATAATACTCCTAATTACGTATATTAATGATTTAAAACAAAACTAATAGAATTTGACTTCACATCAATGATTATGTATGACAACTTTATTTTTCAATTATATCTTAAAATCAATACAATGACTAATAAATAAATTACACCTTCCCATATTAATAATTACCATTTGTTTTGAATATCATATATATTTAAAATCACTATTTTGAAACAAACATAACACATGCAAAGTATTATTAACCGGTGAATTCCCAATAGGGGTACATGTCATCTTACCCTAAACATAAAGCAGGTTTCTGATTAGTCTGTTAAACAAAAACAGCTGATGTCAAGTTGAACTTTGTTAAACTTGCGTCACACATATTATATGCTAACAATGTAGCTACAAATTTTATATATTTGTCCAATACAACTTATCCTGAGTCGGAGTAAAGTTATGAATAAAATTATTCATGTCGATATATAAAATAGCATCTTTGTGATGACACGTTAAATTAAATAAATGAATATTCATCCTATGCACAGATTTGTTTTGTTGTTCTGTCAAATTAAAGGCATATGGAAAATTGAATATTATAAATTTGCATTTCATCCTATTATGTAAGTCCTTTTATACAACACTATACTAGCACAAAGCCCAGTTTAATAAGGGCTCGCGAAGGGGGGCTCCCTTGGTAGTGTGCACCTGCGCCTGCGACACTAAAATCGGTGTTCCAGCCTTCAGATTTTTCGCAAGCACACCACATTACAATAATTGTATTTTTCACAAGGCGTGAAGGCTCGCTTCGCTCGCCTAATGACCTCTTCTCCCCTCGCAGAGTCTCCGCGCCTCGTTGATGCAGCGCTCTCTGCCCCCCGCGCTGTACCTGCCCCCCTACCCGCCGTCGCCCTACCCGCCACAGCTGACGTCACTTCCGTACGACATGCCGTCGCTGACGTCACTTCCTTATGATATGGCATCGCTGACGTCGCATCCTTACGACATGGCGTCCCTGTATTCGCGCGCGCATACGCCTCTTCCGCAGATGCAGATGTGGCGCGCTGCTTGAACACAGCCTTCACACAAACACAGAAATAAGGTTTCTTTTAAGTAATTTATGTACGTCGTGTACGGCCACCGCAGGTTACGGGTGCTGATAAATAGTAAGTTTTCTGAGAAAAATTACGGTTTATGTGTCTGTAGCCGAAACCTGTGAAAGAGGTTAAGATTTATTTGTTATAAGTTTATAAAGCTTTTCGTTTTGTTACTTATCTACCTACATATAGTGTTTTGTTTGAAAAGTTTAAGACCTGTTGAAACTTTATCCCTATTTCTGAGAAAATAGTCAGAAGTTCAAACTGCAGGTTTTTTGTTTCCTTTGTAATCCTAATGGAGAGTAGAAAGAAGATGATATTCTAGGCTGTGTGACTTATTGCTAAGCAAAGTTGTTAGTTGTGTTTTTAGGTATCGCGTCTATTGTTTGACTCCATAAAAGTTTGACTTGCACTGTTTGACTATAACTTTTTGGTATGTCGTATTCCTTGACTAAGGCGCTTGCCACATTCAGCGGAAAGTCAACACATGTTGCTGTTGTTGTTAATATAAGTAATTACCGTTGGTAGGGCACATGACGCAGATATTTAGGACGGATACTTTCCCGCGACGGGTCTTCCGTGACCGTCGTTCCGCTGAATGTGGCCTAGGCCTTAAAAGTATGTACTTACGACTTAACGAGTAGTTATTACATATGCTTGTGACAAAAATATAAATTACTATCTCACGCGATGATATCTCGCTTTATACTTGGCTAAGGTTGATTTGCTACTTAGTTACTCTACCCTGCATCGTCTTTTTATAATGCCTAAAGTGTGATCATTGTACATTTAATCTTAAGAATTACTGCCGTATTCAGATCAGACTTCAATCACTATTTCAATCAATATTTAAGTCAGAAATGTTCCAGTAGAGCCCTCAAATTTTCTTTGTTTGTTTTAATCCTGCGGTTGGAATGAGTAATACGAACTTGATTCCAAATTATCACGGCAGAAACAAACCGCACCGAGTTCCAGCCACTGGATCAATGTGGTTCAATCAAGAAAATTAGCTTCTATGCTAGGGCTACATCATTCATAAGTTCGCTTTCGCTCTGCAATCATGCTAGCACGTTCTCACACTACCTACCACTATCTTATGACGGACCTTTTAAATCAAGATACCGATTTTTACGTGGTTTCAAAAAATGATCACAAATTAGACATGACCTTTTAGTTAATTATACTTTTTCAATAATGCCTAAAGTGTGATCATTGTGCAATTGTGCATTTAATCTAAGAATTACTGCCTTATTCAAAGCATACTGAATTAAGAAAAATTGAGAGCTCTTCTCATTTCTGCCACTTCGGTGACATGTCGCTTGAATTACCTATAGATTACTGAAGCTACCTGTCTCACTGAGTGGCAGAAATGAGAAAAGCAATTTTTTTTCTGAATACTGTAGCGTAATATAAGTTCTGTGGTTGGAATTGGTCACAATAAAATCAAACCGTAATGAGTTCCAGCCTACTGGATCAAAGTGATAGAGGTACCGCTTTTGACATGGTTATAACAAATGATCACAAATTAGACATGAAGTTTTAGTTAATAAGCGGTAAATTGTTTTATTTTTTTTCTTTACAGGCCAATATTTACATTGTAAAGCTGGCCAAAAGCACCTGTCTTGCTTGTGTTTATACTAGAGTATATCCAGAGAGAAGGTATTTGCATTGTTCCTTAACTTTTATGTTCTTAATTTATATTTATAACTTTTAAGTTCTCATAAATAAATATTCCAAACTATTTAACTCTATCGTTTCCTTTTCACCAGAAGTAGATGTAGGTAGTGACCTCAATCTGCAAATTATAAGAGTTAACTTGGCTTCTTACAATAATTTGCAGGTTCTTGTTACCGTGAACCCAATTAGTCACCCCACAGGACAGACATAGTCACACATATACTTAGGTTGGTTTCACAGCTGTCACAGTTGTGCCCCAAATCGCACGGGCTCGATTATTCCCACTCGTCCACACCACAACCCGTCGTCCACATTGTTGACGAAAACGTTTTTGGAAAAAAAAAAACCCGTTCGTTCAGTGTTGACGATCGAAACTTTATTTCCCAGTCGTTCCACTGTATGCTGTTCATTGCGTGTTGTCGTTTACAGTGTGGACGCTCGGGAAAAAGGTCCCGTTCGATCAAAGTGTCGCCGATCAAAACTTTTGTATGCAATTAATTGCCTGTTGTTAGCAGTGATGACGATCGGGGAAAAAGTTACGCTAATCCAGGTAGAGCGTTGCTAGGTAACACAAACAATAGAGCAACTAAACAATAGATATGCACACCACCCCTGCCTATGCTAATATGTACACTGACGAGCAATGAAAAAGTTAAATGCCGACAAACGCCTTAATATCTCCTAAGACAGAACCAATATTAAGTTTACAATATTTGAGTTTTTAATTGGTAATATTCTGATGCGCTGTTAAATGTACTTCAATATTGCAGACGGCGTCATTAAGCTAGCCTTTACCGTTTAGGAGTAATTTGGTGCTATGTCACTGGAACTTTTTCATTGCTCGTCAGTGTATAATGACGTACCTGCAAAGACCTTGAAATAGACGTCCCGATTCACACCGGAAGAGCAGCGACTCGACGAGCACTTTCAGCGTGAATTAATTTTAAACTTTATCTACATTATAAAGAGAATACCGTTTGGAAAGTTCGAAAAGGTCTCGCGGCGGCTCGAGCAGCCGCGCGGCCACGCGCGCCATCGCATCGCGGCCACGCGCGGTTGCCTGCGGTGCGTATTGTACGTGGCGCGCGCTGCCGGGCGGCCGCCCGCTCCCTGCCCTGCTCGCTTCCAAGTGTTGCCAACTCAGTGGATTTTCCACTAGATCTAGTGCTTTAAACCACGGAAATATATCTAGATAGAAGAAAAGAGTTCACCAATTTGTAGGGAGACCGAGCGTGTAACATTTTGCGTAGGTAATTTGACGTCACGAGCGTAATTCAAAGATAAGCCGCGCGAAAACATTCAACAGAAATAGGTATTCTATAATTGGTTTCTTGTTTTCTAAGATGGGGCTCCAAAATATTCACTAACTTTTTAAATTGATCGTAGTTCATTTTATAATAATCGTAATATACGTCTGGGTACGAGTGCAAGTCTGTACAGAATGTTTGAAATTCTCCAAACAGTCGTCGTTTCTTCCACAAGTCATGGACCCACATTGCCCTTTTTCTTTTTTCCCTTTGTTTCTTTCTTTCTTTTTCTTCAGAAATAAGTGCTATAATAGCCAATTCCATCATTTTTACTCCGTACACACGACACAAGTTTTCTCGCCAAAATGTAGAAACACACTGGAGAACATTCAGTCCTGCCGGAGGCCGCTCGAGGCTGCTCGAGGCTGCGCGCGGCTGCTCGAGGCAGCACGCGGCTTCTCGCGGCGCCCCGGCGCGGCGGCGACGCGGACCTTCCCGCCACCCCGCTGCGCGTCACTGCGCGTCGCTGCTCTTCCGGTGTGAATTGGGCCTAAGAGCCCTGTATGTATATATTTGAGGTGATTGATATATGTAAGTAATTACTTTAAAAAAAAAAATCTGCAGATTAGAGCTTGTTGATATAAAACGAAAGCATTGTATGGTTTTACTCCATGGAAGTTGCCAATACCATACACGAACGGAACATGAAAGTGGTTTAGTGGTTTGGAGTTGCACCCAACGTAAAATGAAGTGTGGTGGAGTTATAAGAATCAAAGTAAGTTAATTTTATTACATTTGATTATTATAAGCTTTTATTTAGGAAGAGTTCCGTGGTCTAGTGGATTTCACGCAGGAATTTCAGATTATGATTATTTCAGATGGTAGAGAAACATTTAAGAAACATTTCCAGGAGGCAGGACATTAAACTTCAGATAATTCAACCTCGCCTAAACATTGCCAAGCAAAATGATCTTTATCAATCCATAAAATTGTATAATTCATTACCGAAAAATTTGAAAATAATTGATAAAACGAAGATGTTTGAAGGAAAAATTAAAAAATATTTGATGGAAAAATCTTTTTATGACATTAATGACTTTTATGCTGAACCTAATTGTTAGAAAATTTGAACTATTTGTATTGTATAATTTATCAACTACAAGATATGACAACATGTGACATTAATTTAAATTATAAGGTATATTTAAATTTAAATTATTGATTTATTCTGAAAATTAAATTTAGTAATAATATTAGATATTAAGTAATTTCAGGCACAATGTATATTGTTAATGAATTAATAAATATATAAATAAATAAAGATTAAAATCATGGTTCTGATATGTTCCAATAAGATAATTAATTTACTTATCTCAATTGGTACATGGTCAGCATTATCTTTAGTAGGTCTAATAAATGAATACGAGATGATAGGTACATTATACGGACGTTGTAACGGGCGATAGAAAACATCTTGAGGAGACCTTAATTACTCCAAAGCTGCGGCACTAGGCTAGCCTCCTGTCACACAAATTGTAGTACCTATTGAATATCTGGCTGATACTGGGCTAAATTGTGATCCTGTCGTATGGTTCATTGATGCATGATTTTTAACTAGTCATCTCGCTCGCAACACCCTTTACTCATACCAAGGCTTTGAGTAATAATGTAGGTATACATTATTACTCAAAGTACCAAGGTAAGTATAGTAGTGTTAATGCAAAACATGATCTGGTGTAGCAATTTTACCTACCTATGTTACCCCCCCCATCGCCTGTTAAGAATTTATAATTAATTAGTGATAATTTTGTCTCATTTTAATTATACTTATTTCTCTACAGAACGATCAAATTATTGAAGAAACGCCTCATAAATGTACGCCAGATTTTGAGAAGAACCAAATTGACGAGTCGATACACAAACTGAAACAAAAAATAATTGCGCCAACGTTTCCGATAACCCCGAGATCGCAAGTAAGGTACCTATTTCAGTAATTTGCAAGAGAAAAGAATAAGAGAATTTCAGTGAGAAAAAAGTTTGATGTGTGCTTTTAACCTGCATGGCGGCGGTACTTCAAAGGACTGCTGCTTGTCTGACAACACGCCGACAGTGTGACCACATGTGGCATTTCCCTGCCTTTTTGGGAGTATTAGTCAAGTAATTTGAAGTGTTATGAAACTGGCAGTATTTGGCAGTATTTCACGAAATTAAAATAAAAGGAAAACATTACTCAACCTTGTTGTGAAATGGGTAATGTTTTCCATTATATTTACTTTACCTGTGGTCTGGGACTCTGGCAACTTCTTTAACATAATGTTATGTTCTTAATAATGTTTATTGATATTTTTTAAAATATTAATATTGAACAATATTTGATTCTGTCTTCTTCGAAACAATTCACTTCGTTTTTTCGAAGCCATTCTTTGGTTGATAAACATACATACATACATACCTACATCCTCTCAGTTTTTGAAGACTAGAAGGTTTTCATTACAGCATGTGTTTATGTTTTCAAGTTGGAAGTATTAAAGTATAAATGTTTATGTTTTTCTTTTTTTAATATTAATAGGGAATTTTGTCAGACACATAAGTATTTTTGACAACAAATAACTGGATTTACTGTCATATGTTTAAATACTACCCTGTCAAAAGTCAGTGGCACTATTTGGCTGTTTTTATCATAAGCATGGGGATTTCCAATTTCAAGCTGGTCACACTGCACGCCAATCAGTCGGGGAACTCCGAAATATAATAATGTACAGACCTATACAGAGTAGGTATAGGTACATTATTATTATACTCTTGAAATTGGAAATCCCCATGCTTATGATAAAAACAGCCAAATAGTGCCACTGACTTTTGACAGGGTAGTATTTAAACATATGACAGTAAATCCAGTTATTTGTCGTCAAAAATACTTGTGTCTGACACTGTGAGTTGGGGCGCATGGGCGCAACTCTTGTGGAGAACGGTCCTAACTTGTATGTATATGCGTTTTATCCCAAAATTCGTCAGTCACTGATCCACGACTATGTCGACTTTGGGAGGAAAAGATGTGTTGTTTGACATGATAGAGGTGTACAAAAGTATGCCATACTCGTGGAACAAAGGCAAAGACCACAAAAACAATATGATACACGTGCCGACGGATATAAAGTGCTTTTAGGTATTTACAATACTTTCGACCAATCCGCCACAGTCAAAACAATAATAATTAAGCTGAATAACATGCGAAAGAATTACGGTACCTATGTACCTCCCTATACCACAAAATAAATAGGTACAGAAATCAATCTACATACAAGCGCGCTCGAGCAACGCACACATAGATGCTGCTCACGGACACGATATCTCAGAGCAGTTCAAACCAGTGCGAGCGTGAGTGCCATCCGCTTGACACGCGCGTCTGTTAATGCAAATAATGCAACAATGGAGCAACGGAAAAAAAGTTATTATAACTGTTCAGTGGACGGTTTAAATAAACAGTTGCCTATTTTTCAATCAGTATAATAAAATAAGTATTAACAAATTTTTTGTTAGGTAAATTCACGCCACCTTAGTTACGTAAGTTGAAAACATGTTTTTTTGTTTGTGTAGATATTGTGTTGTTTTTCGTGTCATTTGACAGGTGTAGGTCTAAAACGGACAGGGCAATATAAATTTTGTAACTCGGGTAGTCCGTTTAGAAGTTTCAGGGATTTTCGATAGTGAAAATTGACAAACGTAAAATTGTTTAGGTATTTTTCTGTTCTGTGAACCTTTTGTATTGTAATAGTAGGCAGGTCTATTGTTTTGTTTTTTGGAGCGCCAGTACCATGTTAGTTTTTCGTGCATAAGCCGTAGTTCACAACCCTAGAGCGATCGCCGAGCGTAGTTATGAAGTACATACATGTGGTTGACTTCTGTACCTATTTATTTTGTGCCTATACCTATGTCGCGTTCCGAGTCACGCCAACAGAGCCATCATCGCTCACGTGACGTCACGACCATCATGCCCGTTCCGAGTGGGAAATGGCGACCGTCATCATCATATCCATTCGGAACGTTTTGAAAGCGACGGTAGAAGTTGACACTGACAGATGACACTATTATAACCCAACTCTTGTAAGTTATCATCATTTCGAGTCGTAAACAGTCGTAACAGTTATATTAGCTTTGTGTTGGGTGAATAAGTGAGGAAATAAACAATTATGGAGCGCCAAAAGTCGATGCTGGTTACTGTTCTAAGTTTGATTGTCAGCTGTCAGCTTGAAAGCTGTCACTTTTGATGGCTCGCCCACAGTGCTGACGCTCAAAGCATAGGCGATGATAGCACAACATGGCGGCGTTAATGATGTCATTCATGACGTCAAATCAACCATTTTGAGTTATCGTTGTCACGCTAAAAGTCATTCGGAATGACCTTGTAGACGCTGTAATCGATTATGGTGCGATTCGGAACGCGCTGCTATAAAGACCGTTAAATTCAAACTGTTCTCGGAGGTTGGTTCTGTTCAGCCCCTCAGACTGGCACGTAATTAATATGCGAAGAAAGATAGCATAAGGTGCTATCTTTCTCCGCATATTAATTACGTAACCGTAGTTACGTTACGTCGCGAGTAGGCGTGACAGCGGTGGTTATACCATGTCATGTGGAGGTCAAGGTTGATGCCAGACAAGTTGTGAACTGGATATAAGATTACTACAAACAATAGAATTAACTGAGAAAGGTCCGTAGTGGACTTGCGGAGTCTGTTGGCTAGTGGAAGTTGATGTCTGGTTGCTTTCTTGTGTGTCGACTTCCTCTTCCGAACTATCATCTTCGTTTGTAGCATCAGGAATGAAAGGTGGTTCGTCCGCAACGTCCTCATCTCCGAAATCCATCTCCAGATCAGAATCATCACCATTGATGATATCATGAAGGGCTTGTTCTAGGGCAGATTCTGAAAATATTCGACGAATGAACGTTTAATATGTGAAATGTACTGAATACACGTGAAAAATGAGCATAAATATATCAAAATACGTCAAAAACTAAGTCGGGGTAATGTATGGAAAAATGGTGCAAAAAGTAAACCCAAGACCCACAGTCCCCAATAGGAGACATTCGCATTTTTCGACTTAGGTTAGACAAGTTTGAACTCGAACCAGAAAAGGTTCGATGACAAACAATAGCAAAACTAATTAAAAATATGCACACACCATCAGTTTTCATGGAACCACTGAAATTACGTGATAAAACAGCACTTACCGGCAGCGGGGTCACCAAAATTGAATTTTTTTCGCGAGCTCATTTTTAACGACAGGTGAAAAAATTATGGCGGCTCTGACGTAAACATTTAACGTGGGCCAGACTGTTGCAATGTGTCGTACTACAACGTGATGTGACGCCGCAACGCAAAAAGGATTGGGTTGGATGAAATTATTCCCATCCGATGAGACCCATCTTGACTTTCTGGTGTTTCTTTCTCTAACAACCCCGAAGTCTTTACTGTGACCTTCTGACGCCTGGAAAATAAAACAAAAGTTCAGAATTACAATAACATTCTACCCCACTAAGTTAATATACATACCTACTAAAAGACAAAACAACAAAATTGCTGCAGATATCTACTCCGTGCATAAGAAATTTATAACCCTTTTTATTATACACCTTTCATAAAGTTTCTTGATGCCTGAATGCTGCCTGGAGCCTGGAGGGGGTAGCGGCGCATGGGCACGGGTGAGCAAGAGAGATGCGTACATGGGCGAGAGAGAGAGAGCCGTGTCACGTGACAGTTTGCTCAAGCGTCAAGTAACCTTGCGGTATCTGTACTAGTACTCTAGAGGAGAGGAGGAGGTAGTGAAACAACTTTAGGACCATATTAGTAAGTTATGATTAAATCTTTTAAAATGTTAGAAATATAATGTACGGGGTACAATACTGAAATTAAACTTTTTTTATTTAACCGAATTAACGTGGACCAAATCAATCATTCGGCCTTGGAAACTAACACTTCCTACTGTGTTAAAATAGACAGCAAATTTATTTCGTATGATTCCATCATCAATGGGCTGGCTAATTTGCTGGTTGGTTGGTTGGTTGGTTGGTTGGTTATCAAATGATGAATGTTCTAAAGAAATACCCGAAACTGCCCTTTCAAATCCATGATACCCTGCGCCATATCAACATCACATAGCCAGCGGACAATCGAGAGACTTCTAACGAGAACTTATTTGTCAAGTACTGGTAAATAGTTTCGATGTCAAAGGGGAACAGATGAACATGCAAACATTTTAGAGTTTGACACACGATAGTTGAGACTGGCATTATTTAAAAACTTTTTATATGCCAACAAAATTTCAGGTATCAAAACTGTT
Source organism: Argyresthia goedartella (assembly GCA_949825045.1). NCBI lineage: Eukaryota > Metazoa > Arthropoda > Insecta > Lepidoptera > Argyresthiidae > Argyresthia > Argyresthia goedartella. The sequence continues at coordinate 693,430 of OX463815.1, forward strand.
AAAATCCAAGGTAAACTCACACTTATTCGAGTCAAACGCGACCCGAACTAAATGAAGTATTTTCTTTATACCTTCGTTTCGTTCGGCTGGGATAAGTGTGGGTTCACATTTAGGGTGACAGCATAGAGTAATGATATAAAGAAGAGTGTCCATCGCCATAGCACCGTACATCGAAAAATAGTTCATTGGTAACAATCTAGATGTCGCTCGTAGTATTTTTCGTCACTAAATTTTAATTTCAGTTTTCACCACAATCTCAATGCTTTCAATGTATTTTTAATATTCGCCGATCTTATCAGCAAGGTGTATGGCCGAGCGGTTCATCTTCAGACTTTCAAGCGGTTGATCGTGGTTCGCTCCCCAGTGTGGACAAATTACCTTTTGTATGTTGTTTATATGTATTGTATGTGGTTTTATTTATTGAGCCAGTTTTATTTTATTTATTTAATGTAGTTACTGCAAATGGGTCATTGTCAAAGCTTGATCCAAATTTAAGCAAAAATGAAAGTTTGACTTTTTATGAAATTCGACATTTATTTAGTACACATACATGCATTTAAAGATAAACAAGATACAACCAGAGATCAAACTTAAGATTTAAATAAGTTATATATTAAAAATCATTTTATGGTTCCACCGAAAAGACGAGGCTGTCCACCGAATAGACTAAAAATGCAATTACAACATGAAAAAGACAAAAATAATTAAATTCTTTTGCATTATAACATAGAACCTCTTCTTACGAACAAATCAACAGAACACAGTTATGGTTGGCAAGGAACATTTATAGAGAAAAAAAATATTTTGTCTTTGTCCACCGAAAGGACTATGTCTTTTTGTTGGAAAAAATTTCTTCATCGTCTGATGAGTCCCAAAAACTTTGTTTCCAGTTTTCTCGAGATTTCTTCGTGCGCACGGTATTCTTTGGAGTTTCAGCTCGTGTAAGAGGTGGCGATCTTGAGCTATCGGAATAAACATCGTTATAACGAATGCGCTTTCGACTTTGTATTCCACGAAGGGTCTTGGAACAAGTTGGTTCTTCAGAGTCATTGATTTGGGGCTCAAAAATCGATGGACTAGACATTGTTCTCGATGTCTGGTTATCTCTTGGATCTAGCAATTGGCTTACTATTGGGCTCCAGTTAGAACTAAGCAGCGGACTTGCTATGCTCAGCAAGGGACTGGGAAGAGAACTCGAAGTTGGTGAGGGAGCAGGTATCTCGTTACGTGGTTTTAGGTCAAGTGTTATATGGCCCAAATTGTAGTGCACGCACGTAGCTCCTGGGGCACAAGTAGTGCAGCTCAGTCTTCGGAATTGGAGGATTTTTGGTTCTCGCTTGTCCCATGTTACTTGATGCACTTGCATGGTACCGCGGAAAGGGCAGATTTTGCTGTTTTCAATCAGTCTTTCAATGTCTTTCGCTGCCGCATCGTCAATTTTTATAACATTGATGCCCTTACAGTCTTGATGTACACATTCAATGAAAGCGTCTATGTTATTGACGTCGTTTCCTTTGGCAACATGCTTATCAGCCGTTCGCTTGAGGCACCCTCCTACACCATCAGGGGCTCCCTTACCGTGTCCACTCGCACTATAGTGCCACAGTATACTACTCGCTTGCGTTTCTTCGCTTAAGTATGCAGCTATCAAGTGAAACATAGTCTTATTTTTGTACTGTGTCGATGGTCCGTCGCTTAAAATATGGAGACGTTTAAGAGTCGGGACCAATGTCTTTATCGTGGCAATAATGGGCTTCAAGTGTGCACAAATGTATATAGGTCCATGGTTCAAGATGTCACTGACCGTACAAAAAGACTTTGCGATGATACGCTTCTCCTCTGTGTTTTCATCAACATAGTAAAATACCACAGTATGAAGCGACAGCTGATCTTTTGACCCACCAAAGTGAGCAGACTGTATTTCTGAAGAGTACTTACAGTTGTAATTTTCGGAAAAGTCTATGTGCAGTAGACCTTCGCTCGGAGACATATTTGTTTTAATATCCTTGACGACATTAAACTGGTGAAACGTAATACAGACATGTTTCATGAATCGTCCGATGCTGTTCGTCAGGTGAATTGCCAGTTGTTGTTTAGATGTTACGACAACTTCTTTAATAGTCTTCTGACAGAGTTTCTCTTGGCCTTTGATCGTTTGCATAATCTTTTTGGTGACCCATCGCTCATACTTTACCGTATCATTTGGGGTGAATTGGTTGAATGCGATCTTCTTGAACCTACACGCCAAACATGTCCGTTCTAGACATTTTTCTGTCATCTCTTCACAGCAAATAGATTTGCTTACTGCCATGGGGGAGTTTTCATTTATCACGTGAGAATTTTTCAGTGATTTCACTAATAATTCCATGTTGGTATGTATTGCACACAAACAAGTCTCACGTGCTGCAACTTTAGGGTTCAACACCCAAAAAGGTCTATATCGACAAAAAGTTTTATACGATATTTTCAGGTTTGTTTGGGTCACAAATTTTTTGTGCAAATTGATGAGGGACTCATTGAGTAAGCGAATCTGTTTTTTCTGTTTAAATCTAGTGATAGTTTCTTTTTTTCCGGCTGTTGAACGACTAGAATCGTCACTGAGAAGAAATTCACGGACAGCACTGGACACGTCTTTACTTTCTTTTGTTCTTGTTGTTGTTTTTGTTTGTTTGTGTTTCTTCTCCTTCCGCAGTCTATTGCAACGCATCTTATACTTAGCAAGCTTGTTTGCTAGAACCTTAAGTTGAGATTTGAGCAGGAAATTTTCATTTTTAAGTCGTCGTTTGTTTTTCTCTGCAACAGCTCGGCCTGATTCAGACCTCGATCTGAGTGACGACACCGACGAAGGCGCTGGACTGGATGGAGGAGTTTCCTGATCAATTGATAGCAAAGCTTGTTTTTGTGCTTTCAATCTGTCTCTACGTAATTTTGCGTCTTTTGCCCATTTATTTCGTAGATATCTTTGCTCTCTTTCTGCTAAATCCTGAATTTTCTTAATTTTTCCTTGCGACTTCTGTCTATAGTAGTATTCTCTATCTTTTCTTCTTTTTTCTTCTAAGGCTATTGGATTTTTCTTAAGTTTTTCCCTTGCTTTCCTCATGCTTAACTTCTTTTGCTCACGTCGCTTTTTATTTTTTTCTTCTTCGGTAGGTTTTTTCCTGGTTTTTGCCATATTCTGCGGACAAATGGAACGTGCACCTGAACCAAAGTAAAAAGCAAAGAAATAAATGGAAAAGGAAGGTGAAGGAACATTTTTTTATTATAATCCAAACATACATAAGTAGCACTGCTAGCACGTCCAACCCATAGATATTAGTGAAGAACTAATAACCCAGTAAATAGAGACTACCACTGAAGGGGTTTGCTTACAAAGACGTGTTGAAACATGAGAAATTATTCTGCTCGTCTTCTTTTGGTCGCAAACGGTCTGGTAGTTATACATTTTTGATATGGTGTCTAGGATGGTTATTAAGTATTTAAAAAGCAAAATGCACAATTCCTCTCCCTCCGCCCCCGCAGCCATATTGAAAATATCGGTAATTTAGAACTACCGGACCGTTTGTAAGCAGAATCTCTTCTATTCACTGGATTAGAAGTACAAAAGAGAAAAATGCATAATTCAATTTGTATAGCCAATTTGCAGCGTGTCTATAATTGCAGTTGAATATACTTACTTTGGATTAAGTCACACTCATTCATCCTTAAGTTGCCCAAAAACAAACACATTTCACTAAGCGATCCATTCGGTGGACATTAATCTTTTCGGTGTACTTAAATACCACCGAAAAGACGTCCACCGAATAGACTTTTCACAGGAAATATCATTTATCACGCAACATTTTGAGGTTATGTCAAAATTCAAAGACTATAATTATTATGGACCTATTTGTTTATAAAATAATTAATGGCAACCAATTTTCAAGGTTTTACTTACCAAAACACGAATGGAACCGAAAAGATGCACGGAACTTTGACACTGCCAATTGTTTTTTAAAGATTAGCTTTAATGTTTTGCGCGCTCGACTCACGGAAAGATGGCGCTGAGTGAGAGTAATGCAGTATTGGGTGCGTTCGTAAATTACACTACGGTCCGGAAATTTCATTGTTTACTAAATAATTGGTTCGATTAAAAAAAGTCCACCAAGTAGACGTTTGTTTCCGTAACAATGTTTGAATGTGCAAAAAGTGTATTTATATGAATCCTTCATTATTGTCCTTTATACATTAGAAGAAATCAAATGTCTACTTTAGGAAAATCATAATGTGAGGTAGCACAACCAATTACTTTTTTTTGTGCGTTTACTTTTATACAAAGAGAGTGATCGGTAACAGACCACCGAAGTGGACTTTTAGGTTGAAATTGTTCTGTAAATATCGTTTTATTATTATTATGGTTTTAATAACGAATACGTTATAGAGATTTGGAATACATTAACTTCAAGATTAACATAGTTTTTATTCTGTAATTTATGTTTTCACTTTTAAACAAGCTGTAACACTTTTTTTTAGGGTTATGACAATGACCCAAATAGTATTGCGATCAACTTTTGTAATTAACTTTCTAACACGTGTACGGTGCTTCACGCGTATTTTTACTGTTACCTTAAACAGGAAAAATTATACAAATACATAACGCAAACAATGGCAGCGTTACCGCGCTGCACAGCGAGCGAGATCCTCTGGACCAGGAAAGCCGCAGAGCCATAGTTTCATCAGAATTAGAGCAGTTGTCAAAACCTCGGTTCCTCAGACGACGACTCCCAATGTCCTTGTCCTTACTTAAATATTATCTACAGGTAAACTGTAGAGAAATGTATGCTCTAAATAGAGGGGGCACAATTTCTTACGATACCACATACAAACTTATAAATTAACTGATTACATACATACACGGAGCATGAAAAACCAATAACTTTGTAATTAAAATTTTCCTGTATTACATTAAAATAAAGAAAAAAAAACCTATTACGCATACATAACACAAGGCATGTCGATGGTTGATGTTCTGTTGATTTTTAGACGAAATTATGACAGTGGGAATGTAGAAAAAATCGGAATGATGCAAATATACGAGATATAATCACTCCATACCATCCCTTCCATTGTGCGGTGGTAAGGAACTCTTCGTTTGCGAGCACGAATCGCATTTGACCGTGAATTTCATTTGATGTATTTTTACTTGTTTGTCTTTCGCCTGTAATAAAATTGACACAAATATTATTGGAGAAGACGAAAAGGTTTAAAAATCCGGTTAAGGGCGGGTCGGATTCGCACACGAAGGGTTCCGTAGCATTTTACAATAAAACTTAAGCATTAAAAAAAACAAGAAAATTACTTGGATTTGATCCCAGAAAATTCAGATTGCGCAACTGATATCGAACCAATTGCGTCATCATATTGTTTCGATAAGTCACGAAATTTACGATCATGTTTTGAATTATATTGAGATCTAATATGAATCTGGTGGCGCTAGTGTAGTCTTATAAACCGCTGTCGCCACCTAGGGCATTATAACGTGCAAAAAACAGGCAGCCGTCTCTGTCTAAGCAAGCAGCAAACAGGGCTAACGCCATCTGTGTCTGGACGGCAATTTTAGCTTTCTTCCGGAGCACGATTTTTTGTTCGGGATGGCTAGTCTCTAATATTAAAATAATTAACCACAAGATTCAGGGATTGTGCAGCAAAACACAAGTTACTACAAGTTGAATTATTTTTAGAAAAGTATAAATATGATGGGGTGGAAGGGGATCCAACAAGCATCTTTTCGGATCCCAAGTCAACCTCACCTGCCCGCGGTACACTCTGCTGATCAACGGACGAGCGAGGCTGTGGCGAATAACCCACCAGTGTCAATATAATTAAGAAAATATCATGTACGTTAGGAAGAACATAAATTAGCTTCACTAAAAATTTTGACAGGCACAAGCGAAATAATATAAGAAGCGGAAATAAAATTGACCAAACTTACTATAGACTAGCTAAAGTTAGAACTTCATATATGGGTAATACTCTAAAAAATACCGGAAGAGATATTAAATTTGTCAGAGAAGAAATTTAAAGGCATTGTTAAAAAGCATTGTTAGATGATTATTTTAATGACAAAAAGGTACATAGGTATAGATCTCTGATCTTCCAGCACAGCACGACAAGGGCGTATCCAGGATTTCAGCTAGGGGGGGGCAGCTCATACCTGTTTCGAGAAGATGGTCGGTCAGGTATATTGAATCTTCTAGGGGGGGCAGTAGCCCCCCCCTGCCCCTACCTGGGTACGCCCATGCAGCACAAGAACCACGCACACGATTGTAACACAAGTAGTTAAGGTAGTATAGTGATAAATTAGTAAAAAAACATTCACTGACAAAACACGTATAATTTATTTTAATTATAGAATCAAAAGTTTATAACAAAATATTGAATGACAACCGTGTATCGGACAAGGTGTCCAGGAGCGAACATTAAACCAGAAAGAGATCACAAACTGAACTTGTCTACGTTGCAAAAGAATACTGAATTTACTGGTTCGTTTAAAACGAAATCAATACCTTCGTAACGCGCTTTTGACGCTGTATGCGCAGTGAAAATGGAATGATTGTATGAGGAGGATATGAAGTGCGTATGGAATGGATGAGGGGTTATATGAATGATTGCCCAATAAGTATGCCGAAAATATCTTTAACGGTGGCGTGCAAATGCCTTTAGGAATTAAGATGGAATAATGATGAACAGACGACATAATCCTGTTCAAAGATTGAATGTCGTCCAAAGAGAGAAGTCGCGCTAAGGATCAAAATTTCATTAATATACATTCGACAGTTCAAATAAACTAAAATATGGTTTGGGTCAAAAATATGGGATTTCCTGAAGCCGCCGCCGGCGTCCAACTTGCTCGTTCTCGAACGCTCCAAAGCTCCAAAGCTCGCCTCGGCGAGGACTACGCGTGCGCTATATTATTGTAGGTATTATTGAAAAAAAAAAAGAAACAGAAAATAATAGTAGGCCGTGTTACAGTGTATGACTTTCTTGCGCCGCTTGTTCTCCGCTGCCTTAACACTTTCCGAAGCGATAATAGTTTTTCTTGCATTATAAAATAATGACATTCGAAAAGTGTTCGTGAAAGAAATGCCCTATCAATCATACTTCCCTTTACGATCTCCTCCCTCCGAAATTCCGTCGTCATGTTAATTTAAATTTCCTTCTCACCTCACACATCCTGTCAATTTACTTAACAAATTTATATCTACCAACAATATTAAATTATAGTCTCAGCTTAACCACTCAGGCGATCAAGGTCACCGAGGAAGGGACCGTTGAGCGATGCGGACACTCCTGGTGCCGGAAACAAGTGTTCCAAAGCGATCCATGCACTGTTAGTGACTCCAGCTGATTTCGTCTCTAGCGGTGTTAAAATTGCAATTTATTCAATTTTATGAAGTGTCACTCGAGTTCGATCGATCGAAATCGATTCTAGATGGACGTCACTATTGCTGTGAATTAAATGTACTATGAAGACAGTGAAAAAAAAAGCCACTGTTGACCTGTGAACTTTCCGTTAGTTGGGTTTTTGTGACACATTTTCGTCGGATAAAATAACAATGAAGGAAGTAATAAATTACTGTAAAATTGGTAGAAATGTTAATAAGACAATACGTGTATATAATCTGTTAACTTCTAAAGACAGAATCTGGTAAAATTGTGGTAGATAATCCTTTGTGAAAATTGTTCCTATTTTTTGGAAATCTTTTCATGGTCAGTAAAGTGCCTAAAATTGTGTCGATTGTAAAAAAAAACATGGTAAAATACTCTAAGATATATATAAACATAAATTAAACCTTTCAAATTATTTGTATTTTCAGGAAATATGAGTTTTCATTAATAATTCTGTATTCAGGTAAAATAATAAGTGTCTACGGCGCTGCAGATCACAAATTGGTGCCAAGGTCGGCCATTGAAAATATAAAGGTGTGTTTAGGTTGTCTGATCGCTGGCTTGGGTTGTTTGTTTATATTAATCTGTATGCCTGGATCAAAACTCGGCATTTTACTAACAAAACAGTTTCGAGTTGGCATGATTTGTTTTTTTTTTCATAAACAACCTTGAAATTTCTAATTTCCCCTCTATTCCGCTAACTAACATTACAGCTTATTTTCTATTGGCACAGTTTCTGTGGTCGAGGTACCTTTCATTAGTCTCACTATTTTAGGGTTCTGGAAACCTTGGATTCATGTCGTTCAATCGCAGATTGTACCTTTCGCCAAATGTACCTTAAATGTTTAGGTAAGAAAATAGGTTATCTCTTTCCTACTGATGTGCCGCTGACGGTAATATTGACATTTTTGGCAATATTGCCATCAATATTGAAATTAATATTGCCGAACATAAGGCAACTATGCCTAAGTATTTTCAATAGCAGAAAAATAAACTCATTTTTGAGTAATCTTAAACTCCGGTCTATCATCTGTTTAGGGAAAGAAACACTAAACTCAATTGTATGACCAAAACTGCCAAACTCTTCTCTTTCACCCCTTGTGTAACAAATAACTATTTTACTTTCTTGCACCTTTTTTCAATACGCATTTTTTACGTTGCCCTAAAACTAATTTTTCAGTTATCGAAAAAATATTTTCCTCGCATAATGTATAGTAAAACATTGCATGCTACACGTGCAAAAGATGACTTCAGTGACGGTAGCAGGAAAAATTACGCATCGAAAAATCGACTTGTATATTTTCTATTATGTATTACTTTTAATTTTGTTTGTGTGTGCCTCTGCTGATACAGCAAATAAACGCTATTTTATTCTGTTCTAGCTATAGGCGGTCAGATTTTTTTGAATGTTTTTTGTTTTTTTAATGTAATGAATATGTCCGCTGAAAGCTTGGTTTTTTTAGATTTCCATATAAGTTAATAAGGTCTAGTACCAAATAAATGTTTTTGTATGTATTATAATAGGTGTGTCCTAATAAGTATTTAAGCAAACTAATTTAAAGAGATCACCAATAAATCATATTATGTTACTAGAAAATTGCATTAAGTGCCAAATAAATGTTTTTGGTATGTATTACTTTGTTTTTCATTTGCATACGCTCGCTACGCTCCGCTTCGCTCGCTCCGATTTTGATTTTTCAAAGTTCCAACCTAACCTCAACCCAATTTAAATTAGCCACAATAACCTACTCTAGCCATTTCGATTTATTTGGTGACAGATCTACCATTCTGAGCACAGAGCTATTATTTAAGTAACAAAACTGTTATTATAAGAACGAAGTTTATATTCATGTAATTTTATTGGTTATCGATCTCTTATTTTACACATATATTAACATTAATTTGATAATTCATACCTGGGAACAATTTTTGTTTATCTGAGAACGAAAATATTTCGTGGCGATAGATCTATTTATTAGGTGATACAACTTGATGACAAATATAAATTTTGATGAAAGAAAATATAGTTCCCTTTTTATTTTACATACTAATTTGCTTAAAATAGAATTCCTTTGTATACCCTTATTTTTCCTCCTTTTTAGTACAATCGGTTGCACCACGACCCCGAACTCACCATGCATACTGCATTAGTACATAATCGTACACATTCCGATGACGTTGCATTGCGATAGGTGCATTTTGCGATTTTTATCCATTTTTCACAGTGTATGAACGATTTGCGAATGGTACATTCTGCGACTGAATTCTGAGCGTGAATGGAAAA